>JANAVB010018993.1:9367558-9603899 GCA_029216955.1 Iris pallida
AATTGGTCAAACTAAACTAGATGATGATAAATATTTATTTTTAAACATTGTATTAGGGTCCGTTTGGTAAACCGTATTTGGAGGTGGAATTTGAATTTTTGGATTTTGAGACAAAACCATGGAATCCTATGTTTGGTTGGAGATGGATTTGGATATGGAAAGTACAAAATCCAAACTTGGATTTGGTTGATTTTGGAGGAAGATAATATTTCTTTAATAATTTCGTTAAAATATTTATTATTTATAATTTTGTTAAAATTAGTAAAAAATAGTTAATCTTTATAATTTCGTTAAAAATATTTATTAATAAAAAATTAGTTAATTTTGTTTAATATTATTAATTTATTAGTATTATTATAATATTATTAATAATTTATAATAACTATTTTATTATAATCTTAATTAATAATATTTTAATCACAATTATAATCATATTTTATAATAATTTAATTTGATAATTTACTATCATAATAATATTAATTTATAATTACTATTTTTAAAATATTTAATTTATAGTTAAATAATCGTAATTATTATTATTAATTTAAAATTACTTAATTATTAATTATTAATTAGTATTATTATAATATAATTAATAATATTTATTATTTAGTTAATAAACATAATTACTAGTATTATTCTATTATTATTATATATAATAATAATAATTATTAGTATTATGATAATATTATTAATAATCATCCTATGTTTAGTATTATTAATTAAAAAATAGTTTTAGTATTATTAGTTAATTTTGTTATAATCATATTAATAATTTTTATTATATTATATATAATTAATAATTTATTAATAACTATTTTTATTATAATCTTAATTAATAATATTTTAGTCACAATTAGAATCATATTTTGTAATAATTTACTAATCATAATAATATTAATTATAATTACTATTTTTAAAATTTAATTTATAGTTAATTCGTTAATTTTAATTTATTTAATTACTTAATTATTAATTTCTTACTAATTATTAATTAATTTTAATCGTTAATAATAATCGTTAATTTAATCGTTAATTATTTAATTATTAATATAATTACTTAATTTATATCGTTAATTAATTATCTTAATTATAATTACTTAATTACTTAATTATTAATTATTAATTTTTAATCGTTAATTATTAATTATTAAATTATAATCGTTAATTATTATTTATTAATTAATTGTTAATTATTATTTAATTTATAATTACTATTATTAATCGTTAATTATTAATTATTTAATTTATAGTTATTAATTATTAATTATTAATCGTTATTATAATTATTAATCATAAAATCAAATCCTATGTTTGGTTGGAGTTGATTTGGGTTGGATTTGAATAGTAAAATCCAAGATTTGGATTTGGAGGATTTCCAATCCAAATCCAAATAGTAAAATCCTCAACCACAAGCCCTTATTGTAGGTGTGCTTAATGTGATATCTTAGAAGTTAAAGTACTATGACAAAAAATAGTTAATTGTAATAAATTATTTTACATAAAATATGGTCCTTAACCAAACTAAATGAAATCAAATAATTCAAGTTGGAGATGCCAAGATTTTGAAATAAATATATTTTGATATATACTGTAATTTGTTGAATAAATTTCTTTGAATATTAACCAAATATGATATTCATAATGCTTCAATCAAATATTTGTTTAATAAAATTAGCTGCTTAAAGGGACTTAATAGTAGGTTCATACCATCTTTAAAACGGAGATGTCGATTTTAGAGTTATTAACTAAATAATTTTACAAATTTAGCTACATATATGGGCATATCCAAGGATTAGATTTTGATTATAGTTTACAACTCAGGGAATTTTTTTTAGAAATTTTGAAATAGTTTCTGTGTGAGGGTTGTAATTGCAAATGGCAGATCCAAGAATTGGACAATACGGAGGCCAGCTCACGCGGTCCGCGTGGTCTCAACAGAGCGGTTCGAACTCCATCAATAGTGTGGTCCCACACCGTCAGAGCTTTATTTAGCTTTGTTCCGTCATAATCGACCAATATAAGCACATTGGACTTCAAAAATTATCAACATACAATATTTGTTAAAATATATTATATTATAACTTGTTACTAGATTATTAATTTATGATAAATAGATGAAATAAGATGTTTAAAACAATTTTTTAATAATGTGATTATGGTATGGGACGAACGGCCCGCAATCGGCCCGGCCCGGCCCAATCACACCGGTCTGGGCTGTGGTAGATCTGGTCAACGGACCGATTCGGTTCGGCCCACCACTTCAACGGATCTGGGCTGAATTTTATTTTTTGGTCCAAAAGTCCGACCCAGTCCTAAGGTTCACAGTATATAAAAATCTAAAAATTGGATCTCCCTATCCACCTTTAACTAATTATTAGAAAAAAAACTAGCATTTAATTCGAAAATATGCCTTCCTTGCCACCTCTTCTCTTTCCGATGGTTCAGCCCCCGTGCTTTGGACCGGGTATAGCTACAACACCCTCTTTAATAAACATTGATTTTCCTTTGGAAAATTTCCTTCGGCCGGGCATAGCTTCAACACCCTCTTTACCAAACATTGATAGTTCAATTCCTTGGCATTTTATTTCTTTTGAGAAATTATAATTTTATTGATTTTTTTCAACGTTTGGAAATACCAAAAATTTTGAAAAGAAAATAAATACTTCAATGTGGAAATAATTATTTGCTTTGATGGATGGAATCACTTTTTTTTTTTAATTTTTTTTTCATTGGAAATCACTTTCCTTTCTTCCTCAATTCCTTTTACACCCAAACATAAAAAAAATAATCATTTTTCCTTTTCTAACCCGATGATCCGCAAACCAAATAAGGCCTGAGAGACTTCGTAATGTATGAAAATGAACGAATCCTAAAAAACCATGTCATGATTTCCTTCATTAGGTTTTGGTCATCAATATCTGTGTTGTAGTCCACTCTTATATATACTAGCACATGCAAAAAAAAAAAAAAAATCTACAATATGATTGAAATATAAAAATTTTAATTTATGTTAGAATATTTTAAATATAATTTGAATAGTTTTGTTATAATTTATTATAAATATATTTTAAACTTTTGGATATGTGTTTAATAGATATATCATGTAGTTAGTTTAAATATAATTTAAATTCTAAATATTTTAGTATTTTACATATTTATGCAGTTAGGAGGATTTTAGGTTTATTTTAAACTACATGAAAAATAACTACAATTACGGACTTATTATTATTTTATTTTTTAGAAACGAATTGGTTTAAATACACACGACTTAGATGGTCCAATTTTGAACCGTTATATATATATATATATATATATATATATATTATATATATATTAATATATATATATATATATTATTCTACTATATAATAGGAAAACATAGATGGTGAAACTTTTGAATTCCAAATACCCTTACATACTTATACTAATTAAAAAATAGTTCATTAATCTATTCTACTATATAATAGGAAACACATAGATGGTGAAACTTTTGAATTCCAAAAATCCTTAGATACTTATACTAATTAAAAAAGTTTATTAATTTTAATAAGGACAACTTAGTAATTAGGAAGACTACCCTTTGGTCTTTCTAAAGAGTCTTCCTAAACTAATTAAGAATGTTAAAATACGGCAAGGCACGTGCACATATGCTAGTATATATATATAAAACCCAACCCTCCTCCTACCCCCCAACCTAGATCCTCAGGCAGGCGAATCAAAAGAGAAACTTTTTTTTATTGATGGAGAAAACAATCAATAAAGCTTGTTTTTCTCCTACGACAAACTATATCTATAATAAATACATAAGCATAAGAAATTCATAATATTAGCTAAACAATGAAAGAAAAAACATACTATAAAAACAACTCGGTCAAAATTTGTAAAAAAATAAGAATAAATTAATCAATAGGACTAAATTAATCTAGCTGCTTGAACCCAAAATTTGATTCCAATTCTAGATTTTTTTTTCGAGTCTCGACTTGTATGAACCAAAAATTATGGATCATTTAATAATCCCTAATTTTATTTTTAAATACTAAAATTTTTAATTAATAATAGATTAGTTGAATACCTAATCTACTCCTAATTTAATCCTACCTATCTAACATTATATTAATTTTTATTAAGTATTTTATTAAAAAAATTCTTTCCTAACCCTCCTCTCACCCCATGTTCATTTGCGAAAGCACCTCCATACAAGTCCTAAAATATGTTGGACCGACATGTGACATGATCAGCTATACGACTATTGGATATTTCCATTCTAAGAGACCCACAAAAGCATACTTAGGTGTACTAGTGAACCCCATATCACAAACATGTAAGTTAAATCTCACAAAAGTATAATATAAAGATGACAATAATGAAATCCATCAAAAACTAAAGTATTGGTGGAAATATAGATACATAAACTAAATAAGTCCAACATGATACAAGTTGCTGCTCTACGGAATGTATTTCAAACTGTTTTTCTGGTGATCCCATTTTTCATAGTGGTGATGCGCCCTACTCTTTATGAATGGATGAATAAAGTATGTGTTTTCCTCTCCAAAAAAAATTTAAAAAATGATACAAGTGGAAAAGTCCGGTAGAAAAACCTATAATACAATTTGAAAGAAAATACATAAAGAATAATAAGATAACCAACTCAAATATCAATTAACTAGATAATGATAGTTGAGTCTCAAAAGTCCTAGGTTAATCAGATAGACCTTAAATCATCTATTGGATCAGCTCATGAAGTAACTCTTGGTCTGCTCCTCAAGAAGACTTGCTCTTGTAATCTGGAAGAAAAATATTCTCATAAAGACATAACATGATACAAAATACGTGCCAAAGTATAACATAAATAATATAATACCACAAATAACAAGGGTACAATTGTAACTAACCAATTATGCAATTGGGTAGATGGATCGCACGATGGACTCTTCGGCAAATGGTACATAACAACCATATATATATATTTTTGCCATTATTTTGATTTTGACTCTAACATATTCTAACTTGACATATCTTAAAAAATCACCATTTTTTTTTTTTTTGCCAAAAAAAGTCCCAAAATTAACTTAAGGTTTGGGGGGGGGGGGGGGGGGGGGGGGGGGGATCTTAAGGTCTAAAAATGAAACAAACTCGGGTTTCAATTTTTTTATTGAGGTTACAAAATTGGGTCAAACTTCTTTATATCAATCCAGAAAATAATCCTAAGAAATATTTGTGAACTTTTATTTAATATTAACTAAAATAAACCTTTTCTGTAAAAAAAATAATTCATCTCAAACCCAAAAAAATTGTTGACTATGAGAGCAAAATAATATTTAGGAGGAGAGGAGGACGTGCATTGGGTGGATACGACACACTTAGGCAGTTAGGTTCTGAGTTAAATCAGACACGTAATAGGTTGCAAACTTGCTAACCTAAAGGACAAAGTAAACTCGGATTAAATAGATTACATCGAATTATATATATATATATATATATATAATTTTGAAGCAATGGGTATATATATATATATATATATATATAATATATATATATAGATATATATATATATATATATAAATATATATATATATATATATATAGATATTTGGTAATATATATATAATATATATATATAATATAGATATATATATTATAGATTATATATATATATATATATATATATATATATATATATATATATATATATATCTATATATATATAGATATATAGCATGGGTATATATGTATAATATATATATATATATATTATCTATATATATATACAATGGGTATATATTATATCTAATATATTTATATCTCTCTATATATATATAGCTTATACTATATACTATATATTCTATTATATATATATCTATATAGATATATATATAGATATATAATATGATAATAATATATATATATATATATATATTTTGAAGCTATGGGTATATATATCTATATATATATATATATATACCCATTGCTTCAATATATATATATATATATATATCTATATATATATATCTATATATATAATATATATATATTATATCTATATAACCATTGCTTCAATATATATATAGATATATATTAATATATATATATATATATCTATTATATATATATATAGTATCTATATATATATATATATATATGAGGAAGTAGGCTTCCCGCACTTTTTGCATCCCCAAGCATTCCCTATTTACACGTTGGATGGTGATTTAAATCATCTATCTTAACCGTTGATTATATATATATATCTATATAATATATATATAATCATATATATATATATTATATAATATATATATATATATAGAGGAACGATAGGCATCCCCACATTTTGCATCCCCAAGCTTGGTTATGATGGAGTGGGTTAGAGTCGAGAACCTCTAGCTCAAGTGGTTAGAGTGAAGCATATTGTGAAACCCATTTTGTAGAGTAAATTAATATTAATATTATAATGTTAGTGCTATTATTAGTATTATTTGTGAGTTTAAATAAATTTCGAAAACTTAAATAGGCTTTTTGATTTCTGGCCAGACCCGAGTCCGGACCCGATTTCCGAACCCAGACCCGGACCTACCATTTTCTTTGAAATCTGTTTCTTTATATATATATATATATATATATATATATATATATCTTATATATATTATATTATATATTATATATATATATATATACCTTTTTGAACTGGTCCACGTTGGACAAGTAATCCACTTCACGTTACCCCTCTCTCCTTAACTCTCTCCTCCTACAAACACTCACGAGCATCCCACTCCCTTATATTATTACACCTACTTCACCCTCTCCCCACTCATTCTAATCTCTCCAGAGCACTCAAACTATCCCTCTCTCTCTACTCCGCACAAAGAAAAACCCCACCCCCACCATTGACCACTTCATCCCTCCCTTCACTCAGACTTCCATCTCTCTCCCTCTCGCTCCAGACAACCCGAGCGCGTCCCGACCCCTTCCCTGCGCCCTACCCGGCCGAGCCCCCTAGCCCCGGCCTCCCGTGCGACCACCGGCCTCCCGCCGGCGCACCTCCCGGCCTCCGCGCCCGACCCCAGCAGCGCCACCCGCGCCCGTCGCCAGCGCCCCGACCCCCTGCGCCCCTCGCGGCCGTCCCCAGCGTCGACCCAGCGCCCCGCGCACTGTTCTCCCCGATCCAGCCGACCCGGTGCGCCTCCCGCAGCCCCGGCGCCCTCCGCCGCCGGCCAGTGCGGACCCCCACAGCTTCCCGTGCCCTAGCACGCGGACGCTGTTTTCTCCGGCGACCCCGACCCGTGGGTTTTCTGTGTCCCGCTGTCCTGACAGCGCGGTCCAGCGTTGTTCTCCGTTCGGTTCGACTCCGCCGTCTCGTGGATTCGACCCCGCTGCCCGTGTGGATTTCTTTATTATTTCATCTGAGAGCTCTAGCCGAGCAACCCAAGGTATAACCCCCTGTTCCGTCCCATTTTTTTTTGGTCTGTGATGAGATTGGTCCCCGATTTCCTCCCAGGGATTCGGTTTTTAGCGATGTCGTAGTTTCGGAACCTTCGGAAAGGTTCTGTTGGTTGTTTTGCTTTTCCGAAACTTTTCGGAAAGGGATTTCTGGATATTTTGGTTTTGGATATTTCCGATTTTGGTGCTGTGATAATTTTAGGCGTAGTTTCGGACTTCCGAATTTGTTTCGGGTCGTTCCGAATTAATTTTGGAAATGGTTGTGGTTATTTTGATATGTATATTTTGGGATTCCCTGGTTTAGGATTTTGCAGGAAAATATTGGCATATTTTTCCAGTTTTTGGGTTGACCAAAAATAGAGAAAATGCTGCCAGATTTTTTCGTAAATTTAATTATATTTTAAAATGATTTTAAAATGGATTTCGGAAAATATTAATATTTTAGTTTTGGGCGACGACCGTATTGGTCAATGGGCCCCGGCTAAGTGCAAACGAAACCGGCATCGCCCGGACGTTGAGGCATTAGCCTATATGACGATTGGACCATATCTGAGACTCATTTAATTTATTTTATTATTATTAGTTAATTTATTCATAATTAAATTATAGGAAGTTGAGAACTAACGACCGTTTTTGTCTTATTTCAATTTATGTAAATAAATTGTAACGGACATAAGCCCAGCTGGTTGTTGGCTCTGTAACTTGTATTTTGGTAGCATAGGATTTTCTGTTGTTGCTGGTTTTGCGAGTTCTTTTAGCGTACGCGTAAATCGAAATAGATAGTATTTTTCATATAAAAATTAATTAAGCTTTTTCACAATAAAATTTACAAGTTTTAATATTTAAACAACGATCATGTATTTCTCACTAAAATAAGAAATTTAGTTTTATATTTATAATTACAAAAATACAAAGTTTTAATCAAATTAATTTGGTATCGACGAGTTTTCCAAAATACCAGTTTAAAACGATCTTTCTCTCGTTATCAATTCAACGTACCAATAATCGTGTTTTTGTTCGTGTTTTGTTAATAAAGAATTAAAATTGAATAGGACACAATTAGAGATTTCAACTAGCGTAGCTAGCTTGGTAACCCTGGATTCTGAGTCAATTTCTCGAATGTAGGAATTCGAGGACGATCCTACATTCCCATCTCGAAGTCTCCAACTTTTCAGTCTAGTTCATTTGAGGCAAGTACGATTTGTGTTAGTTTACAGTTATTTTAATAATCGCTTTATTGCAAGTTTAAACCACGATGCAAACACGAAATTCTCCCTGAGAGCACTGACTGTAGCTACTGTAACTGATTGGGGACTGGGGAAATAGAGTAATGTTTATGACAACATCTACTGTAACTTGGAACTGTATTAGCTTACCCCTCTCTCACACGGGGATAAGCCATATCGTATCAATAGGATACTACTGTAACAACCCAAGCCGGTCATATTCATTGCCTATTCAAATCACACTGTTTTACTGCTAGAAAACTGTTCATTTCTAAATTGTTTAAAAGTGCATGATTCTATTATTCATTTTAACAGTTTAAATTAGCATGAATTGTACTTTGCTCCCTCCTGACTGGAGATACATTTTTAGGAGATATTGAGGATGCTGAGCTGTTAATCAGCAGCTACTACGACCCTGTTCTGTACCCCGTAGTGCTGCCAGAGTCCCCATTGGAGGATGCAGGGACCGAGGCCGAAGAGCCGAATGATTAGATAGATTTTTCCTTTCCAGCTTTGTTGTCTATTTTGAAACTCTGTTTATTTGAGTCCAGATATTTATTTCAGTACATTTAAATTCCAGTTGTATTTGATTTCAAAGTTTAATAAAGTTTCATTTTTCGAATTTGAGTTGTGACAAATATAGATATTGTTGTTATGGTTACCTGCTAATGGAACAGCTTACTACCGCCGTCTCAACAATGGTGCAGGCTGGACATGATCCGGTTCGACCCAATTAGTTGGGATCGGGTCGTGACATATTTTCAATGGTGGCCCATGCAGGTCCATAAACAACAACTTAGGAAAACATACCTAGAAACAATTAGAACACTAGAACATTGATTTGTCACAACATATGTCCGAATTATATATAAATAAATATTTTTATTTGATGATAGACTGGTAGGATATCTTGCTTATGTTTGTACCCTAAACCTTCCAGATTATGACCAAGGACAAGACCACCCCTGCTGGCGATGAGGTGTCATCATCTGAACATACCCCATCTCCTCCAGCACGTCCAGACCCTTCACCGTTGTAGCTGACCGACCGTCTCCATCAATCTCCAGCACTCCGCGGCGCTTATGCCACTACTTCTCAAGCGGCGAACCCTACACTTCCCCGGGCTGAGCCGCAGATCCCTGCGGTAGTGTTCACACCAGCTGCCCCACCAGTGCCCGTGGATCCCACTGATCTAGTGGGCATGCTACGTGGAGTGCTCGAAGCCCAAAGAGCCCAAGCAGAAGCTCATCGAGAACAGACTGCAGCCCAAGCTGCAGCCCATCGCGAGCAGACCGCGATCATGAGAGAAGGCATGAAGAATGCCCACAATGTGGCCATGGCTGTCCTCGAAAGAGGAGGAACCACTTCTTTGGAGCCACGACCTGCCAAGGTAAGCATAATTCAGGAGTTAAGATTTATATCCTTAAGGCCATTCTTTTGATTAGAGGCGTATTATAATATGAAGGTCGGAGATATAGAGAGCTTTAAGAAGCAAGGCCCTCGACCTTTCAAAGGAACCGAGGGTATCATCTACGCCGATGAATGGCTAGACAGCATGGAGCGTCTCTTGAGCGTCGCTCGACT
Source organism: Iris pallida (assembly GCA_029216955.1). Lineage (NCBI taxonomy): Eukaryota > Viridiplantae > Streptophyta > Magnoliopsida > Asparagales > Iridaceae > Iris > Iris pallida. Next base: position 9,377,806 of record JANAVB010018993.1, read on the forward strand.
CCCAGAGGACCTCAAGACCGAAGCAGTAGGACTCCAGCTACAAGATGTGGCGAGCATCTGGTATCGGAATGAACCCCGACTCCAGGACAAGCAGCTCGACTAGGACACCTTCAAGAGGCTGTTCCGCAGAAAGTTCTTCCCAACATCAGAGATGCGGGAGATGAAAAGGCAATTCTAGGACCTGAAGCAAGGGAACATGATGGTCAACGAATATACGGCAGAGTTCGGTCGACTTAGCCGCTTTGCCCAGAACCTGGTTGTTGACCCCAAGGATCGTGCTGAATGATTCAGGTATGGATTAAGAGAAGAGATTCGTACCCCTGTGATCGCAGGTGGCGCCAAGACTTATGAGAGGATCCTGATACGAGCTCAGGACGTGGAAAAGAGCCAGCCTTCTCGATCCAAGAGAGAGTATCTTGGAACTAGCAACTTCCAGGGTAACCAGAAGAGGCCCAACAACAACAACAACAGGCCTTCGCACCACCAGCAGCAGCACCATCAGACAAAGACCAATGACAAGTCGCCTCAGAGGCAGATCCCTGTCTGCGATTATTGTAAGAGGCCAGGACACCAGTCGAACATATGCAGGAAGAGGCTAGGACACTGCCTAGTCTGTGGGTCTGCCACCCACCAAGTGAAGGACTGCCCCTCGTCAGTCCACCGGACCAGAACAAATCAGCAAAGAGCTCCCCTACCCACTCAACAACAACGGTTCGGACAGCACCAACAGAAGACCGGACGAACTTTTGCCCTAGCAGCTGATGAGCAGGAACCAGAGCAGGAACCCACCGCTGATGTCATCACAGGTTCCATTTATGTGTTTTCACATCCTGCTCTAGCATTATTTGATTCGGGTGCATCACATAGTTTCATATCATCAAAGTTTATTTCTGCACACCACATAGATTTGGGACTTAGCAAGGTAATTAGTAGAGTTATGACTGGTGGTGGACCCATACCCATCACCGAGGCTTATAACTGTCCCATCACTATCTTAGGACATCAATTTTTAACACCCTTACTTGTGATGCCCCTGCCCAACTATGATGTAGTCCTAGGGATGGACTGGTTAAGTGAACAGCATGCGCTGATAGATTATCACCGAGGATGTGTAATCTTCAGCCCACCAGGAGAACCGGAGTTTGAAATCTCTCGAGCTCCGGAGGACATGAAGAGTGTTACCTACTCCTCAATCACCGAAGAACCCGGGCCTCCTCACCCTATCATCGCGGAATTCATGGACGTCTTTCCAGATAGTCTTTCAGGATTGCCGCCGAACCGAGGTATGGAATTCACCATCGATCTAGTACCCGGCTCTTTCCCTATTTCTCGGAGATGCTACAGAGTCAACCCCAAGGAGGCAAAGGAGATGAAGGATCAAATTGACGAGCTGAAGGCACAAGGATTTATCAGAGACGGGGCTTCACCCTGGGGAGCACCAGTTTTGTTCGTGCCCAAGAAGGATAGAACCGTGAGGATGTGCATCGACTACCGGGCGCTGAACAACATCACCATCAAGAACAAGTACCCCCTGCCCCGGATCGACGACCTGTTTGATCAACTGAGTGGAGCCAAGGTACTTTCGAAGATAGATCTCAGATCAGGCTATCATCAAATCAAGGTCAGGAAGGAGGATATTTTCAAGACGGCGTTCAATACCAAGTATTGGCAATTTGAATTCTTGGTCATGCCGTTTGGACTGACAAATGCTCCTGCGGTATTCATGAACCTCATGAACAAGGTTTTCCATGAATACCTGGATCAGTTTGTTGTTGTCTTCATTGATGACATACTGATCTACTCGAAGACTGAGGAAGAGCATGAAGAGCACCTGAGGAAAGTGCTGAGTACCTTGAGGAAGGAGAAACTCTATGGTAAGCTATCCAAATGCGAATTCTTTTTAGATAAAGTGAAATTTTTGGGCCATGTTGTCACAGGAAAAGGAATATCGGTGGGTCCAAAAAAGATAGCTGCCATTGAGAAGTGGACTGCACCAAGCTTGGTTGCAGAGATCAAAAGCTTTTTGGGTTTGGCTGGCTACTACCGGAAGTTCATGAAGGATTTCTCCAAGATTGCTGAACCAATGACGAAGCTTACCAGGAAGAACGAGGAATTTATTTGGTCTGAAGCTTGCCAGTCAGCTTTTGAGGAACTGAAGAAGAGGCTTACCACGATGCCGATACTTGCGCTACCCGTAGGTACCGACGGTTTCTCAATCTATAGTGATGCTTCCGATAAGGGATTGGGCTGCGTTCTTCAACAACACGGGAAAGTAATTGCTTATGCATCTAGGCAATTACGGACTCATGAGAAGAACTATCCCACACATGATTTGGAGCTTGCAGCGGTGATATTTGCTTTGAAGCTATGGAAGCACTACCTGTATGGAGAGAGTAGAAATATTTACAGACCACAAAAGTCTGAAATATGTTTTCACTCAGAAGGAGCTGAACATGAGACAGAGACGATGGCTGGAGCTGATGAAGGATTTTGACATCAACCTGCAGTATCATCCGGATAAGGCTAATGTTGTTGCAGATGCACTTAGTCGATACCCGATGGCAATGTTCTTGACCATGGAGCGTCATTTGCTGGAGGACATGGAGAAGCTTGGATTGGAGATTGTACTGCCTGAAGAAGAAATAAAAAAACTGGAAAGAGAAGCCGTCGTACCAGGAGCTGAATCATCATTGATGCAGTTGCAATTGCGTTCAAGTTTGATGGACAGAGTCAAGGAGGCACAATTCCAAGACGAGATGCTTTGCAAACTCAAAGATCAGGTGCTGGCAGGAACACTTGAAGGATTCTCAATCGCCAGCGAAGGAGCACTGAAGAATGGTACAAGGCTTTGCGTACCAATTGGCGAACTGAGGAACGAGCTGATGCAAGAAGTGCACCAGTCGCAGTATTCCATACATCCTGGAGCGAACAAAATGTACCGGGATATGCGTATAATAGTGTGGTGGTACGGAATAAAGAAGAACGTATCCAGGTATATGGCAAGATGTTTAATTTGTCAACAAGTAAAAGCTAGCAGACAGAGACCAGCAGGACTATTGCAGCCGCTTGACATTCCGGAGTGGAAATAGGAATACTTGACGATGGATTTTGTGTCGGGACTGCCTCGATCCCAAGGAGGGAAGGATGCCATTTGGGTTATTGTGGACCGACTGACGAAGTCATCTCACTTTATCCCCTTCAAGGTTGGTCTATCCACCGAGAAGTTGACAGCACTGTACATGCGACACATCTACCGGATTCATGGAGTTTCGATAAGTATCGTATCTGACAGAGATACTAGATTGACCTCTCACTTTTGGAAGAGTTTGCATGACAGCTTGGGAACACAACTGAAGTTCAGCACCGCCTACCACCCCCAGACTGACGGGCAATCAGAGAGAACCATCCAGACGCTAGAAGACATACTGAGATCCTGCGTCCTGGAATTTGGAGGGTCTTGGGAAGACCATTTGCACTTGGTAGAATTCTCCTACAACAACAACTACCAAGCTAGCATCGGTATGACACCATTCGAGTCACTCTATGGACGTCGTTGCCGCACTCCACTTGCTTGGGATGACGTCGAAGAACGAGTGTTGCTTGGACCTGAGATGGTGACCGAAGCAGCATAGAAGGTGAGAATGATCAGAGACAAGCTCAGGATTGCCCAGGACAGACAGAAGCATTGGGACGATAGCAGCCGACAGCCTTTGGAGTTTGAAGAAGGCGACAGTGTGTTTGTGAAGATATCTCCTACCAGAGGAACCATTCGTTTCGGTAGAGCAGGAAAGTTAAACCCCAGGTATATTGGTCCTTTTGAAGTACTCAGCAGGATTGGAGAAGTGGCTTATCGGGTGGCACTACCCCCAAGTCTCGAAGGCGTCCACAACGTCTTCCATGTGTCGCAGCTGAGATGCTACATCCCGGACCCGAGCCACATCTTGGACCATTCGGAGCTGGAGATTGGACCCAGTCTCACAGTACCAGAGAAGCCAGTGGCGATATTGGACAGAGGCGAGAAGAGAACCAGGAACTCTGTGACGTCGATAGTCAGAGTTATGTGGCGGCACAACTCACCAGACGAGTTGACCTGGGAGCGAGAAGACCAGATGCGGGAGCAGTACCCGTACCTGTTTGAGACTTAAGGTAAACCCCTAACCCTGCCTTTAATTTCGAGGACAAAATTTTCTAAGGAGGGAAGATTGTGAAACCCAATTTTTGTAGAGTAAATTAATATTAATATTATAATGTTAGTGCTATTATTATTAGTATTATTTGTGAGTTTAAAATAAATTTCGAAAATTAAATATGGCTTTTTGATTTCTGGCCAGACCCGAGTCCGGACCCGATTTCCGAACCCAGACCCGGACCTAACCCTTTTCTTTGAAATCTGTTTCTTTTTTAAAAAATATATATATATTTTTTCTCCTTTTTGAACTGGTCCATGTTGGACCAGTACTCCACTTCACGTTATCCCTCTCTCCTTAACTCTCTCCTCCTACAAACACTCACGAGCATCCCCACTCACTTATATTATTACACCTACTTTACCCTCTCCCCACTCATTCTAATCTCTCCAGAGCACTCAAACTACCCTTCTCTCTCTACTCCTCACAAAGAAAAACCCCACCCCCACCATTAACCACTTCATCCCTCCCTTCACTCAGACTTCCATCTCTCTCCCTCTCGCTCCAGACAACCCGAGCGCGCCCCGACCCCTTCCCTGCGCCCTGCCGCCCGAGCCCCCTAGTCCTGGCCTCCCGCGCGACTTCCGGCCTCCCGCCGGCGCACCTCCCGGCCTCCGCGCTCGACCCCAGCGGTGCCACCCGCGTCCGTCGCCAGCGTCCCGACCCCCTGCGCCCCTCGCGGCCGTCCCCGGCACCGACCCAGCGCCCCGCACGCTGTTCTCCCCATTCCATCCGACCTGGCGCACCTTCCGCAGCCCCGACGGCCTCCGCCGCCGGCCAGTGCGGACCCCCGCAGCTTCCCGTGCCCTAGTACGCGGACGCTGTTTTCTTCGGCGACCCCGACCCGCGGGTTTTCTGTGTCCCGCTGTCCTGACAGCGCGGTCCAGCGTTGTTCTCCGTTCGGTTCGACTCCGCTTTCTCATGGATTCGACCACGCTGCCCGCGTGGATTTCTTTATTATTTCATCTGAGAGCTCTAGCCGAACAACCCAAGGTATAACCCCCTGTCCCGTCCCATTTTCTTTTGGTCTATGATGAGATTGGTCCCCGATTCCCTTCCGGGGATTCAGTTTTTAGCGACGTCGTAGTTTCGGAACCTACGGAAAGGTTCTGTTGGTTGTTTTGCTTTTCCAAAACTTTTCGAAAAGGGATTTCTGGATATTTTGGTTTTGGATATTTCCGATTTTGGTGCTGTGATAATTTTAGGCGTAGTTTCTGACTTCCGAATTTGTTTCGGGTCGTTCCGAATTAATTTTAAAGATGGTTGTGGTTATTTTGATATATATATTTTGGGATTCCCTGGTTTGGGATTTTGCAGGAAAATATTGGCATATTTTCCCAGTTTTTGGGTTGACAAAAAATAGAGAAAATGCTGCCGGATTTTTCCGTAAATTTAATTATATTTTAAAATAATTTTAAAATGGATTTCGGAAAATATTAATATTTTGGTTTTGGGCGACGACCGTATTGGTCAATGGGCCCCGGCTAAGTGCAAACGAAACCGGCTTCGCCCGGACGTTGAGGCATTAGCCTATATGACGATTGGACCATATCTGAGACTCATTTAATTTATTTTATTATTATTAGTTAATTTATTCATAATTAAATTATAGGAAGTTGAGAACTAACGACCATTTTTGTCTTATTTCAATTTATGTAAATAAATTGTAATGGGCATAAGCCCAGCTGGTTATTGGCTCTGTAACTTGTATTTTTGGTAGCATAGGATTTTCTGTTGTTGCTGGTTTTGCGAGTTCTTGTAGCGTACGCGTAAATCGAAATAGATAGTATTTTTCATATAAAAATTAATTAAGCTTTTTCACAATAAAATTTATAAGTTTTAATATTTAAACAACGATCATGTATTTCTCACTAAAATAAGAAATTTAGTTTTATATTTATAATTACGAAAATATAAAGTTTTAATCAAATTAATTTGGTATCGACGAGTTTTCCAAAATACCAGTTTAAAACGATCTTTCTCTCGTTATTAATTCAACGCACCAATAATCGTATTTTTTGTTCGTATTTTGTTAATAAAGAATTAAAATTGAATATGACACAATTAGATATTTCAACTAGCGTAGTTAGCTTGGTAACCCTGGATTCTGAGTCAATTTCTCGAATGTAGGAATTCGAGGACGATCCTAAATTCCCATCTCGAAGTCTCCAACTTTTCAGTCCAGTTCATTTGAGGCAAGTACAGTTTGCGTTAATTTAAAGTTATTTTAATAATCGCTTTATTGCAAGTTTAAACCACGATGCAAATACGAAACTCTCCCTGAGAGCACTGACTGTAGCTACTGTAACTGATTGGTGACTGGAGGAATAGAGTAATGTTTATGACCACATCCACTGTAACTTAGAACTGTATTAGCTTACCCCTCTCTCACACGGGGATAAGCCATATCGTATCAATAGGATACTACTGTAATAACCCAAGCCGGTCATATTCATTGCCTATTCAAATCATACTGTTTTACTGCTAGAAAACTGTTCATTTCTAAACTGTTTAAAAGTGAATGATTCTATTATTCATTTTAACTGTTTAAATTAAGAATTGTACTTTGCTCCCTCCTGACTGGAGATACATTTTTAGGGGATATTGAGGATGCTGAGTTGTTAATCAGCAGCTACTACGACCCTGTTCTGTACCCCGTAGTGCTGCCAGAGTCCCCATTGGAGGATGCAGGGACCGAGGCCGAAGAGCCGAATGATTAGATAGATTTTTTCTTTCCAGCTTTGTTGTCTATTTTGAAACTCTGTTTATTTGAGTCCAGATATTTATTTCAGTACATTTAAATTCCAGTTGTATTTGATTTCAAAGTTTAATAAAGTTTCATTTCCTGAATTTGAGTTGTGACAAATATAGATGTTGTTGTTATGGTTACCTGCTAATGGAACAACTTACTGCCGCCGTCTCAACAACGGTGCAGGCTGGGCATGATCCGGTTCGACCCAATTAGTTGGGATCGGGTCGTGACAATATTCCTTCCAGAGATGTGGGTGTAGTGCAGATGTTGTGCAGTGTGATGCAAGTGCGATGCATGTAAAGGAGGCCTTCTGGCAATGATATGGCCTTCGAGCCGGAATGTAGCCTTCGGACAGAGTTCGTAAGGTCTTTGGGCTGCAGTTTATATATAACAAATTATAATTAAAATATATTTAAATTATTTTAATATAATCTACATTTTAACTATTTTTCATAATATCATATAATTCTTTTAAATGACTAGTATTGATAATAAAACTAATATTTATTTCTAAATGCATTTACTTATTCCACTAATATGATACGAAATTACTTGACAATAATTAACAAATTGCTTAAATAATTAACATTAACTAGTTACTGATCTAATTAATTTAGTCCTTAGTAGCCAATAAAATGTAAATAATTTTTAGTATTTCTAAAATCAGATAATTAATTTATGTTGTTTTAATTTGTAGACTTTATTATTTAATATTTCTGACATAGATGTAGACGTTTAACTTTACAGAAAATTGCAAGAAAAGCATAAAAGTTTAATAGAATTGTACAAAAGGCATCAAGTTTCGGTAAATTGTGTTTTGAGCATCGAAACGACATTTCAATTGCCGTTTGACGACGTCACCCCCTGTCAGCCTCACTTAACCGTTAAACCAGAATAGATTAGAAAGTGGGGAAAGGATTAACAAAGGAACGACAATTCAATTGCCGTTTGACGACGTCACCCCCTGTCAGCATACGTCAATCCATTTGCCGTTTCTATTTTTTTTTATTGCCGTTTGGGTTTTTTATTTAATTTTTTTTATTTTTCGGGCGCTGACGTCGGGTGACGTCAGCTTACGACAAAGGAAATGTCGTCTGGGTAATTTTTTTTTACTGTGGACGGGCGGTAGTGGTAAATGTGAGAAGGAGGAGTGCTGCTGTGGACGTAGAAGTAGAAGGAGAAAGAGAAGGAGAAGGAGAAGGAGAAAGAGAAGGAGAATGAGGAAGTGAAGGAGCAGAGAGAGAGGAGGAGAAGAGGCAGGAGAGATAATTTTGTAGAAATTTTTTGTAGAAATTTTATGTAATTTGTTAGAAATTTGTTGTAATTTGCTAGAAATTTTATGTAATTTGTAGTGATTGTTTTCTATAGTAATTTTGTACAAATTTTGTAGAAATAATATTGTAGAAATAATATTGTGGGAAGTAGTTGTAATTTTGTAGAAATAATTTTGTACAAAATTTTGTAGAAATTTCATGTAATTTGTTAGAAATTTGTTGTAATTTGCTAGAAATTTTATGTAATTTGTAGTGATTGTTTTCTATAGTAATTTTGTACAAATTTTGTAGAAATAATATTGTAGAAATAATATTGTGGGAAGTAGTGGTAATTTTATAGAAATAATTTTGTACAAAATTTTGTAGAAATAATTTTGTAGAAATTTTCTAGAAATTTTGTAGAAATAATTTTGTAGAAAGAATAATGTGACGTAAAATAATATTGTGGGCGGTAGTGGTAAATGTATAAAATAATTTATAGAAATTATTAGAAATATTTGTTATGTATAAATTAAATTGTAGAAATTATTTGTAGAAATGTCAATCCTAGGTCAAACAATTCTAATGACATATTTCAGATGGCAACACAAAATGTCGTACGACAATTGAAATGTCGTATCATGATGTCAACACAAAACGATGGCAACACAATAAGTTGTGGTTAAATTTAGTTAAATATAGTTTTAATTATGACATATTTCAGATGACAACACAAAACGATGGACGTATTCCTGGTGGACCAACAACACCAACTATCCGTGAGGAGCGACGGTCCCACATTTCAGACCGCGTATTCTCAGGATCGGTAATTTTCTTGCTGAATAAATTTTGCTTCTTAGAAAAAAAACTTATGAATTAACCAAAAATATTTTACAGTTATATGACTATCCTCCAGAGGTTAGATTCCGTGAGCATGGGAAATGGCGTCACGGTTGGGAGCTATCATTTCTCCAAAAGCAACTTGTGGAGTCATTTGGATTTTCCCACGTCGACGCAGTTCGTCTCAGACGTCACGATAGGGATCACATTTTGAGTTTGGTCGAGCGGTGGTGGCCGGTACGGAACACATTCCAGTTTCCGGTTGGTGAGATGACGATTACCTTGGCCGACGTGGCGATGCTCTTGGGGTTACAGATTAACGGTACCCCTGTCTATTTTGATGAGAGTGAAAATGTGGGTGACCTCATCAGGACCTATTTAGGACGTGATCCAGCACCAGATCAAGGTACCCGTGCTGGTATCAAGCTTACTTGGCTTCGTACCAATTTCCAGCATATTGACCACATCGGCTCGGAGTTTGTTACTCTAGATGACGCGCGGGTACGTAATACATATTTTGTACACTTGAATTGTAATATTTCAATTTAATACCAACAAATTTTTATGTAATTTTAGGTAATATGCTGCACAAGAGCCTACTTATTAAGCCTATGTGGGTGTCTTCTATTTCCTGATGGCACGACAAACAAGGTTAATTCTGCTTACTTTCTTCCATTTTTCGAAAACTTGGGAGAGCCTTCACCATATGCCTGGGGTGCAACAGTCTTGGCCTATCTCTACAGTTCGATGACTACCTTTGTTTCTGTTAGAGAAGGAAAAAGTTTGCATCGGGGTATCTCCGGCTGTGTGACTCTCATACAGGTACAATTGATAAACCGAGTGAATTTACAACTACGTCTGTTACACATTTTTAATGTTGGCCCATATTTCTGATATGCAGCTATGGTCATATGAACATTTTTATATCGGTCGGCCACTTAGCCGTATCCCACTAGGCCGGCGGATCTTTCCGGCAGGAGTTAGATGGAACTCCGACGATACGGATCCCGCTCACTGTCTTTCACGAGTGATATCCATTTATCGAAACAATTTCGATACACTAGTTGCCACCGAGGTAAATCTTTTATCTTTATTACATTTTACTTTTATCTTTGTCGATACAATATGAACCGTAATATTTAAATGTGCTATAGGTAAACTGGACTCCTCAATCGTGCTCGCAGGAGGCGATAGATGATGTTGTTGAGAGTAGTAGACATAGATATTATGTCATGTACAATTCGTTCATTATGTTTCATCCCGCTGATCGTGTCCTGCGACAGTTAGGGTTGAAACAAGTTGTACCGTTAGACCCTCTTCCCTCAAGTATTGGAAGATCACGGAGAATGACACGAATTCAGCAACATTGTTTAGGATGGGAGCACCAGTATACTATACATGACGTGACCCACATGTCGGCCGTTGTGGATGATGACAATGACTGTAAGTTTCAAATTATAATACTTATAGATAAGGTCAAATTTCTAGTAAAGCTTATATCTTAATTGCACAATTGTTGCAGGCTTTGGCACATATCACTTCTTGAGCTGGTACGGTGTTCCGCGCATCCAGAACCGCCAACATGTCTTTGAGGAGGCTCGAGTTACTCAACGAGCAATGGATGATTATAGTCATCATGCCAGGACCTTACAAGTAAATAGGATGGTATGTGCATAAATATAAATCAAATAAATAATGATATATATATGTCTAAATTCACTGGTACATGCTTAAATCTAATACATTTTCTATTTTAGCTGGACCAATGGGAAGCCGCTTCCCAGGATCCCTCAGCCGATCTACAATCACTGGTTCAGTCATCGATGCAAACGCTCAGTCGACTACATTTACCCCCTGTACCACCGTTGGAGATCCCTGAGGATCAGCCTATTGGTCATGTCCAAAGGAGACGTCCACGTCGTTGGGGAGAGGGTTCAGCGGAGGGCTCGTCGTCTCCATTTTACGGGGAGGGCTTGTCGCCTACATTTGCTGGGGAGGGCTCGTCGCCTATATTTGTCGGGGAGGGCTCGTCGCAGCCATGTCAGTCGGAGCAGACCTGGTCGCCATGGACTTGGCGTATACTTGAGGTTGGCCTGAGTTCATCACAAGCACCGATGGATTTGATGGGAGGCCTTGAGTCGCAGGAGACAATGACTTGGTCACAGCTTGATCGAGATCATGGGCCGTGGGGACATCCTTCGCTGCAGACCTTGCCGCCGTCAAACACCGGTGGATTTGATTGGAGCTCATTTGCTGAGGATACCTGCAGATCAATATTTGACACACCGCCACCGCCTTACACCCAGAACACTACAGAAGAGGCCATTGATGACTATCAGCCATTGCCAGGGGAGACACCGGAGCAAACAACAGCTAGGCGGGCTAGACTGGGTCTTAGGCCAGTTGATCGTAGGCATTATGATAGGATGCATAGAGGTGATTATTGACTTTCATGTAGTTAATGTGTAAAAGAAATTTATGAACTAATGTTAAAGTTAATCTTAACCCAAATTTGGTGCTCTTGTACACTTTCTTCTGTTGTGTCTAATGCCCCCGCAGTTGCTGCAATGAAGATCTCTTGTCCCCAGCTCTCTTGTCAAAAAATAATTTTTTTTGGGTCTGTCGGCTCTACATCCAACGTTTGGTACTCCAATTTTATCTCTTACCAATTCAGCTTCTGGAGTATATGGAGATGAAATCGTTTGCATACATGGCGCATATACCTTTTTAAGGTTTTCAACAGAAAATTGTTCAGGATAATAGCTTTCTACTTGCAAGTTACTAGATTGACAAGAAAAGTAAGCATGTACACATGGTAAAAGTGTATGCTGCCAGCGAAAACATGTACACGTTCTATTTTCTAAATCTACTATATATCGTCTACTACTTTCATGATCATATATTTCAAATTTATATGCATTGATATGCAGCATTTGAAAATGATGTATCTCTCTTTTAATACGTGCCATAGTTTTGAGCATCCTTGGACAATAGATCGTATCCAGGTTTTCAGCAAATTGTCTATGTTTTTCATGTATAGTAATAATTTTAGCTCTAATGCCATCAAGCAATGTGGTGATTGGTTTATCACGCAAATTCTTAATCCAATTATTAAAACTCTCTGCAATGTTAGACATGTTAATATATAGTCTAGGACATGGTGCATAAGCAGTAATCCAATGTGAAATGTTACAATTTTTATCGTTTGTCCCAACAATCCAATTAAAAACATCAATATTAGCAGATTTAATCTTTTCAAACCATTCTGTTGCATCAACATCATTATAAGAGCGGGCAAGTTTATCTAACCATACTTGATATTGTCGTGTACTAGTACATTGACTTCTCATATTCTGTTTAAAATGTTGAATGCAAAAAAAATGTGGAGAGCTAGGAAAGATATTATGTATTCCACGAATTAAACATTTTTGCTTATCAGATATAAATGTGATAGCATCCTACCGATCAAAATAAGTTTCAAATGAAGATTTTAAACATTGTAAAAACCATGTCCACGATTCAGTATTCTCATTTTTTAGCAATACAATAAGCAATTGGATATAATTGATAGTTAGGATCATGAGCACATGCTACAAATAAATTACCTTAAAATTTAGATGTAAGAAAAGTTACATCAACACTAATAACGGGTAAGCAACCTTGCAAAAAACCATCTATGCATGCCTTCCAACAAATAAATATTCTTTGAAAAATATTATTTCCTACGATTTTTAAAAAACACTTCGTTCCAGGATTTGTTCCCATAATTGTAAAATCGTATTTTTCAAGACTACCGTAGGCATCAATATAACTACCATTAATTTTGAAAGGCAAGTTCTTTTGCTCTCCAAGCTTTTGAATACTTAACGCACACTCGAAATTCTCTAAGAATATCTTTTACAATATTACAAGCGCTATAAGAATTATTGTCTCTAATTTTACCTATTACCTTTTCACAAATCCATTTAGCAGTAGCTTGTCGATGTTGTCCTTGTGGTAACATACCTGTGCAAGAATGTTGTGATACAAATGTCTTAATTATAAAAGTATCGCTTTGACCAACTGCTTTAGCGTATACTCTCCAAGAACAATCTGAAGATTTGCATTTGTATACAATTCTTGTCGAATTGTTATGGTTGCTTTTAACACTAAAATTATGACGAATTGCAAGATCTTGAACAAAATTTCTAAATTCATAAGAGGAAGAAAACTCTCTATGCAAAAATAATTCAGGAGTACTACCTTGTGAAGGATCGTCGTCTTTCTGTAAATAATAGTCTAGATCTTCTACTAGGTATGCACTATCATCACTACTTTCATTGTCAACATTTATTTGGTTGGAAGTACTATGTTACGCCCCGTTTCTCAGATTTTTGTAAATTGGGCAGGCAACAACATCTCCAGGCTACGCACCCTACGAGTACTTTCGCACCCGTATTGCGATCGTCGCCTGTAAAGGGCTAGAATAGAAAAGCACAAGTACAACTACTACATTTAATTACATCAATTATAGCTATTATACAATAATTGTTTTTCTAAAGATGCCATATATACAGTTCCATACTACAAAACAATAATTTACATATGCAGGTTACAAAACGGTGTTGGTCATCTCTCATGATTTCTTGGATAGCCTACTCCTCGTCATTATTCTCGTCATAAAGTGGAAGCATGTCTGCAGGCTCGTCGTCTTCTCCTAGTGAACAAATACTAGGTCGTTTAGAAACGACAAGCAAGTCCTCGATCAAAGGCGATAATGAGTAAAACAAAATTTTAGAAGATTTTAGGAAATTCAAGTAAATGACTAATACACACCTTGTGAAACAAATGGAAGTATTAGGTACTTATAATTTGACAATTTATCACACTAGACATGACTTTATGTCTCATGATTATGCACTTTTGTAGAGAACACATGTGGATCACGATCACCCTCTATTTTTTCGATAATAATCCCATTTATCCGGGACCGTGTGGTGTCTGTATTGGGTACGACGCCTTAGATTTCGACCCCTCCACATCTTGTGGAAAAATTTGTATGCATTAACTTTTTAAATTCTATTTTATTTTCGAAATTTACTGGACTGTTCTTTGTTGGTGAGCTAGGCCTCACCCCCCGACATCGTAAGGCCCTACAGATGTGGGACTACTGATCAGCTTTTACTGGTGTAATTATATTGCAGGGATTTCGATGGTTGTGATCCAGTTGTTCTTTCCCACCCCATGATGCAACTATAAATATAGACAAAGTCTATTAACTCTCAAGTCTAATATTATCCTCAAACTAGGTTACCGTCCCGTATTTAAGGACAATACATCAAACAGTAAACTCTTGTTGGAGGAAGTATTTATCCAACCTATTACCATCCGTGTGTTAGAACGACACATCATATGGTAAGTCGTTGGCAAGAAATGCTCCTTAACTTATCGTACCATCTCGTGTATTAAGATAACACGCCATATGGTAGGATCAACCGGACTAGGAACTAGATATAATTTTAGATTTCTAATTTAGGTTTTCCAAAACCTAAAGTTCTAAAATTTGACTAACTCCCGAAATTATTGAAAATTTCGGCAGAGTCTCCTTTGTATTGGTTGACTCGGAACAATTTAACAATAGACAAAATACAATAATTGGGTACGCTGACCCTTTCGGTGGAGCAACTCTCAACACCGGACCACGCAGTTAATATCCGGGTACGCCGACCCCTTCGGTGGAGCAACTCTCAACACCGGATACTCACACAGTTTAATGAAATAAGAAAATAAGTGTCAAAATAAAGAATTTCCTTTATACCTGAGCATGCTAGCATTTTATTTAATTGTAATGTTCCTTGCTGCTACACAATCCAGGTAAACATATAGCTATTGCATAATGCTATTAAATACATGTTGTGAATAGATTCAAAAATTAAAAATTTAATACGCTCAACTTCAAATTATACTACATATATTAACCCCTTGTAGTGTAAATTAGCAAAAATTAACAAGTATGTTACCCGGTTAATCCGGTATTCATAAATGTTTCTTCTAACCACGTGTTCATGATAAAATGGTCCTTTTAAGCTTGATTTAAATTCTGGACAGATTAATTATTATATTAAATTAATAATTTGCCAATCATAACTATTACAAGGTCAAGTTTATAAATATTCCTTAATATAGTTATATTCGTACTCACATATAATTGATAAAACCCATATGAAACTTCTATTTGTGGACATAAGTGGTTCAAAATATATATTTATATGTAAAATGAATCAATGACCTTTTGCACCCTTTTAATATAAATTTTCTAGTAGATTATGAATATGTATCCATATAAGTTGTTTCCCCCTTCCTTACAAAATTTTAAGCAAGATGTCCATGTTGTATCTACATATTGTGTCCATTTATATTCAAAGTATCTATTTGTATTGTGTCCACTTGTTATATTCAATTAAAATATCTATTTGTGTTCAATTAAAATATCTATTTGTGTTGAGTGCAACACATGTGTCCAACTTATACATTTATATTATGTTGTGTCCAAGTATGTGTTGTGTCCAAATATATATGTCAAGTATATATATATATATATATATATATATATATATATATATATATATATATATATATATATTATATATATATATATATATATATATATATATATATATATATATATATATATATATATATATATATATATATATATATATATATAATTCTTGGATGGAATTCGCACGATTCCACTTAAATTAGAATTGAAGTGCCCATACACATATTATCATTCAAGGTATCTATATTGTGTCACATTGTGTCCCTATATATATTAATTTCAGTTTTCCAACTACTCGTATCCATAATTTATTTCTTGCAATATTGAATTTACCATAACATTACTTAAATTCCAGAATTAAATACCGATTATTTTAATTCATGAAATTAGGAATTAGGTTTTGCACAATTTCTAGGAGGATGAGAGATGGAGGACTTGCCTTGCTTGTAGATGACCTAGGTTTTCTCTTCCAATAACTCCCAAATTCACCACCCTAATTACAACAACAAGATTATGTACTAGAACTTGACCTATATCTAAAATCTGAGAAGAAAAATTGGGGAAAAGATGAGTTGTACCAAACGTTTGAAGAAAGGAAGAAGGAGGATGACCGGAGGAGAGTTGTGGCCGGCGGCGGATGTGCAGGCGGCCGGCGGCGGAGGTGGCGTGGTGGCCGACGGCGGAGGTGGCGTGGGTTATGGTGGTGGTGGGTTGGAAAATGAAGGGGAAGAGGGAAAAAAGAAAGTAAAGAATAGAGAGAGAGAGGGGTTTAGGTGTCATATAATGGTCCCCTCCTCTCTTCATGCCATGTGACAAATGGCATGAAGACTTGCCACTTGCACTAGAAATTGACACCTATTTATGTGAGGTGTCCACATGGTTTGTGCAAATTTAAAATTTTCCTAAGGGTTTCTATGCAAAATTTAATGTATATAAAAAAAATCTATAACCATTATGATTATAGTTATAATTAATTGTTAATTATATAAAAATAAAATAAAAATAAAAATAATTACTATTTAAGAATTATAAGCCATGACATTCTACCCTCCTTAAAAGAAATTCCATCCTCGGAATTCGAAATAACAAATTAATATAAATTATGTAAATAACTGACCTTATTTAGTGAACAGGTACTGATACTGGTTCCGCATGTCCTCTTCTTTCTCCCAAGTTGATTCTCTTGGGGAATCTTTGTTTCATGCTACTCGAACAAGTGGAATGATCCGATTTCGGAGTACCTTCTCTCTACGATCCAAAATTTTCACCGACTTCTGTTCTAGGCGTAGAGTTGGACCCACTGTAATTTCTGAATGATCGAGTATGTGACTGGGGTCTGGCACATATCTTCGAAGTTGAGATACATGGAAGACATTATGGACTCCTTCGAGGGAGGGTGGTAGAGCTAGTTTGTAAGATACATTTCCAATTTTCTCCAGTATATCAAATGGTCCAATGTATCTTGGACTTAGCTTTCCTCTTGTCCCAAATCTGATAGTTTTCCGAGTTGGTGAAATCTTTAAAAATACATGATCACCAGTCTTGAAATCCAAATTCCTTCGGTGCTTGTCGGCCCATATTTTATGTCGGTCTTGTGCTGCTTGGAGATGACTCCGAATTGCTTTGACCTTGTCTACAGTTTGAGTAACTAGTTCTGGGCCCAAAAGTTGACGTTCTCCTACGTCACTTCAACATATTGGTGACCGACACTTCCTTCCATACAAAGCTTCAAACGGTGCCATTTTGATGCTAGCCTGATAGCTGTTTTTATAGGAGAACTCTATTAAGTGTAAATGGTCATCCCAGGATCCCCCGAAGTCTAAGGTACAAGCTCTCAACATATCTTCGAGGATTTGAATTACCCTTTCTGACTGACCGTCGGTTTGTGGATGGTATGTTGTACTGAACTTCAGATGAGTACCGAGACTGTCTTGCAGGCTTCTCCAAAATTTAGAAGTAAATCGAGTATCTCTGTCTGAGACGATACTCACCGGTACCCCATATTGACTAACAATATTCTTCATGTACATGTCAGCCAATAGCTCGGTAGGTTGACCGACCCGGAATGGTAGAAATCTTGCTGACTTTGTAAGCCTGTCTACCATTACCCAGATGGCATTATTACCCTTTCTGGTCTTTGGGAGTCCGAATACAAAATCTATTATAATATGTTCCTATTTCCATTCAGGTACATGCAGGGGTTGCAAAAGTCCGGCGGTCCGTTGATGTTCGGCCTTTACTTGTTGACATACCAAGCATTTGACACAAATTTGGCTATCTCTTGTTTCATTCCATGCCACCAAAATTTTTGCTTTAGATCTTTATACATCTTCGTACTCCCAGGATGAATGGAGTACTGTGAGCTATGTGCTTCCGACATTATCTCTGTCCTGAGTTCTCCATATGGCACACATAATCGGTTTCCAAACCTCAAAGATCCATCGGAATGTTTAATCAATCCTGTTTGTGTTCCAGCCTCAGCCTTGCTCCATAATCCTTGCAATTTCCTATCATCCTTTTGTGCCTCTTTGATTCTTTCTATTAGGGGTGATTGTATCTGTAAGTTTTCCCACATTCCATCTGTCACTGGACCTATTACTTCAATCCCCATCTTTCTCAAATCTTCCAGTATTTCTTTAGATGTATTCATAAGGACAGCTGATGGTCTTCTACTTAAGGCATCGGCCACTTTGTTAGCCTTTCCCGGATGATATTCCAACTCCATGTCAAAGTCCTTAAGTAACTCTAACCACCTTCGTTGCCTCATGTTCAACTCCTTTTGAGTAAATACATATTTCAAAATTTTATGATCTGTATGTATCTTGACTTGTTCACCATATAGGTAGTGTCTGCATAACTTTAATGCAAAAACTACAGCTGCCAATTCCAGATCATGAGTTGGGTAATTTCTTTCATGTGTCTTCAGTTGACGAGAAGCATAAGCAATAACTCTTCCATGTTGCATTAATACACAGCCTAATCCTTTTCCTGAGGCATCACTATAAATCTCATACCCTCCTGATCCAGATGGTAGAGCCAGTACTGGAGCCGTGATAAGTCTTTCCTTCAGTTCCTCAAAAGCAGCTTGACACTTATCAGTCCAATTAAATTTTTCATCTTTTCGGGTTAATCGAGTAAGTGGCTCCGCAGTTCTTGAAATTTTTTCTACAAATCTTCTATAATATCCGGCTAGACCAAGAAAGCTTCGAATTTCTGCTACATTCTTAGGAGTAGGCCAAGATTTGACAGCTTCTATTTTCTTGGGATCTACCGATATCCCTTCTCCACTCACTATATGACCCAGAAAGGAAATTTTGTCTAACCAGAATTCACATTTGCTTAATTTTGTCTAACCAGAATTCACATTTGCTTAATTTTTCATACAACTTTTCTTGTCGTAAGGTTTGGAGTACTATTCTTAAATGTTCTTCATGTTCTTTTTCATTTCTCGAGTAAATTAATATATCATCAATAAACACAATCACAAATTTATCCAAGTATTGATAAAATATTCTGTTCATCAGATCCATAAATATGGCAGGAGCATTCGTTAACCCGAATGGCATAACTAAAAATTCGTAATGCCCATAGCGAGTTCTAAATGCTGTCTTCTGAACATCTTCCTTTTTCACCTTTACTTGATGATACCCCGATCTTAAATCAATCTTCGAGAATACTTTTGCTTCTCCTAGTTGGTCAAACAATTCATCAATTCTTGGCAAGGGGTATTTATTTTTGATGGTGACTTCATTTAATGCCATATAGTCAATGACTAATCGTAGGGTTCCATCCTTCTTCTTCACAAATAAAACTGGCGCACCCCAGGGTGAGACACTTGGTTGAATGAATCCCTTGGACAATAACTCCTTGATCTGCTTATTCAGCTCTGCCAATTCTTCTTTGTTCATTGGATAAATTTTATTGGCTATAGGAGCTGCTCCGGGTATCAAATTAATAGAAAATTCTACTGTCCTATCTAGTGGTAATCCGGGCAATTCTTGTGGAAATACATCTTTTCATATCCATAAATATGGCAGGAGCATTCGTTAACCCGAATGGCATAACTAAAAATTCGTAATGCCCATAGCGAGTTCTAAATGCTGTCTTCTGAACATCTTCCTTTTTCACCTTTACTTGATGATACCCTGATCTTAAATCAATCTTCGAGAATACTTTTGCTTCTCCTAGTTGGTCAAACAATTCATCAATTCTTGGCAAGGGGTATTTATTTTTGATGGTGACTTCATTTAATGCCCTATAGTCAATGACTAATCGTAGGGTTCCATCCTTCTTCTTCACAAATAAAACTGGCGCACCCCAGGGTGAGACACTTGGTTGAATGAATCCCTTGGACAATAACTCCTTGATCTGCTTATTCAGCTCTGCCAATTCTTCTTTGTTCATTGGATAAATTTTATTGGCTATAGGAGCTGCTCCGGGTATCAAATTAATGAAAAATTCTACTGCCCTATCTGGTGGTAATTCGGACAATTCTTGTGGAAATACATCTTTGAATTCTTCTACAACCCTTGGAAATTGTTCTTCCTCCAATTCTTGAAATCTTTCTCGAATTGGTAATTCAAGCTTTTCCAATTCTCTAGCATCAAATTCTTTTTGATTCCGGTTAAATTCATATGTCTTCTTATTGGAAAGTTGAAATGAAATCCTACCTTGGCCACAGTCTATATTGGCTGATGTTTTTGTCAACCAGTCCATCCCTAATACTACATCATAGTTATTCATTGGGAAAACTAATAATCTTACCCGAAATGCTCCCCCTCCTAGTTTAACTGGACATGCTTTACAGACACGATTAACCTTTACTACTCCATTACCCGTGAGAATGTTCAGCTTCTTAATCAAGGGTTGTGATTCAATTTTCCGTTGTGATAAAAAGTTAGCATATATGAAAGAGTGTGTGGCTCTTGAATCAAATAAAACTGATGCGGGATACGATGAAACTAGTATAGTACCTATCACTACTTCACCCGCGATTTTAGCCTCTTTTGAATCCATCATGAAGGCTTGACCATGTTTTTTCTTCTTATTCCCCAAGTGTGGCTGCTTTTCCTTTTGAGCCTGTTGGAACTGATGTGCCTGTGGAGCCAACGGGGGCCTATGTTGGTATCCAGATGGTACAATTGCTCGGGGATTCGTTGTTGCTTGGTTCATAGGTCTGGGACGACTCCCTTGTAGCATTGGCCTTGGACCATGCTGAGGATTCTGTGGTCCGGATTTGTTCATAGTACACTGGTAGGCCTGGTGCCCTGAAAGTCCACACTTCAAACACAGACCATTGAGTAGTCTACAGTTGTTCTTGATGTGTCATACTGTCACCCTCACTTTTCCCAGTTAGGGGTAAAATGGTAATTTTCTATTTTATAATATTTTTGGGAATTTTATTTCATGAATATTATTATTTAGTTATTATAGGAGTCGGATTCGAATTTCATCGCATTCCGAGTTAATTCGGGATCCCGGTGAATTTTGACTTGAGCTGCAATTAGCCTGTTAGCTAACCATGGCCCACCACACTAAACTTTAGGGTTTAAGAGTTTGGACTAGTCCCCCATGAGTAATTTAGTTTAATTATGATTTTTAATTATTTTTAGCAACTTTCTAAACCTAATTTGGATTTAATTTAGTATTAGGCTTAGGGAGGGGCAAACTTGTAATTTACAAGTGCCCCTCACCACCATGCTTGGCCGGCCACCTATAGCCCCCCCTCTTCCTTCTCCACTATGCAACACTCTCTCTTTCTCTCTCTTCCAAATTAAATTTCTTCTCAAGCCTTCTTCTTCCTCCAACCAACTAATCTAGGTATACTTTAATCTCTTCATTTAATTCTCTTTTGCATTTAGTTCATTCACCATAAATGGAGAGAAGATTCTCTACCATTTGCCCACAAATTTGTAGGTTTTACCTAGAAAAATAGGTTAAGGATTTATTAGGGTTTAATCATTTTGAGAGTGGTATATATATATATATATATATATATATATATATATATATATATATATATATATATATATATATATATATATATATATATATATATATATATATATATATATATATACATGTGTATTTATGTGTGTGAGTGTGTGTATATATTTGATATGAAATTTGTGTCATGAGGATGAGAGTGGTGAGGATGTGTGTGTGTTTATATATATATATATATATATATATATATATATATATATATATATATATATATATATATATATATATATATATATATATATATATATATATAGTTATGAGAGTGTATTTATATATAGATATGAGTGTATTTATATATATATATGGATGTGTGTATATGGATGTGTGTGTTATATATATATATATATATATATATATATATATATATATATATATATATATATATATATATATATATATATATATATATATATATATATATATATATATATATATATATGAAGTATATATATGTAGGAGGAAGAGAAGAAGATGAAAAAGAAGAATAAGAACAGCAGCCACAGCAGCAGTGCTGCAGTAGCAGCAGCAGCAGCAGACCTGGCTGCTGCCAGGTCTGAAACCCCCCTTTTGGTGGTTAGCTATAACCCCCCCTTTACCTATATATATATATGTATATATATATATATATATATATATATATATATATATATATATATATATATATATATATATATATATATATATATATATATGTATTATATATGGTTAGAATCGTAGAGAAGAGTAGAAGAAGATTATGGAATGAGAAGTTAGGAAAGAATTAGAAGTTAGAAGGAAAGATTGGAAGAAGTTGGAAGAATAGGAAGAAAGCTAGAATAGAAATAGGGGAAAACCGAGTTAGAGGGCGAAACGGAGCTCGGAGTATCGGATTGAGTTGAAACTTGGTGTGGGGCAAGAATAAGTGATTTAGATTTTGCGGGTAGGCTCTCGGGTGGAAATCGGGGTTGTAGGGCGCCAGTATCGCGCCGTACCATTTCGTATCTTGAAATATTCAAGATACCGGCAATGGGCCGTAACATGGACTAGATGTCCATTTTACTTAGGTATCTTGGTAGGTAATATATGTATAGGCTAGTACCTTACTACCCTAGGGAGCTCGGGTCAAAATACCAAGCGTGGGTAGGCTAACTTGATAGTTGCCGAAGCTAGAATTTTACCCCTTTTAAGGGTAAAATAGGATATTGGCCTACGGCCAAGATATGAGTTTCGAAGTCCAAGATGGACTTGGATATGGGTTGTAGAGGTTGGTAATAGTTAGAAATAGTCGTCTAGACCTAGTCTTGGCCCCGGTTGACCACGGTTGACTTTTTGGACCAAAAGTCAACTATGGGTCAACGCTTTACCCAAATTAGTCCCAATTTCCTTTAGACTTGTGTAGTTGACCAAAAGTAAACTATTAGTCACCATTGACCAAGGGTTGACCAGGGTTGACCTAGAGTTGACCAGAGTTGACCAGGGTTGACCAGTTGACCAAAAATCAACTGTAGGCCAACTCTTGACCCCGTTTGACTTTCTTCGACTTGTTTTGACCCGTGATGACTGGTGTGACCTAGGATTGACTTGGTTAGGCTTAGATTGACTTGATATAACTTGATTTGACCTAGATTGACTTGACAGGACTTAGTGTGACTCAGTGAGACCTAGTTTGACCTAGATTGCATATCATTTATTGTAAATCATTCCTAAACTTGTTTAAACCTAAATTAACTTACAGTATCTCATATTTAGGTCTTCTGATACCGCTCTGAGCATTGATATACCATACAACTCAGGACAACAGGCGAGTACATTCATTGATAGTTTTTATTGTCTTGATATCTGCTATATCCGATTCAGTCGTAGTATCTTACTTGATTCTTAGTCACGATAGTTCACGGACTAGTACACATTGGATCATGACATGAGATGTTGTTTCTAGATTTCTGGGTATATGGGTACACTCCCTGTCTTGTTCCTTGTACTTGTATAGATACCGATTTCTAAAGAGGATTTGCTACCCTCTTACGAAATTACGTGCCATGACGTGTCATGTCCAGATCTATTGTACTATTCGGGGATGGGGAATTATTAGGGGCTATGTGATCCAAGCCACCCTATCACTATTCATGTGCTCGTGCCACTCTTCCCTCACGAAGGGTGTAGCGAGATCCTTTGCCTTTTGCTCGTTATCCAGGTTGGCCGGCATGTCTCTCCGTTAAGGTCACCGTGGATTGCCGGGCCAAGTGGATAGCCTGTTCTGTCACTTATCCCAAGCCGATCACATATCGTTCTAATAATTCAAATCATATTTTATATTTACTTTATCTTATCGTATATCCTGCTCTGTTCTACATTCAGTATTTTCTCACCCTGCCATGATATACAGTTACTCACATGCTCTACTTGCCTTTACATTGTACCTTGATTGGAGACTAAGTTCTGCTCGGGAGAAGAGTTACAACCCCGGTCCTTGTTTGGTTTAAGGGTTGTAACTCGACTTCCGAACGGTTTTCAAGTCTTCATATATCTTTGTCTTGTAGTTCATTATACTGTCTCTTATAGAATTTGTCAATTCACATGGAACTGCTGTTAGTGTTTGTACTTGCTCATTTTTCTGACAGGATACCGTTACGATATATTACAGATGACTCTGAGGCGGACTGCTCGACCTATTATGGGCTCGAGTCAGATGGAGTAGCCTTAGATCGTGGCCTTATAGTAGAGCTACTAGATTTTGTACTTCCAGAGTAGTGTAGGTTTGCTAGGTTTGACTGGACTGCGATCCAGCTAGCTTATCAGACTGTAGTTCTATATTCTATTTTGATACCCTATGATGTATATATCTGGGCTTGTATTGGACTCTGCACTTATTACTCTTTCATCTATCATATGTCTTTCCTTCTGAGCTATCTACCTTAGTTTTATTCTGTGATTGAGACTGTATTGCTATGTCACCTCCATTCAGAGAGTATATACTGTACAGGTACATTTTAACTGTTAGTCGTAGGTATTTACAGACGTTATATACAGCATTCTACCGCCGATTCTGTGGCGTAGGCTGGACGTACCCACGTGCTCGTGCCCCTCATCATGGTACGGGTCGTGACACATTTTTGTGGTGGCCCACGCAGGTCCAGTGTCGTAATTAGTGCGATCTCGTAATGGTGCTCAACTTAGAGTACTAATTACGAGCCTGCAATTAGGACGTAGGACCTAGGACATGATAGGAGTTTCTCAATCATATCTAGGAAATTTCTGATCTTTGATTATCATGATTATTCACCTTGTATTAAATTAACTGTCCTTCTTTGATAATCTACTCATGTGCCATATTGATCTCTTTGTTTCAATTCGTCTCCAGGATGATGAAGACACATCCGCAGGCCTCTGGATCGAGTAGCTTGCCTGAGAGATCTGATCAGGCCGAGGAGGAGGTTCATGAGACTGCCCCCAGTGATTCTACTATTCCAGAGACCCAGGCAGTTGCACAGGGAGGTCTACCACCTCCATCCCAGAGGGTTACAACCGTTCTTCCAGAGATACTGCCGCCACCACCACCAATACCGACGGATACACATCACATGTTCCTTCTCCTTCAGCAGATGATGGAGACACAGCGGGCCCAGGCAGAGGCGTCGCAGCGCCAGTCGGAGGCGTCATATCGACAGATCGAGATGCTGAGGCAGAGTATGGAGAACTCGCATCAGCTTACCCTGGCAGCAGTAGAGAGAGTGGCACCGGGTACGGTGCAGGGCCCTACTGGCCAACAGCCGAGCCAGCAGCAGTCCAGGCCGGGGACAGTGTTAGACTTTAGGAAGATGAGCTCCAGGGACTTCACAGGCATGGAGGGCATCCTTTATGCAGACGACTGGCTAGAGGATGTAGAGCGGAGCATGGAGCTGGCAGAGCTTCCTAGAGCACTTTGGGTTTCGGCCGCAGCCAGCCGATTCTTCGACATTGTGCTGACATGGTACCGCACGAATCCTCATGCGTCGGTGAGAGGGCTGACTTGGGAGAACTTCCGGAGGCTCTTCAAGGAGAAGTTCTTCCCGGACGTGGCTCTTACAGCATTGGAGGGTCAGTTCGTGGGTCTAGTTCAGGGGAACTCGTCGGTGGACGAGTATGCAGCTGAATTCTTCCGCCTTAGCAGCTTCACTCCCGGTATGATCCAGGATAAGGGGCAGAAGGCTCGTAAGTTCCGCATGGGACTTATTCATGCAGTGCGCACCCGCACCTCGGGTCGCCGTGACGCGACGTTCGATTAGATATTGATGGATGCGCAGATCGCAGAGGAGGACTTCGGACTCAAGCCGAAGAGGAGCGAAGATACTATGGGGACGAGTTCCAGTGCGGGACCAGCCAAGCGCCCCCACTTTTAGCAGCAGCAGCAGCAGAGGCCATTTCAGCAGCAGCCTCTGTTGCATATCCAGCAGGCACCGGCGCATGCCCAGCAGCATCAGGGTTAGGGCCAGAGACCAGCTACACTGTGCGGCTTCTGCGGGAAGCCGGGGCACACCAGGGAGGCTTACAGGAAGAGGTTGGGCGTCTGTCTCTACTGTGGGGCGCCCGATCATCAGCTGAGGGATTGCCGCTTTCGCGGAGTCAGAGGAGGCCAGGACAGAGCACAGCCGGCTAGAGGACCAGCGGTTCAGCAGAGGGGTCCTCCACTCCAGACCCAGCAGCAGCGTTTTGTCCAGCACCAGAGGGGAGCACCCGCAGGCAGGGTGTTCGCTTTGGCAGCAGAGAAGGAGGCAGAGCCCGTGGGAGATGTTGTTGCAGGTCATGTTCTCCTAGATTCTTTTCCTGCTTTCGCCTTATTTGATTCTGGGGCGACCCATAGTTTTGTGTCTATTTCTTTTGCTCTGAGACACAATATTATTGCTGAATATATGGGTAGGACTTGCAAGATTATGACTGGGGGAGGTATTATCCTGGTTAATAATATTTACAAGGGGCGGAGAGTCACTCTGAGAGGCCGGGACTTGAGTGCGTGTCTGCTCGTAATGCCCCTACCGAGGTACGATATGGTACTCGATATAGATTGGTTGAGCATGCACCATGCTAGCATTGATTGTAGAGGAGGCAGAGTTTTTTTTAGGACGCCGGGTGAGCCAGAGATCTAGTTTGCTCGAGGAGCAGCGGAGTCGGAGGCTGGATTCTGTGGAGCTTTGTTGGCGGGGCAGGATTTGCCACATCCGTTGATTGCTGAGTTCTCGGATGTCTTTCCCGAGGAGTTGCCGGGGATGCCGCCAGACAGGGACATTGAGTTCTCCATAGACTTGGTGCCGGGCGCCGAGCCCATCTCGCAGTATGTCTATAGGGTGAACAACAGGGAGTTGATAGAGCTGAAGAAGCAAGTCGACGAGCTGCAGGACAAGGGGTTCATCAGATCCAGTTCTTCGTCCTGGGGAGCGCCAGTCCTGTTCGTGCCGAAGAAGGACGGTACGTCCTGCATGTACATTGATTACCGGGCGCTCAACAACCTCACTATCAAGAATAGGTATCCTTTGCCGAGGATCGACGACTTGTTCGATCAGCTGAGTAGGGCAAAGGTCTTTTCGAAGATAGATTTGAGGTCCGGGTATCACCAGCTGAAGGTGAGGCGGGATGACATTACCAAGATGGCATTTCGGACTCGGTACGGCCAGTACGAGTTTACAGTGATGCCATTTGGGTTGACCAATGCTCCCGTGGTGTTCATGAACTTGATGAACAAGGTATTCCATTAGTACCTTGACAAGTTCGTGGTGGTCTTCATAGACGATATCTTGATCTATTCGAAGACGCAGGAGGAGCATGAGGAGCACTTGAGAGTTGTGTTAGAGACTTTGAGGAGGAAGCAACTCTACGGAAAGCTTTCAAAGTGTGAGTTCTTCTTAGACCAGGTGGAGTTCCTAGGTCATGTTGTGACCGAGCACGGGATTTCAGTAGACCAGAGGAAGATTTCGGCAGTGGAGTCTTGGTCTACGCCCAGTTCAGTTGCCGAGGTTCGGAGCTTTCTGGGTTTGGCTGGCTATTACCGGAAGTTCGTCCAGGACTTCTCGCGGATTGCAGAGCCGATGACTAGACTCACCAGGAAGGACGTGGAGTTCGTCTGGACTGATGAGTGTCAGGCTGCATTCGATGAGCTGAAGAGGAGGTTGACTTCAGCTCCGATCCTGACTTTTCCATCTGGGTCAAGAGGGTTCTCGATCTTCAGCGATGCTTCCGGGAAGGGTTTAGGGTGTGTTCATCAGCAGCACGGGAAGGTGATTGCCTATGCATCCAGGCAGTTGCGTCCTCATGAGAAGAACTATCCTACTCATGATCTGGAGTTGGCCGCGATTATATTTGCTTTGAAGTTATGGAAGCATTACCTGTACGGAGAGCGAGTTGAGATCTTCACAGATCACAAGAGCTTGAAGTACGTGTTCACTCAGAAGGAGTTGAACATGCGGCAGAGGCGGTTGTCACGCCCCAGAACCAGAATACTGGAGAGCGGGGGAAGACATAGCCAGCTACATATAATGAAATAGAATCCATCTCATCATACGGTCACGGCTGTCTAGATATGTGAGGGTTTCACTACAATCCATCAGTCTCTTAAGGTCATAAAATAGCCTATTGTCTCAATCTCAACCAACTAATAATAATTACAAGATGTCAGATCACCAAATACACAACAGTAAGGCGTCCCATACATTACATATTCAGATTGATCATGAAGCTAGTCGTTACAAAATGTGAGGACTAGCGAGAGTTCAGTCGTACATGATCAACCCCCGGGGCTTGTCAATCATGTTACAGCCCGTAGGCAGACAGTAAATAAAATGTACACGAGCTAACACTTGCTCGGCGGCTAAACGCCTCAAAAGAATAATTTTACAATAGAGTGGAAGAGCAAAATTAAACCCACTCGTTGCCCTGGTTATGCCTGGTGTTCACCATCGGACTGGAAGACAGGTAGATCCTCTGGAGCTGCTCTGGTATCTGGCCATACAAAACCAGCTGGGTCAGACCCCAAAAAGAGCAAGTGCCACAAAGGAGGCCACGAAATAAGAACAAAAGCCAGCAATCAGCACAATAATATAATTACATAATAAGAGACAGTGATTTAAGAAAAAGCATGATAGGTGAATATAAAAGACAATCTTGTACAGAATCGATAAAAGACAACATATGGAAGAGCATGACAGGATAATATACGATGAGATAACCATGGGACTATTCAGACAACCAGGTTACAACCCGTAAACCAAACAAGGAACGGGGTTGTAACCCTTCGTCTGAACAGAACTTGATTTCTCCCACCATTTATCGGCAAGATAATATAAGAAATCAGGACATGAAACAATCTTATGCATGATCAAGACAAGGCTAGACAGATTGAACTTCATCCAACATTCACGGCCAAGCAATAAGTACGGCTTGATACTTTAACTAACTAGGGTTATCACAAACCTAATTACTAACAAGATGCAATGAGATGTTCCTCCAGCCACAAGCCCTGCAGCTAATCCAGGTTATCCAGGCGATTTGGATTCATCAAGCAGTTATCAATAATTATGTGCCCCACACGACGGTGGGCTGGAAATGTGCCCTACTCGACGGCATGCTACAAGTCCAAACAATTGCGGCCGGGATAACGGGATTGCCTGTAACTGGGGAAATCTTCCATGACTACTAAATTATTCTAATTATTAGCCTTAATCCATTTTAGTAGGTACTCTTGACCGTGGTACTCAGGAGTCACATCCTAGACATGATGCAAGACTGGACAAGTGAATTTAACAAGCAAGCAAGAAGAACCACCCACGGTGTCAAGACAGGTCAAGCTAAGTTATCAGGTCATGTCAAGTCAGGAGTGCGCCGCCACGGGCCACTATCATGTTATACAAGTTCCTTGTCATACCAAGCCATGTACAATAGCCATCCCAAACATATTAAGTAAAATCAAGTTCATGACAAAAGGCGTAAGGATATAAAATAGGCGTGAATTATCTAATAAAATATTAATATACAGGGCTATAGAAGAGCCAAGCTTAAAGAAAATAAAACCAAATCTCCATGAATAGACAGATTACGCAAGGGTCCCTGGGGTCGGGTTGTGCAGGAGTTAAGTGCGCCAGGGGCCAACTGCGCAGGGGTGAGCTGCGCAGGATACCAACTGCGCAGGGTAAACTGCGCAAGGATGGATGGCACAGCAGATGGATTGCGCTGGATCATGTTGCGCAGAAATGGATGGCGCAGGGTCAGATTGCGCAGAAGTGGATTGCGCATGAGCAGACTGCGCATGAACGGACCGCGCATGAGCAGACTGCGCATGAATCCATGCGCACTCGGGTTGAGCGCAGTTCGCCAAGGGGCAAGCTGCGCGGTCGGTGCTGCGCTAAAGAGCGCTGGCCAAGGGAGTGCGCAGTCCAGCACTGCGCTAAAGAGCGCAGGCTGCCATCTTCTTCTCCAGGCCGAGAAGAAGACTCCATGAACTCCAAAGTTCAAAACTTCATATCTTTGCCAAATCAAAACCAAATCTAGATTTTCAAAGGTCTATCTTGAGTAAAATTGAATTCTCTTCCACATGGAAGCATCAAAATCCACAAAAACACAACTTAAATAGATCAAAACCATGCAAATCCAAAAATAGAGAAAACTTAGATCTAGAACAATGGAAACTCCAAATCATAAAATGTCAAGTTCTAATGTTGATCTCCATTGCCTAATCTAGCTAATGGACAAATAAAAAGTGGTTCTCATATGGTGGCAAGGTGCACTTGCCTATGGGTGGTGGTGTTGTGTAGAGGAAGGAAGAAGATGGAGAAATAAATGGAGTTTATGGAGGAGAGAGAAAAGTAGGTGGAGTTTTAATGAGGGTGGTTGTGATGGAATGGAGGTGGAGAATAGGCTAAGGTGCTCCACTCATGAAGAACCAAACCAAACCAAACCAACTCCACAAAATAAAACCAAGCCATGGTCCAAAATCCATTTACGAGAAATCAAATCCACAAGTCGAAAAAATAAAATACGTGCCAAATTCAAATTACGAGTACAAATACGAATTACAGGAAATGGGGGTGACAGTGGTGGTTAGAGCTGATGAAGGACTTCGATATATCCTTGCAGTACCATCCGGGGAAGGCCAACGTAGTTGCAGATGCCTTGAGCAGGCATCCTATTGCTATGTTCTTGACGACAGATCGTTACTTGTTGGCCGACCTGGATAGTTTGGGTATCGAGGTCATCATTCCGGGCATGAAGATCCAGATGTGTGGTTTGCAGATTCAGTCTGAGCTGATGGATAGAGTCAGGTCAGCGCAGTATGATAATGTTGCCCTGAGGAGCATCAGGAAGCAGGTGAGGATGGGCTTGCTTGACGATTTCTCTGTAGCCGAAGACGGGCCGTTGCGGCACGGTACTAGGCTGTGCGTTCCGCGTGGAGAGCTTCGAGAGGAGGTTCTTCAGGAGGCGCATCGCTCTCAGTATTCTATGCATCCTGGAGCCAACAAGATGTATAGGGACCTGAGAGAGCACGTATGGTGGTATGGCATGAAGCGCGAGGCAGCTCAGTTTGTATCTCGTTGTCTTGTGTGTCAGCAGGTAAAGGCCGAGAGGCAGAGACCAGGTGGATTGCTACAGCCGCTACCCATTCCCGAGTGGAAGTGGGAGCACATCACCATGGATTTTGTATCTGGATTTCTACGGTCGCCAGGAGCGAAGGACGCAGTTTGGGTCATAGTTGATAGATTGACCAAATCGGCCCACTTTTTGCCTTTCAAAGTGGGTTTGTCTACGGAGAGGCTGGCTGAGCTGTATGTTCATCAGATTGTGAGATTGCACGGAGTTCCGGTGAGCATAGTTTCAGATCGGGATAGTCGATTCACTTTCCACTTCTGGAGGAGTTTGCAGGCTAGCTTGGGCACCTCGCTCAAGTTTAGTACTGCTTATCATCCTCAGACAGACGGGCAGTCGGAGAGGACCATCCAGACCTTGGAGGATATGCTTCGCACATGTGTGCTAGATCTCGGGGGTTCTTAGGAGGACCATCTTCACCTGGTAGAGTTTACTTACAACAACAGCTACCAGGCCAGTATAGAGATGTCACAATTTGAGGCTCTATATGGACGGAGATGCCGTACTCCTTTGTCTTGGGACGATGTCGGCGAGCGGGCGCTTCTTGGACCGGAGATGGTTGTGGATGCGGTCGAGAAGGTCAGATTGATTAGAGACAGACTCCGGGTGGCTCAGGATAGGCAGCGGCACTGGGCCGATAGTCACCGGAGACCTTTAGAGTTCGAGGTTAGTTTCAGTTCTTGTCATGTTTGTTGTGATTGTTTGTTAGTTGTGTGTTGAGTTTTGTCTTGTGTCTAGGTTGGTGACATGGTATTTCTGAGGATATCCCCGACACGTGGCACTATTCGCTTTGGCGGCGGTAGAAAGCTCAGTCCGTGCTACATCGGACCTTTCACCATCTTAGAGAGGATCGGTGCAGTAGCCTACCGACTGGACTTGCCTACCAGGCTCGAGGGAGTGCACAACGTGTTTCATGTATCTCAGCTGAGGCGGTACGTGGCAGATCCTAGCCATGTATTGGACCATTCAGCGATACAGGTGGGACCTACTCTCAGCTATCCAGAACAGCCGGTGGAGATTCTGGATCGCAGGGAGAAGGTGCTCCGGAACCAGGTCATAACCATGGTTCGGGTTGCGTGGAGATATCACTCTCCAGGTGAGTCTACCTGGGAGAGGGAGGACGACATGCGGGAGCGTTTCCCATATCTTTTTGCGCCCTGAGGTATAAATTTATTTCCTTTAATTCTATTTGTGATTCTTGTGCTTGTTGTCTTCAATTTTGAGGACAATTTTTTTTTAAGGTGGATAGACTTGTCACCCTCACTTTTCCCAATTAGGGGTAAAATGGTAATTTTCCATTTTATAATATTTTTGGGAATTTTATTTCATGAATATTATTATTTAATTATTATAGGAGTCGGGTTCGAATTTTATCGCATTCCGAGTTAATTCGGGACCCCGGTAAATTTCGACTTGAGCTGTAATTAGCCTGTTAGCTAACCATGGCCCACTACACCAAACTTTAGGGTTTAAGAGTTTGGACTAGTCCCCCATGAGTAATTTAGTTTAATTATAATTTTTAATTATTTTTAGCAACTTCCTAAACCTAATTTGGATTTAATTTAATATTAGGCTTAGGGAGGGGCAAACTTGTAATTTACAAGTGCCCCTCACCACCATGCTTGGCCGGCCACCTATAGCCCCCCCTCTTCCTTCTCCACTAAGCAACACACTCTCTCTCTATCTTCCAAATTAAATTTCTTCTCAAGCCTTCTTCTTCCTCCAACCAACTAATCTAGGTATACTTTATTCTCTTCATTTAATTCTCTTTTGCATTTAGTTCATTCACCATAAATGGAGAGGAGAAGATTTTCTACCATTTGCCCACAAATTTAAAAATAGGTTAAGGATTTATTAGGGTTTAATCATTTTGAGAGTGGTATATATATATATATATATATATATATATATATATATATATATATATATATATATATATATATATATATATATATATATATATATATATATATACACACATGTGTATTTATGTGTGTGAGTGTGTGTATATATTTGATATGAAATTTGTGTCATGAGGATGAGAGTGGTGAGGATGTGTGTGTGTTTGTGTTGTGTGAGGATGTGTGTGTGTGTGTGTGTGTGTGTTTATATATATATATATATATATATATATATATATATATATATATATATATATATATATATATATATATATATATATATATATATAGTTATGAGAGTGTATTTATATATATATAGATATGAGTGTATTTATATATATATATATATGGATGTGTGTGTGTGTGTTATATATATTTAGAGGGATAGAAAGATATCTAGATAGATAGATATCTAGATAGGTATATATATATATATATATATATATATATATATATATATATATATATATATATATATATATATATATATATATATATATATATATATATATATATATATATATATATATATGAAGTATATATATGTAGGAGGAAGAGAAGAAGATGAAAAAGAAGAATAAGAACAGCAGCCACAACAGCAGTGCTGCAGTAGCAGCAGCAGCAGACCTGGCTGCTGCCAGGTCTGAAACCCCCCCTTTAGTGGTTAGCTATAAACCCCCCCTTTACCTATATATATATATATATATATATATATATATATATATATATATATATATATATATATATATATATATATATATATATATATATATATATATATATTATATATATATATATTTATATATATATATATATATGTATTATATATGGTTAGAATCGTAGAGAAGAGTAGAAGAAGATTATGGAATGAGAAGTTAGGAAAGAATTAGAAGTTAGAAGGAAAGATTGGAAGAAGTTGGAAGAATAGGAAGAAAGCTAGAATAGAAATAGGGGAAAACCGAGTTAGAGGGCGAAACGGAGTTCGGAGTATCGGATTGAGTTGAAACTTGGCGTGGGGCTAGAATACGTGATTTAGATTTTGCGGGTAGGCTCCCGGGTGGAAATCAGGGTTGTAGGGCGCCGGTATCGTGCCGTACCATTCCGTATCTTAAAATATTCAAGATACCGGCAATGGGCCGTAACATGGACTAGATGTCCATTTTACTTAGGTATCTTGGTAGATAATATATGTATAGGCTAGTACCTTACTACCCTAGAGAGCTCGGGTCAAAATACCAAGCGTGGGTAGGCTAACTTGATAGTTGCCGAAGCTAGAATTTTACCCTTTTTAAGGGTGAAATAGGATATTGGCCTACGACCAAGATATGAGTTTCGAAGTCCAAGATGGACTTGGATATGGGTTGTAGAGGTTGGTAATAGTTAGAAATAGTCGCCTAGACCTAGTCTTGGCCCCGGTTGACCACGGTTGACTTTTTGGACCAAAAGTCAACTATGGGTCAACGCTTTACCCAAATTAGTTCCAATTTCCTTTAGACTTGTGTAGTTGACCAAAAGTCAACTATTAGTTACCATTGACCTAGGGTTGACCAGGGTTGACCTAGAGTTGACCATAGTTGATCAGGGTTGACCAGTTGACCAAAAGTCAACTGTAGGCCAACTCTTGACCCCGTTTGACTTTCTTCGACTTGTTTTGACCCGTGATGACTGGTATGACCTAAGATTGACTTGGTTAGCTTAGATTGACTTGATATAACTTGATTTGACCTAGATTGACTTGACAGGACTTAGTGTGACTCAGTGAGACCTAGTTTGACCTAGATTGCATATCATTCATTGTAAATTATTCCTAAACTTGTTTAAACCTAAATTAACTTACAGTATCTCATATTTAGGTCTTCTGATACCGCTCTGAGCATTGATATACCATACAGCTCAGGACAACAGGCGAGTACATTCACTGATAGTTTTTATTGTCTTGATATCTGCTATATCCGATTCAGTCGTAGTGTCTTACTTGATTCTTAGTCACGATAGTTTACGGACTAGTACACATTGGATCATGACATGAGATGTTGTTCCTGGATTTCTGGGTATATGGGTACACTCCCTGTCTTGTTCCTTGTACTTGTATAGACACCGATTTCTAAAGAGGATTTGTTACCCTCTTACGAAATCACGTGCCATGACTTGTCATGTCCAGATCCATTGTACTATTCGGAGATGGAGAATTATTAGGGGCTATGTGATCCAAGCCACCATGTCACTATTCATGTGCTCACGCCACTCTTCCCTCATGAAGGGTGTACCGAGATCTTTTTCCTTTTGCTCGTTATCCAGGTTGGCCGGCATGTCTCTCCGTTGAGGTCACCGCGGATTGCCGGGCCAAGTGGATAGCCTGTCCTGTCACTTATCCCAAGCCGATCACATATCGCTCTAATAATTCAAATCATATTTTATATTTACTTTATCTTATCGTATATCCTGCTCTGTTCTACATTCAGTATTTTCTCACCCTGCCATGATATACAGTTACTCACATGCTCTACTTGCCTTTACATTGTACCTTGATTGGAGACTAAGTTCTGCTCGGGAGAAGAGTTACAACCCCGGTCCTTGTTTGGTTTAAGGGTTGTAACTCGACTTTCGAACGGTTTCCAAGTCTTCATATATCTTTGTCTTGTAGTTTATTATACTGTCTCTTATAGAATTTGTCAATTCATATGGAACTACTGTTAGTGTTTATACTTGCTTATTTTTCTGATAGGATACCATTATGATATATTACAGATGACTCTGAGGCGGACTGCTCGACCTATTATGGGCTCGAGTCAGATGGAGTAGCCTTAGATCGTGGCCTTATAGTAGAGCCACTAGATTTTGTACTTCCAGAGTAGTGTAGGTTAGCTAGGTTTGACTGGACTGCGATCCAACTAGCTTATCAGACTGTAGTTCTATATTTTATTTTGATACACTGTGATGTATATATCTGGGCTTGTATTGGACTCTGTACTTATTACTCTTTCATCTATCATATGTCTTTCCTTCTGAGCTATCTACCTTAGTTTTATTCTGTGATTGAGACTGTATTGCTATGTCACCTCCATTCGGAGAGTATATACTGTACAGGTACATTTTAACTGTTAGTCGTAGGTATTTACAGACGTTATATACAGCGTTCTACCGCCAATTCTGCGGCGTAGGCTGGACGTACCCACGTGCTCGTGCCCCTCATAAGGGTGCGGGTCGTGACACCTACTTTTCCACAGAAATTGCAAGTGGTTACTTCCCTTGCCTGTCCCGTTTGAGGACGCTTAGGAGGTCCTTGCCATGGATTCTTCTGGGATGAAGATCATGTATTCCATGATCTCTTTGAACCTCCCGACCTTTGAGCCTGTCTTTCCTTCAACATCCTTTCTTGATCTCGGGCGGCCTCAGTTATCTCCGAGTAGGTCTTACATTGATATGGTGCTACCTTG
The DNA here is from genome assembly GCA_029216955.1 of Iris pallida. NCBI lineage: Eukaryota > Viridiplantae > Streptophyta > Magnoliopsida > Asparagales > Iridaceae > Iris > Iris pallida. The sequence goes on from JANAVB010018993.1 coordinate 9,414,308, forward strand.
TGCTTCAGTTCAGGATTCAGTTCTTCTTGGAAGAGGCCCACCTTTGCTTCCTCATTTATCACCATATAAGATGCGAACTTACTCAATCTGGTAAATTCTGCGGCATATCCATCCACAGTTAAATGTCCTTGTTTCAGTTGGATGAACCTTCGCTCTAGCTCCAGTCTTGCTGATCTTGGAAAGAATCGTTCTTCAAATTTTCTTTTGAATTCTTCCCAAGAAACTACCTCGTTAGATTCCTTAGGATGTTCAGCGCTCCACCAGCTATCTGCAACATCTAAAAGTTGGATCCGGATGACTGCTACCATGTCTTCGGGACTGATATTCGCTGCCTTCATTAGTCCCTCTGTGGTCCTCATCCACTGTCCAGCTTCTATAGGACTTTCGGTCCCACAAAACTTGGGTGGATCCAGATCCCTATAGTCAGCCACCGACTTCTTCTTAGGTTTATATGGAGTCCGTAGCTGTTCTATTAATGCAGCCGTCGTAGCTTGTGCTGCATTAGCCTGCTGGCTATGACTTTCTAGAATCTGTAGTAGCAATTGACATACATCGAGGGTGTTCTGTTCAGCTTGGATGGCAGGAGTAGATGAAGAAGGATTATTTAAATTGTCCATCCCCTGAACAATTCAAAGATGGAAATTTATAGGAACTGGTTTTGTATTCCATGATAAAGTAGCTATATCAAAATTTGATTTGAGACATACAAGATATCAAAGAATCTTATATCTCAGAGATTCAAGAATTTCAATATCAAAGAACACGTATATTTTCTAAAAGAGTAAGAAACAACATATTCATTTACTATTTATAAAAATGGAACAACATGCTGTTAGCTTTACTAGATATTTACACATACATACTACCCATATAGATATCCCTTCCTACTCTTGGCCTCTATATACATTTGTTGTTTTTACAAAATGTGGTACAACAGACAAAACATGCCCTTCTATTTACAAAACTCAGGAACACACTATCCTTAGTCTATGGACAAGAACTCCCAGCACAAAGAAACACACGTCCACTTTGAAGAATTGTAGCTTCTGGATAGTGTTCTTCCCAGTCGTCGTATGTCCCTTCATAGCCTTTTACCTTGGTGTAAGAGTATATGTAGTTTGGATCCCGAACATATATGAAATGGATCTCCCTTACATGATATACTTCTGCCCCATCCTCTATGTCACTTATAACAGGCCACTGAATACCATACTTTATCTCATACACTGGCATGTTATACCAATCTGGTAACCCCCATCGTTCCCTTACCATTTTTTGATATAAATAAAGAGTGTAATCACTTCCATCCCAGAGCAAGCTTGGTAGGAACAGGTCCATAACCTACACCCATTATAATTCTCAAATAAAATTAATAATAATAAATGCCAATGAATGTATATAAAATCCCTGAAAATGACAAATAATAATAAAATAATGTTAAATTTTTAAAGTCCACTTTTAACCAAGTGATATTGCAAAGTACCCCCTTTTTATATATACAACATATATACATATACACAATCACATTCTTTCTTCGAGTCCTTATATACATCTGCTGTTTTACAAAAAGAGGTTTACAGCAGACAAAAACTATATTACATATTCATATTTCTTCCTCCTAAACATGTATCATATCAGCATTTCATTCTTTCTGATAACAGTTGCTTCTGGATGGAATTCCAGCTATTCCTCGAAAGTTCCATTGTAGTCATTTACACCAGGATCTCCATGTGTTTGCATTTTGATAAGCACAAAGTAATTCATCTTATTGAAAAATTTCACATTTTTATCAGCGACCTCTGATATCACGGGATATATGAGCTTATAGTGCACTCCATATACCCTTATCATCTGTTTAGGTGCAAGTCGCCATTTTTTTTTTGCAAATCGGTAATATCCATCTAGACTGTGAATGCTATTCCCCAACCTAGCACAAGGCAGGAAGCGAGGCATGATCTACACCCACGAAGCTCTAAATTAGTAACCTCCAACAAGTACCCCAAAATAAAATATAATAGATAGGTCAGATAGCATAAGAAATACAAAATCCAAGTAGTGTCATTGGTACTTCCTAAATGCTTCGGTACAACCTATCCTTGGAAAATTTCAAGAAATCTTTAGGGTGTAATTGAAATCAAGGTTTTAAACTTACTTTAATTATAACTTATATATTTTCCTAATTCTTTTTAACCTATTCACTTATCCTAGCTTTTTCATTCTGTGCGGGCCTGCATGGGCCACCACTTAAAGACGTGTCACGCCCCGTTTCTCAGATTTTTGTAAATTGGGCAGGCAACAACATCTCCAGGCTACGCACCCTATGAGTACTTTCGTACCCGTATTGCGATTGTCGCCTGTAAAGGGCTAGAATGGAAAAGCACAAGTACAACTACTACATTTAATTACATCAATTATAGCTATTATACAATAATTATTTTTCTAAAGATGCCATATATACAGTTCCATACTACAAAACAATAATTTACATATGCAGGTTACAAACGGTGTTGGTCATCTCTCATGATTTCTTGGATAGCCTATTCCTCGCCATTGTTCTCGTCATAAAGTGGAAGCATGTCTGTAGGCTCGTCGTCTTCTCCTAGTGAACAAATACTAGGTCGTTTAGAAACGACAAGCAAGTCCTCGATCAAAGGCGATAAGTAAAACAAAATTTTAGAAGATTTTAGAAAATTCAAGTAAATGACTAATACACACCTTGTGAAACAAATGGAAGTATTAGGTACTTATAATTTGATAATTTATCACACTAGACATGACTTTATGCCTCATGATTATGCACTTTTATAGAGAACACATGTGGATCACGATCACCCTCTATTTTCCCGACAATAATCCCATTTACCCGGGACCATGTGGTGTCTGCATTGGGTACGACGCCTTAGATTTTGACCCCTCCACATCTTGTGGAAAAACTTGTATGCATTAACTTTTTAAATTCCGTTTTATTTTCGGAATTTACTGGACTGTTCTTTGTTGGTGAGCTAGGCCTCACCCCCCGACATCGTAAGGCCCTACAGATGCGGGACTACTGATCAGCTTTTACTGGTGTAATTATATTGCAGGGATTTCGATGGTTGTGATCCAGTTGTTCTCTCCCACCCCATGATACAACTATAAATATAGACAAGGTCTATTAACTCTCAAGTCTAATATTATCCTCAAACTAGGTTACCGTCCCGTATTTAAGGACAATACGTGAAACAGTAAACTCTTGTTGGAGGAAGTATTTATCCAACCTATTACCATCCGTGTGTTAGAACGACACATCATATAGTAAGTCGTTGGCAAGAAACGCTCCTTAACTTATCGTACCATCTCGTGTATTAAGATAACACGCCATATGGTAGGATCAACCGGACTAGGAACTAGATATAATTTTAGATTTCTAATTTAGGTTTTCCAAAACCTAAAGTTCTAAAATTTGACTAACTCCCGAAATTATTGAAAATTTCGGCAGTCTCCTTTGTATTGGTTGACTCGGAACAATTTAACAATAGACAAAATACAATAATTGGGTACGCTGACCTTTTCGGTGGAGCAACTCTCAATACCGGATCACGCAGTTAATATCCGGGTACGCTGACCCCTTCGGTGGAGCAACTATCAACACCGGATACTCACGCAGTTTAATGAAATAAGAAAAATAAGTGTCGAAATAAAGAATTTCCTTTATACCTGAGCATGCTAGCATTTTATTTAATTGCAATGTTCCTTGCTGCTACACAATCCAAGTAAACATTGCATAATACTATTAAATACATGTTGTGAATAGATTCAAAAATTAAAAATTTAATATGCTCAACTTCAAATTATACTACATATATTAACTCCTTGTAGTGTAAATTAGCAAAAATTAACAAGTATGTTATCCGGTTAATCCGGTATTCATAAATGTTTCTTCTAACCACGTGTTCATGATAAAATGGTCCTTTTAAGCTTGATTTAAATTCTGGACAGATTTAATTATTATATTAAATTAATAATTTGCCAATCATAACTATTACAAGGTCAAGTTTATAAATATTCCTTAATATATTTATATTCATACTCACATATAATTGATTAAACCCATATGAAACTTCTATTTGTGGACATAAGTGGTTCAAAATATATATTTATATGTAAAATGAATCAATGACCTTTTGCACCCTTTTAATATAAATTTTCTAGTAGATTATGAATATGTATCCATATAAGTTGTTTACCCCTTCCTTACAAAATTTTAAGCAAGACGTGTGAGCACCCTGAATTTCGGGTTGATTTTTTTCATTTTATTTTATTTTTCTGATTGATTGGTTTTGATTAATATTTTATTTATTTATCTGTAAATGTACTTTTTCATGCCATTGATATTTGGAGTATCAGGGATGTTCAACTCTGGAAATCTTCTTCATGAGTTTTGGAGTGGACAGGATTACCTTCATGACGGTATATAGTGTCCCATCCAAACTTGTTTTCTTGTGCTCTTTTTGCTTCGCTGAACTTCGGGTCGATTTAGACCATTTGATTATTATTTATTTTTCCCACTCTTTTTCTTGATCATTTTCAGCGCGTTACCATGACTTTTAAATTGGGAGCGCAAGACCAGTCAGTTTCTTGAAACCAACTCCTCATTGATGATCTACTTGAGACGCTCGCCACCCATGACCTTCGTGTCCCACTTAGACACGTCATTTTATGTTCTATTTAATTCGCACAACTTTTCCGACACGTGACCCGATTTTATTTCACTCCACGGGATCACATTTATTTTCCAACTTGATTTTTGAGTCCCCTGTCGACCAAAACCTGTCAGCCCCAACTGTGGACATGGCTCACATTGAGCCTACTACCCGTCCGCCACTTGTGTCCCATTTATTGGAATCTTCATGTGCTACTTATTCACTCATGATCATCGACGCCTAATTTTTAATTCTATTATTGCATCATGTCCGATTTTGACTCAATCCGGCTCCACCGAGTCCAGTCCAGCTTTGTGTTGCCCTCCATTATGACACCCTCATAATTCTTGCCCAAAAGTATCAAATGCTTATTTTTCCCTATTTTTAAAATTTAAATGGGAATTTTTATTGATTTTAATCCTTATTGGCATGGCCTATTTTTGCCATTTAAATCCTAGCCTTTAGATTATTCTATCAAATCCCATCCATTAATTCCCTCATTCACTTTTTCCCCCAACCCCTTGGCAGCATGTGCCGGCCCTAATTTCAATGAGGAGAGAATCTTTCTCTCTCTCTCTTATCCTCTCTCTATTCTCTCTCTCCCTCTCTTATTTTCCTATACAAACCACAACAACAACAAAAGCTACTCACCAACAGCATACTCAACCCGACCACCTCCTCCCTCCGGCGTGGCCGACACCGTCGACCACCACCTGGTCGTCGGCCACCCACCTAGGTCGAGCCTCCTCCTACTTTCCTTCTCTCCATCGACATAACCATCATCACCACCACCACTTCGTCAAAACCGAGCCGCCACCACCCTCCACGTCCAGCCTCGTCTACCGCCGACGTGGCCGGGCGCCATCTCCCCTCGCCGTGCCTGAGCTAATTCGGGCCAGGCTGGGCCAGCACAGCCCACACAGACGCGCACGTAGCTGCGTTCGCAGCACGTCAACAGGCCGGACAGCCCCTTGGGCGAACTTCGGGCGGTGCAACGCAGCCGTGGCCGACCGCCGCCACCATGGCTGTCCCCTCCCCGCGGTGGGCGATCACCAGCGACCCCCCTGGGTCCGCCCTCTCCTCCTCCAGCGCGACGTATAGGCGATTCGTGCGTTTCGCACGGATTCTTGCCGTGACGCGCGCGAAACCAAGTTCGTTTTGGTGCTCCGTCGCAGCAACTTCGTACGCGTTTTCCCGGAGATCCGACCGTTAGATCGGCGATTTCTTTGCTCCGTCGCAATCTCGGTATATCCACCTTCGTTCATGTCAATTTTCGTCTGTTAAATTTATCGTTTGATACATGAAAATCGGCCACCAAGTTGACCGTTTAAATTGTATTAAATTTGGACAGTTTCGCGGGGCCAACTTCGTCAGCTTGTATCTCCTCCACCGTAGCTCCGTTTGGTGTGCTACCAGTTCCGGTGCAAAGCTGGTATAACCCTATTGCTACTCCTCCAGTCTCGTTTCATTGTGAGCTTGTTTGATTGGTTGAATTCGACGCCAAAGTTGGTCGTCCGAATTCGTAATTTCCAACTTGTAAAATTCCATTTTTGAACACGGGACTCCAGATTTCATTTCTGACACCACCATTAGACTTGTGGCATCATTCTGGCATGTTTTCATATAAATTTGTTAGATTTGGAGAACGTGGACCCGGGCACGCATTTCGGTGCAAAGTGGGTCCCACTTTCTGGGTCAACGGGACTTTTTGACGCCGGCTCATCGGAATCCAATTCCGGATATATCGTTGAGTTCGTATCATCATTCTGAACTCGTTGACATATAATTTACTAGGTTTTGGTGGACATTGGATCCGACACGCATTTCGGTGCAAGTCGGATACCAATATCCGGGTCAACGGGTCATTTTGAGATCGGCTCATCGGAATCCAATTTCGGATATACCGTTGAGTTTGTATCGCCATTCTGGACTCGTTGACATATAGTTTGCTGAGTTTTGAGAACTTTGACTTCGGCACGCATTTCCGTGCAAACCGAAATTTCAAGTTCTGGTCAACGGGCCAAATTGAGATCGGGTCAACGGAATCAAATTCTGGAGATACCGTTGGGTTCGTATCAACATTCTGGTTTCGGGGACATATAATTTGTTATATTTTATAGACTTGTTTTCTTACACGTTTTTCGGTACAAAACGGCTCCGACACGGACACCGTTTTGACCCGAAATTATCTTTTTGTCCTTGTGTCCAAATTGGACCGTTGGGTAGGCTATCCAAGCTAATTTGACCATTCTGGACGCATTGGCGATGTTCATTTCATCGTCCGATAATGTTTGTTGATAATTTCTCTGAGTTTAACCTTTTTATAATTAAGTAATAATTAATTCTTATAATGTTCGTATTTCGGGATTAGTACAACGAAACTGAGATCAGTCAATTCCAGTGATCTCACATCGCTGAAATTGACAAGTTGGACACGTGAATCACTATAATAAGATTATCAACCTTACCGATAATCTTCTTATCTCGATTTGCGTGTCGTAAGTTTCGATGTACAAATAACGAAGTACACTTTATATTAGACTAGAATTGACCCTGTTTGACCAGAGTTGACCAGTTGACCCAATTTCAACTATAAGTCAACACTTGACCTAGTTTGACTAGATTATTGACCGGAGTCGACCTAGAGTTGTTTTGACTTAGAAGAACCTAGAATAATGTAGATTGATTATAGAGATTCATTTATTACAACTTGAACACCTTGTAACCTGTGTTGCTTTAAATAGGACTCTGTGGCTTCAGTGGGACCCCCTATACTTATCAGCTGTTCAGGTTATCGAGGCGAGTACATTCTCTGACCATTTTATATCCTGCTTAGAATTATTTCCTGCAGTAGATTACTTTACTTGTACTGTCACGTTGGTCACACGGATTGGTACTATATGGATCCCTTCTTGAGATGTTATCCTTAGGAAGCATCGGGTACTACATGTTCTGTGCGTTTCACTTACATGGCGTATCATATGCCTCATTGGTTCTTTGATCACTTACGACATATACTCTTATGATCGTAGAGTCTTCCTAGAATTCTTATCCCATTTATGGGACTACTATGTATCACCTTCAGGGTCTATCACCTTCGGGGTCTATAACCTTCGGGGTCTATCACCTTCGGGGTCTGTTACATAGCATCATAACATAACCTGGCTGGATCCTTGTGTATTGATTAGGGGTACGGGGGCATAGTAATGGACATGTGAATAATACCCAAGTAGTGTAGCATCAGAATCTCTTCCATAGTGTAGCATCAGAATCTCCTATGCCATTTACATGTCTATATTGTACTCTGACTCACTAGCCACATGTTAGTTCTTTATTTATAGTAGATATTTCTATACAACTTACTCTCTCTGTTTACATACTGCATTTCTTTCAGTACTTGTATCTGTAGCTCCCCTTCCCGAAAACTTTGAAATATTTTATTATTATTTATTTTATGGGATTACAAATGTTCGTATTATTATTTTAGAAATTGAGGAATAGTTTCTAATTATTAAAATAGAGGTACAAATTCATATTTTATTATTAAGGTGCTATCCTATATATAGATAACAAGATTATTAGTATTTATGATATTTATGGAAAGTATTTTAGATTGTGAGTTTAAGGATATATATGTATAATATATACATGGGGTATATGTATTTTATATAATAGAGATATGTGTGCGAATATAGATATATATTATCTATGTTTGGTATATATATATATATATCATATATGTAGATATCAATATATAGAAAAATATATTGAAATATAGAAACTCGTGTATATACGAGTATATATAAAGTTTGTATATATAAATATATATGTGTATATATATATATAAAAAAAAAATATATATATATATATAGATATATATATATTGTAGATGAATGTATTTGTGTGTATATATAAATGTAATAAATATATACGTGTGTGGTATAAGTATACATATATATTATATATATGTACATGCGCGTATATATGTATGTATACATATGTACATGCGAATATACGTGTGTGTATATATATAGGTATCTATATATAATTGTATTATTGTTAATATGTAATAAGATGAAACAGTAGTAGCCCAGGCCAATGGAATTGGCAACCCGAGCTAACGACAGTAGACCCGAGCCCAGCCCGAGCCAGTATGGGCCGAGCCCAGGCCAACAAATCCCTTAGCCGACACCAACTGAATATAATCGAGACTCCCCCAAGCCTCTGTTTTAGCAAACAGCAGGTTATATATATATATCGTGCATAGAGAAGGAGAGAAACCGAGAGCGGCGGAGAAGAAATCTTCGTACCAGAGCCGCGCCACTCCCACGCCACCGTTGGGCGACCCCCGCGTGCGCCTCCGCATGCCGCTGGCGGCCGCCGCCGGCCGGAGATCGTGCGTGCGCGCGCGCTGGAGTCGAAACCAACAGCAGCAGCAGTGGACGGATGGGCTGATTCATCGCGAGATTTCTCCGCGCACGGTCGACGGTTCTTCGAGCCGTTTGTCCAGGTATGGACTCAATATATCCCTCTTGATTCCCCCTTAGGTAGATTGATTTATCCAGCAATAGGTTGCCCGAGATATCGACTCGAAGTCGACGAAAAACCACCCCGAAATAGAACACTAGTTCAGCCCAAACTCCCATGTTCGAGGATCGTTCCCGATCAATCCAGTCCCACATTAGAAAAACCATTTGAAGACACTTTTTGACAACATATAGGGCTTCACAATCCTTTTTGCGGAATTTGAATTCATCGACTGAGCGTCGAGAAATTGAATCCCAAAGTTTCGCAAAAAACCTGTTTTGAAAACATTGAAATTGTTCCACACGACGTGCGTCACGCCAATCGGGACGACGTGGTCGCGAACCGAAAGCATCGAAAGCTGCATAACGGTTTCGTGGTCGTGTAGGCTTTGACGAAATTCAAATTGGTCGCGTGTGCGCGACGAATTTGATGCGTATCCGTCGAAATTTCCCGTATCGGCCTTTGTGCAAATTCTCTAATTACTTTGTGCACGCTCGTCAGATCGAGACGAAACTTGTGCCAACAGGACCGTATCATTTTTCTGGTCCTGTATGCCAAGTTTGGTCCGATTCGGAGATAGTTGAATCCGACGTCGTTTTGCGGGCCCCACGGTCCCACTCAACGGACGATTTTGTGCACGGCCCGCCGGAATCCAACTTTGGACATACGGTTGGGTTCGTATCAAAAAACTAGATCTGTAAACATATAGTTTGACGACTTTAGAGACCGTTGACTCTGGCACGCTTTTCGGTGCAAAGCGGGTCCAACGGCGGACACCATTTTGGCCCGAAATTACCGTTTTGCCCCTGTGTCCAGAATTGGACGTAAGGACAGGCAATCCTAGCTAATTGGACTATTCTGAGATCATTGGTATTATTTATTTCAGCTTCCGGGGACTGTTGTACGGGTTTTGACTATTGTGGCATATTGAGTGGTACAGATTGTCGGTTTCACCAGCAGAGGATCACAGGCGAGTACAGTTTATTGTCTGCATTTTGATATTGATCTTTACTATATTTCATTTATTAGTCATTGGTTATGTGATTTTTATAATCTATTATAAATTGTTGAGTCGGGAATGAGAAGTACCAAGGATGTGTGATCAGACCGTAGACATTGTAGATATCGTAGACATTGTAGATATCGTAGACATTGTAGATATCGTAGACATTGTAGATCTCGTAGACATTGTTTATTTTTATGCAGTAGATCTTGTAGACATTGTTTATTTTTATGCAGTAGATCTTGTAGACAGTGCTTATTTTATGCAGTAGACATCGTAGACAGTGTTTATATTCTGCAAGTAGATATCGTAGACCATGCGGTATAGCACCCCAGACCGATCACATGTCAAAGGTATTCCTAACGGTGGAAAAGTATATTGGTCTATTTATTACTATTGATTTTCTTACGGCTTTACTGTTATTTTCAAAACTCATGATTGATGTCTAACCTTTGTCTTATAGTCATTTTCTTTATTTGAAATTGCATTCAGTGAATTGTGCTCATTCCATTCCTGACTGGAAACCAACATTTTCAGGTTAGCCGTGGATTCACTTAGCTTGGGAGTGACGGGAGTACTTGCAGACAAAAGCTTAGAGACTAGCTAGATAGTTGGGTTGTAGTCATTCATTTAAATTGTACAAGTTTATATTCTTCTACAAATATAAAACTTGTAATCATTGTAAGTTAAATTAATTATGTGAATGAGCATTGTTTGTGATTTTGATCTTCATGGCCGTGACAGCGTTCTACCGCCGACACTGTGGCGTAGGCTGGCTTGGACACGTCTCGTATCCGTTTTAAAAAAAACGGGTGCGGGTCGTGACAAGTTTTTGTGGTGGCCCATGCAGGTCTGTTTTCGCAAATCATGCGAACTCGTGATAGTACTTAAGTTAGTTGTACTACTGCGAGCCTGCGACTAGAACATGCTCATTCACGAACAAGGATTAATTTAATTTAAAGGAATGACTAGGACTAGGAGTCCCTTATACAAATTTACCGATGGGTGGTCTAGGCCATGGAATTTAGATAAGGAGTTATTAATTTTGATAGTTTGTCAGATCCCCATAGGTACACTACTACCTCTTGATTGGAAGATATGGTCCAATGTGGATAGGTTATTCACTTGGGGCGGCAGAGCTTCCTGGAATTGATGATCTCACCTAGATAAATTATTCAATTCCTTCTCGTTGCCTGTTTAGATATCATCCTTATATCTTAGTCCAAATTGCCTAATTAGTTCCTATTTTGCCCTAAGAATTATTATTTTATATAATATTGATTATGTTACCCATATACGAACCTCAAGTTAGTTTCGATTCAAAGTTTTCCTCCATAGTTTGAATACACATGAGATAGATACTAGAGTGTTCGTATTTCTTTTGTTTTCAGTTATTTCCTCCCCGTTCAATCTCTATTTTAAGGGTGGTGACTGATAGGACAAATGCTTATGCTTTATTTCATAGGCAACATGTTTAAATCTCTAGAATCTCATAAATTTTAAGGATATAATTAAATGAATGTTAGTTAACCCATAATGGCGGGACAGCAGCGTACTGTCGCCATTTATCTGAATTACGGAGACTATGGATCCACTGCAGCCAGCAGCGTACTGGCGAGACACGACCCCTAGAGTAGAAATGGGTTTGAGAAAATATAGGTTATAGAATATTCCTAAACTATAGCTAGTGGTCCTTTTGATCGTAGTTACCCTTGAATCAATAGTGGATAGAGTTAAGAGGTGTTCGACTTTGTATCATATTTGAGTTACGAAACCAAGAGTTTACCATCGCCCGAGTATACGGGCGGGGCGTAACTCTCGGTGAAATGACTTCAAACGTGATTACAGGTTTAGGATACTATGGAGGATAGGACAATACCAGTATGTCCCAGGAGACCCGAAACCAATATTAGTGGGAGTTTTGTAAGTTGGATAGCACGTCTCCCGATCTAGCATTCCGTGGTCCTTGTGACCTATTGACGAGGATATTGACTGACACTAATAGGTTTACCTAGAATTTGGAATTTAGAATGTCCATAACCCATTAGTCGACCAAGTCCTTGTGGATCAGAAGATAGTAGAAAGACTGTATAAGCAAGAACACCAGGTGAAGTTTGATTCCCTCAAAACTCGTACTACTTGCGCCTTCTTTCAAAACCTTGTATACCTGTAATTTGACTATTTTGACCAATATTGCTATCACGGTCTAGTTTTGCAAGCTCACTCTGTTCTCGAGCTTGATTCGAGGCATATGTTTAGTGGGGACGCCTGCTAACTTATTGTCTAATCAGAATCAGTGTATTATGGTCTGATCAACCATGATGTATTTGGTTCGCTCTTCGTTTAATTACACTACGTGGATGGAGATATACAGGTATCTAGGATCTCATCCACGACTGCTTGACAATTCCTCTTGAATTATATGTTCGCCCTTGAATCACAAAATTGTATTCAGTAACATCTCCCTTGAATTCTTATTGTTTTTGTCTTTCACCGATTTGGAAGGACGAAAGCTCATGATGGTAGAGAGATACAGAGTATTTCCTTGGCTATGATAATGGTAGGCACAAGTGTAGTTACCATCGGCCAGTCATGTGATTGAGTTACTCGTTCTTCCATCGACCCACAAACTACTGTTGAGACTTTCGAACCATCTGAATTTGAGAATGATTATGATTTTACCCTTAGTCAGAACTCCAACCTAGGAGACTATCTATTCTCAAGAAACCAAACGTCGTGAGTCTCTAATCATTGCCGGAAGTTTGCCTTAACTAGAAACCCTTGAGCCTTAACCCAACCCTTCCTCGACCAAGCCCACAGTTAATGAGTGGACAAGGAAAAGGACAATCATTTATCGTGACTATGGTAGACACTCATCCCGAGAGTGGTTTCCAACAAGTATTGTCCTAGTTAGGTAAATTTTAGTATTAAGACCTAACTAGTGTTGGAACACCACAGTCACTAGTTTAGCCAATACCATAGCTTAAATACCCTGTCATATTATGATCTACCAGTGGTCAACAGCAATGCACGATCACTATAATTCTTGTGACAATAGTCTGGCAGGCTTGACGCCAACAAAGATTCACGACTCAGTTGTTAGAAAGCTTTCCAGATGATGTGCCTTAGAGTTGGTTACCCCGTCGATAACTCTTGAATACCGAGGACGAGTAGGTCATTCTACTTTATCGACCATATGTCCTTGCACACGCACTCGTTCTCCATTTATTGAGGAACGGTCTATGACTTGACTTATATCTCCGTATTTTCGTCATGTCGTGCCTTATTCTCTATTAACAAGAGTCGAGGTACAGTATCCGGACTTTGGAATCCTTCTAACATCTTTATTTCTAAACAATATCCTAGCCTCTAAGGTGGGTGGACTGTAAGCCTTCTAAAACCTTGAGATATACGAGGATTACCGATTGATTAGAATAATTTTCCACTAGGATGATACTTAGTGCCCATGGACTCCCACTTTTCATTTAGATCATTCTACGTCCCCGGTCGTGTCATTAATATTCGGAGCACGAGGCCAGTTGTTATCTTCCAATAAATTTTACATGCAAGATCTAGACGAGTCTACCTTCATCTAGGTATATCATGTCCTACTCAAACCCGTCCCCTTGTACTCTATTTTTGGGGTACGACCTTCAGGTTAAAAGGACTAGTTATAACCTTTACCCTAGTACCGGTATACTTTCCAACCTCCATTTGACCCTTAACCGCGACCCCATTCCTTCGACCCAATATATGTATGTGATCTACTCGAAGCCCACTATGCACATGCCACTAGCGTGCTACCCAATTGAGGCCTCGTGTGCTACTTAAACTCAAAGGTCACTGAAGGCGCATTTTGGGCTTGAGGGACCCAGCTAACCAACTTGGCTGGCAACTAGCTCAACCACTTGGGTTAAAACCTAGTCTATGTTACCCAAACCCAGTAGAAATAGTTTTATCATTGGAATCTTGTCCAGTCCATACAAGACCGAAATCCAAGATTCATCCAGCCAACGGTTGATGTTCAATCCGGGAACCCGTTAAGACCACAACCTTGATTTCTCAAATTCAGTCCTATTTTGGAATGTTGTTTGGAACCCCGAGGATGGAATTTTCATGTTGCACTGATTACAAGCCCCTCTCTAAGAAATAAGGGTTTCTTCGATTTAGCAGGTGACTGGACTAGAGTAGCCTAATCTAGAGAATAAGTCAACGATTCATAAACCTTCTCTCTATCTGCATCATTGGACACTCTATCCCTCTTGAGACTTCATAATTGCTCTCGATTATTCCTTCTTATCTTCACGTCCTTCCTATTTTCGGAGCGACGAATAGTCATGCTTAATAGAAATTATCAATATTTTAGCTACTTGTGTAAAATATGTTGTTAAGTTTTTGGGTTGCTTAATAGCTATGAGAGAATCCTAGATACCATATGCCTAGATATCTGTTGGTAGACTTGTTAGCAACTAGTTAGATGATTATAAGATTTTACCTTCGAGGGAGTAGTGTAACCAGAGGTGGGTAGAAGTCCTCTAGATTTTTTTGTAGTTGCCAAAATGGCCAATGAGAAGGATATAAACTTTTTTTGGAATTAAAATTTAAGGAGATTAAGGTTCAGGAAGACGGCTTATTGAATATTAAGGAATAGTTATGGATTAGAATTTCGAGGACGAAATTATTTTTAAGGTGGGTAGATTTGTAGCTCCCCTTCCCGGAAACTTTGAAATATTTTATTATTATTTATTTTATGGGATTACAAATATTCGTATTATTATTTTAGAAATTGAGGAATAGTTTCTAATTATTAAAATAGAGGTACAAATTCATATTTTATTATTAAGGTGCTATCCTATATATAGATAACAAGATTATTAGTATTTATGATATTTATGGAAAGTATTTTAGATTGTGAGTTTAAGGATATATATGTATAATATATACATGGGGTATATGTATTTTATATAATAGAGATATGTGTGCGAATATAGATATATATTATCTATGTTTGGTATATATATATATGTATCATATATGTAGATATCAATATATAGAAAAATATATTGAAATATAGAAACTTGTGTATATACGAGTATATATAAAGTTTGTATATATAAATATATATGTGTATATATATATATATATAGATATATATATTATAGATGAATGTATTTGTGTGTATATATAAATGTAATAAATATATATGTGTGTGGTGTAAGTATACATATATATTATATATATATGTACATGCGCGTATATATGTACATGCGAATATACGTGTGTGTATATATATAGGTATCTATATATAATTGTATTATTGTTAATATGTAATAAGATGAAACAGTAGTAGCCCAGGCCAATGGAATTGGCAACCCGAGCTAACGACAGTAGACCCGAGCCCAGCCCGAGCCAGTATGGGCCGAGCCCAGGCCAACAAATCCCTTAGCCGACACCAACTGAATATAATCGAGACTCCCCCAAGCCTCTGTTTTAGCAAACAGCAGGTTATATATATATCGTGCATAGAGAAGGAGAGAAACCGAGAGCGGCGGAGAAGAAATCTTCGTACCAGAGCTGCGCCACTCCCACGCCACCGCTGGGCGACCCCCGCGCGCGCTTCCGCGCGCCGCTGGCGGCCGCCGCCGGCCGGAAATCGTGCGTGCGCGCGCGCTGGAGTCGAAACCAACAGCAGCAGCAGTGCACGGATGGGCTGATTCATCGCGAGATTTCTCCGCGCACGGTCGACGGTTCTTCGAACCGTTTATCCAGGTATGGACTCAATATATCCCTCTTGATTCCCCTTTAGGTAGATTGATTTATCCAGCAATAGGTTGCCCGAGATATCGACTCGAAGTCGGCGAAAAACCACCCCAAAACAGAACACTAGTTCAGCCCAAACTCCTATGTTCGAGGATCGTTCTCGATCAATCCAGTCCCATATTAGAAAAACCATTTGAAGACACTTTTTGACAACATATAGGGATTCACAATTCTTTTTGCGGAATTTGAATTCATCGACTGAGCGTCGAGAAATCGAATCCCAAAGTTTCCTAAAAAACCTGTTTTAAAAACATTGAAATTGTTCCACACGACGTGCGTCACGCCAATCGGGACGACGTGGTCACGAACCGAAAGTATCGAAAGCTGCGTAACGGTTTCGTGGTCGTGTGGGATTTAACGAAATTCAAATTGGTCGCGTGTGCGCGACGAATTTGATGCGTATCCGTCGAAATTTCCCGTATCGGCCTCTGTGCAAATTCTCCAATTACTTTGTGCACGCTCGTCAGATCGAGACGAAACTTGTGCCAACAGGACCGTATCATTTTTCTGGTCCTGTATGCCAAGTTTGGTCCGATTCGGAGACAGTTGAATTCGACGTCGTTTTGCGGGCCCCACGGTCCCACTCAACGGACGATTTTGTGCACGGCCTGCTGGAATCCAACTTTGGACATACGGTTGGATTCGTATCGAAAAATTGGATTTGTAGACATATAGTTTGACGACTTTAGAGACCGTTGACTCTGGCACGCTTTTCGGTGCAAAGCGGGTCCAACGGCGGACACCGTTTTGGCCCGAAATTACCGTTTTGCCCCTGTGTCCAGAATTGGACGTAAGGACAGACAATCCTAGCTAATTTGACTATTCTGAGATCATTGGTATTGTTTATTTCAGCTTCCGGGGACTGTTGTACGAGTTTTGACTATTGTGGCATATTGAGTGGTACAGATTGTCGGTTTCACCAACAGAGGATCACAGGCGAGTACAGTTTATTGTCTACATTTTGATATTGATCTTTACTATATTTCATTGATTAGTCATTGGTTATGTGATTTTTATACTCTATTATAAATTGTTGAGTCGGGAATAAGAAGTACCAAGGATGTGTGATCAGACCGTAGACATTGTAGATATCGTAGACATTGTAGATATCGTAGACATTGTAGATATCGTAGACATTGTAGATCTCATAGACATTGTTTATTTTTATGCAGTAGATCTTGTAGACATTGTTTATTTTTATGCAGTAGATCTTGTAGACAGTGCTTATTTTATGCAGTAGACATCGTAGACAGTGTTTATATTCTGCAAGTAGATATCGTAGACCGTACGGTGTAGCACCCCAGACCGATCACATGTCAAAGGTACTTCTAACGGTGGAAAAGTATATTGGTCTATTTATTACTATTGATTTTCTTACGGCTTTACTGTTATTTTCAAAACTCATGATTGATGCCTAACCTTTGTCTTATAGTCATTTTCTTTATTTGAAATTGCATTCAGTGAATTGTGCTCGTTCCATTCCTGACTGGAAACCAACATTTTCAGGTTAGCCGTGGATTCACTTAGCTTGGGAGTGACGGGAGTACTTGCAGACAAAAGCCTAGAGACTAGCTAGATAGTTGGGTTGTAGTCATTCATTTAAATTGTACAAGTTTATATTCTTCTACAAATGTAAAACTTGTAATCATTGTAAGTTAAATTAATTATGTGAATGAGCATTGTTTGTGATTTTGATCTTCATGGCCGTGACAGCATTCTACCGCCGACACTGCGGCGTAGGCTGACTTGGACACGTCTCGTATCCATTTTTAAAAAAAAATGGGTGCGGATCGTGACAGTATCTTACTTTACTGCATGAATATATTTTCTAAGCTGCTATGAACTGTTGAGATGTATTGTGCTCGCTCCAGTCCTGACTGGACCTGTTGATAATGTTTACAGATGGCCTGGGATTGCCTGCTAGCCTAGAGGAGACGCAGTAGAGGTTGTTTAGGTAGTTATTTCATTTTGTCTGGAGTTGTATTTACTTTATGGATTACTGTATCTGTATTTGAGTTTTGAGATGTATTTCTGGGTTTATGTATCTTAGACACTTAGACTTCTATCTCCTGTATCTCTTTGGATTTCATGTTTATCTATCCTTATCATGCTCTACCTTAGATGTGATTGAGTCTGTATCTGCTATGTCACCCCCATTCGGGGAGTATAAACTGTTAGTCTTATACTGTTAGATGCATTGAGACCTAGGACAGCGTTCTACCGTCGACACTGCGACGTAGGCTGGGCGTTGTTACGTTCTCGTGCCCTAACTCCAGGGTACGGGTCGTGACACATTTTTAGTGGTGGCCCATGCAGGTCTCGACTAAAAGTGTAGTGGTATTCGAACTAGAGTACCACTACAGCCTGCACTAGGAATATGATATATTTTGAAGATACTCAATCACAGTTAGGAACCCTTGAGAGATTCCTGGGACGACCCTGGAGAATCTTATTTAACTTCGATTTGAAAACTCTCTTTTTCCCTTGATTTGATTCATTTTTACTTTTTGTTGTTAAATTTGATTTTTATGGATTATTGTTGAATTTGGGTTTGTATTTATTAATTTTGATGGATGATTGTCGAATTTTGATGATAGTTGTTGCATTCGAGTTTGTATTTTGATGGATTTTGTTCATTTTTGAATTTTGATGTTCGTTAATAAATTTGATTTAATTTTTGAGTATTCATTATTGATTAATTTAATTTTTGGCAAGATGAAATTATATGGGCTAGGTCATCTATGTTATGGAATCTAGTCTTCTATAGTCACATTAGCCAGCATAGTGAGAACATATAGTCTGACACTGGATATATTTCTCGGGTGTAGGAATTTAAGGTTTTCGCAGCCAAGCTAGCGGCACCGCAAAAATGTTAAATACCATGATTCTAGAGATATGTGCATAAGTCAAGGGCTCTCTGATTATCATAGCCTTGCTTACTGGTATGACGAGGATTTAGAGTACCATGATTTTGGACAGACGCATATGATTATCAGATTGTACTTTAAATATTTTCGAACATGTTTTCTCTACTTTGTTTCAGTCCTTCAAAATTTTTTATTAATTATTTTGTTTAGTTTTGCTTCTCATTATTTAACTTAGGAGTAGCTTTAGCTATTTTCATAAACTTTTGTGTAACTTCTTCTATGAATTTCTTCTTAAAACGATGAATCAATGATTTGCTAGACCTTATTTTGGATCTGATATTAGCTCTGATTTCAAATAGTTTCCTCTTTTAAAACGGATAAGTAGAACAGATTTTATTACCATTTCTTTTCCTGCCAATATTTTAGTACCATCGTTTCTTGTCTTATACAACTATCCTGATTATATCAATTCCGTCTCGTATCTCATTCTGTCAGCTGTACTTGAACTCTTGAATCTGCATATCGTTATTATCTGAGAAATGTTGAGGAAGTGACGTAAATCATCTAGTATGGAAATGATGTAATTGGTTATCATGTGATAATTTTGTAGGAATCAAAATGTTGGATGTCAAATGTGAAAAATTTGAAATGGAGATGTGGTAATGGTTTAAAATAAAATCGAGGGATAAATGTTATTAATTTAGAAACAATTGCAGAAAATTTGGTTATGAGTAATTCATGGATGTGTTTCAAAAAAAAAGGAATATTAGAGGTCAACCTAGTTTGAGAACTTAGAAAATCTTGGTTATTGATTCTTGGGAACTATTACAAGGCTATATAGAAATTTAATAATGGGAAGGAGAATTTGATTGTATCCGATGATCTTGCAAAATTGAATTGGATATTGTAAGAGGGTGACTAGAGACAGAGAGAACACAAGGATTTTAAGCTATAGGAATTATTTTAGATGATTGGAGAAATTGTAGAATTCAAAAGGATAATATTTGAAGGTGAACGTTGAAGAAATTATGAAGGTTGATTTATAAACAAGAATAAAATTTTGTGTGACATAGTGGTATTGGAGTTTAGTAAATACGAGACTTGACTTAAACAAGTACAAGGATTTCATAAACTGGATTTAGAGGTTTCAGATCTAATTTAGAACGAGGCGAAGGAATTTGAAATTTTGATTTAAACGAATAAGTGTCTACTCCTAAATAAGAGGGGTATGCTTCATGGAAAATATTTTAGAAGTTTAAAATTTTGTCTATGGTGATCATGGTAAAAGTTTAGATGACTGAAGATTAAAAGAAATTTTTTTTTGAGGGTAGACATATAACGGTTGATTTATATTGGGATTTGTGAAAAAATATGATTAGCAAATGGTAAACTGATAATGTTAGAGAGAGATGATTTACTGACTTCGTATGAAATCTTTTCCCGTTTTTCTCTAAAAGGGTTTTTCAATATCATTAAATCCTAGTTTCCTTAATCACGACCAAATCGACTTCGATTATCCTATCTTATCATATTAATATCTTGGGTTGTACTTAATTGAATTAAATTTGATTACGATCTGAATCTCCATCCTTGTATGCTCGTTCTCAGACTTTGTTGAACCTGTCCTCCACATTGTCTAAATTTGGATTTCCCCAATTTGATCAACTTAGATCGTATCGAGACTAAATATTTTTAATATATATATTGTGATTGGATTTCCATACAAGTGACTTTCATTCTTAACTTTGATTTTTATTTTTCTGAACCCTTTATAGAAAATTGGTAGTTACCTTTCCTTATTTTTATGATAAGTACCAGTTTTCACATAGGATGGTAGGCTGTCTTACAGTTTTGATGATTGTTATTTCCGTATATTTTCTAATTTAGCACCCTAGACTGCTTGTGTGTTTGATACCCTATGACTCTTCCGGTTAGCATAACTAGTATACCTAGATGAGACTTCATTGTCACCGTATGCCATGACCCTGTGTGCCGTTTTTTTTTTTATGGTATATTTTATTTAAGTTCTGGGACTTTTGTTTCCGAATTATTTTTCAAATTTTCTAATGAATTATTTTCAATAATTCATTTCTATATAATTAATTTCGATTTGATTAATTTTGATTTAATGCTCTTTACCGTGACTTGGATTTCTAGAGCATCAGGGATGCCAGTCTCTGGAAACTTCCTTCTTGAAGTTTGTAGTAGACGAGATTATCTTCATATTGATATTTCGTGTCCCACTCAAACTTGTTCCATTGTGCTCCATTTGATTCGCACAACTTCGGGTCAATTTAGACCAATTTATCGTCTGCCGTAATTTGTGATTTAATTTCCAACTTAATTTTCGGGCCCGACATCTGTCCAATCCAGTCAACCCAATATATGGCCCTAGCCTGTTTTGAGCCTACTATGCACGTGCCACTTGCGCGCTATCAAATTGATCTCTCTTGTGCCCCCAATTCATCCATGAATTAATTGATTTAAATTTATTATTTTTAATTAAATATTGGTCCCGAACTTGTCCAAACTTGGCCCAACGCCCAACCCAGTTTAGTGTGGGCCCTGTCATGACTGCCCATACACCCCACTGGTGTTTTCCCATTTTTGCCTACTCGAAAATATAATTCTTTTATTTTATAAAATATCTCTACCTCTCTCTTATATATATATATATATATATATATATATATATATTTATATATTACACTCTCTCTCTCTCTACATTTAAATCTCTCTCTCTCCTCACACACACAAATCAGCCCCCCCCCATGTGGCTGACCTCTACTTCTCTCTCTAAAAATATCTCTCATTTTCTCTCTCTTCTTTATATAATATATACACATATATATTATATATATCTCCCTCACTCTCTCTCCTTCCCTCTCACATCACCATACCCTTCCCATCACCAGTAAGAGAACACCCCCCCTCTATTCTAGCCGACCTCTCTCTCTCCTTCTCTTATTCAAATGATATCCCACTCTCTCTCTATTCTCACACACATACATATTTCTCTCTCTCTCTCACTCCTTATATTACACCTACACACACTTTTCTCTCCACAAACTCCATTGCACACAGCCCATCCCGAGCTCAGCCTCCCATGGCCGACCTCCGCCGTGGCCGAGCCGCCGGCCACCACAGCAGGCCGAGCTCGACCAGCCTCCCCTCCTCTTCTCCATCACACATCACCTCTACCACATCATCACCACCTCCATATTAACCACCATCTCCACCTACACAACTCCTCCCACACGCCCCCCGGCCGCGCTGGCCGTGCGTCGCACGTCCGCCGGCCTCGCCAGGCCGTGCCGCCCCGCGCGCCGCCGCGCGGCGCTAGCAGCACAGTGGCAGCAGCACGGCACCAGGCGCGCGCGTACAGCGCTGGCCGCCGCCGCCACCGGCCGTCGTGCCTCCGGCGACCCCCACACGGGTGCGCCCCACCCCGGCGAACTCTCCCCTGGCGGCCACCGTCCTCCGGGACGCGCCGTCGAGGCGATTCGTGCATTTTTCACGAAATTCCGTCGACGCGCGCGCGCACGAAGTCCAGAATTGGCGCCTCGTCGCAGCGACTTCGTGCGCATTTCTCATGGAATCCGACCGTTGGATCGGCGAACTCCTTGCTCCGTCTCAATCTCGGTATATCCCTCTTCACCTCTGTCAAGTTGAACCGTTAATTTCGTCGTTTGATACATCAAAACCGGCCACCAAGTTGACGTTTTAATTTGTACTGTTTTTGGACAGTTTTGCGATGCCAACTTCGCGGGTTCGTATCTTCGTCGTCGCAGCTCCGTTTTGTGCACTACCAGTTCTGGTGCACAGCTGGTATAACCCTCTTCCTGCCCCCTTTAGATTTCATTTCAGTTTGAGCTTGTTAGGTCGGTCGAATTCGACGCCAAAGTTGACCGTTCGAATTCTTAGTGTTGCACTTGTAAAATTCCATTTTTGAACTCGGGACTCCGGATTCAATTTCTGACACCACCAGTAGACTCGTGGCGTCGTTCTGGCCTGTTTTCATATAAAGTTTGCTTGATTTGGAGAACGTGGGCCCTGGCACGCATTTCGGTGCAAAGCGGGTCCCACTTTCTGAGTCAACGGGTCAATTTGAGATCGGCTCATCGGAATCCAATTCTGGATATACCGTTGAGCTCGTATCGTCATTCTGGACTCGTTGACATATAATTTTTTAGGTTTTAGTGGATATTGGTTTCGGCACGCATTTCGGTGCAAGTCGGATACCAATATCCGGGTCAAAGGGTCATTTTGAGTTCGGCTCATCGGAATCCAATTCCGGATATACCGTTGAGTTCGTATCGTCATTCTGGACTCGTTGACATATAATTTGTTGAGTTTTGAAGACATTGGCTCTGACACGCTTTTCCGTGCAAATCGGTTTCCAATGTCCTGGTCCACGGACCAAATTGAGATCGGGTCAACGGAATCCAATTCTGGATATACCGTTGGGTTCGTATCGTCATTCTGGATTCGTGGACATATAATTTGTTAGGTTTTGTGCACTTTTATTTTGACACGTTTTTCGGTGCAAAGTGTGTCCAACGACGGACATTATTTTGGTCCGAAATTACCGTTTTGCCCCTGTGTCTAAATTAGACTTTTGGATAGGCTATCCTAGCTGATTTGACCATTCTGGACACGTTGGTGATATTTATTTTATCATCCGACAACATCTATAGGTTTTCACCCTAATATTATAATCCTTCTCCTTTTGTGGTATTTTGAGTTCCATCGATTCCGGTGATTTCACAATCACTGAAATTGATGTGTTGACCTTGTAGATGTTTATAGAGACTAGCTTTGACCCAGTTTGACCATGGTTGACTATTTTGACTGAACGTCGAGGTAGAGTCAACATTTGACCTAGGTTAGACTAGTTTGACCTTGGTTGACCAGTTGACCAAATGTCAATTGTAAGTCAACCATTGACCCAGTTTGACCTAGTTTGACTTGGTTTGACTTATTGTGGCCTAGTTTGACTTAGTGAACTAAGTCTGACCTAGATTGCGTAGCTTATACTATAGAATCAAGCCTAACACTGTTGAACCCTAATTAGCTTATTATATCTTATCTTAGGTCTGTGGCATCACTCTGAGCATCGACCCCATTGACAGCTCAGGACCGCAGGCGAGTACATTCACTGATAGTTTTCATTGTCTTGATATCTGCTATATCCGATTCAGTCGTAGTGTCTTACTTGATTTCCAGTCACGATAGTTCACGGACTAGTATATGTTGGATCATGACATGAGATGTTGTTCCTGGATTTTCTTGGTATATATGTACATTTCCTATCTGGTTTCATGTACTTGTATAGACACCGATTCCTGAGAGGGAGTAGCTATCCTCTTAGGAAATCCCGTGTCGTAACGTGTCATGTCCAGGTCCATTATATTATTCGGGGATGGAGAATTATTAGGGGTTATGTGATCCAAGCCACCCTGTCACTATTCATGTGCTCGCGCCACTCTTCCCTCACGAAGGGTGTAGCGAGATCCTCTTGTCTTGTGCTCGTTATCCAGGTTGGCCGGCATGACTTTCCGTTGAGGTTACCGCGGATTGCCGGGCCAAGTGGATAGCCTGTCCTGTCACTTATCCCAAGCCGATCACATTTCGCTCTAATAATTCAAATCATATTTTACATTTATTGTCGTATCTTATATTCCAGTTCAGTTTTACTTTCTGTACTTCTCACCATGCTATGATTCCATTTACTCACATGCTCTACATGCCTTTACATTGTACCTTGATTGGAGACTAAGTTCTGCTCGGAAGAAGAGTTACAACCCCGGTCCTTGTTTGGTTTAAGGGTTGTAACTCGGCTTTCGAATGGTTCCCAAGTCTTCATATATCTTTGTCTTGTAGTTCATTATACTGTCTCTTATAGAATTTGTCAATTCACATGGAACTGCTGTTAGTGTTTGTACTTGCTCATTTTCCTGACAGGATACCGTTGATAATATTTTAGGAGTTTTTATACCATTAGTGGACATCATGATGTTGCTAGCTGGGGTGGATCTCACTATTCTTCTATGTGAGTTGCCTGGTAGTTGTCCTTAGTTTGTCTTGTTTTCTTTCTTTATTTTCTGTCTTATGATTTCTTCTAGTTGTTCTTGTGCTTTAGTTATCTTTCTTGTCTTATCATCCCTAGCTGTTGTGATGTGACTAGAGTATATTTATAGTTATAGGCCTTCTAGACGTAGTGTATATTTATTGGGTACTAGACAGCGTTCTACCGCCGATACTGCGGCGTAGGCTGGGCGTCGTCTACGTATTCGTACCCGTATATCCGGGTACGGGTCGTGACATATTTTTAGTGGTGGCCCATGCAGGTCAGTCTTTGCAATTAATGCGAAGTCGTGGTAGTACTTGAGCTTTTCTGTACTACTGCGAGCCTGCCCTAGGATTAAGGTTGAGTCATGGAATATTTTAGGAATTTGGTACTCAGTCACATATTAGGAACTCTTGGTAGATTCCAGGGATGACCCCTGGGAATCTTATTTCGAACTTTTTGAAACTTTTCCCATTCATTCCTGTCCGTCCTGATTTCTGAAACATCTGTCCGTTACCAAACTTTATTCTTTCTTGGAATGAGTTTGTGGACCCCAGAGGGAAGGTATAAGTTGAACTTATATATCTCCTAGGTCGAGACGAGAATATAATTTACCAGTCTCATATCAGGTTGAGATTATTTTAGATTATATTCCAATAATTTCCTTTATCTTGACCTAGATAGTACCTTTGGACATCTCCTGAGAATTTTCTTCTAAACTCTACCTCGGAATCTGTTTTAGCTAGTTTTCATTTAATTATCCTTGATTCGTTGTTGAATTTTGAATCTTGATGTTCATTGTTGACTTCGATTTGATTCTGTTTGAAGATAAGTTTTTAAGGATTGAGTTAAGATATCCTGATAAACATATTTGATGGAGACGATGAGAACAGTAAGTGTCTACTTTACTTATGGAGTTTGGAATTTATCGCAGTCATATTAGATAGCCTGACAGGGACGTGGAGCCTAATTTTGGATATACTATCCTAGTTATGGAATTTAGATTCTCTTGCAGCCATACCGGTTGGCGTGGTAAGGAATCTAGATGATATGATTTTAGGGTGTATACCTTGGTTATGGACTCTATCGTTTATTGCAGCTATGTTTACTGACGTGGCGTAAATTCTGGCAACATGGTTTTGGATAGACGTGTATGGTTATCAGGTCATATCTTAAGTTGATTCACTTCTTTTACCAATTGAGCAAGATAATTCCTACCATTATTTCTTATTTATCGTTATTTTTCTCTCTCATCGCATGATGATTTTCTCATCTTACCGTCATTTCCTTCGTATTGTTTAGCTGTCTTGATTACATAAATCAACTATCTCATATCTACACCTGTTATCTACACTTAAAAACTCAAAAATTTTTGAAATTTTCATATCTCAATTGTTTCTTAATTTTCGATACTGTTAAGATTTTGATTCCCTTCTGTCCATGACCAATCAATTTTGGTCGTTTTGTATATCGTGCCAAAGAGTCTTGATTGTTAATTAAACTTAAATGGGTTCAAATTCCATTGTGATATAATTTTCTTCTTAGATGCTCGTGTCCAGACTTCGTTGATTTTGTTCTCCATCTTGCCCAAATTCTGATTTACCCAAAACTTGATCAATTTAAATCATGCTGAGACTAAATTATTTTTTTTTATCGTGATTGGACAATGCTATAATCACTCGTGCTTTAAATTTTCGATTCAATTCTGGCAAATGACTAAATTCCATTCCAATCACGATTTGGCTTCATACTATCCTTGATTATGCCGGAGTCTCATGTTGGTCATGCCTAAACCGTTATACTTTCGACCAAGGTTGAGCTGACCGTATCTATGATCGTATTGAGATTCAATTTTGAGCATGTTTGGATTTTGAAACACTCGTGCCTATACTCTTTTCGACCTTGATTTGATTTTCTGATTGTATCTGAAATTTCCTTGTGCTTAATCGTGCCTATATGATTCTGTTCATATTTTGATTCTATCGTGCGGAAATTTTTCATCGTGCCTGAATAATTGTGAATTGATTATCTTAATCGTGCAAACTTGTCATTCTATGATCGTGCCTAAGTTTTTGCCAAAAAACTTTCTATCTTGTTTTAACCCCACTACCAACCTTAATTTCGAGGACGAAATTTCTATAAGGTGGGTAGGATGTAAGCCCCCTGAATTTTCCGAATTATTTTTCAAATTTTCTAATGAATTATTTTCAATAATTCATTTCTATATAATTAATTTCGATTTGATTAATTTTGATTTAATGCTCTTTACCGTGACTTGGATTTCTAGAGCATCAGGGATGCCAGTCTCTGGAAACTTCCTTCTTGAAGTTTGTAGTAGACGAGATTATCTTCATATTGATATTTCGTGTCCCACTCGAACTTGTTCCCTTGTGCTCCATTTGATTCGCACAACTTCGGGTCAATTTAGACCAATTTATCGTCTGCCGTAATTTGTGATTTAATTTCCAACTTAATTTTCGGGCCCGACATCTGTCCAATCCAGTCAACCCAATATATGGCCCTAGCCTGTTTTGAGCCTACTATGCACGTGCCACTTGCGCGCTATCAAATTGATCTCTCTTGTGCCTCCAATTCATCCATGAATTAATTGATTTAAATTTATTATTTTTAATTAAATATTGGTCCCGAACTTGTCCAAACTTGGCCCAACGCCCAACCCAGTTTAGTGTGGGCCCTGTCATGACTGCCCATACACCCCACTGGTGTTTTTCCATTTTTGCCTACTCGAAAATATAATTCTTTTATTTTATAAAATATCTCTACCTCTCTCTTTTATATATATATATATATATATATATATATATATATATATATATATATATATATATATATATATATATATATATATTACACACTCTCTCTCTCTCTCTACATTTAAATCTCTCTCTCTCCTCACACACACAAATCAGCCCCCCCATGTGGCTGACCTCTACTTCTCTCTCTAAAAATATCTCTCATTTTCTCTCTCTTCTTTATATAATATATACACATATATATTATATATATCTCCCTCACTCTCTCTCCTTCCCTCTCACATCACCACACCCTTCCCATCACCAGCAAGAGAACACCCCCCTCTATTCTAGCCGACCTCTCTCTCTCCTTCTCTTATTCAAATGATATCCCACTCTCTCTCTATTCTCACACACATACATATTTCTCTCTCTCTCTCACTCCTTATATTACACCTACACACACTTTTCTCTCCACAAACTCCATTGCACACAGCCCATCCCGAGCTCAGCCTCCCATGGCCGACCTCCGCCGTGGCCGAGCCGTCGGCCACCACAGCAGGCCGAGCTCGACCAGCCTCCCCTCCTCTTCTCCATCACACATCACCTCCACCACATCATCACCACCTCCATATTAACCACCATCTCCACCTACACAACTCCTCCCACACGCCCCCCCGCCGCGCTGGCCGTGCGTCGCACGTCCGTCGGCCTCGCCAGGCCGCGCCGTCCCGCGTGCCGCCGCGCGGCGCTAGCAGCACAGTGGCAGCAGCACGGCACCAGGCGCGCGCGCGTACAGCGCTGGCCGCCGCCGCCACCGGCCGTCGTGCCTCCGGCGACCCCCACACGGGTGCGCCCCACCCCGGCGAACTCTCCCCTGGCGGCCACCGTCCTCCGGGACGCGCCGTCGAGGCGATTCGTGCATTTTTCACGAAATTCCGTCGACGCGCGCGCGCGCGAAGTCCAGAATTGGCGCCTCGTCGCAGCGACTTCGTGCACATTTCCCGTGGAATCCGACCGTTGGATCGGCGAACTCCTTACTCCGTCTCAATCTCGGTATATCCCTCTTCACCTCTGTCAAGTTTGAACCGTTAATTTCGTCGTTTGATACATCAAAACCGGCCACCAAGTTGACGTTTTAATTTGTACTATTTTTGGACAGTTTTGCGACGCCAACTTCGCGGGTTCGTATCTTCGTCGTCGCAGCTCCGTTTTGTGCACTACCAGTTCCGGTGCACAGCTGGTATAACCCTCTTCCTGCCCCCTTTGGATTTCATTTCAGTTTGAGCTTGTTAGGTCGGTCGAATTCGACGCCAAAGTTGACCGTTCGAATTCTTAGTGTTGCACTTGTAAAATTCCATTTTTGAACCCGGGACTCCGGATTCAATTTCTGACACCACCAGTAGACTCGTGGCGTCGTTCTGGCCTGTTTTCATATAAAGTTTGCTTGATTTGGAGAACGTGGGCCCTGGCACGTATTTCGGTGCAAAGCGGGTCCCAATTTCTGAGTCAACGGGTCAATTTGAGATCGGCTCATCGGAATCCAATTCTGGATATACCGTTGAGTTCGTATCGTCATTCTAGACTCGTTGACATATAATTTGCTAGGTTTTAGTGGACATTGGTTTCGACACGCATTTCGGTGCAAGTCGGATACCAATATCCGGGTCAACGGGTCATTTTGAGTTCGGCTCATCGGAATCCAATTCCGGATATACCGTTGAGTTCGTATCGTCATTCTGGACTCGTTGACATATATTTTGTTGAGTTTTGAAGACATTGGCTCCGACACATTTTTCCGTGCAAATCGATTTCCAATGTCCTGGTCAACGGACCAAATTGAGATCGGGTCAACGGAATCCAATTCTGGATATACCGTTGGGTTCGTATCGTCATTCTGGATTCGTGGACATTTAATTTGTTAGGTTTTGTGCACTTTTATTTCGACACATTTTTCGGTGCAAAGTGTGTCCAACGGCGGATATCATTTTGGTCCGAAATTACCGTTTCGCCCCTGTGTTCAAATTAGACTTTTGGACAGGCTATCCTAGCTGATTTGACCATTCTGGACACGTTGGTGATATTTATTTTATCATCCGACAACATCTATAGGTTTTCACCCTAATATTATAATCCTTCTCCTTTTGTGGTATTTTGAGTTCCATCGATTCCGGTGATTTCACAATCACTGAAATTGATGTGTTGACCTTGTAGATGTTTGTAGAGACTAGCTTTGACCCAGTTTGACCATGGTTGACTGTTTTGACTGAACGTCGAGGTAGAGTCAACATTTGACCTAGGTTAGACTAGTTTGACCTTGGTTGACCAGTTGACCAAATGTCAACTGTAAGTCAACCATTGACCCAGTTTGACCTAGTTTGACTTGGTTTGACTTATTGTGGCCTAGTTTGACTTAGTGAACTAAGTCTGACCTAGATTGCGTAGCTTATACTATAGAATCAAGCCTAACACTGTTGAACCCTAATTAGCTTATTATATCTTATCTTAGGTCTGTGGCATCACTCTGAGCATCGACCCCATTGACAGCTCAGGACCGCAGGCGAGTACATTCACTGATAGTTTTCATTGTCTTGATATTTGCTATATCCGATTCAGTCGTAGTGTCTTACTTGATTCCCAGTCACGATAGTTCACGGACTAGTATATGTTGGATCATGACATGAGATGTTGTTCCTGGATTTTCTTGGTATATATGTACATTTCCTGTCTGGTTTCATATACTTGTATAGACACCGATTCCTGAGAGGAAGTAGCTATCCTCTTAGGAAATCCCGTGTCGTAACGTGTCATGTCCAGGTCCATTATACTATTCGGGGATGGAAAATTATTAGGGGTTATGTGATCCAAGCCACCCTGTCACTATTCATGTGCTCGCGCCACTCTTCCCTCACGAAGGGTGTAGCGAGATCCTCTTGCCTTGTGCTCGTTATCCAGGTTGGCCGGCATGACTTTCCGTTGAGGTTACCGCGGATTGCCGGGCCAAGTGGATAGCCTGTCCTGTCACTTATCCCAAGCCGATCACATTTCGCTCTAATAATTCAAATCACATTTTACATTTATTATCGTATCTTATATTCCAGTTCAGTTTTACTTTCTGTACTTCTCACCATGCTATGATTCCATTTACTCACATGCTCTACATGCCTTTACATTGTACCTTGATTGGAGACTAAGTTCTGCTCGGGAGAAGAGTTACAACCCCGGTCCTTGTTTGGTTTAAGGGTTGTAACTCGGCTTTCGAATGGTTCCCAAGTCTTCATATATCTTTGTCTTGTAGTTCATTATACTGTCTCTTATAGAATTTATCAATTCACATGGAACTGCTGTTAGTGTTTGTACTTGCTCATTTTCCTGACAGGATACCGTTGATAATATTTTAGGAGTTTTTATACCATTAGTGGACATCATGATGTTGCTAGCTGGGGTGGATCTCACTATTCTTCTATGTGAGTTGCCTGGTAGTTGTCCTTAGTTTGTCTTGTTTTCCTTCTTTATTTTCTGTCTTATGATTTCTTCTAGTAGTTTCTAGTTGTTCTTGTGCTTTAGTTATCTTTCTTGTCTTATCATCCCTAGCTGTTGTGATGTGACTAGAGTATATTTATAGTTATAGGCCTTCTAGACGTAGTGTATATTTATTGGGTACTAGACAGCGTTCTACCGCCGATACTGTGACGTAGGCTGGGCGTCGTCTACGTATTCGTACCCGTATATCCGGGTGCGGGTCGTGACAACTTTTACTGTGGGGGTTTGACCTAGAGGGAGTATGGACATTTTAATTTCGAGGACGAAATTTTTATAAGGTGGGTAGGATGTGAGCACCCTGAATTTCGGGTTGATTTTTTTTCATTTTATTTTATTTTTCTGATTGATTGGTTTTGATTAATATTTTATTTATTTATCTGTAAGTGTACTTTTAAATGCCATTGATATTTGGAGTATCAGGGATGTTCAACTCTGGAAATCTTCTTCATGAGTTTTGGAGTGGACAGGATTACCTTCATGACGGTATATAGTGTCCCATCCAAACTTGTTCTCTTGTGCTCTTTTTGCTTCGCTGAACTTCGGGTCGATTTAGACCATATGATTATTATTTATCTTTCCCACTCTTTTCCTTGATCATTTTCAGCGCGTTACCATGACTTTTAAATTGGGAGCGCAAGACCAGTCAGTTTCTTGAAACCAACTCCTCATTGATGATCTACTCGAGACGCTCGTCACCCATGACCTTCGTGTCCCACTCAGACACGTCATTTTGTGCTCCATTTGATTCGCACAACTTTTCCGACACGTGACCCGATTTTATTTCACTCCACGGGGTCATATTTATTTTCCAACTTGATTTGTGGGTCCCCTGTCGACCAAAACCTGTCAGCCCCAACTGTGGACATGGCCCACATTGAGCCTACTACCCGTCTGCCACTTGTGTCCCATTTATTGGAATCTCCATGTGCTACTTATTCACTCATGATCATCGACGCCTAATTTTTAATTCTATTATTGCATCATGTCCGATTTTGACTCAATTCGGCTCCACCGAGTCCAGTCCAGCTTTGTGTTGCCTCCATCATGACACCCTCATAATTCTTGCCCAAAAATATCAAGTGCTTATTTTTTTCTATTTTTAATATTTAAATGGGAATTTCTATTGATTTTAATCCTTATTGGCATGGCCTATTTTTGCCATTTAAATCCTAGCCTTTGGATTATTCTATCAAATCCCATCCATTAATTCCCTCATTCACTTTTCCCCCAACCCCTTGGCAGCATGTGCCGGCCCTAATTTTAATGAGGAGAGAATCTTTCTCTCTCTCTCTCTTATCCTCTCTCTATTCTCTCTCTCCCACTCTTATTTTCCCATACAAACCACAACAACAACAAAAGCTACTCACCAACAGCATACTCAACCCGACCACCTCCTCCCTCCGGCGTGGTCGACGCCGTCGACCACCACCTGGTCGTCGGCCACCCACCTAGGCCGAGCCTCCTCATACTTTCCTCCTCTCCATCGACATAACCATCATCACCACCACCACTTCGTCAAAACCGAGCCGCCACCACCCTCCACGTCCAGCCTCGTCTACCGCCGACGTGGCGGGTGCCATCTCCCCTCGTCACGCATGAGCTCCGTCGGGCCAGGCTGGGCCAGCATAGCCCGCACAGCCGCGCGCGCGGCTGCGTTCGCAGCGCGTCAACAGGCCGGGCAGCCCCTTGGGCGAACTTCGGGCGGTACAACGCCGTCGTGGCCGGCCGCCGCCGCCATGGCAGGCCCCTCCCGCGGTGGGCGATAACCGGCGACCCCCTGGGTCCGCCCTATCCTCCTCCAGCGCGACGTATAGGCGATTCGTGCGTTTCGCACGAATTCCCGCCGTGACGCGCGCGAAACCAAGTTCGTTTTGGTGCTCCATCGCAGCGACTTCGTACACATTTTCCCGGAGATCCGACCGTTGGATCGGTGATTTCTTTGCTCCGTCGCAATCTTGGTATATCCACCTTCGCTCATGTCAATTTTTGTTTGTTAACTTTATCGTTTGATACATGAAAACTGGCCACCAAGTTGACCGTTTAAATTGTATTAAATTTGGACAGTTTCACGAGGCCAACTTCGTCAGCTTGTATCTCCTCCACCGCAGCTCCGTTTGGCATGCTACTAGTTCCGGTGCGAAGCTGGTATAACCCTCTTGCTACTCCTCCAGTTTCGTTTTATTGTGAGCTTGTTTGATTGGTTGAATTCGACGCCAAAGTTGGCCGTCCGAATTCGTAATTTCCAACTTGTAAAATTTCATTTTTGAACACGGGACTCCAGATTTCATTTCTGACACCATCATTAGACTTGTGGCGTCATTCTGGAATGTTTTCATATAAAATTTGTTAGATTTGGAGAACGTGGGCCCGGGCACGCATTTCGGTACAAAGTAGGTTCCACTTTCTGGGTCAACGGGACTTTTTGAAGTCGGCTCATCGGAATCCAATTCCGGATATACCGTTGAGTTCGTATCGTCATTCTAGACTCGTTGACATATAATTTACTAGATTTTGGTGGACATTGGGTCCGACACACATTTTGGTACAAGTCGGATACCAATATCCGGGTCAACGGGTCATTTTGAGATCGGCTCATCGGAATCCAATTCCGGATATACCGTTGAGTTCATATCGCCATTCTGGACTCGTTGACATGTAGTTTTCTGAGTTTTGAGAACTTTGGTTCCGGCACGCATTTCCGTGCAAACCGGAATTCCAAGTTCTGGTCAACGGGCCAAATTGAGATCGGGTCAACGAAATCCAATTCTGGAGATACCGTTGGGTTCGTATCGACATTCTGGTTTCGTGGACATAAATTTTTTTATATTTTATAGACTTATTTTTTTGCACGTTTTTCGGTACAAAACGGCTCCGACACGGACACCGTTTTGACCCGAAATTACCTTTTTGCCATTGTGTCCAAATTGGACCGTTGGGTAGGCTATTCTAGCTAATTTGACCATTCTGGACACATTGGCGATGTTCATTTCATCGTCCAACAATGTTTGTTGATAATTTCTCAGAGTTTAACCTTTTTATAATTAAGTAATAATTAATTCTTATAATGTTCGTATTTCGGGATTAGTACAACGAAACTGAGATCAGTCAATTCCAGTGATCTCACATCGCTGAAATTGACAAGTTGGACACGTGGATCACTATAATAAGATTATCAACCTTACCGATAATCTTCTTATCTCGATTTGTGTCACTTTCCATTCCCAGAATACGTATTTTTAGAATGCATGTATTGTTTAAATGTAAATATTTTAATATTTATCATGTATTATTCTGTATTTAAATTCTTTTAATTTTATGTTAATTTATTTCCTGCAATTATTGTTCTGTATTTTACTTTCTGCACTTTATTCTCTGCTTTAGCTTTGCTATGGGTTCAGCTCAGATTGGTTTAATTATGTTGGTTCATCATGAACCGAAATAAACCCCCACCTACCACCACTCCTTCATTTAAAAACCCCAAACCCTTTCCCTCTCTTCATTACTTTTTCTCATTACTCTTCTTCTTCCTCATAACTCTCCCACCAACCTAGGAGAGCAAGGCATGTGCTAACTTGCTTCTTGATGGATCCCCATTTTTATTGTTCCATCATCTTCCCTATTTGATTCTAAGTCTCTTTAGTACTTAGCATTTTCAATTTCCATGGCTTATTTGTTGTAGATCTAAGTTTGATACATTTTTGGTTTTTCTTGGTTTTGATCTCTAAAACTTACTTATTTTCGAAAACTAATGGTTCGATGTTGTAGAGAATTCAATTTCATGCAGTTTTGGCTTTTGTTTCGCTTGATTTCGACTTCGGATGAGTAAGTTATGGCCATTACAAGTTTTCGGAACTTTCATGGCTGAACTGGCTGCTTGGGGACGATGAACCCCATGCGCCGGGAACCCCATACGCCCGGGAGGCCATGCGCCGGGAAGTCCCGGCAACACATTCTTTGACTCCGAGCGTGTCATGCGCGTAGGTTCCTTACGCGCATGTACTGAAGACGCAACGTGAGTATCCCATGCGCCGATTGTGCAGGAATCACAGCGCATGAGATTATTTATTTCCCAATCACTTCCCACAGCGCATGAGATTATTTATTTCCCATTCATTTCCTCAGGCGCATGAGATTATTTATTTCCCAATTACTTCCCACAGCGCATGAGATTATTTATTTCCCAATCATTTCCTCAGGCGCATGAGATTATTTATTTCCCAATCACTTCCCACAGCGCATGAGATTATTTATTTCTCAATCACTTCCCATAGGGCATGAGATTATTTATTTCCCAATCATTTCCTCAGGCGCATGAGATTATTTATTTCCCAATCACTTCCCACAGCGCATGAGATTATTTATTTCCCAATCACTTCCCACAACGCATGAGATTATTTATTTTTCAATCACTTCCCACAGCGCATGAGATTATTTATTTCCCAATCATTATTTATCTCCCAATTTTATTTTCCGAATCTGACATTAATGAACATGGATGGTTATCTTGATTAATTATTGATCATGCGTTCCTAGATGGAACTAAGAGACTGGCTAGTCGTCTTATTGAACTAAATGGAATAAGACACGTTCATATTTGCAATCGATTGGTCAATCCTAAATATTGACATATAGATACATGCAGGCTACAATTTATTTATTTATTTCTCTTCAAAAGTAGCATGTGTACTTTATGGACAAGGCATGATTTATTCCATGGTTAGTTTTGATTGTTGCATTACGCTATGTAAGACCTACAACCTAACCGTACGGGTATCGTTGTAGAGTTGGACATATCGTACTTTGTACGAAAGTACTCATTCTGAATGACCATGATCTACGGCATGGAATTTCACTTAACATAGAAGCTACTAAGTTAAATAAAATAATAATTGCATGGAGAGTATGGATTTCCGAGTTCTTACATGGTAGCCCTCTTGGGACTATTAGTGCCCGATAGGCCGGCTGGTTCCCACAGATACTACAAATCTGCCACACGGGCAGGGAGCGGCATCTGCTTATATTATTGTATATTGTATATTGATGACGGACGTCCCGCTGGAACTCGTCTAATTCATGATTGGCGCAATTGATTGATTGGATAGACTAGCCTTGCTTGCCCATAGTAAGAACTGAGAAATCCTTATTGCATAATCCCAGGATAACTTGGGACTCACAGTAGTAAGCCGTAGGAGTTGGATGGCCGTTTAAGTTGATTTGTTTGTGTACTGTACCTACTCTGTTACCTAACTGAGATGATCAGAGCATCAGGACATGACGGGCCAACTTCTGTCCTTGTTTGGTTGGAAGGTTGGTTCGAAGTGTCATGATGTTACGTGAATCCCAGTAGCGAACAGAGATCTATTATTATATTCTCTTATTTACTGGTTTAATGTCTCATATCGTGCTTCCTTGCGGTAGTTGCTATTAGAGGTCTAACCTCTCTGCTTTTGCGTGGCCAGATTTAGAGCCGGTCTCCGAGGACTCAGCTTACTTCCACCTCCAAGATGGTCAATACTAGAAGAATGATCGCAGGAGGACTCGAGTGGGTTCCTTATTTCCTCTCTCGTTTTGTTACTTACTTTATATTTTGTCGTTTGGTACCGACATGTTAGTCGGATTGTCTTGTACTTACCTTTACATAATTGTAATTAAGTCAGACTGCAGCTGATAACAATTGTGTATACTTTTCTACATCATCTGGCTATGTTTTGTAAAGCCAGATATCAAGAACATTTTGACTGAGCGTTTGGGACGCCTTACTGCTTTATCTTACATGTTCTCTATTTCTGTTTCTTATTTGAATGATTGAGACAATAGATGTGAAAAGACCATAGTGAGACTTTCATGTAGTATGCACCCCCTCGTCTTTTAGACAACATTGATCGTATTATATGGTATTCATCTACCCGTAATACGTAGCTGGCTGAGTCATTCCCCCGCTCTCCAATATTCTGGTTCTGGGGTGTGACAAGGTTTTAGTGGTGGCCCATGCAGGTCTGATTTCAGACTTGTGGGGTATTTTAATTTATAGGATGTCTCAATCACACATGTTCCCCCTTGATCTCATGATTCGTTACTCTCGACTCTAGCTTGACATTCCGGTATCCTTTGACTT
Source organism: Iris pallida (assembly GCA_029216955.1). NCBI lineage: Eukaryota > Viridiplantae > Streptophyta > Magnoliopsida > Asparagales > Iridaceae > Iris > Iris pallida. The sequence continues at coordinate 9,451,688 of JANAVB010018993.1, forward strand.
CATTGATCTTTTCTGTCCGATCGTTTGATTGTTCTTTTGTCCATTTTCTTAGGGGCACTTCGTCCGCATCTGCCAGGACTGGACAACAACAACAAGAGCAACACGGACAACCTGACCATGTTGGTCAGCAACAAGGGCCGGTACTAACTCAAGAGGCTATCCAAGAAGAAGTAATAGTGGAAGCGGCAGCTGGATCACAGTATCCGGATGTTCCACCACCACCAACAGTTCCACCTACCCCTGCGGAAATGGACACGCCGGCTCTTCTAGAGATCATGAGAGGAATGATGGCTACTCAGCAACACAGATGTTAGCCCAGCAGCGCATGCACGTTCAGTTACAAGAGCAGAATGTATTACTCAACCAAGGATTGCAGACGGATTTAGAAAGAGGGGCAAGGACAGATTCAGGAGCGTCAGCCAGGTTTTGCAAGTACAACCCCCGCCGTTTTGAAGGCACGGAGGATGCCATCTCAGCAGATACATGGTTTAAGGATATTGAGGCTATTCTGACAGCCGCTAAGGTGCCGGCAGAAGAACGTGTGGATCAAGTGAAGTTGTTACTTCAGGATCTTGCACGTGATTGGTGGGAATCAGAGGAAGTAGGCATCAGACGTCCTGTTGCTTGGGACGATTTTACTGCAAGGTTCAAGACGAAGTACTATGGAGTTGTGGCGCAGTTTGAGCTGCAACAGAAGTTTATCAACCTCAAGTAGGCCGGCAAGACGGTAGATGCTTACGCAGCGGAGTTCTGCAGATTGAGTAGGTTCGCCCCAGAGATGGTAGCAACGGAGGGCCAGAGGGCTATGAGGTTCCAACAAGGGTTTCATCTTGAGCTCTTGCAATTGATAGAAGGGCACAATTACCAGACTTTTGATGAAGTATTGACGGCAACCCGAAGGCATGAGATCACCATTCAGAGGATCACAGCAAGGACTGGAGGTCAGAAGAGATCTCACAGTCAGATTGAAGGAGGAGGGGGAGCAGCGCCCCGAACAACAGCACCATCCCTTGGCATTCGCATTCACGATGTGGCAATACGAGGGCCAGCACCACCACCCAGGCAGCAGCAACAACAGAAGAAGAATCAGCAACCCCAGTGGGTTGCACTTATTGTGGGAAGATAGGGCACACTAGAGATGTGTGTCGGGCATTGAACGGACTGTGTTTGATATATGGAAATCCAGATCATCAGGTTACCACATGTCCCATGAATTCGAGGTCAGGAGGACCAGGGCAACAATTTCCTGCTCTGCCAGCGCCAGGGGCAGGACAGTATCGAGGACCAGCGGTAGCAGTGAGGCCGTTGGCACATCGCCCGTTCATGCCACAGGCTCAAATGTTTCGGCAGCAGGGACCGCCGATGCAGCAACACCAGCACAGACCACCCCAGCATCACCAGGGCAGGGGCCAGCGGCAGCACCAAGCTAGGCCGCAGCATGGAAACCAGCAAGGAGGTCGAGGGCAGGCATTCACTCTGTCCTTGGAAGAGGCATTGGCATCGGGAGATGTTGTGGCAGGTAACATTCTCGTCGCCTATTATCCCGCAGTAGCATTGTTTGATTCGGGAGCATCACACTCATTTATATCTGCACAATTTACAACACGGCTAGGAATGGAGTTCGAGGCATTGCCAGGGAGGTTGAATATACTCACTGGTAATGGGATCGTAGGAGTTAGTAGAGTTATTCTAGCGTGTAGCGTTGTAGTTTGCGGGCATTCCTTACCCGCCCGGTTGATAGAATTTTCTGTTGGAAATTTTGACGTTATCTTAGGCATGGACTAGCTGAAAGACAGTCATGCGACAATAGATTGTCGTAGTGGAAGTGTATCTTTTGATATTCCAGGCATGAAGCGGTTTACCTTAGTCAGATCGGTAGCAACTCAACAAGAGCAGGAAGTAGTGACGGCAATGGAAGAAGTTCAAGTCCCGAAGGTAGTTGAAGAGTTTTTAGACGTATTTCCTGAAGAACTTCCAGGTCTACCACCAGTTAGAGATATTGAGTTCAGTATAGATTTGGTACCTGGAACTAAACCGATATCAGATCGGGTTTACAGAATGGCGGATTCAGAGCAGGCCAAGGTATATCAGCACATAGAGGAACTGAAGGAGAAGAAGTTCATCCAAGCTAGCGTGTCACCATGGGCAGCACCAGTGGTACTTGTGGGGAAGAAGGATGGGTCATCCAGATTGTGCATCGATTACAGGAAGCTTAACGCGGCAACAGTGAAGAACAAGTACCCACTACCCAGGATCGACGACTTATTTGATCAGTTGAGCAAAGCTAGAGTTTTCTCCAAGATAGATCTTCGTTCAGGGTATCATCAAGTGAGGGTTCGGAAGGAAAACATTCCCAAGACAACATTCAGGTCGAAGTATGGGCATTATGAATTCTTAGTAATGCCGTTTGGTTTGACCAATGCTCCAGCAATCTTTATGGATTTAATGAATCGTATCTTTATGCCATACTTGGATCAATTTTTCGTTGTGTTTCTCGACGACATTCTTGTATATTCAACTAGTGAAGAGGAGTATAAGATTACCTCCGGAAGGTGTTACAGGTTCTGAGAGAGAACCAGTTGTATGCTAAGCTCAGCAAGTGTGAGTTCTGGACGGATCATATTTCATTTTTGGGTCACATCATATCAGGAGCTGGAGTAGCAGTGGATCCCAAGAAGGTAGAAGCAGTGGAAAGTTGGCCAGTACCCAAGACCGTAGCAGATGTGCGGAGTTTCTTGGGATTGGCAGGATATTACAGAAGGTTTGTATCAGACTTTGCGAGGCTTTCTGCACCCATGACCCGATTGACACGGAAAGATGTGCCATTCGTCTGGTCAGCAGAATGCCAGACATCATTTGAGAATTTGAAGTAGAAGTTGATATCAGCACCTATTCTTACATTGCCAGTTAGGCCAAAAGGTTTTACAGTATATTGTGATGCGTCAGAAAAAGGACTTGGATGTGTCCTTATGCAACATGGGAAGGTGATAGCGTACGCATCTAGGCAACTTCGGGACCACGAGAAGAATTACCCGACTCATGACTTGGAGTTGGCAGCAGTAGTATTTGCTTTGAAGCTATGGAGGCATTACTTATATGGTGATCGAGTGGATATGTACACTGACCACAAAAGTCTGAAGTACATCTTTACTCAGAAGGAGCTGAACATGAGGCAGAGAAGATGGTTGGAGTTGATTAAGGATTACGACGTGGAGCTTCAGTATCATCCAGGCAAGGCTAATGTGGTAGCAGATGCTCTCAGCAGGAGAGGCGGCACATTTATGTTAACAACACAGAGGCATATTTTAGAAGACCTTCAGGAGATGGGCATCGAGGTTATACTTCCTAGTGATGTAGGAGTACTGGCGAGTCTACAAGTTCAATCTGACTTGGTAGACAGGGTCAAGGCAGCTCAGGCACAGGACCCGAGGATTCAGAAGCTTAGAGCAGAATGTGAGTCCGAACTCAGGAAGGAGATACAAATCCATAAGGATGGTATACTTAGGTTTGGATCGCGTCTATGTATGCCTAGTGGAGATATCAGACAGGAGGTTATGACAGAAGCTCACAGTTCTCAGTATTCTGTACACCCTGGAGGGACCAAGATGTACCAAGATATCAAGCAGCACTTCTGGTGGAACGGGATGAAGAGGGAGATAGCTAGGTTCGTTTTCCGTTGCTTGGTATGTCAGCAAGTGAAGGCAGAACAGCAGAGGCCAGCTGGATTATTGCAACCGCTTCCTATCCCGGAATGGAAGTGGGAGCATATCACAATGGACTTTGTGACCGGTTTACCGAGATCACCAAGTGGTAAGGATGCTATTTGGGTAATCGTAGATCGGCTTACGAAGGTGGCGCATTTTTTTTCTTTTAGAGTAGGACAATCTATGGAGAAGTTGGCAGAGTTGTACATGCAACAGATAGTCAGGCAGCATAGAGTCCCTGTCAGTATTGTGTCAGACAGAGATACCCATTTTACATCACATTTTTGGAAGAGCTTACATCATAGCTTGGGTACCAAGTTAAGATTTAGCACGGCTTACCATCCACAGACGGACGGGCAATCAGAAAAAACAATTCAGACTTTAGAAGACATGTTGCGAGCTTGCACCCTAGATTTTAGAGGATCTTGGAAGAGCCACCTACACTTGGTCGAGTTCTCATATAACAACAGTTATCAAGCCAGTATCCAGATGGCGCCATTTGAAGCACTATATGGTAAGAAGTGTAGGTCGCCACTAGCATGGGACGATATCGGAGAGAAAAAGATGTTAGGCCCAGAGATGATTGTTCAGACAGTGGAAGTGATTAAAGGAATTAGAAAGCGACTTCGAGTTGCGCAGGATCGGCATCGTCATTGGACGGACCAGCATCGTAGGCCGCTAGAGTTTTCTGTTGGGGACCACGTTTTCTTGCGGATCTCACCTACCCGTGGGGTCATTAGGTTTGGCATTCGCGGGAAGTTGAGTCCGCGGTACGTAGGTCCATTTGTTATTCTTGATCGGATAGGCGATGTTGCTTATCGTTTATCCCTTCCACCTTCGTTACGAAAGGTGCATGACGTATTTTATGTATCTCTGTTGCGAAGGTATGTATCGGACCCAAGCCATGTCCTTGATCATTCTGAGCTGGTTGTTGGTACTAACCTGTCTTACGAGGAACAGCCTGTGTCTATTTTGGACCGAAGAGAGAAGATACTCAAGAACCGAACAATTAACCTTGTTCGGGTTGCTTGGGGTCATCACTCTTTAGGAGAGTCAACGTGGGAACGTGAGGATGATATCCGTTTACGGTATCCGCACCTGTTTGACTCACAAGGTATATTTCCTTCTGTATACCTTGATTGTCTTAACTCCTCATGCTTGTCACCTTATGAGTAGAATTACTTAATGTTGTAGATTGTTATATGTAGATACATTACTTGTTATTATCATTGTAGAATGATTGCTTACTCAGTTGTTTATACTTAGAATAGTTTAGCTTCGATATTTCTATCATACTTGGATCTGAAATTTCGAGGACGGAATTTTTCTAAGGTGGGTAGAGATGTCACTTTCCATTCCCAGAATACGTATTTTTAGAATACATGTATTGTTTAAATGTAAATATTTTAATATTTATCATGTATTATTCTGTATTTAAATCCCTTTAATTTTATGTTAATTTATTTCCTGCAATTATTGTTCTGTATTTTACTTTCTGCATTTTATTCTCTGCTTTAGCTTTGCTATGGGTTCGGCTCAGATTGGTTTAATTATGTTGGTTTATCATGAACCGAAATAAACCCCCACCTACCACCACTCCTTCATTTAAAAACTCCAAACCCTTTCTCTCTCTTCATTACTTCTTCTCATTACTCTTCTTCTTCTTCATAACTCTCCCACCAACCTAGGAGAGCAAGGCAAGTGCCAACTTGCTTCTTGATGGATTCCCATTTTTATTATTCCATCATCTTCCCTATTTGATTCTAAGTCTCTTTAGTACTTAGCATTTTCAATTTCCATGGCTTATTTGTTGTAGATCTAAGTTTGATACATTTTTAGTTTTTCTTGGTTTTGATCTCTAAAACTTACTTATTTTCAAAAACTAATGGTTCTATGTTGTAGAGAATTCAATTTCATGCAGTTTTGGCTTTTGTTTCGCTTGATTTCGACTTCGGATGAGTAAGTTATGGCCATTACAAGTTTTCGGAACTTTCATGGCTGAACTGGCTGCTTGGGGACGATGAACCCCATGCGTCGGGAACCCCATGCGCCCGGGAGGCCATGCGCTGTGAAGTCCCGGCAACGCATTCTTTGACTCCGAGCGTGTCATGCGCGTAGGTTCCTTACGCGCATGTACTGAAGACGCAACGTGAGTAGCCCATGCACCGATTGTGCAGGAATCACAGCACATGAGATTATTTATTTCCCAATCACTTTCCACAGCGCATGAGATTATTTATTTTCCAATCATTTCCTCAGGCGCATGAGATTATTTATTTTCCAATCACTTCCCACAGCGCATGAGATTATTTATTTTCCAATCATTTCCTCAGGCGCATGAGATTATTTATTTCCCAATCACTTCCCACAGCGCATGAGATTATTTATTTCCCAATCACTTCCTACAGCGCATGAGATTATTTATTTCCCAATCATTTCCTCAGGCGCATGAGATTATTTATTTCCCAATCACTTCCCACAACGCATAAGATTATTTATTTTCCAATCACTTCCCACAGCGCATGAGATTATTTATTTCCCAATCACTTCCCACTGCGCATGAGATTATTTATTTCCCAATCATTATTTATCTCCCAATTTTATTTCTCGAATTTGACATTAATGAACATGGATGGTTATCTTGATTAATTATTGATCATGCGTTCCTAGATGGAACTAAGAGACTGGCTAGTCGTCTTATTGAACTAAATGGAATAAGACACGTTCATATTTGCAATCGATTGGCCAATCCTAAATATTGACATATAGATACATGCAGGCTACAATTTATTTATTTATTTCTCTACAAAAGTAGCATGTGTACTTTATGGTCAAGGCATAATTTATTCTATGGTTAGTTTTCATTGTTGCATTACGCTATGTAAGACCTACAACCTAACCGCACGGGTATCGTTGTAGAGTTGGGCATATCGTACTTTGTACGAAAGTACTCATTCTGAATGACCATGATCCATGACATAGAATTTTACTTAACATAGAAGCTACTAAGTTAAATAAAATAATGATTGCATGGAGAGTATGGATTTTCGAGTTCTTACATGGCAGCCCTCTTGGGACTATTAGTGCCCGACAGGCCGGCTGGTTCCCACAGATACTACAAATCTGCCACACGGGCAGGGAGCGGTATCTGCTTATATTATTGTATATTATATATTGATGACGGGCGTCCCGCTGGGACTCGTCTAATTCATGATTGGCGCAATTGATTGATCGGATAGACTAGCCTTGCTTGCCCATAGTAAGAACTGAGAAATCCTTATTGTATAATCCCAGGATAACTTGGGACTCACAGTAGTAAGCCGTAGGAGTTGGATGGCCGTTTAAGTTGATTTGTTTGTGTAGTGTACCTACTCTGTTACCTAACTGAGATGATCAGAGCATCAGGACATGACGGGCCAACTTCTGTCCTTGTTTGGTTGGGAGGTTGGTTCGAAGTGTCATGATGTTACGTGAATCCCAGTAGCGAGCAGAGATCTATTATTATATTCTCTTATTTACTGGTTTAATGTCTCATATCGTGCTTCCTTGCGGTAGTTGCTATTAGAGGTCTAACCTCTCTGGTTTTACGTGGCCAGATTTAGAGCCGGTCCCCGAGGACTCAGCTTACTTCCACCTCCAAGATGGTCAATACTAGAGGAATCATCGCAGGAGGACTCGAGTGGATTTTTTACTTCCCCGCTCGTTTTGTTACTTACTTTATATTTTGCCGTTTGGCACCGACATGTTAGTCGGGTTGTCTTGTACTTACCTTTACATAATTGTAATTAAGTCAGACTGCAGCTGATAACAATTGTGTATACTTTTCTACATCATCTGGCTATGTTTTGTAAAGCCAGATATCAAGAACATTTTGACTGAGCGTTTGGGACGCCTTACTGCTTTATCTTACATGTTCTCTATTTCTGTTTCTTATTTGAATGATTGAGACAATAGATGTGAAAAGACCATAGTGAGACTTTCATGTAGTATGTACTCCCTCGTCTTTTAGACAGCATTGATCGTATTATACGGTATTCATCTACCCGTAATACGTAGCTGGCTGAGTCATTCCTCCGCTCTCCAGTATTCTGGTTCTGGGGCGTGACAATTTGCGTGTCGTAAGTTTCGACATACAAATAACGAAGTACACTTTATATTAGATTAGAATTGACCCTGTTTGACCAGAGTTGACCAGTTGACCCAAAGTCAACTATAAGTCAACACTTGACCTAGTTTGACTAGATTATTGACCGGAGTCGACCTAGAGTTGTTTTGACTTAGAAGAGCCTAGAATAATGTAGATTGATTATATAGATTCATTTATTACAACTTGAACACCTTGTAACCTGTGTTGCTTTAAATAGGACTCTGTGGCTTCAGTGGGACCCCCTATACTTATCAGCTGTTCAGGTTATCGAGGCGAGTACATTCTCTGATCATTTCATATCCTGCTTAGAATTATTTCCTGCAGTAGATTACTTTACTTGTACTGTCACGTTGGTCACACGGATTGGTACTATATGGATGCCTTCTTGAGATGTTATCTTTAGGGAGCATCGAGTACTACATGTTCTGTGCGTTTCACTTACATGACGTATCATATGCTTCATTGGTTCTTTGATCACTTACGACATATACTCTTATGATCGTAGAGTCTTCCTAGAATGCTTATCCCATTTATGGAACTACTATGTATCACCTTCGGGGTCTATCACCTTCGGGGTCTATCACCTTTGGGGTCTGTTACATAGCATCATAACATAACCTGGCTGGATCCTTGTGTATTGATTGGGGGTACGGGGGAGTAGAAATGGACATGTGAATAATACCCAAGTAGTGTAGCATCAAAATCTCTTCCATAGTGTAGCATCAGAATCTCCTATGCCATTTACATGTCTATATTGTACTCTGACTCACTAGCCACATGTTAGTTCTTTATTTATAGTAGATATTTCTATTACAGCTTACTCTCTCTGTTTATATACTACATTTCTTTCAGTACTTGTATCTTACTTTACTGCATGAATATATTTTCTAACCTGCTATGAACTGTTGAGATGTATTGTGCTCGCTCCAGTCCTGACTGGACCTGTTGATAAATTTTACAGATGGCCTTGGATTGCCTGCTAGCCTAGAGGAGACACAGTAGGGGTTGTTTAGGTAGTTATTTCATTTTGTCTGGAGTTGTATTTACTTTGTGGATTACTGTATCTGTATTTGAGTTTTGAGATGTATTTCTGGATTTATGTATCTTAGACACTTAGACTTCTATCTCCTGTATCTCTTTGGATTTCATGTTTATCTATCCTTATCATGCTCTACCTTAGATGTGATTGAGTCTGTATCTGCTATGTCACCCCCATTCGGGGAGTATAAACTGTTAGTCTTATACTGTTAGATGCATTGAGACCTAGGACAGCGTTCTACCGCCGACACTGCGGCGTAGGCTGGGCGTTGTTACGTTCTCCTGTCCTAACTCCAGGGTGCGGGTCGTGACAAGACGTCCATGTTGTATCTACATATTGTGTCCATTTATATTCATAGTATCTATTTGTGTTGTGTCCACTTGTTATATTCAATTAAAATATCTATTTGTGTTCAATTAAAATATCTATTTGTGTTGAGTGCAACACATGTGTCCAACTTATACATTTATATTATGTTGTGTCCAAGTATGTGTTGTGTCGAAATAAATATGTCAAGTATATATATATATATATATATATATATATATATATATATATATATATATATATATATATATAAAATTTTTGGATGGAATTCGCACGATTCCACTTAAATTAGAATTGAAGTGCCCATACACATATTATCATTCAAGGTATCTATATTGTGTTACATTGTGTCCATATATATATTAATTTCAGTTTTTCAACTACTCGTATCCATAATTTATTTCTTGCAATATTGAATTTACCATAACTTTACTTAAATTCCAGAATTAAATACCGATTATTTTAATTCATGAAAATTAGGAATTAGGTTTTGCACAATTTCTAGGAGGATGAAAGATGGAGGACTTGCCTTGCTTGTAGATGACCTAGGTTTTCTCTTCCAATAACTCCCAAATTCACCACCCTAATTACAACAACAAGATTATGTACTAGAATTCTTGACCTATATCTAAAATCTGAGAAGGAAAATTGGGAAAAAGATGAGTTGTACCAAACTTTTGAAGAAAGGAAGAAGGAGGATGACCGGAGAAGATGACCGGAGGAGAGTCGTGGCCGGCGACGGATGTGCGGGTGGCCGGCGGCGGAGGTGGCCTGGTGGCCGGCGGCGGAGGTGGCGTGGGTTATGGTGGTGGTGGGTTGGAAAATGATGGGGAAGAGGAAAAAAAAAAGAAAGTGAAGAATGGAGAGAGAGAGGGGTTTAGGTGTCATATAATGGTCCCCTCCTCTCTTCATGCCATGTGACAAATGGCATGAAGACTTGCCACTTGCACTAGAAATTGACACCTATTTAGGTGAGGTGTCCACATGGTTTGTGCAAATTTAAAATTTTTCTAAGGGTTTCTATGCAAATTTAATGTATATAAAAAAATCTATAACCATTATGATTATAGTTATAATTAATTGTTAATTATATAAAAATAAAATAAAAATAAAAATAATTAATATTTGAGAATTATAAGCCATGACATACTAGCTCCAGAAAGTAAATTTTGGCTATTAAAAACAGGTGCACTAGTATGAGTAATATTTGTGCTAATATTCCTCAGTGCTGCGGTAATATAAATTTTTATACAAGATGCATCTACATTATTTTGAATAATAAATCTCCAAGATTCTTCACTATCTATTACTAAATAGGTATCTGTAAAAAAAATAATTAATTACGAAAGAATAGTTAATAGAATAACGTTCTATAATAATATTTCTTATATTTTCAAATGAAATACTTTGATAAGTAGAAATAAGATTAGTTGTGCCACCTTCGTATGATAATTCGTTTAGAACACCTCCGTGATAGCAGATTAATGTGAGTGTCTGATCCATGAATTCAGTTGGATATATCAATAATTAAAAAAGAGACTATAAAATTTTACTATTGTTGCTCCAGAAAGAAGTAGCCTGCAAAGTATATCGTTGATCCTCAAGTTGGAAGTAGATTAAAATTGACGTCTTTGTTGCATCCAGAACGAAAGTAGACTGCTGCTGTAGAAGAGTGCCGGATGTGATATGGGAGAAAAATTTGATGGACAAATTTTTTTTGTGTAAGATGAGAAAAAATGGTTCTGACTACCACCACTATGTATAAGTTTTTTTTTTTTAAAAAAAAGAGCCCGTTGGCAAAAGATCCGTTGCCAACACAAAAAAAAAGAGCCGTTTAAAAAAAATAGCCGTTTAAAGAGCCATTACCCTAAAAAAACACAAAAAACGGTAATTTATATGTCGTATGTTGACGTCAGCGTAAAAGCTTTTTTTTAAATTTCGAAAACAAAAACAGCAATGGAAAGAAAAGAAAAAAAAAATTCAAACAATCAAACGGCAATCCAATTGCCGAATGCTGACGTCAGATGACGTCAGCAAACGACATTTCATTTGACGTCTCCCCCTAATCCTTTTAACAATTTTTAATCCACTTGTAACCCTTTCTGGGTTATGCTGGGTTATGGATAATGCCCGTGACGTCGTCAAACGACAATTGAAATACGTTTCGATGCTCAAATACAATTTGTCGAAACTTGATGTCTTTTGTGCAATTCTATTAAAGTTTAATGCTTTTCTTGCAATTTTTTTTGTTAACTTTACATGGAGAAGGAATATTATAATGAATACAAAGATAGGTGGGCCTCTTTCTACTGTGAAAATCAGTGACTGAGCTGAAAAAAAAAAGTAGTGGGACTGTGGGAGTGTACTAAAACTTGGACAGCAAGTTAGCCGTACTCCAAAACGACGGTGCAGATTGATTCACACCGCATCATAGCATATCAGACGTCCGGTTGCTAGCTAATGAGGACAAGACAATGGCTATATCAACTTCCTCTCTCACACTCTTCTTCCTCGAACCCTAATTTGCTGAAACCCTAATTTGAGAGAGAGAGAGAGAGAAATGGAGTCGAAGAAATGGAAGAGTGTTGAGCTCCGGATCGAGAGGGTTTTCGACGATGAAGAAGGGAAGAAGACGGCGGAGTATCGCTATCGCCTCGACCGAGCCATCTACGTCGTGATCATGGCCGGCCCCTACGGCGAAGACGTGGTGGTTCTCGACACCACGGTGACCTCCAACAAGAATGTCGTCTCCGACTGGATCGGCGCCGTCCGCGGCCCCGATCGCCGCAGCCTCCGCTCCCCTCGCATCGCCGGGATCTCCTTCTACAAGGGAGCCTTCTACCGCCCCCGCCGTCACAATGGCTGCGGACTGCAGCCCCCGCCCCTCCCGACGATCGCCGCCATCTCGATCTGCGTCGGGGGCTCGCGGTGCCTCGTCTACGTCGTCGACAGCGACGACCTCTACCCGGCCCGCGGCGCCGGACGCGAACCCTACTCCTTCGTGAGCCGGCACTTCCAGGAGTTCCTGGAGGACAGGAGCGTCAGCTTCGTCGGGTTCGGCATCGAGAAGGCCGTTGCGACGCTGAAGATCGAGTGGGGGGTGGACGTTGCCAAGCCCGTGGACGCCGTGAAGCTGGCGACCGAAGTTATCGGGAAGGAGAGGGAGAGCGTGTTCAAGCTGCAGGCGGAGAAAGGAAAGGGGAAGTGGAGCCGGTCGTCGGCCGATCATGTGCTGGCCGTTCCCATGTCGAAGGAGGAGATCACGGCGATGGCTACGGGAGTGATGGTGGAAGGGCCTCCTAGTAGCATGAAGGAGGCAGACTGGGACAGCGTCGAGTATCTCGCCGAAGAGACGGTGATGCACGCCGCGGCCGACGCTTTCATGGCGTTCCAGGTCGGAGATGCCTTGCTCAAGAAGAAATGAAAGATCGATCAAGATTCTGTCCTTTTGTTTCAGTTCAGTCCTCTATGTGGTGGTAAATGGTACGTACGTGGCTTTTTTTTCTTTCTTTCTTTTGAATTTCTAATCAAGAACGGATGATATATAGATGCTTTGATGTTAAGAGTCTTTCAATTTCCAATCAAGAATGAAAGACATATGTAGATGCTTTGGTTTAAGAGGTCTTTGAAATTTTAGTGGAATGATATCTAGATGTTTGCTTTAGTTTTTGCTTTGCTTTATAAAACTCTTTACTGCAATTAGTTATTAAGGAAGAACAAGCTAAATAGTAATTATTGTCTATGAGGTTTTGATTTTGTGTGTTCTAATGCTATTATGATGTACATTAGGTGTATGTTCGACAAGCGTCCAATGTGATTTGATAATATTTTTGGAATATTTGTGCTTCCTATATTATTGCAGCTGGGCTTGTCTCATGTGTTGGTACAACTAAATACATTCCAGTGCAGAATCATCAGTCTGTAAGGACACCAAAAAAAAAAAAAAATCAGAGGCTGTAAGGATTTTTTTTTTTTACGATTATACTAATATAATACTATCAATAGTTGTAATAAAAAGGACAATGCTACAATTACAAACCTCTTACAACCAATGAGATTACAATCACCACGTGGCCCTCCTCCGGTGGAGAGAGGGGAGAGGTTGAGCCGGATGGGACCATGTTAGCATGGAAAAAAGTAGGTTGTAAAAAGGTTGTAAAGGATAAACTTAGCATTATTGAAGGGGAAAAAAATCTGACCACCGGTATGCCAATGCCGCTTCAGTAAGGCCATCTCCAATGAGAGCATACCAAGCCTCTTCTCCAAAGTAAGGTCTTCTATTTTGAAATTATAACTTTTTTTCTGGGCTAGAACTAGTAGTTTATGTTGGAAATATTCGGTATTTATAGTTTTTTTTTTATGGTGTCCGGCGTAATGTTGGATACTTTTTTTGCACATTATATTGTATGTCTTTTGGGTCCACTATCCACAACTCCTACCATAAATGAAAGAAGAAAAAAAAGATCTCGAGGCTCGATCTACTACTAATCTTCCGTCACCCAGTCAAAATTTTTATGTATATCCCTCGGGTTAGACAGTATTTATAGTAATATCATGCAAAGGTGGTGTTGGTGAATTCCAGGGTATTACACCAATTAAGGAATATAACCAAGTCCAAAGTTTGTGGTATAACAATGATACTGAAAAAAATTAGTATTTAAATGCAGATCGGCCTTTATTTTCATCCGAAAAATGGTTTTTTTAAAAATAAAGAAGCAATCTAACTCGAGTATTACATTTTGTTGTCTTCTTTCTTTTGCTTCTTTGTCAGTGTAAATGAGCTGGTTTTCTGAAAACACATGTTAGAGGTTTGAGCCAATGCTAGATAATCCGACCAAGTTCACGTCTGAACCGATTTTGGAATCCGACAAATTTGCAAAGTGAATTAGGTTCAGTTTGCTTAGTCGTTTAAACTCACTTTTTTTAGTTTAAACCTTAAAGCCGTTCAAAATTCTGTTTGGCAGTCCCCACTCCAAAAACTACTTATAAATTTTTTTTCCCCAAACCCAATGTTTAAAACCAGTTTTGAGAAAAGTGGAAAAAGCTGTTTTCTGAGTGCTCTTTCCGAGTATAGGTCCTCTCCTCTTCCTCCAAGCAATTTCTCTTAGCTCTCTTTAGCTCCCACAAATTTCTCTAGCTATTCTCTCCTCTTCCTCGAAGCCCACGTCATCCTCTCCACAAGGACAGCGACATCCTCCACCGGCACCTGTTGTTCCCCCCGGACCATCACCTCCCAACGTCGGCCGAGTGCAGAAGCCGACGTGTGCCTTGTGGGTTGGGTGGGATCCCCGCCCCTCCTCCGAAGTCCCGGGCTCGGAGCTGCGCCTCGGCGTCGGAGCTCGCGGGAAGGATGTCGATGGCAATGATGGAGTGGCACGGAGTGAGCTCGGTCGGGTGGTGGCACGGAGTGAGCTCGGTCGGATGGTGGCACGGAGTAGGGGCTCAGTTGGTGCATACAAAGGACGGACACGACTCCTCTGTGTCATTGTCTCGGACCACCTCCTTCTCTCTACTACATTTTTTCTTCTCTTAGGGGCGGAGCTCGAGGGCCTCCACCGTCGCCGCCATAGCATGTCCGGGACGACTCGCCACGACTTCTTGGAGTCCAGTAGTCGAGACCTCCTCGTCATCGTCTCGGACCACCTCCTCCTTCTTGTGCTCGTCGACTGCGAACCAAACGAGCTCCTCGACTCCGGGACACACATTCGGAGAGGGGGTGGTACTTGGTGGCGGTGGTGACACAAGACACAGGACTGTGACACATGACTCAAAATACTGTGACACGGGAGAGACTCAGCTTAAAAACAATTTTTTTAATAAATTTTATCAAACAAAAATTTAACCTTTTTTCGAAATCTATTTTTCAGACGAAAGTAACGAAACGCAAACTCAGAATCTATATATCCAGAAAACAACTTTATAACATCTTCTCTGAAAATTGTTTTTATAAAAAAAATTCAGAAATCTTATCCAAACGGACCCTTAGCTACTCAGTTAATTGCACAACTAAGAAATCACATAATATAGTACTTCCTATTCGTAGCAACACAAATTATATTGCAAGTCCTGTCTTATTGCTAAATATCTAGAGTTTGCTAAAAGCATTTCGATCCATATGTACCGTTCATATACTTGTGTTATCTAGAGAAATTTCTTTGTGATTCATACTTTTGACCAACTTAATGAAATTGTGGCTATGGGTCTGTCAGCTGTTAAGAGAATGAGAGCTGTCTATGACCTATTCCACATGTTAGCTATACTCAGCTGTAAGCTGTGAGCAAAACTCCTGAGCAAAAGCTCAAACCCAACTTTTACTTTAGTCCCACATTTGTTTGACATAAGAAAATTTGTGTGTATATTACCACTGAGGTTCATTAAAAGTTGTGTGTGGGAGCTTCATGGGCCACACGCGCGCGCGCCGCCGCCGTCCGGCTCGGCTCGGCTCGCGTAACGGATGCGGGTACGTGCCCACATCTGCGGACGCCGAATGCCGATTCGATTTTCTCTTCGGGTTCGGACCGAGACCCTAAAATTCTCCCACGTTGGAAAACCCTTATATATACCTTGTCTCATTCCTTCATTTTTTACACACAGAAATTCATTTCCCTCTCTAAAATTCTCGTCCTCTCAAGATCACTGCTGTTCTCCATTGTTGCTCTGGGCGGAGCTAAGTCGGGGTCATTCTCTCGACGTCGTGTACGGCAACGAGATTCCGGTGGAGCGGGAATTTTACCACTAGGGGCGTTCGGATTCAGTCTGCACATAGACCCGAGCTAACTCTTAGGACAGTGCTTCGTGTACGACTTCCCCGGAGGCCGGTAACAATTTAATTATTTTTTTATTGCAGATTTAAATCAAAGTGTTATTGAAGAATTTTCTAACAATCTAAGAGTTAAATCAATTTTACAAATTAATTATTAGTCTTCTTGATTGTTACGGAAAAAGAAATTTCGTTGCTATTTACATACTTTGAAAACAATTTGTTACTGTCTATATAGATTTTACAATTGTCTTAAAATTGGATGTAAAAATTAATTAATTTAGTAAAAATTAATTATTAGTCTTCTTTTACTCAATATTTTAATTTAGGCCAATTGGCATGAAAACAATTTCGTTGCTATATAGATTTTACAAATTAATTATTAGTCTTCTTTTACTCAATATTTTAATTTAGGCCAAATCAAACAATTAATTAATTTAGTAAAAATTTCTGTAGTTTTAATTTTTCTAAAGTTAAGATTTGTTTGGGAACAAGCCGAAAGGGCCCTTCTGGCAACAAGGCGAAATATCGTCTAAGCGACAGGTACTTAAGAGTTCCTAGTGAACCTCCGCTTGCTGGGATCCGGCCCCTACAGCTAACCCAACCTTATCAAAACTTGAAAAACTAAAAATTTAAAGGTTTATTACTAAAATTATTTTAATTGTTAATTTTAGCTTAAAACCATCTTATTGAGTAAATACAATTTTTCAGACCTTAGAAATATGACTTCCAAGGAAGAGACTTTCTCTGCAAAGCCTGCAAAATTCAATGGCACATATTTCAAGAGGTGGCAGAGCCAGATGAAATTTTGGCTTACCACCATAGGCCTGATTTCAGCCATTGATGGGTCCATACCCATCTCAAATGATTCTGATGAGACTGAGTCTGACGTAGGGATTTTCAAGTCCTCCTCTTCTACCAAGCCTAAGACCCCTAAGAAAATTGACTACAACTGCTTCCACAGAATCTTAAGCGCTATGTCGGAGTCACTCTACGACATATTTTTTTTTAGTATAAAAGCGCTAAAAAACTATGGGATGCTTTGGAAGATGAGTATGGTTGTGATGATGCTGGAATTGATAGATTCAATTCTACCACATTCAACCAATATGTCATGGTAGATAACAAACCTATCAATGACCAAATCCATGAGTTCAAGAACACCTTAGGCAGATTCAAGCCAAGGGAACCGTCTTTTCTACTGAGCACAAAATAGGATGCTTGATAGATAAACTTCCTCCTTCCTGGTCTAAAGTGGCAAAGGACCTTCTACATCTACAAGGATCTATTACATACTCTCAAGCTCTACAGAGAATTAGAACAGAAGAGAAATATAAGTCCAAGACCAAAGCTAGGTCAAATGCCACAGCTAAGGTAAACCTTGTAGAAAGCCATGCAAAACCTAAGTCAAACAACTATCTCAAATCCAAGAAAAACTCCTTCAAAAAGAAGCAGAGTTTTCAACCTCCTCACCAAAATCACCAAAACCAAAACCATCACCATCAAAACCCTCAACCCCAAAAATCTAGAAACTTTGGTCAGACTCAGGATCAAAGAAGATTTTATTTGTGTGTGGTAGAACCAACCATACAGCCATCAACTGCTTCCAAAGGAAGAAAGAACCTATCCAGAACTCCTTCCAGGGAAAAGGCAAGCCAGAGGCTAACATGATTCTGAATGGGTCTTCCAGCTCCTTCAGGTCTGTAAGCTTTCAATCTGTAGTAAACATGTCTTTCCATTCTGATGATTGGTGGTTGGATTCTGGAGCTAATGTTCACGTTTCATTTGATCGCTCCTGTTCTTCAACCTATCAGGAATCATGTGGAGGAGGCGTGACCCTAGGAGATGGCTCAACGGCACAAGTTGTGGGAAGAGGAAGAATAGATCTGAAGATGACATCCGAAAAAATTCTACCTCTCCATGATGTGCTTCATGTGCCGTCTGTCAGGAGAAATCTTGCTAGTGAATCTCTCCTTGTAGCCTCAGGATACAAAATTGTAATGGAGGCCAATAAAGTAGTTTTCTCTAAAAATGATTTGTTTGTGGGGAAAGGATTTGTGAAAGATGGACTCTTTATTTTAAGTACTATGAATAAAAGTTCTAATCCTTCTTTTGTTGCAAATGTTGAATCTTCAAATGTTTGGCATGGTAGACTAGGTCATGTGAACTTAGGATCTATCAAAAGGATAATGAACTTAAATCTTATTCCTAAGACTTCTATAGATGATTGTCACGCCCCAGTACCGAAATACGGAGACGGACTAGGCCAGCTACTCCATATGAGGTACGTAACGTCATACGGCGATCGTGGCTGTCGAGAGACTAGGGGATACATGCTACAATCAAGTCTCCTATGGTCCCACAGAGTTCTATGTCTCAATCAATCAAATCACATCAGCAAATAAATGAACATTAAGGATAAAGCAGTAAGGCGTCCCCGACGCTTCATCAAAATGATCATGAGAGACTAGCTTTATAATTTAGCTATCTCAGAGAGTCAGGAGTACAGAATTATACACAGCTGCAGTCTGTTTAATTACAATTATGTACTGACATAAAATATCGAGTAATCCGGCTAACAGATGCCGGTGGCTAAACGCCGCAAAGGTATAAGCAGGAGTGGTGGAGAAGAAATTCACTCGAGTCCCCGAACCGCCATGCTCCTAGTATGCACCATGGATGTCAGGGAGGAAGATCGTGTCCTCAGGCTCTGCTACGGGATCTGGCCAAACAAAACCAGCGGGGTCAGCCCCGAATAGCAAGTACCGCCAAAGGGGCACAAGAGTTAAGATTAAAAACCCAGTTAAATAGAATGATTGATAATAGTAATACCTATGCTACCATTATAGGGTAACGCCACATCCTCGAACCCATATGGTACCCTTACAACCAAATAAGGACAAAAGGTGCCGCATGGAGTCGGGACGCGTCGTACTCTATAACTTTCGCATAAGTTAAAGGGTATAAACAATAAAATCTCCTGATCGTGACTTCGGTCGATAGCCTATCGTAGCACAATAACCAACCCAACAATCAAACAAGAACATGGGTTGGATCATGCACCATGATAGACCATGTTCCTCAGTCATTCACAGAAGTAGCACTTCACAACCAGAATAAGTCTTCCGTTCATAACTTCGGTCCACAGCCTGTCAAAGTACGATAACCAACCCAACAATCAAACAAAAACATGGGTTGGATCACGTACCATGACAGTCCGCTTCCCTCAGTTATTCACGGAAGGTAATAGGATACAAGCAAGTCATTTTCACGGCCAATCAAGTCTACGAGTTTCTAGTGGGACGAGGTTATCCTCGCATCATGTTATTTAGAAATCCTCAGATCGTATCTTTCCAGCAAGACTAGCCAACCCAGGGGTTCGCGTAGACAGGTATGATTGAGCACAGGTCCCTCGTAAGGCCACCTTGCTAAAACATATAATATATAGCAGGAATTAATCGGATACAGTCATCCACTCGTTGCAGATGACACAGTATCCGTGGAGACCAGCCGGCGCGTCAAGACAGTATCTCAAGGCGGCTGGTGTAACACGATCTCGGAATTTTGCCCTCCCCATGCATCTAGTATATTTAGTTGCCTAATTTAACCCTAGGTGAAATCTTGGACTTTCATACTGTGGCCTGCATGATTATCCTCCTAAAGTCGTACTTTAGTACGAGTACCCCAAAGAGGATCCATGTCAATCAGTATGTCAACATGTTCTACCCTCCTTAGTGTAATGCATCATTACAAATACGCCACGTAGAGTTACGAGTCATTTGTCGAGCATGAACAAGAACTGGGACATTCAGGTACATGTATTAGGTAGGAACTCATTGTTCTCCGGGGTCACATTAGTGCTCATATCATGCTCGGGACAAAAGGCGTAAGGATATAAAATGGGCATATAATATATATATATATATAATAATAATAATAATAATAAGGTAACCAGATAGGGCACAAAAGTCCATGCGGCTCAAGGGGAGTGAGTCCATGCGGCTGGGTCAATACAGGTTCATGCGGCTGGGACTGCACGCTCATGCGGCTCAAGGAGCCCAAGGCGCATGCGGCTGGAAAGGCGGGTTCATGCGGACGAAGGGGTGTCGGCTTATGCGGCTGCGAAGGAAGCAATCGCCAGGCGGCCGGGGTTCAACAGCATATGCGGCTATGATCAGACGAAGTCCTATGCGGCTGGGCATGGGCGATACATATGCGGCTGGATGATGGATGGGCCTTATGCGGCCCAAAAATAGTAGCGCATATGCGGCTGGGTGCAAAAGAACTCATGCGGCTCAAAGCTAGCCGCATGAAGTCCATGCGACTCAAGATAACAGGGGCTCATGCGGCTGAGTCTGAACAAGGCTATGCGGCTCAATTACTTGCCGCATGAAGATTCATGCGGTCAAGTACTCAAGCAAGTCTTATGCGGCTAGGAAGAACTTTCCATGCGGCTGAGCTCGAACGAGTCTCATGCGGCTGGAAAGGCCATGCGGCCAGAGACTTGCCGCATGAGGATTCATGCGGTCAAGTACTGCTCTTCTTCTCCACTTGTCCGAGAAGAGGAGCCAAACAACCATGGCTTCCAAACTACACAAAACCTTCATCCGGAGCCCAAATCGGAACTTCCTTAGGTCAAAATGGGGTAGAACGAGATCCTCTACAACATGGAACCATCAAAACTAGGAAATAACAAGATTAAGTAGATCAAAATCCAAGAAATCCGAAAATAAAGTAAACCTAGATCTACAAAATCAAAGTTTCAAAATGGAAACTTCCAAGTTCTAAACTAGTATAGGTTGAGGAGAAGAACATGTTTTGGCAAATAGTTTTGTAAGAAATCATTGACAAAATTATGGATCCATCTCTTGAGCAAGTTGGTACTTGCCTTGGTTGATGGAGGAAATATTTGGTTGGTGGAGGAAATAAATGAGAGGAAGTAAATGAGAGGAAAAAGAATGAGATGAGTTATATATATAGATCTTGGACCCATGGGTTCATGATGAACCATTGGTGAACCAAGAATAGGCTACCCAAATGAGCCAAAACTGTAGGCCCAAATGCAGAAAATAAATTAGGAAATAATATTTTGTCGAATATTTTTTGGGAAATGCATGAAGAAAGACAGCATAATAAATATAGTATAAATACAAGGTAAATACAATTTGTCGGTATACGTTTTAAAATACGTATTCCAGGATCGGGGAGTGACATCTCTACCCTTCTTAAAAAAATTTCGTCCTCGGAATTCCAGCCAAGACAGGATAGTGAAATCAGGGCAAGGAGGGCATAATCATATATATAAGTTAACTATCATCGCAGTTATTATCATACATCACAAAGTACAAAACAAGCAGGTGCAGATAAGCATGGAATCATTTCAATAAGGTGCAAAAATATACCTTATTAGTCAAACAAATGCGGATACCGAGATCTGATCTCGTCCTCACGCTCCCAGGTTGACTCTCCCGGAGAGTGATGGTTTCAAGAAACACGGACAAGGCTTATCGTCCGATTCTTGAGTACCTTCTCTCGCCGGTCTAAAATAGACATGGGTTGTTCCTCGTAAGTTAGGTCGGTACCAACGACTAACTCAGAATGCTCAAGGATATGACTCGGATCCGGGACATACCCACGTAATTGGGATACATGAAACACATCATGTATGCCGGTTAACGAAGGCGGAAGGGCAAGTCGATAAGCTACATCGCCTATCCGAGCGAGAATCTTAAAAGGACCAACGTATCTTGGACTAAGCTTTCCTCGGGTTCCAAATCTGATGATACCCCGAGTAGGCGAAATCCGCAGAAACACTTGGTCGCCAACTCTGAACTCTAGGGGCCTACGATGCTGATCTGCCCAATGACGATGTCGGTCCTGTGCAACTCGAAGGCGCCCTCTGACCAACTTAACTATCTCCACAGTCTGCGTGATCATCTCTGGTCCCAACAACTTCCGTTCTCCGACGTCATCCCATGCCAAAGGGGACCTGCACTTCCTTCCGTACAATGCTTCGAACGGGGCCATCTGAATGCTAGCCTGATAGCTGTTGTTATAGGAGAACTCCACTAGATGAAGGTGATCCTCCCAAGATCCGCCAAAATCTAAGGTACACGCCCGTAGCATATCTTCTAACGTCTGAATGGTTCTTTCTGATTGCCCGTCAGTTTGTGGATGATAAGCAGTACTGAATCTTAACTTGGTTCCCAAACTTTGGTGTAAGCTCCGCCAAAAATGGGAAGTAAACCGCGTATCCCGATCTGATACTATACTAACTGGAACACCGTGCTGTCTTACTATCTGCTTCATGTACATTTCTGCTAACTGCTCAGTAGTCTGTCCAACTCGGAAGGGAAGGAAATGAGAGACCTTCGTGAGTCGATCTACTATTACCCAGACTGCATTCTTGCCAGCCGGAGATCTAGGTAAACCGATCACAAAATCCATCGTGATGTGCTCCCATTTTCAATCTGGGATAGGAAGTGGCTGTAGTAACCCTGCTGGTCTCTGCTGCTCGGCTTTCACCTGCTGACATACCAGACACTTGGATACAAATCTCGCTATCTCTCTTTTCATGCCATTCCACCAAAAGTACTGCCTGATATCTCGATACATCTTCGTTCCTCCTGGATGAATGGAGTAAATAGAACTATGAGCTTCGGACATAACTTCTTGCCGAAGGTCTCCACTCGGTACACAGAGTCTGTTTCCAAACCTGAGCGTACCATCTTCATGAATCACTAACTCCTTCGTACGGCCTGATTCACACTCCGACCGCAACTTCTGAATCTGTGGATCTCCTGCTTGTGCTGCCCTTATCCTCTCTACTAAGGTTGACTGAATCTGCATACTGGTCATTCTTTCTATATCCCTTGGCAAAACTACTTCGATTCCCATACTCTGAAGGTCTTCTAAAATATGCTTCTGCGAGGTCAGGATAAAGGCACTGTCTCTCCTACTCAGTGCATCTGCAACTATATTCGCCTTGCCTGGATGATACTGAAGATCTAAGTCAAAATCCTTCAGTAGTTCTAACCATCTTCTTTGCCTCATGTTCAAATCTCGCTGCGTGAACACGTATTTCAAACTCTTATGATCAGTATAGATCTCTACCCGATCCCCGTACAAATAATGCCTCCACAACTTGAGTGAAAACACCACAGCTGCTAACTCCAAATCGTGAGTCGGGTAATTCTTCTCATGGTCTCGAAGCTGCCGAGACGCATATGCTATCACCTTTCCGTGCTGCATCAATACACATCCAAGACCCTTCCCAGATGCGTCATAATATACTGTAAAGCCTTCCGCTCCTACCGGAAGCGTCAAGATCGGGGGTGAGATCAACCGCTTCTTCAATTCTTCAAATGATGCCTGACAGCTAGCTGACCAAACAAACTCTACGTCCTTGCGCGTCAAACGCGTTAAGGGCGCAGAGATCCTGGCAAAGTCCGCCACGAACCTTCTGTAGTAACCAGCTAACCCTAAGAAACTTCGCACTTCTGTAACCGTTCTCGGGACTGGCCAATGCTCTACGGCCTCAATCTTCTTCAGATCCACTGACACTCCTGCCCCAGAAATTATATGCCCCAGGAACGAAATGTGATCTAACCAGAATTCACACTTGTCGAGCTTCGCATAAAGTTGATGCTCCTTCAATGTCTGTGAGACAGTCCTAAGATGTTTCTCATGCTCCTCTTCACTGCTGGAATAGACAAGAATGTCATCTATGAACACCACCACAAATTTATCTAAATACGGTAGAAAGATGCGGTTCATTAATTCCATGAATACTGCGGGGGCGTTGGTTAGTCCAAAGGGCATTACTAAAAACTCATAATGCCCGTATCTAGATCTGAATGCTGTCTTCGGTATGTCTTGCTCCCGGACTCTTACTTGATAGTATCCCGACCGTAGATCGATCTTGGAAAAGACACTGGCCTTGCTCAACTGGTCAAACAGGTCATCAATCCTTGGTAGCGGGTACTTATTCTTCACTGTTACTGCATTCAGCTTGCGGTAGTCGATGCACATCCTCGTCGACCCATCCTTCTTGGGAACTAGAATTACTGGCGCGGCCCAGGGCAATTTACTGTCTCGGATGAATCCCTTAGACTTCAACTCTTCCTCATGTTGATACAACTTATCCTGTTCTGACGGCGACATTCTGTAAACTCTGTCTGCAATAGGCCTCGTTCCAGGGTTCAACTCAATGCTAAATTCTATCTCTCTGACTGGGGGTATCCCTGGGAGCTCATCAGGGAAGACGTCGAGAAAATCTTCGACCACTCTCGGAATCTGTCCTGGCTCTGACACTGCTGCTGAGATGACGCCTCCGGCCTGATTCTTCAAGGTTCGAGTAAAGATGAACTGCTCCATCCCAGGAACGCTGAATATGACCCTACCTCCTCTACAATCAATTGTCGCATGACTGTCTCTCAACCAGTCCATGCCAAGAACGACATCAAAATTCCCCATAGGGAATTCAATCAATGATGCGGGCAGTAAATGCCCACACACCTCCACCGGACATGAAAAGCGCACTCTGCTAACTTCTACGAGCCCATTGCCGGTGAGTATATCCATCCTCTCCGGCAATGCCTCAAACTCTAATCCAATCCGTGTAGCATATTGTGCAGAGATGAATGAATGAGTAGCGCCTGAATCAAATAATGCTACAGCGGGAAATGAGATGACAAGAATTTTACCTGCCACCACGTCACTAGACGTTAGAGCCTCTCCCAAGGTCAATGTGAGAGCCTGGCCCCACGGAGCCCCTTGTTGCGGCCTTCCTCGACCATGCTGTTGCTGCCCCTGAGGGCCTTCGGCTTCCTGTGCCTGGCGGAATATCTGAGCCTGCGTTGGTAGACGCTGGGCTAGGGGCCTTACTGCTAATACTGGCCCTCCACTCGGGGTTGCCACCGGAGCTGGCAATGCTGGAAACTGCTGAGCTGGCCCTCCTGGCCTCTGCATCATAGGACAAGTGGAAATACGGTGGTCTGAACTACCACACCTCAAGCATAAGCCATTCGCTGTCCGGCACACCTCCCTCGTGTGCCCTGCCTTCCCACAGAATGTACAGCCCTGGGGTGCTCCCTGACGCTGTTGCTGGTTTCTCGGCTGCTGATACCGAACTGGCGCTGTATTAGTTGATACGGCCGTCCTTCGCGGCGCTCCTGCATCATGAATACGTACACCGGGTGCTGGTGCCGATGTTCGCTGCATTCCTCCTCCAACCTGGGAATAAGATCTCTTCTGACCTCCTGCCCTCGATGCCAACCTCTGTTGGGTAAGCTCGTGCCTCCGGGCTGCCGTCAAGACAGTGTCAAACGTCTGGTAGTCGTGTCCCTCCACAAGCTGTAGTAGTTCCAAATGAAGTCCCTGCTGGAACCTCATAGCTTTCTCTGGCTCCGTTGCCACCATTGCTGGTGCGAAACGGCACAATCTGCAGAACTCTGCTGTATACCCATCTACGGTCTTGCCTGCTTGCTTGAGACTGATGAACTTCTGCTGGAGCTCATATCGAGCTACTACGCCAAAATACTTGGCCTTGAATCTGTCACTGAAGGTGGTCCAACGAACAGGGCGTCTTGTACCAACTTCTTCTGATGCCCACCAGTCGCGGGCAAGATCCTGAAGTACCAGTTTGACCTGATCAACCTTCTCATCATCTGGAACCTTGGCTGCCACAAGAATGGCTTCGATGTCTTGAATCCATGCATCCGCAGTGATGGCATCCTCCGTGCCATCAAAATACCTCGGGTTCAAGCGACGAAACTTTTCTGATGCTCCCGAGTCAACCCTGGCACTCCTCTCAAGAGCTAACTGAATCCCTTGGTTCAGCAACACGTTCTGCTCCTGCTGCCGAGTCTGTTGCTGTTGGTTAGTGACAAGAAACCCCCGGATGATCTCCAGGAGTGCTACGGCATCTGGTACTGCCGTCGCTGCTGGTGCTGCAGGAGTTTCAATAACCTGCGGCTGCACTGCCTCTGGTTCCATTTCTGCTCGTGCCTGCACTGGAGAAGGTTCTCTCCCCTGTTGCTGCCCAGTCGAGCCATGCTCTTGCTGCTCTTCCTCATGGGCCTCTCCCGCTACTGAGAATGAAGCACCCCTATAGAGAAGAATATAAGATTATTAAGTCCGGACGAGAAAGATTTCGAGGATGCAAGTCAGGTTAGAGATCAAGGCAAGGACAGAGAATTCGAAACGGAATTTCAAGTGGAACAAGTTTTGATTGAGACTCCTAATAATTCGCAATACCCCACAAGTCTGAAAATCAGACCTGCATGGGCCACCACTAAAACCTTGTCACGCCCCAGTACCAAAATACGGAGATGGACTAGGCCAGCTACTCCATATGAGGTACGTAACGTCATACGGCGATCGTGGCTGTCGAGAGACTAGGGGGTACATGCTACAATCAAGTCTCCTATGATCCCACAGAGTTCTATGTTTCAATCAATCAAATCACATCAGCAAATAAATGAATATTAAGGATAAAGCAGTAAGGCGTCCCCGACGCTTCATCAAAATGATCATGAGAGACTAGCTTTATAATTTAGCTATCTCAGAGAGTCAGGAGTACAGAATTATACACAGCTGCAGTCTGTTTAATTACAATTATGTACTGACACAAAATATCGAGTAATCCGGCTAACAGATGCCGGTGGCTAAACGCCGCAAAGGTATAAGCAGGAGTGGTGGAGAAGAAACCCACTCGAGTCCCCGAACCGCCATGCTCCTAGTATGCACCATGGATGTCAGGGAGGAAGATCGTGTCCTCAGGCTCTGTTACGGGATCTGGCCAAACAAAACCAGCGGGGTCAGCCCCGAATAGCAAGTACCGCCAAAGGGGCACAAGAGTTAAGATTAAAAACCCAGTTAAATAGAATGATTGATAATAGTAATACCTATGCTACCATTATAGGGTAACGCCACATCCTCGAACCCATATGGTACCCTTACAACCAAACAAGGACAAAAGGTACCGCATGGAGTCGGGATGCGTCGTACTCTATAACTTTCGCATAAGTTAAAGGGTATAAACAATAAAATCTCCTGATCGTGACTTCGGTCGATAGCCTATCGTAGCACAATAACCAACTCAACAATCAAACAAGAACATGGGTTGGATCATGCACCATGATAGACCATGTTCCTCAGTCATTCACAGAAGTAGCACTTCACAACCAGAATAAGTCTTCCGTTCATAACTTCGGTCCACAGCCTGTCATAGTACGATAACCAACCCAACAATCAAACAAGAACATGGATTGAATCACGTACCATGACAGTCCGCTTCCCTCAGTTATTCACGAAAGGTAATAGGATACAAGCAAGTCGTTTTCACGGCCAATCAAGTCTACGAGTTTCTAGTGGGACGAGATTATCCTCACATCATGTTATTTAGAAATCCTCAGATCGTATCTTTCCAGCAAGACTAGCCAACCTAGGGGTTCGCGTAGACATGTATGATTGAGCACAGGTCCCTCGTAAGGCCACCTTGCTAAAACATATAATATATAGCAGGAATTAATCGGATACAGTCATCCACTCGTTGCAGATGACACAGTATCCGTGGAGACCAGCCGGCGCGTCAAGACAGTATCTCAAGGCGGCTGGTGTAACACGATCTCGGGATTTTGCCCTCCCCATGCATCTAGTATATTTAGTTGCCTAATTTAACCCTAGGTGAAATCTTGGACTTTCATACTGTGGCCTGCATGATTATCCTCCTAAAGTCGTACTTTAGTACGAGTACCCCAAAGAGGATCCATGTCAATCAGTATGTCAACATGTTCTACCCTCCTTAGTGTAATGCATCATTGCAAATACGCCACGTGGAGTTACGAGTCATTTGTCGAGCATGAACAAGAACTGGGACATTCAGGTACATGTATTAGGTAGGAACTCTTTGTTCTCCGGGGTCACATTTGTGCTCATATCATGTTCGGGACAAAAGGCGTAAGGATATAAAATGGGCATATAATATATATATATAATAATAATAATAATAATAATAATAAGATAACCAGATAGGGCACAAAAGTCCATGCGGCTCAAGGGGAGTGAGTCCATGCGGCTGGGTCAATACAGGTTCATGCGGCTGGGACTGCACGCTCATGCGGCTCAAGGAGCCCAAGGCGCATGCGGCTGGAAAGGCGGGTTCATGCGGACGAAGGGGTGTCGGCTTATGCGGCTGCGAAGGGAGCAATCGCCAGGCGGCCGGGGTTCAACAGCATATGCGGCTATGATCAGACGAAGTCCTATGCGGCTGGGCATGGGCGATACATATGCGGCTGGATGATGGATGGGCCTTATGCGGCCCAAAAATAGTAGCACATATGCGGCTGGGTGCAAAAGAACTCATGCGGCTCAAAGCTAGCCGCATGAAGTCCATGCGACTCAAGATAACAGGAGCTCATGCGGCTGAGTCTGAACAAGGCTATGCGGCTCAATTACTTGCCGCATGAAGATTCATGCGGTCAAGTACTCAAGCAAGTCTTATGCGGCTAGGAAGAACTTTCCATACGGCTGAGCTCGAACGAGTCTCATGCGGCTGGAAAGGCCATGCGGCCAGAGACTTGCCGCATGAGGATTCATGCGGTCAAGTACTGCTCTTCTTCTCCACTTGTCTGAGAAGAGGAGCCAAACAACCATGGCTTCCAAACTACACAAAACCTTCATCCGGAGCCCAAATCGGAACTTCCTTAGGTCAAAATGGGGTAGAACGAGATCCTCTACAACATGGAACCATCAAAACTAGGAAATAACAAGATTAAGTAGATCAAAACCCAAGAAATCCGAAAATAAAGTAAACCTAGATCTACAAAAATCAAAGCTTCAAAATGGAAACTTCCAAGTTCTAAACTAGTATAGGTTGAGGAGAAGAACATGTTTTGGCAAATAGTTTTGTAAGAAATTATTGACAAAATTATGGATCCATCTCTTGAGCAAGTTGGTACTTGCCTTGGTTGATGGAGGAAATATTTGGTTGGTGGAGGAAATAAATGAGAGGAAGTAAATGAGAGGAGAGAGAATGAGATGAGTTATATATATATAGATCTTGGACCCATGGGTTCATGATGAACCATTGGTGAACCAAGAATAGGCTACCCAAATGAGCCAAAACTGTAGGCCCAAATGCAGAAAATAAATTAGAAAATAATATTTTGTCGAATATTTTTTAGGAAATGCATGAAGAAAGACAACATAATAAATATAGTATAAATACAAGGTAAATACAATTTGTCGGTATACGTTTTAAAATACGTATTCCAGGATCGGGGAGTGACAATGATGAACACAAATGTGAGATTTGTGTTCAAGCCAAACACACTAGATTGCCTTTCAAATCTGTCTATAGGGATTCTGAACTCCTAGAACTTATCCATAGTGATGTTTGTGATTCCAATAGAATTTTGACCCGAGGTGGTAGGAAATACTTTGTTACTTTTATAGATGATCATTCAAAGTATTGTTATACCTACCTCCTTAAGACCAAAGATAAAGTTCTAGACAGATTCAAGGTCTATAAATCTGAAGCTGAGAACCAGCTAGATAGAAAGATTAAGATCCTTAGATCTGATCGTGGTGGAGAGTACACCTCAAATGATATGACTAACTTCTGTGAAGAACATGGACTTATTCATGAGGTAACTGCTCCTTATTCACCACAGTCCAACAGAGTTGCTGAAAGAAAGAATCGCACTCTGTTAGACATGGTCAATGCCATGTTTCTCAGCTCAGGTGCCCCTGATAATCTTTGGGGAGAAGCCTTATTGTCAGCCTGTTATATTCTTAATAGGATACCCAGTAAGACTAATGATAAGACATCATATGAGTTATGGAAAGGTCGGACCCCTAGGATTAATTACCTCAAAGTTTCGGGATGTCTAGCTAAAGTAGGAATTCCTAAACCCAAAAAGAGGAAGATAGGACCTAAGACTGTAGATGCTGTATTCATAGGATATGCCCTAGATAGTAATGCCAATAGATTTCTTGTAACCCATTCTGAAGTAAATAAAATCTCTAATAACACAATCATTGAAGCTAGAGATGCAGTTTACTTTGAGAATATTTTTTCTTTCAAGGATAGAACCCCTTCATCTTTCTCTAACCCTTCTATAACTCCGTCTACTAGTTCTCATGACCAAATGCATAATTCTCAAACTGAACAAGTCATAGAACCTAGAAGGAGTAAAAGAGAAAGGATTGAAAATTTAGGAGAAGGATTCTTCACATTTTTGATAGAAGGTGATCCCTCAACTTATAAAGAAGTCATATACTCTCCTGATGTCCCTTTCTGGAAAGAAGCTATTAACAATGAGTACAACTCCATCATGGAGAACAATACTTGGTTTTTAGCAGACCTTCCTTTAGGCAGCAAACCAATAGGTTGTAAGTGGATCTTTAAGAAGAAACTTAGAGCCGATGGTACCATAGAAAAATATAATGCTAGATTAGTGGCTAAAAGATTTACCCAGAAGAAAGGATTAGATTATTTTGATACGTACTCTCCTGTAGCTAGAATATCTTCTATTAGAACCCTTCTAGCTTTAGCATCCATTCATGATATGTTGATCCATCAAATGGATGTAAAGACATCATTTCTAAATGAAGATTTAGAAGAAGAGATATATATGGAGCAACCTGAAGGTTTTATTGCTAAAGGTCAAGAAAAGAAGATTTGCAGATTAGTAAAATATCTTTATGGCCTAAAGCAAGCTCCCAAGCAATGACACAGCAAATTTGATAAAGTCATTATAGAATTTGATTTTATGCCAAATGAATATGACAAATGTTTGTATTCTAAAAATACAAATAAAAGTTGTATTATCTTATGATTGTATGTTGATGATATCCTTATTTTAGGATCTTCACTGGAATTGATAAATAATACTAAGAATTATTTATCTAACCAGTTTGATATGAAAGACCTAGGTGAGGTAAACCTGATCCTAGGAATGCAAGTGTCCAAATGTAATGAGGAATATACTCTATCCTTAGCACATTCAATTGAGAAAATGCTAAGGAAGTTTGAGTATTTTGACAAAAAACCTGCCCTTACTCCATATGATAGCAATGTTGTTCTCAAGAAGAATGAGAATCTCCTATAGAACAACATAGATATTCACAGATGATAGGGTCCCTTATGTACATAACAAATAGGACCAGACCTGACATTGCATTTGCTATTGGAAGATTAAGTAGGTATACTAGTAACCCAAATCAGTCACATTGGACTGCATTGGACAGAGTATTTAGATATCTTAAGGGTACTCTAGATTATAAGCTTCATTATTCTAGACACCCTGATATCATAGAAGGTTACTCCGATGCAAATTGGGTAACTGATTCACATGATGTGAAATCCACTACTGGATATGTTTTTACCCTAGCAGGAGCTGCAATCTCCTGGGGATCATGTAAACAAACTATCATAGCCATAAGTACAATGGACTCTGAAATGATAGCTTTGGATACTACATGTACAGAAGCCGAATGGCTGAGAAATCTTATTATGCATATACATGTTTCTGTTCATCCTATTCCTGCAATTTCTATAAACTGTGATAATGAATCTGTTATAGAACTACTAAAGCATGATTCTGTGAATGCTAAGATGAACAAGCACCTGCAGCTGCGCTTCAAGTCAATAAAGAGCCTATTAGGCAAATATGTGGTTCTTGATTATATAAAGTCAGAAAAGAACCTTGCAGACCACTTGACGAAGGGTCTGTCTAGGACATTGATCCTAGAATCATCGAGGGGGATGGGGTTAAGCCCATAGTATAGTCACCAGCAGTGGCAACCCAACCGAGTCTGACTGGAGATTCCAAGAAGCCGGTTCAATGAGTAGAAACAAGCTGGACTAGGTGACTATTATGGAACACTTACATGAGATTAAATTCTCTTTAAAATAAAAGCCCAGGAGGCTATACATGTGTACATTCATACCCCATCCCTATGGTGACAGTGTTCCTTTTGTGATATGGATAGGTTGAGTTTAAACTCTTAATAAGTTCAAGCATGATATGCAGGTTTGATTCCTATCACCAACCTTTAAGGATCACTTACCTATATGAGAGGTCGTGAGGACCGCGACTATAGGACATGGCGATCCTAGACAACTCTCATGAATGTGTAAAAGTGCGCATGGCCAACCAAACGCGCCACCCGATAGACCAAAGTACCTCTAGCGTACTATGTGTGCTATAGTCTGAATCTGGATCAAGAAGACTGATTCAAGGCGTAGTCCATCAAGCTCTTCTTCAGACAAAGACAGTAGTCACTACGTGAGATTCAAGGCTGTAGTCCATCTCATTTATGCATAGTATACAACTGCCCAGAAATTCTCTT
This sequence comes from Iris pallida, assembly GCA_029216955.1. Lineage (NCBI taxonomy): Eukaryota > Viridiplantae > Streptophyta > Magnoliopsida > Asparagales > Iridaceae > Iris > Iris pallida. The sequence continues at coordinate 9,484,024 of JANAVB010018993.1, forward strand.
ATTCTTCTTTTATTTTTCCTGTCTTCTATTATCTTAGAACTTAAGCTTTTTGGGGGGGGGGGGGGGGGGGGGGGGGGGATTGTTAGCTATACTCAGCTGTGAGCAAAAGCTAAAACCCAACTTTTACTTTAGTCCCACATCGGTTTGGCATAAGAAAATTTGTGTGTATATATTACCACTCACTCCTTTGCTTCATTAAAAGTTGTGTGTGGGAGCTCCATGGGCCACACGCGCGCGCCGTCGCCGCCGCCCGGCCCGGCTCGGCTCGGCTCGGTTCGGTTCGGCACGCGTAACGGGTGCGGGTACGTGCCCACATCTGCGGGCGCCGAATGCCGATTCGATTTTCTCTTCGGGTTTGGGCCGAGACCCTAAAAGATTTTTGCCTTTTTCTACAAATTCTGACCGTTACAAATTTTAAATTCCATAACGTTCACTATTCAAATTCCGTCCAGGTTCAGTAAACCTTGTGCTGGAAAACGTTCAGTAACGTTTATTTTAATTGACTCATTAAATCTGTCATTATTCTCCTACGTTGGAAAACCCTTATATATACCTTGTCTAATTCCTTCATTTTTTACACACAGAAATTCATTTTCCTCTCTAAAATTCTCGTCCTCTCAAGATCACTGCTGTTCTCCATTGTTGCTCTGGGCGGAGCTAAGTCGGGGTCATTCTCTCGATGTTGTGTGCGGCAACGAGATTCCGGTGGAGCGGAGATTTTACTACTAGGGGCGTTCGGATTCAGTCTGCACATAAACCCGAGCTAACTCTTAGGACAGTGCTACGTGGACTTCCCCGGAGGCCGGTAACAATTTAATTATTTTTTTATTGCAGATTTAAATCAAAGTGTTATTGAAGAATTTTCTAACACCACACTCACTTGGGAATTACAATAGCATTCTAGTTTCTCATCATATATATCAATCAAATGCTTGTAAACCATAGATTAAGATTGCAATACATAGTCTTGAGGCTTCTTTTGCCAGACAATAGGATTTTTTGTCTTCAAAGACATGAGATACTGTAAAGAATAACTAGCAAAGTTGCAACACCTCAACCATAAATGAATGCCGACCAAAAAAGGAAAAAGAAAAAAAATACAAACTAAGACCATGCCTTTACATTTCTACAAAGTGGAAGGCTACACTTGGAAAGAATGAACGAAATCGTAAGAAGGAGATAAAGAATTAGGGAAAATTTTACTTTTAAGAGATCCCAATTGTCTTTCCCAGCAGCCACAGGACCAGACTTAGTTCAAACATAAAAATGGTGTGGAGATATCCTCTATCCAACACGAACCCGAAAAGTGTAATCCCTGCCATATTGTTCTCTAGATACGTCACTGCAATTTCAGGACGCAAAGAAAAAACGAACATTAGAAATCTACGAAGAGTAAGTAATTCCTTGCAATTTACAAATAACAGAGGAATTTAGTTAGTTAGTTAGTGCCTCTCACCCAGTGCTTGTCTCTTTTGGAAGGAGATGGTGTTGGCATGAGGCTGGACGAGTTTCGTGCACTCGAGTTCATCCTCAGCACTATCTTCGTCGGATTCTTCATCTTCGTCGTTGGAACTGACGACCGGTGGAGCCGCCTCCGGGTCAGCATTGAAGGAGTCGGTGGTAGCGCAGACGTGCCACTTTGAGGCATGGCTGGTCAGGGCTTGGGCCTTGTGTGTGATCCTTGCAGCACTTCGTAAGCATATGAGTAGCCCCGTCACAAGCCCTGCCGAACATAACTGCAAATATGAAGACAAAAAAAAAATGGAACAAAATTTAGTACCACAAGTTGTCTTTAGATTTGAATAATTACTTTCTTACATCCGAGAAGCTCTTTGCTTGATTTCAAGATAGTTTCATGATATGTATATACTGCATAATGATTTACATAGCATAATTTGTATGAGTAGTGCCAATTGCCAAATATGTTTTTTTTTTTTTAATTTAAAGAAGTGATGGGTGACCAAAATGTCTGATGAAACCTTGTGTGTTTATCATGACATTGTCATTTCAAACAAATTAGTTAGAGTTGCTCGTTTACCAAAGCCAAAAACACTGATGTATCAGTATCAGGCAGGTCAGACATCTGATAACCTAGCAAGCAGGGACACTCCAAAAATGTGGGCCGTATCTGTCAAACACGTTTGGACATACATTGGACCTAACCCTGAGAGTTTGCTTGGATTGAGGGAAAAAAATAAGCAGAGTTAAGTAGGATTAAGTGAGAGGGAGTAGAATCAATACATATAACATTGTTTGAATTGGAGAGAGAGCTAAAATGGGTGTGTTTAATAACTCTTGTTTGGATTGGAGGTTTTAAGTTAGAGGGAGATGAATAAAAATATAATATTTACCAAAATTTTCTTATTGCATATGTCATAAAATTAAATTTGATTGAAATTTTAATTAGAATTTTTCAAAATATTTTCATAAATGAGGAAGCTACGGAACAACATGTTGAAAGCAAGACAAAAGAAAAAAAAAATTATAATATTTTATAGAACAAATAAGGAATATTTATGACTTTTTAAATAAAATTTCTCAATCCTTCTCGTTAACCCTGCTATCTGGAGGGGTTAAAAAATAAACAAAAGAGAGTTAAACAAGCTCTCATTTAACCCTCTATAACCCTCTCTCCTAAACCCACAACCCTCAAACCAACCATATTTTTATTTTTCCTCACTTAACTTCCCCCCTGTGAACTCTCTTAACCCTCAATTCAAGCAGATCCCGAGACTCCAAAATACACTAGGACACACCAAAATAGGTGCTGTGCCCGTGTTCATGTCCGTGTCAGTGTATTCGTGTCTGTGCATCACAGCTGATAATATCTAGAGCTCCAAGGTGTGGGTCAAAGATGCTACGCTTCGACAGAAGCTAAGATTGGAGAAGGAGGGGAAAGATCAGCAAAAAACAAACCGCAAGCTCTCCGGTGTCGAGCAGGTCGATAACGGCACGTGGACGGGTTGTAAGGAGCAGAGTCGCGAACTGGCTAACGGTGACGATGGCCAACCCGGCGATGATGAACTTCCTGAACCGGTGGCTGATGATCACGAGATGCCTCCTAATCCTCAGGTGCTCGCCCAGGACCACCGCCACCTCGGATTCGTGGTGGAAGACCTCGGTGAACTCCTGGAGCCTCAGGATCTGCAGCTGGCAGGTCAAACGGAAGAGCACGCAGACCAAATAGAAGATCGCCGTCCGGTAGGCCCACGACGCCAGCTCCGACGCGAACGCCAGTGCATGGATCGCCACCGCGTTGCCAAGGTAGGGGACCTGCCTCGCCCCAGCCCAGTACAAATACACCTTGTATCTGTTCCAGAATTAGTACTGTTATGATTCATTGTTAATTTCTCTATGTCATGTAAGTTCTCATGCATTTCATGTGCTATGCAATATATACTACATAGATATCCAAATATACAATGAGATAACTTCTATACTAAGGGTCCGCTTGGTAATGGTGTTTTTACCGACTTTGGAGTGTTCTTGAACCGATCGTTTAGAATAATTCTTGTTTGTTATTATTATTATTATTATCAAAAAAAGAAAAAGAAAAAAAAGGGTGATATTATGTTTTAGAAATAGAAGTTTCAAATTGAAAAAAAAAAAAGCATTAGCATTGATGCATTAGTATCATAATTTGCAATATCAGCCAATACCGATCCGCCGATATCGATATGGTTTGATATCTCCCGATCCGAAACCGACCGATACCCGATACTAACCAATACCGACATTGTAGGTCTCTTTTCCAGTCAATTCAGAAAGAAAATCGAACGAACAAGACCAATCAACAAGGATGTAAAAGCATAATAATGTTGCGAATGTGTGTAAAAGAAGAAAACTTTTATCTATAGCATTTAAAACCACTTGCCAATGGTGGTTATTATTTCATTTAATTTCCAAACTGTTAAGAAAAACCATATGAAATGCTTAAAATTATGCCTAAATGTATAAAATATTTCTAAAATATTAATAGTTATTTGTTTTCCAATACTATAAAAATTTGATATATAATTCGAAACCGCCGATATCGATACCAATATGAATTGTCCGATACCGATTCCCATACCTATACTGCGAACCTTGATTAGTATATCTAAATCTCTTTCCTGAGGATGTCTTTAGGTGAAACTAACTATAGAAATTTGAAACCTATTGTGCAGTTGTCAGTAAGTAAGTCTTACACAAGTTCTACTACAAAGCATGGCATGACAAAGCAGGAGAGGATCCTGAAGGAACGGTTGAGCTCGACGGAGTAGCCAGACCGGACGTGCTCACTCTCCCCGCAGATCTTGTCCAAGAAGAGGAAGCGGCGGAGGCCGTACTTGCGGAGCGAAACGGAGAGGCAGAGGAAGGCGAGCGCCGAGGCAGCGGTGAGGGAGAGCTGGACGACCGCGTCGTAGGGCCTGCGACGCTCGGAGCACTCGAGGAGGAAGTGGGAGACGAGAGGAACGACGACGGCCAGGAGAACGAAGAGGGACCAGGAGACGGCCGAGTGCAGCGCGGTGGACTGATCGACGCACATCCACCGGAGGCACGAGCGGAAGCTCCGCAGCTCGTCGTCCGGACGTGACACGCAACGGGCGAGCGCAGCTGCTTTCGAAGGGAGCAGCGGCTCCTTTCTTCCTTTCCCCATGCTCGCTGTCACTTCCAGTGGAGCCTCTCAGTAGCCTCTTATATAATCTACGGAAATGATAAATGGTCCGCGGAGGGTGACCGCGCGCGTACCCGTATGCGGTGTGTCACCATCCAACAGACTCCTCTGCTGCCTTCGGAGTCCACCCGTCCTCTACCCAATTAAAGGATAACATGTGGTCTGCGGGCCAGGATTACGGTCCAAATCCGCGACCAACGTAGCATGACATGCAGTAGAGGAAGCAGAGGAGAAACAAATGTGGAGCAGGTGGTCTGATTGATTCTTGATCAGTAGGTATTTTGTGGTTGAGCTAGCATGCCAGCCAGCCTAATTGATTCTTGAGAAGCTCTTCACAGAATCCTTACAATCAAAATTCGTTCATGGCAATAGGCTGAAGAACTACTGATGCAGAACAAAATAATCTAACATGAACATGGGACTTGCAAACGTTTATCAGCTGGAATCTGAGGTTCTGCTTGGTAACGGTATTTTTATCGGTTCTGGGATATTTTTAAACCGATCGTCTATGAAAATTCTTGTTTGCTAATTTTTTTGATGCACTGATTTTCGTCGGCTCAAAAATCTTCCAAAATCGGTGTAATATAATTCTAGACGGTTTTATAAACACCCAAAATCGATAGATTTTGAAGAATTTTATTATTTTATTCCATTTATATCCTCACCAAAAATATATAATTATAACTACTAATACCCTCCCCTATTTAATTTTATTCGTGTAAAAAGCTTCCAAAACCGCTCGTTGTTTAATTATCAAGCATGGATTGGACTGGCTTAAAATCCGCTACTTAAAAATCATCAAAAATTGGACTTCTCATAACCGGTACTCATAAAACACCTCATGACCGCTACCCCTTTTGCCAAACAGACCCTGAGGGTATATACTCAGCCATGGTAATATTAAGCACATTTTAATTTGGCCGTCATATTGAAGAAATTATTCAGTGGGACAAGCTCATCACGTGGCAGTGCATGATGACTGTTGAGGCCGTCAAATAATATATATAATGGCACATTATAATATATATCTTGCTATTTTTGGGTAATCCTATGTTAATAATATTTGGCAATTGTTTGATTAGTTTTTTTTAATATTAAAGTTTATTATTATATTATTGGACGGATTCACCATTCATCACTACGATAAGAAGTTCTCGTCATATTAGTTATGTTATCTATGTGATATTGAAACCATCCTTGTTTCAGAAAAGAACTTTTATATAGTGCAGTACAGTAGAAACTTTAGGATTGTATCATTGTTGAACAAATGCATATTGATGGCTCACATGGAAAAGATGAACGGTGGACCGACAATGAAAGGGTAATACATGTAAATGCATATTCTATTCAAATACTGATAGTATTTTTCTTTATCCGTGCACTCGGAGTATGCTATGTTCATCAGATCCATGATATTGTGAGATTATGGATGGGGCGGCCGCACGTCTTCACAATATTTTATCATTGTCATTACATTTCTGTCAATGTTAACACCCTTCGATCGTGCACGAGATGAAGGACGTCCACGGGTCGTTTGCATCCGCTCGACTCAAATACTGATAGTAACTCTTTCTCAACAGGAACAAAGTAGATTGAGAAAGCTTAAGCCAATAACAGAAATGAGTTCATCAGCAAATCATTTAGGACACTTCAGTTCACATGTGCACCTGTCAGTTAGAATATGGTTGGTGCCAAATGAAAGGTTAAGCCACTTGCTGATGGTTTATTTTAACACAAAAATCCAATATAATACCAACTTGCATCATAGATTCCTTGGGTTTTATTGAAGCTTAGTTAGCTACTAAACAGTCAAGAATCAATACTCTATTGTTCTGCCAATTGGGTGATGCCAAGCTATGGCGCTGCTTTGAACAGCCAGCAATTGGCAGCACGCACCCCTAGTGCGTTTGGTAGATGGATGGATGACTCCGTATGTTTTCTGAGTGGAAATGCCAACTTTCAAGTGCAGTGTTGGCAAAATTTTGTGCCAAGTTTGGAAAGTGAGAATTGGTTTCTCTTCTGTTTCTTCTAATGTAAGAATCTGGAGATGTGGTGACAGACCTACGATGGGGACCAGCAAGCACATGACAACAGTTCATTGGGTCTCATAGTTTTGGTTGATGTAACAAGAAAGCTTGATTCTTAGCTGTCTTTCTCCTGTTTCTTTCTCGTCTCACAGGGTGTAACCCGGGCCGGTTCACCCTTGGACCAGCCCGAGCCCGCAGCTGGCCCAGCCCGCCCAACCCGGCCCGCCCAAGGCCGCAGCTAGCCCGGCCCGCCCTAACCCGAGTGCACTGCCGGTCCGGACTGGGTTCACCAAACCGAGCCCGGACCAGCCCGATTTTTTTTTAATACAAACGGTAGGCCCGGTCAGGCCCGCCCGAGCCCGACCCAGACCACCTGGCTGAACCGGTTTTTGCTTCTTTTTTTTTTTTTTTGAATCTTTGGCCCCCATTTACCAAAATACCTCCATTATATGACCGTTTTAGGGAGTATTTTGGTCATTTAAAAAAAAAATTTTAAAAAATAAAATTATAAAAGAAAACTTAAAAATAAAAATAAAACAAAATAAAATTAAAAAAGAAAGTTAAAAAAAATAAATTAAAAGAAAACTTAAAAAGAATCAAATAACAAAATTAACTTCAAATTTAAAGAATATAAAAGAGGAGGGAAAAACATAACAAAATTAAATTAAATAAATTAAATTAAAGGAAAACTTAAAAAGAATAAAATAACAAAATAAACTTAAAATTTAAAAGAATATAAAGTTAAACAAATTGCGAAAATAGAAAAAAAAGGAAAACAAAAAAATAAAAAATAAAAAATAAATAAAACCGGACCGGACCGAGCCCGGCCCGCCCAAGCCCGCCCGCGAACCAGCCCGGACCGGCTCAGCCTACCCAAGCCAGGTCACTGGGCCGGGCTGGGTTTCCTCTCCCCAGACCGGGCCGGGCCCGGTCCGGCCCGCTTACACCCTCGGTCCGGGTTGGGCCCGGACCAAGCCCGGTTGGGCCCGGTTCAAAAGGCAGCGGTCTGGCCTGGACCGGCCTGGGTCACAACATGAGTCTCACTCATGAGTGAGGAGTTGATGTCTGCATAGCTGTAACATAAATGAGGTCATGATCAATGTCTGTTCTTAGCTGCGGGTGGGATCACATATTCGTATTGCGATAGGCACGCACGCACACGTACTTAATCCGTACGTCCGCATATGAGTGCCCTGCATGCACAAGACGCACACCTGCACATGTTCTTAACCCGCATGCATATGCGAACATGTTTCTTATATGGGCACACGCGCACACATAACGCGCACACATAACACGGACGTACCTGTACTATGCCACCCTCTTAAATATGCCAAAGCTCCCTCCCTATAAACGACATGCTCTCCTCGCTTCTCATCTTGATAAAAACGGTAAGCGATTTTTGAACTGAAAATGAGATTTTTGAAAGTTGTGTTAAGCATGCATTTCAAGTAACTCATTTCCTACCACTCATCAGTATATATAACTAATCAAGACGGTATAGGTTGTCGGTCGATTAGTGCTGTAGAGGACTAACAGCAGTAGTTGCAGATCTTCTTGCACAACTGCACATCTTGAAAGGGTTCATCGATTAGGTTCAAAACTGAAAATACAGCTCTACGGAGACACCGATCTTCATATTAAAAATAGTACATAATCCATCATGCAAAATCAACACAGTTACTACCTATGTTCGGTAGAGAGAGGACTAAAAAGAGAGATTTGGTCATAACCAAAAATAACACAGAAATATAAGTAATATCACAAACTGTACTGTACTCGTTTTATTTGCAGAAACAATAGCACCTGTGCTGAAAGATTAGCTGAAACAACAAATAGGGTGGTTGACAGTAACCAGGTTTATGTACAATGCCTGGGTTTGCTTCCTGCCAGGTTGAAGAATGATGCAACAGTATAACATTATTCATTTCTAATTTGTGGCATTGAACATCTTCATTCTTTGTCTGCAACTTTATAGTTCATACAACTAACCAAAGCAACAGAACAGCCTTTCAAAACAAGAGAACAGTGTCAAGAAATCTGTATACACACTACATTTCCCATAAATCACGTTTGTGACGATCCATAATATTTCTATGAAATTTACTGCTGGTATTAACTTGTAAACAAAATTTACGACACAAAATATATACAAAACCAGGGATACCCTTTGTGTCTTCTAATATTCTTGTATGACGTGTTTCTATATAGCTATAAATTTACTATAAATTTACATTCACCTACGAGAAGTCAAGGATTTTTTAATACAGTCTAAAAAGCCCGCACAGTGAGCTTCGGGCAATTCGCAACCAGCATCATCATCTTCGTTTAAATCGACTGAATGAGGCGATCGAAGTTTTCCATGAGTCTGACAGGTTTTCATCGTCTTGCAATGTTCTGCCTCATCGTCTCTGATGTTTACAAACACATCATACAAGTTCTCTATACGAACAACAGATAAAAAATAAAGAAGAAATAAGTATTGACATTTTAAATTGTCTCCAGAAACTTCAATTAAAGACGCGATAACTAAAGATTAACAAAAGCAAATGAACTAAAACTTCGATTACCTATCTTTGGCCTCCTAGTGTTAGGAATTCTCTCTGTTTGGAATTCATCTTTATGTAGCAAAAGAAAATTAAGTGAGTCAAAAAGGATAGATGTCAGTAAACAGAGCGCAATAGCAAAAGTAATGCCCCAAGTTTGAGTGACTTACCAAACATGTACATGTCTTCATTCATGTAATATTTTATAGCAACCTCTGGAGCTGGTAAGTTTTTCAATTCTTCTGCACCAGCAAAATAAGTATACAATCAGAAAGAACGAAAATTATAGAAATGAAACGACGAAAGCAACTAATCTTATTGAAATCTACGATTCAGAAAGTTGTGTTTACTACAATTGTTTGAGGAAATTATACTACTTCAATGTGTTAAAATTAGACCAGAAAATGGAAGGAGTGCAAACAAACTCAAGCGTAGTAGAACACCTTTTTAAAGTCTCTTCGAACAGAAACTATGAACACCAACAAAGAGTAGCCCACTAGATTTTCTAAATTATAAAAGTCAAAACCTTCCATCTAGAGCCCGATGGAGAAAGTTCCCATTGGAAGCATGAAAATGCTTTGGAAATAGGATCCAACAAACACTTGCAGATGAACTGCTATGTAATTTGACCATAACCATATAGCCATGTGTGCCATCCATTTGGGGCGAGAGTTATGAATTACAGAAGCAATAGTTCATAAAGAAAAAAACTTCTTCAAATCTTTTGTACACCCTAAAATCAATTTGGATATTGAAGTGAAATGTTAACATTGCTCAAATCCAAGAATGAAGATGAACAAAACAAACTACTGCGTGTTGCATCTCCAAAGATTACTTCAATGGTCTGGGTGACAATATATGAGTATGATACCATCAAATTAAGGAGCAAGAGTTGGATAATTTAACAACCTACAAGTGTGGGAGCAAGACATGAATACTGCAACCTCATATGCAATTATAAGGAAAGAGCAGCCGCTTAATCAGACACAATTTATTTACTAAATATCATGCACCTCACAGTTCTGCAGCCTAAAGCACACTAATTATGACGCACAAATCATCCAAAATGAGAAAAGAAAATGCATAGTTGAATGGAAATCAAAACCTAACCTTCCCAAATCTGAAATTGTCAGAACATAATGTGCTACAAATGATCCCTTCTTTTCGTACCCAACTAGAGCTCAAGACATTTAAAGAGACTATCTATGCTATGAAATACTTAGGACCTGTTTGGTTCACCGTAATGTAATTGTAACCCCATTATTACTGGATTTTTTTTTGGCTTGAAACGACAATATTACTGGCGTTTTTTGCTTGAAACGCCAGTATTAATGGCTTTTTTCTTCCCTTCTTTATATGCCCTTTAATGTGACGTTTTGTAGGGGTGAGCATTATTCGGTTTTGGACCGAAAACCGAACCGAACCGAACCGAATAAGAGGTTCGGTTCGGTTTTAAAAAAATTCGGTTCGGTTTCGGTTTTGAAAATACTAAATTTTCTTATTCGGTTTCGGTTTCGGTTTTGGGTTTCGGTTTCGGTCCAAAACCGAAAACCGAATAAGAAAATTTAATTAATTAATTTATATATATATGTGTGTGTGTGTGTGTGTACTATATATATACGCATTAATATATATAGGTACATACTAAATATATATAGGTATATACTAAATATGTCTATGTATATTTAGTTACTATATATATTAACAAAAAAAAGCTCAAAAAAATCAAAACAATATGAATAAACCGAATAAACCGAAAACCGAACCGATTTAGTTCGGTTCGGTTTGATTCGGTTTTAGGCCAATTCGGTTCGGTTTCGGTTTTGCTTATTCGGTTTCGGTCCAATTCGGTTTTGGGTTATTCGGTTCGGTTTAAACCGAATAAACCGAATGCTCACCCCTAACGTTTTGTACCGTTAGACCAAAATTTACAAAATTTTGACCGACCAGTACAATTTCAGAAAACTATACACCGCTACAGTAAATTTTCTGTATAATTATAATGAAAGCTAAGGGGGACAAATCTACTAATTTGTGGCTCAACTTGTTCAATCTTAATCCATCTTACTCCACACACCCACTACTGTACAACCCTTCCTAGTAACTAAATACACTTTATATGCAGAGCAGCACCTCCGGTCAAGTCAGTCACATTCATACAAGATTTACAGGACACGGATGAAGCTGATTGTATCGAGTATTAGTCCACTCCACGACGCTCCCTTCATATAGGACAATTTCCACTGGGTTTCTATGTCTATTTCTGGTTTTATTTTCTTAAAATACTTTTATTGTACTATCAGTGCTTCAAAATACAAAAGTGCAGCGACCGTCGAAATGGCAAATCCTTAAAGCAATGTGAAGCACAAGCTCCATTATTATTTCTTATTGTAGTTCTTACTGACTATGAAATACAATAATCATAAATGTGATATTGTCTGTTTCTACAGTGAACATATGGATGCGGCGGAGATTATAAAAAAATTAGAAGGAGAGTTACGCAATTAAAGTAGTTAGATGTTATGGTTGTCAAAGGATTAATTGGGGCTGACAGATGCCTTTAGTAAAAGACAACACTTCTAAATAGCGAACCGTAATTATTGGGTTAATTCACAACTAAACGAATTGAGAGTTCGTAGTCCACAATAATGTCACATGTAAAGCTCTTGCTCTTCCACTTGCTTTTCTAAAATTATTCAACTAACAAAATGCTTAGCACAATACAACAAACTTAGCACAATACAACAAACTTAGCACAATGCTGGCCAAGTACAAAATATGTGATAAAAAAAATTCCTATTTGCTCTACGGTCACCTGATTTCTTCATTGGGTTTCTAATAGCTCAGTTACAAAATGTCACACAATGTGTTATCATATAAAATGTTCATTGGAACCAATGTATTGTGTAAAAAGGAAAATATTGGTCAGGAATCATACCTTCTTTAAGCTTTAAGAATTTGTCATAAGTTGAGTAAGCATGCCTCTCGACACATTCAGAAAAATGATCTGCAACAAATATGAAATAATGGTGAAGAAAACACTAAATTTAGAGAAGCAATATGGCAAATAACTTGCAAAACATAAAAAAGACTCGATGTTTAACAACCAAAAGACAACTATGTTCTTTACCGGTGCTAAGTATGATATGCAAATAACTTGCAAAATGACATTACCATAAATTTTATTGTATGTTTTTTCTGTCTAGAGAAGTTAAAGGCGTTGTTATGAGGGGCCTTGTTCCCTGAGTTGTGGGCACTTAAGGATTTGTGGAGAAGGATATCAACGTAAGTTGTGTTGTGACCGGAGAAATATGGAGCAGTTTCTAATTATAGCAACATATACCAATATAAGAGACGTATATGTCAATAGAGCAGTGGGATTTACAACTATAAGGGGGGCCTAATACAAACAAAGTCCCTCATCCATCCTTCGACTTAACATTTGTAATGTTACGGAAATGAGGGTTAGTTCCTATTACTTCCGTTGGCTTCGTACATTGTATGACACTAATGTAGACATTTAAATATATTAACGTCAAATTATCTCAATAATAATAATAATTGTCAAGAAGAAACTCAACTTACTTGAATGTCTTAATTGAGGTAGGTTGGCAACACTAATATATGATTAGGAGAGATGCTCATTGTACATTATTACATGTGTGACTGAAATAGAGAAATATGGTCATGAACTTCGAGATTTATTTGCGGGCAATGAGCATATTTTGTCATACAAAAAGGATCAGTTGGCACTTGCATGCTGAAGGATGCGTGTTCAAACCCCAAAAACCTCCTCTCTATAAAAGTAAGGGTAAGGCTGTATTAGTCTTGATCCTCCCGAGACCATGCATTAGCGAGACCCTCATGGCACTAGAATCCCTTCATAATTTTGTATGAAAAAATACTAAACTAACATGTATAAAATAAAAAATAATTAAGTTTTGTAAACATACAAGCTATTAGAAGTGGCAATTTTAATCATCATGATGAAGGAAGATACACGATGCACTAGTTAGGAGTAATGGTAGGATATTAGTCAAGGAGGCTTCTAGACTAGGGTTAGGCCTAAACAAACTTGGATTGTGGTGTAAAGAAGGATATGGTATTTCCCCATGTGACAGAGATGTTCCTTGACATAGCTGAATGGAAGAAAAGGATTCAGATAGATGACCCCAAAAAATAAGGATAAACCTTTGTTGTCGTTGTGACGCACGAAATTATGTAAGCAGACATATGAGGAGTAATAAGATTGTTTTAAAAATAAAGGAGAAAAACTTATATTAAATTAAAAGCATGATTTTATTTCTATAACAGCTATTCACCCCTTCACTGCCTGAAATTCTATGCAAAAGCAATCCAAGTTAAAACAAATATGAACGTGCATACTAAATGGAATTTAGTAATCCAAGTCCAGCCTAAATGACAATACTGATTTTTAATATACTTACTTTTAACTATAATAGGATTATTAAATACATTTGCTATTGAAGGCTATGTCACAGATATCTTAAACGAGAAAACTTTAAATGTGCATGTCTACTCACATGCCATTCTTGGGCTCAAAGCATACATGAAGGCTGTCATGAAGTAGTAAAATATCGCAATATGTTGAGCAAGAAAACGATCAAACCAGAAAGAATTACCACCAAGTTCCTGAAAAGTAATAAGAAACAGTGTTACGCATTACTCTCCAGTGACACATGAAGTCATCAGCTAGGCTGATATATGCCAGAGGACGCAACATCTGATACTTAACAAAGGTGTATATCTTATGTGCAAATAGAATTTATAATCAATTATGAAAAGATAGAGCAACTATTAATTACCCAATTAAATACATAAATTCAAACATATACGTGCTAACAACTAGAAAATAGACATGATTCCCATGTCAACTTTTTGGAATGTTACTGTGCGGGTCCATGTCACACAAATATGGACACGGATATCGTTATGGAGAAGATACGGGTACAGGATGGGGCATTTTCAAATAGGTACAAAAAAAGGTAGTTACCTATGTTGCATGAATACAGATATGGAAACAGGTATGAACCCAATACTGATACAGCCCATTTTTCTGTATCCCTGCAACATAGGTGTGGAATTATTTGAAACCAGATAATTAAAATCTTTGTCACTTACCTAAGTTTAATTCATTTTGCTTCTTAATATAACACTTCAACATAAAAGACACGGTCACTGAATTGGGATTGACCATGCAGAAGAACTCCATGTTAAAGGCTTCAAGGTCCAAGCATGGATTACCATCTCTCTATAAGACACCAAGCTCCTGGAAACACAACCATGGGCGAGATATGATCTGGCCAAAAAGACTAGAAGTAGTTGGCAGGTAACTACCGCACCTTATCAGTCATGCACTTTAAGCTTAGGCCAAAACAAGTTCCAAATTCATAGATAAATAAATACATAGATAAAGTTTAACAAGAAAACTCTTAAGTTTGGAGGTAACAAGAAGTCGTTTTTTTGGGTATATTCGATCACAAAATCAGGTGTACAATTGGCATGATTTACGCATACCTTTTTTTGTTTGGAATCAAAATTTCTGGTTGCATCAAGTTATAGTTTTTTCCACCTCTCCTGTGAGGATAAGTTCAGGTCACTGTAGGATGACATCTCTATGTCAGCCTTCTCATAGTACTAGAACACGACTTACTTAGATTTTTTTTTTTCCAGTCATGAGTCATATATTCTTATTCTCCCTTTTTTTAAGTGACTTACTGCCTGGTTTTAAAATCCTTAGCGCCCCCCCCCCCCCCCCCCCCCCCCCCCTTCCCTTTTCCTTTTCTTCCTTTGTCCCTCCAGAACACACACAAAAACAAGACTCCTTGCCAGGCCTCTGAGGTCCTTGCCACCACCTGATCACCTTGGGTCCCTGGCTTTTTGAACTTAGACAGTAGCTTGCAAGATGATGCTAGTATAGACCCTTAACTACCCATTACCTCCAAAGGAGCATGTGAATCCGTTAGCAAATATAACGGGTTCACATGTTTCTTTGGAAGTAATGAGTAGTTTGAATGGATATCCTCTTTGCAAGTGTTGAAGGGGACATGGCCCTTAATAGAGCTGAATGGAAGAAAATGATTCAAACAGACAACCCCACAAAAATTGGAATGAAGGCTTTGTTGTATATATATATATAAAGCAAATCGAGCTATTGGTGCATGCATATCATAGATAGGTTCTGAAAGAAGGGGGTTATAAAAATGAGTTTAAAAAGAAGATAAAGTTTTCATATGCTGATAAATATATTATTCAAACTTTTCGTTTACAAAACCTTTGCACCGGGGAAAATAACACGATTCACAAATAAGACATTGAACTAATCAGATGGTGTCATTGTTTACTAAGATATATAACTCAGATGAAGAGAGAACTGCAATGCTTCCAAGGAGGACAGACATAGGAATATTAAGCTATGAGATTCATTTGTTTAAAATGAAAGAAAAGTACCTCCATGATAAGTAGATGGTGTAACTCGTTCAAGGTTTCAGCAAAATGCACTTTAAG
Organism: Iris pallida; assembly: GCA_029216955.1. Classification (NCBI taxonomy): domain Eukaryota; kingdom Viridiplantae; phylum Streptophyta; class Magnoliopsida; order Asparagales; family Iridaceae; genus Iris; species Iris pallida. Next base: position 9,499,782 of record JANAVB010018993.1, read on the forward strand.
ATAATCAGCTCTTCTCCACCAACCAAAACTTTCATACATGTGTAGAACGGATATAAAGGCTTCCAGTTCAAAGATTCAAGTTAGAATCAGTAATGGAATGCTTCTATTTGCATTAATAGATCAAGCAAGAAAAGTGACAATTAGAAGAACATCATTCAAGGAAATTACACGTGTAGAGACTGATACTCACCAAAGTATGGTACCCTAGCTATAGTTTCCAACACAAAAAATCTCGCATAATCTCGATCACGGTACAATGTATCAAGTATCTTGATGACTGACTCCTGCAAGAACAGAATTGAATGACAAACCTTAGCCCCCGTACAAGTGTACATGAACCAAAGAAATGGGCCAAAATTATTAAGTAGATCAATTTCAGTTGGTAGGCAGACAACAAGCACGATTAAGTTCATGCAAGAGTCTGCATATAAGTTGTTTACTTGAACTCTTCAAACAACTATCAAGCTATTCTGCTGCTCTGCATGTATCTTTTTGCATATATAAGCAGATAAGCAGAATTAAGTTCACGGAAGAGTCAATATTACGACATGTCATCTTTATTTGAACTCTTAAAACAAACAGGCTATCAAACTATGTCGAGCATGCATGTTCATATTATTATAAGAAATGGAAGTGATTCAAGTTAAACTACAGATGGAAGAGTGTCAGAGAAAACAAATAATATGAATCATGCCTATGTTAGCCCAATGATTACTTTGAGTATTTTGGTTATGGTTAATCGATTAAGTTTCTTGTTATAAATCACTAATGGTTATGCAATCACTTAAGTGTTAATACTTTACTTAAGCAAGTCCAAGTATTTCACTATTATATTGCTTTGTTTACCCAACATTTATTAGTGTTGAATACAAATATTATTATCATCCACAGTTGTATCTCACGATATCTTTATTAGTGTCGGATACTACCTCACTCCTATCATCCACACTTGCATTTCATGATATCTATATTAGTGTTGGATATGATACCGACACTAACTTGCTATTGTGTATATTGCTTTATTTGCCTAACGTTTATTTTGTAGAAAAGCAATTATGTTAGTCATGGACTTATGAAAAATAAAGAAACCATGTTGGACCAAAGATAAAAGAACTCAAATTGCATCTAAGCTAACTCTGAAAACGGTAAGTTATGAAGATAAACGGACTCAAGCCATATCAAAGTCAACTTGGAGATCGAAAGCTATCAAGACACAAGAGCCACAATCAAAAGTCAAAGCTCTATCAAAGATGAAAAAACTTGAAGAAGCCAAACTATTTGAAGGATCAAGATCTTCAAGATACTCAAGTCAATTATGTCTATGTTGTTCAAGGCCCTGTCGGGGCACCAAAAAGATCACCAATCCTTTTTGAAATAGGTTGAAGTCCGCAAACCTTCGGATCGAAGCTTGTGCAGAGCAGTAGAAGTTAGCGGATCCTTCGAATCAAAGCTCGTATGTATGAAGTTATTGGGTCATTCGCATCAAATCTTGCAAGTGTAACTATGTTAACGCTAGTTGATTAAATTCAAAGATATTTTTGGAATTGGAATGTCTCACTGAGTATATCAGAATACATACATCCGGTGTTTGTGTTCTTGTTTTATTTCTAGCACTCTTTAAACTGTCTATTAGCATTCTTTAATTGTGCTTAATTTTCGTTAAACCATATTCACCCCCACCCCCTAAGGTGCTTACAGCCTACACTAGCTCAACTGCCAAAGTGTCACTATTAATGCACAAAAGAAATAGATAGTATAGCAAAACCCCACATCGTATATCTCACAATGGCCTTAGTCTTGCAAGTACATTTTCCAGTGGAGGGCAATGTACTAATATGTTTTTCGGACCCATGATCTTATGTTTTCCTTTTTTAATTTTGTTGTCCTTTTGGTAGCCATTGTACTTTCGGTGGCAGATAGGTATTCATTAGTAATATGTGAGATTCAGTCACTCATTAGATCTGTTATGCTTTATTTATGGTCTATACTTGATATGTTTGCCACTTGTAAATTATGGTATGGAATACTAATTATGATTCTTTTACTTTCTATATATTACCTTTTGTTATCTATTGCCAAATGCTTGAAGCTTACCAATATGTGTGAACATACAAATGAGTTATATTTTTTTGAAATATATTCATCTTTGATTATATACTTCGGTAAGTTACTCTATAACATGATTTGTTGGCCTACTGCTTGTGATTTATGAATCACAATGTTCGTTGTCATTTATCTCTGGAGCTCTGGTTATCTATTGGCTAATATATTTAATTTAGCAAAATTATGTATTCAAAGTCGTATACTTAATTTAGAAATATATTTAATACACTCTACCTATATGGAAACCAGGAGAGTACACTTCACAGTATGTATTCCAGTATGCAATATTGACTTCAATTGCCACAGAGCAATCAACTACTATGTTGACTACTACACGGGAAGGAATAAGTCTCAGTTACTAAGTTGAACCACAATATCTTGCTCCCCTAGGAGTCTATAGATTGTTTGCTTCATGCATGTTTACTGTTTAGTCTCTCCAAGTATAATTTGAGAGAGGATGGATTTCAAGAACATGAAAGCTGAATCAGTCCATTATGCAGACATCAAATTTCTGGATATTGCGGCAGAAGATAGGACGGAATGAAACTATTGTTCATGAGGATTCATCAAACAATTGAACTCTGAAAATAATGGAAAGAACTTGCTCAAATAGTCACGGCTGAGCATTACTTAATATAGATCTGCTCTTGTTAATTAGGCCTTGAACTTATGTTAAAAAAATTATTGCCATCACCCCATAAGAAAACACAAACAAGAAAACTGAAAAAATAATTAGCGATTCACTACTTCTACAAAGAATTACTTGCATATACAGCACAATAAAAGGGACAAGTATTAATTGAACCTACAGTGAGAAGAATATTCACGGACTGCTCAAACTTAATAACCCATATTTCCACTGCACCTGGTGCACTTGCCGCCTTTTCAGCATCCACTACCTTCTGCTCATTACCGGGAGAACTCTTTACTTGAAAAGAGTCTTCCACTTTCACCTTATCTTCGGTCTCTTTCACAGATAGGGCCCTTACTTGATACTTCTTCCTATCAACAAAAGATTTATGTTCAATGCATGTTCAATGCCCAGTAAAGAAAATCTGATAAATATACTATAAATGTAATCACAAGGATAAAACTATGTTAAATTTTCCATGATCTAACTCTAATAACAGCTAAGTAATATGAAATACAAACTTATGAAATTTGAGAAAACATTGAGAGAGAAAAAAACCATGTTTCGATTTGGAAATGCAAAGAAACCCACCATCCAATTTGTCAAGAAATTTATTCCAAAGGAAGATCAGTTTTATTTTCCATGCCCATTAGAGAAAATACTGATAAATATATTATACATGTTATCGTAAAATTATCTCAACTTTTCCATGATCTAGCCCTAATAACAGCTAAATGATATGAAACAAGAATTTGCTACAAAACCATATGACACAAACTGAAAACCCATGTCCTGATATGTAATTTCATGGAAACCAATCATCCAATTGTCAAGAAACTGATCATAGAGGGAAAGAATTGCCAAGAAACTAATCAGAGAGGGAGAAGAATTTTTATTTTCCATTCCCCATCAGAGCAAATTCTGAGAAATATATTATACATGTCATGGTATGTCTAAAAGTATCTCAAATCCCCCATTATCTACTCTAATAACAGCTATGTAACATGAAACAAGAATTTTCTACAAAAGAGTATGAAATTTGAGACAATATTAACACCCCATTGAAGAAAATCTGATTAATATATTTAGATGTTAAAATTAATTGAAATTTTCCTTGATCTAGCTCTAATACTAGCTAAATAACACGAAACAGGAATTTGATACAAAACCCAACGAAAATATGAGACAACGTTAAGAACCCATTTAAGAAAAATCTGGGAAACATATGATATATGTCATAGCAAGTCTAAGATTAGCTCAAACTTTTCCATGATCTAGGTCTAATAACAGCTAAGAACAACAACAACAACAAAGTCTTTATCCCAAATTTTTTGGGTCAACTATTTGAATCCTCTTCTTCCATTTCAGCTCTCTTAAGGGACATGTTCTTTGTAACGCTAACATAAAGCATATCCCTCTTTAAAACCTCAATCCATGTTCGTCTAGGCCTACCTCTAGTCCTAGCAGTACTTTTACTACTATTTTATTGCTCCTCCTTACTATAGTATCTACTTGTCTACATTGCACATGTACACAAGTAATATGTACTAAATAATTTGTAACAAAACCCTATATAAATTGAGAGTAATGTTAAAAACCAATTAAAGAAAATCTGATAAACATGTTTTAGATGTCAGCAAGTCTCCATAATCTAACACTAATAACAGCTAAATAACATGAAACAAGAATTTGCTACAAAACCCTATGTAATTTCAGACAATATTGAAAAACCGTTAAATAAAATCAGATAAACATATCATAGATGTCATAGCAAGTCCAAGGTACTTAGGCGCACTCAAGGCGCAAAGGGTCCATATTGTCCGAGGCGCAAGGCGCATTTAAGGCGCGCGCACGAGCGAAGCGAGGCGCAAAGGGTCCATATTGTTTGAGGCGCAAGGCGCATTTAAGGTGCGCGCCCGAGCAAAGGGAGGCGCAAAAATAATAAATCACAAAAATATACATAAATCAGTAATGTAAGAAATAAAACCAAATAACATATTAAAACCAACAAAAATATGTTAAAACATAACCAAGTAAACTAGCAGAGCAATAATAGTGGTAGCGGTCAACAGAACTAACAAGAGTTTGTATTCTTACTACCACGTTTTTAATAAATTTTAGTTTTTCTAGTTCAACTGTAACTAACTTTGGCAACAATAGAAAGGGTTAACTCCCTCCTACTTGTATGAGGTAAGGATTATTTTCATACCTCAAATATATATATATATATATATATATATATATATATATATAAAACCACAATGCGCGTCTAGGCGCAACCTGGGTGCGCCCGGAGAAAGGCGCCTCGCCTAGTGAGATGCAAGGCGCAGCTCATGCGCTTTTCTGCGAGGCGCGCCTTTGACTACCATGAGCAAGTCTAAAAATTAGCTCAATTTTTCATTAATATAACTCTAACAACAGCTATGTAACATGGAACAAAAATATCCTAGCAATCCTTGTGAAATATGAGACAACATTAAAAAACCCATTAAAGAATCTGACGAAATATATTTGTACATGTCATCTCAAGTTAGAGACTTCGAGTTATGTCAAAATTTCCATGATCTGAACTCTAACTAACATGAAACAAGTCAAAATTTCCATGATCTGAACTCTAACTAACATGAAACAATAATTTGCTACAGAACCCTATGAAATTTGAGACAATATTAAAAACCCATTACAGATATTCTGATTAATATGCTATAGATATTAAAATTATCTCAAAATCTCCGTGATCGAGCCCCGATAACGTGTAAATAACACGAAACACGAATTTTCTACAGAACCCCTATGAAATTTGAGACAATACTAGAAACCCATTTCTCGATTTAGAATTTAACGGAAACCCAACATCCAATTTCTCAAGGAACTGACAAATAATAGGAGCAGAGACGAAAAAAAAATATACCTAGAAAACGAATTTATGCGCGGAGAAGGGAAGGAAAGAGGGGGTCTGGATAGGAGAGGAGGGGTGATGGTGGAGGTGGCGAGGAACAAAGAAGAGGAAAGTAGAGAATTCATGGCTACTCTCTTCTTCTACTTCAGTTGTTTGCTGTGATTTAGAATGAGGAGGAGGAGGAAGAAGAAGAACAGGAAGTATATTCTTCATTCTATAGAACGGCCGACTGGTGGGGATACGGCCAAATACTTGTGTTAGAACTTTGCAAAATTTAATTTTCTTTTGCCAACTTTATAAACCCTCCTTTTTTTATTTTATTGAAGAAGCTTTCCCAATTTTGTCTTATAGTTGTGAATTAGAAAAGTTTAGATTGAGCAAAAAATAAGCATACTTTTTAAAACACAATAAACATTTTCAAGCACTATGTCAAGACTCCTATGTATGGAGAACGACTATTAAAATTTTTTTTTGGCAATTCTAAGGGTAATAATATTCTTTTTTCACTGTCAAAATTTTTAACAGTCCAATATATTGATATGGCTTCTATTTAACAGTCCTAAAAAATTTGGACAGTCCCGAATAAATTTTTTCAGCGACAAATAGATAATTAAAAAAACAATAATTTAGGTTATCCTGAGTAAATTGTGTAGTACCTGTAGCACCTATATTTATATAGCGTATGATTAAAACGTATATATATATATATATATATATATATATATATATATATATATATATATATAGAGAGAGAGAGAGAGAGAGAGAGAGAGAGAGAGATGTGCATTTTCTCACTTTTGCATCCTTCATGCATCCCTCTATTGAATTTTTTTTAAGTCATCTAATGCATCTCTCTTAACCAATAGACTAGATGTCATTTGATATATATATATAGAGAGGAAGGATCAAGATCCCCACAATTTTTGCATCCCCATGCATCCCCCCTATTTGCACCGTTGGATGGTGCTTTAAGTCATCTAATCTTAACCATTGATTTACCAATGGTTAAGATTAGATGACTTAAAGCACATCCAACGGATGTGAACATGGGGATGCAAAAATTGTGGGGATGCCTATCCTTCCTCATATATATATATATATATATATATATATATATATATATATATATATATATATATATATATATATATAATGCCAATGATCTCTAGCTCAAGTGGTTAGAGTGAGGCACATGCTCCCAAGAGGTTACAGATTCGAGCAACGGAAAAAGTACATTTAAGTTCATGTGGAGGAATAAATGTGAGTGCGTCCGGATGCGATGAGATACAAGTGCTGGTGCGAGCCTTCGGGTCGAGCATGATGCGGTGAGATACAAGTATGGGTGCGGACCTTTGAGCCGAGTTTGTTACAATATATATATATATATATATATATATATATATATATATATATATATATATATATATATATATATATATATATATATATATATATATATATTATACAAAACACAAAGGTTTTTGAATCCTAGGGCTGACTGTGCTAAGATAAAGAGTGGTTGGGATTTAATCTTGGTGAATCAACGGTGGTGGGGTTTTATGGGGAATCCAAAGAGTGGGGTTTGCACTCATAATGGTTGTGGATGAGCATTATTGAGAGTGGGGTTTTATGGGGAATAAGCATTATTTAGAGTGGGGTTTTATGGGAAATCCAAAGAGTGGGGTTTGCACTCATAATGGTTGTGGATGAGCATTATTGAGAGTGGAGTTTTATGGGGAATCCAAAGAAAATTCACATCCAGCAGTGGTTGGGATTTAATATTTTGATGGGGGCCTCATAATTATTATTGTTCGTTTAAAATTGGGGGTCCAAGATTTTGAGGGGGAATACCTTAAATGAACCATGCACTATGGGCACGGGTTATGACTAGTATATATATATATATATATATATATATATATATATATATATATATATATATATATATATATATATATATATATATATATATTGGAAAAAGGGTAAATTTTATTCCAAAATCAGACAGTACTCATACAACATACAGACGGATGATCGTCCACCCGTCAGTCGACCATTTCTTTTACATCAAACTCCAAATTATGGAGGATACCAACCGGAGGGGTGATAAGCCCCTCGAATATGCGTCGATTCCTCTCCCGCCAAATATGCCAGACAACAGCTGCCAGCCGAATCCTATCAGTCTTGAACCAGACCAAGCCTCTCCCTCTGCAATCTCGAATACTCGTGATGATTGCACCAATCGACCTGCCAGAGATACCACCACCCAGCATACGGTTCTGTTCAGACCATATTGACCATGAAACTCCACAGTCAAAAAATAGATGAGACATCGATTCATCCTCCAAATCACAGAGAGCACACTTCGGATTAGGGACCTGCATCCCAAAAGAGATGAGTCCGTCCCTGGTCAGCAGACGACCAAGGAGCAGACGATAAATACAAAGCTGCATTTTCCTGGCCAGATCCTTGCACCAAATGAAGTCATAACCACCAATTGGGGGATTGGCACTACGCATAAGGTTGTAGCCACTCTGGAAGGAGAACTCCCCCGAGACAGTATCTCCAGTCATGCCAGACGGATCCCAGACCCAAATATTCTCAGGCTGGGATGGACCAATCTCAATCCCGCGAATAATCTCACCCAGTCCCTCAGTATGACTGTAGGACTCCGGACTCCAAGCTCCATTTCTAATGATGTGCTGACAAGACAGACCTCTGCTCACCTCCCTGTGATCTCGATCGCCTATAATGTCCACCAGAGACTGGTGCTCTATCTAGGGATCCAACCATCGGTCAGTTCCAGCCCCATCACACATGATCCTCCTGACAGCCGATTGGAGAACGGTTCTGTGTCTCAAAATTTGTTTGAAGGTCACAAAGTGGTTGTTGTCTATACCACACCTCCAGAAGTTGCCATTCCTCACATAGCGAGACCGCATCCACTCCGTCCAGAGGGATCTCCCTTTGATGAACTGCCATGTCAGTTTCAGGGCCGAGGCTTCCCTGATAACCAACAGAGGACGAAAACCCATACCTCTCTCCTTCATTGGCCGACATAGCTGTTCCCAAGAAATCGCATGAAGGTTCTCTCTCCAGATGAAATCGGTACAGATCCTTTCAACTTTTCTGATGGTAGCCATGGGTATCAAAATAGACTGCAGCCAGAACTGGGCCGCATATGGCCAACTTTAAATATATTGGCCGCATGGCCATTTAATCTCCTGCATGCATAAGAATATTTAAATATAATAATGGCCTTAGCAGTTGTGGCCGCATGAGCTTTTAGATTTAATGCATGCGTTAAGCTTGCATGTATTAGCAGCATAAGCTTTTATTTAATACATTAATTAAATTGCCTGCATACAGTTGAGCCGCATATGGCCATTGGCCATTTCTAGCCGCATGGCTTTTCTTCTGTTGCTCAGCCGCATAAGAAGTACATTATTGGCCGCGTGACTTTTCTTTAGCATGCATCAGCATGCATAAAGCTTGCATGGAAGCATGCATAAGCTTGCATGGAAGCATGCATGCATCAGCATGCGTAAGCTTGCATTAAGCTTCTTGCATGGAAGCTTGTATTAAATGGAAGCATGCATTAAGCATGCATTATAATGTATTAGCATGGATCAACATGCAGGCATGCATGGCTTTTTACCTTACTTTGCATTAGCATGCATTAAGCATGCATTAACAATAATGGCCGCATATGGCCTATAGTTGGCCGCATGCAAGCTTGCTTGCATGATTGTGCATTTAAATATTAGCTTGGCCTAGAGTTGGCCGCATGCATGCTTTGCTTGCATGTTGGTGCGAATATGCATGGCTGCATGCATTTGTTAATGATTTGGCTATTATTTAATGCCTTGGTCATTCAATTTATATGTGAGCCGCATTTGGTAATAGATGCTGGCCGCATATGGTAATTTATTTATTCCTGGCCGCATGGCCATTAGACATTTATTTATTCATGGCCGCATGCACATCTACGTGCTTGGCTGCATGCACATTTATTTCTAGGTAGCCGCATGCACGTTAATATTTGTGGCCGCATAGGCCATTATTAATTGCACTTGGCCGCATGAATTGTTTGTCAGCCGCATGCACTTTGCATGTGCGCGCATGCTTAAATATTTAAACTTTCTCCTGAGCCGCATAAGGCCTAGTGACTTGCATGGCCGCATGAACGAATTTTTCTGAGCCGCATGAGTCCACATCCTTGCTCCTGCTAATATTTAATTACCACTTGTATGCTTGTGCTATTAATTTAAGTGTGTTCTCTGATACGGTGGTGACCCGTTGAGGTGCACTTTTGACAAATGACATGACATGATAGTGGCCCGACGTGGCGCACTCCTGACAGTAAACTTGACCTGACCAATTTGACAGTGAATTTGACATGATAACTTGACATGATAAACATGGCATGATAGTGGCCCGACGTGGCACACTCCTGACAGTGAACCTGACATGATATTTCTCGAAATGCTGTTGCGATGGCTAACCTGGCATGACAAGATTGAATAACTTGGACACCGTAGACGATTGTGCTTATACACATGAACCTGTCTTGTCTTGCATCATGTCTAGGATGGGAACCCCTGAGTACCACGGTCGGGGGTACCCATTGAAATCAACTAAGGCTAACAACTAGAATAATCCAATAGTCATGAAGAGATTTCCCCAGCTACAGGCAATTCCGTTATCTGGGCGTCCCACTTGGGATCTGTAGCTTGCCGTCGAGTAGGGCACATTTCCAGCACACTGATATGTGTTGCACCCTCTAAGTCACCTAAGGGTACGTGCGTCTCCTGGACGACGTACCTACTTGAATTCAACCCCTAATTGCGTCCGGATAGCCTGTATGGTCTGCAGGGCTTGTGGCTGTGGAATAATCTTATTGCATCTTGCTAGTAACTAAGGCTTATGATAACCCTAGTTAGTTAAAGTATCAAGCCGTATTTATTGCTTGGCCGTGAATGTTGGATGGAGTTCATCAGTCTAGTCTTGTCTTAATCCTGTACAAGATTGTTACATGTCCTGATTTCTTATTTTATCTTGCCGATAAATGGTGGGAGAAACCAAGTTCTGTTCAGACGAAGGGTTACAACCCTAGTCCTTGTTTGGTTTACGGGTTGTAACCTGGTTATCTGAATAGTCCTATGGTTATCTCATCGTATATCACCTGTCATACTTTTTCCTCAATTACTGTCTTTTATTATGTAATTATATTTTTGTGCTAATTGCTGGTTTTAGTTCCTAAGTGAAGCCTCCTTTGTGGCACTTGCTCTTTCTGGGATTTTGACCCAGCTGGTTTTGTATGGCCAGATTTCGGAGCAGCTCCAGAGGATCTATCTGCCTTCCAGCCCAATGGTGACCACCAGGCGTAACTAGGACAACGAGTGGGTTATTTTTGGTTCTCCCACTCTATTATAAAAATATTCTTTTGAGGCGTTTAGCCGACGAGCACGTGTTAGCTCGATTGCACCTTTATTTACTGTCTTCCTACGAGCTGTAACATGATTGGCAACCAAGGGTTGATCATGTATGACTGAAACTCTTGCTAGTCTTGACATTTTATAACGACTAGCTTCATGATCAGCTGAATATGTAATATTTGGGATGCCTTACTATTGTATATTTGGTGATCTTACATCTTGTAACATTTATTTGCTTGCTTGTGATTGAGACACTAGGCTTGTTCATGACCTTAAGAGACTGTTGGTTTGTAGTTAAACCCTCATATATCTAGACAGCCGTGACCGTATAGTGAGGTGGATTCCATTTCATTATACGTAGCTGGCTATGTTCGCCTCCGCTCTCTAGTATTCTGGTTCTGGGGCGTGACATGCTGGATTTTATTTATATATATATGTATTTATATGTATATGTATATATGTATATATATGTATATGTATATATTATATATTATACTGTTAAATATATTTTATGTATACTGTTTAAATGTATCAATACTGTATATGTATATATTTATATATATATTTCCTTATATATATGTATATGTATATGTATATGTATATGTATATATATATTTATATATGTTATTTTGTGTATATATATATGCATTTTTTATATACAAAATTATATGTATATATTTCTATGTAAATATAATTTTGTGCTATATGATATTATGTATAAATTTACAAGTTATTTTATTACTTAATTTTATGACTTGTATATTTCACTACATAAATATATATATTATTAAAATACTTTAATATTCATTTGTATATATATTTTAATATGTGTATTTTTGTATTTTGATTGATTACGGCCATTTGAGTCCAGACCTATCATGGAATCTGTGAACTTAAATAAGCCTAAATATATTCAAGGTCTGTACGAGTCATATCGGACTTGATTCATGGCTTTGGGTCCTGTATCTGGACTCCGGTTCAATTTTGTATACGTGGATAAAATATTAAATAATTATTTATTTATTTTCCAGAAATTGTAACTTGCTGTATTTGAATTTTTATATATAATTATGTTACTGTAAAAATCAGGAAAAAATTGTATTTAAATACTATGTTAATTTAGCTAATTTAATAAACTTTTTCCAGGATTTAATCAGTAATTTTGTCATTTTATAAAAATAGGAAAACAGAACTCATTTTCAGGGTACTTATGTTTACTAATTTTTAATAAATATATATGAGGGTTTCTAAATTCCGAAAAAATTAGTATAAATTTCTATAATTAAAAGGGATCATCTACGTACTTTATTTAGTGTATGTTTGAGCCTTTTACCTATCTTAATAATTGTTGGAACACAAAGTACAGTCTGATTTATTTATTGAATGATTACGACTTACGATGTATTGTGTGATTTTGGGATATTTTAGTATCAGACATCACCCTACCATAGTATAAAGGTCCTAGAAAGTTGGTTTCGGTATTGTGTCACCCCACATTGGTCTCCTATGCTAAAGTCATCATTTAGCTAGGTGTCCAGTCAGAAAGTCGTGTCGCACCACTAGTATCCTAGTATTTAGCTTAGTATAAAAACTAAGTTTATATATCCTTTTTATAGTGACGGGACACCGGATATCTATAGCTTCATATACATACCCTTGTTTTGTACAAGGCAAATACCTCTACAAACTTTATTTACTGCATATAATAAATTGTGTAAAAACCATGTTAAATACTGATGCCTAAACTGCAAGTCATATCTCTCCATGTTTCACATACTTTATACTGCTCTCAGTATCCACCATATTTTATACTGTTCTCGTATCTCTCACATGTTTAGAATCTGGGTTATAGGAAAACTGATAGTTGAGTACATGATCATGCCCCCTCTACCGTACTCGAGCAAAGTTTTATTTTATATGTTACCGCACCGTAGGCCTTATCTCAAAGCTGTATTTGTGCGTATGTACATCTATTGTCGTATCACTTGTACGAAAGTATATTTTATTTACATGTGCTCCCGCACATTGTACACCTATTGACGATCACGTAACTGCTACAGTTTTAAACACTACATATACATCTATCGCTATGACATATGTATCCCTGCCATGATAGATTGTGATATGACATGATTCCTGTTTATTACACTTCAGTTTTATTTCATGCTTCGTATATTTAGTTTGTTAGAATCAGTAATTGCTCCCGTCCTGACAGGATAATGTTGTAGGTAAACTTACCGAGGAGGAGTTGCTATGTGATTCCTATTATGGAGTTGCTGTCGAGGATCAGACTTTACCTTACGAGGATGTACCTGCGGAAAAACTCGTCTAGTTTGTTTAGTTGCTCGGGACCGTTTGAGAGCAGACATATTTTAGACTATGTATTTTGATACTGGACTTGTATCCAGTTTTATGTCTTGGCTATGTATTTGGAACATATTTATATACGAGGTGATTTTGTGTTTGGGATATATTATTCTGACTCATTATGACATATAGAACTGTTAGCACACTTTGAATATATATTGTTTATTTTTAGAACATCTTACTACGCTTTATCTCTAGCGTAGGTTGGACATGACTCGGCCCGGCCCAACAATTTGGGTAGCGGATCGTGACACTGGTATATCTAGTCTGAACAGTGCCGCAGGTCGTTGGGATGTACTGTAAGCTGCCTCTGTCTGGCATGTGTGCGCGGGAACGGAATCGGCGTATTTTCGAGGGGCTCTCCACTCTCCCAATAGGCATACTTCACAATATTGAGTTTGATGTAAATGCTATGCCACCCTAGTAGGGTGAGAGGTTCATGGGATGTACTGTAAGCTGTATGAGTTGAGTTGATTTTGGAATAAAATTTACTTTTTTTTCAAATATATATATAATCTATATTTTAAAAATAAAATCTATCTATAACAAGTCTATATTAAATCTATATTTAAAAAAAAATCTATCTTATATTTTTCATTTTAAATTTGTAAATGTGTTGTACTGACCTACAAGAGGAGGGGAAAATAATTAATTGCAAGCTAAGTGGTTGTCGGTTCGGCACTCTCATTCACGTTTAGATGTATTAATTTTTTATTAAATTAGGAATGAATTGAAGAATATAGCATATCAATGAAAAATTATTTTGTTCTCATGTGCTATTAAATAAATAAGTTAATATTTGATTAAATACAAGAGATATCAAATATTAATTTAATAATTATCATATATGTTGAAGAAAAAGCTACAAGTTTAATTAAGAAAAAAAATTATAAAATTTCTGAAATGATTTTATTTTTTTTCCTAATCTGAAATAATTTAAGTTGATAAAAGATTATCAATTAATTTATTATAGTTTCACTTGTGAATTTGATTTTAAATTTTAAAAATATTATATTTCTAATGTACGAGAATTTAAATTAAAAATATTATTAAAAAATTTAATACACTTCTTGCCATTAGCTTCAGGTAAATATATATTGAACATCTCATTTCAACATTCCGTAAATGGATATGTTGATATTATAGATATTTGATGAATTAATATATTTCTAAAAAGAGATTGATTGATAGTGTCTTGGATGGAAACGGGTGGAGATTATTAAAATCTTATATTTTGATAAGAGGCAAAACTATATGATATATCTTACTTATATACATTAATAAGTATATATATATTTAATTTAGATTTTAGATAAATGTTAATTTAAAATAAAATAATCAATCGAAAAATCTGTACTATTAAAATAAAATTGGTTTCATGTTATGTTTCCTACATAAAATGTTTTAAACAATCGTAAAACGCGTTGCACACGCATCGCGTGTGCCATGACACTAGTATATATATAATGGTAATTGTGGCTAACACTGCCACTGGAAATTGATTTTCTAACCACTCGAGTCGCATGCCTCACCACTACCACTAGGCTAGAGGGACATTGGCTATATATATGAGAGCTGCTACGTTGTCCGTACGGGGGGCTGGCCCCCGCTGGCCCGTCCCCACGTGGCAGATTGTCATTGGCTCCATCGTCTAGGGTGGGCCCAGGTTAGCGGGAAGGGAGGGAAGGGAGGCAATGGCTGCCCACCACGTGGGCACGGGCCAGCCCCATGAACGGATAAAATAGTCTTTTTGTATATATATATATATATATATATATATATATATATATATATATAGAAATGGAGAGTGGGATGTGGGTCTGGATCCCTCTCGAAGGAGCCCTCCGCCTCATCGAGTCCGCCCCCTCCGGCCATGGCCGGCGGCCGACCGACCCCGTGCGCCCCCACTCTCGCCGGGCGCATACCGTCTCCTCCGGCCTCCCAGGCCTTCTCGCCCGGCCAGGTCCCCCCCCCGCGGGGAGGCTCCTCCCCTTCCCTGGCTGAGGTTTGCCTGACGTGCGACGGGTCCTCCCCCTTCCCCTCTCTTCCCCGGAGCCGTCGCCGCCCTCGGCATCGTCGGTTCCGCCGTTCCCAGCGCCCTCGGCCGTCGCCGGCCCCGTCCCTCTTCGGCACTCCGCCCACCTTCTTCGGCGCCCCGCGCGCTACGTGGTCCCGCCCCAGCCTGCCGCTCCCCAGGGTCGTCGTCCCCGCCGCAGCGTCTCCTCCTCCCTCGGCAGCCGCTGGTGCTCCTCCAGCCCAGGCTCCCCCCGCCCTGGCAGTCGCCACCCCCCCGGCAGGCCCTCCTCCCGAGCCCCTCCTCGCTGCGGCTTCGGGCAGCCCCTCCGTGCCCCCTCCCCCTCCTGCGCCTCCTCTCGCCTCGTCTGAGGTTCCTCTCTTGGAGCCTCCCGCCCCGGCCGAGGGCTTCATCCCCCATCCCGTCTCCCTTCCCGCCGTGCCCGTCATCGCGGCTGAGGATTTTCTTCCCCATCCCAACACCCAACTCGTCGCGCCACCATCCCTCTTGGCTGAGGCTTACGCCTACGCCCAAGCCCCACCGGAGCTCCCTTCCTCCGTCCCCTCGGCCTCCCTCCCCCCTCCCGCCGCCAGCTCCTCGTCGACAGGTTCCTTCTGGCAGGACCCTACCACTCTAAGGTGGAACTGGGTCTCCGCCCCCGCCCGGCCGGCCGTGGCCCAGTGGCCATCTTACGGCCCAGGAGGAGCCGGCTTTCCCTCAACGCCGCAGTAGGGAATGCACCGGTACTACTAGGCCCTGCTCCGTCTAGGGGCCCCGGCCGGAGTTCGCGCTGTCCGCGTCCTCTCCCCGCCGCGCCCGTCCCTCCAGCTCCACCGGGTTCTACCCCTTCCCCCCTCATTCCCCTGCCTCCTCCTGGAAGCTCCCAGTTTCCCTCCCCCGTTCTCCCCGCAGTTGCCCGCCAGGCCCTTCAGCTCTCTCCCCTGAGGCCACCCCGCCTTCCCCGTCGGCTCCCGCCGGCCGCCTCGGCCCGCCGCCCCTGCGGCGCTCGGCGTCTCGCGGTCCGCCCACTCCGACCCTCGGGCCCCGCCACCCTCCTTCTCCGTGGCGCCCTCCCTCTTCTCGGCGGATCTGCTCCCCGTCCCCCTCATCGGTCCGCCCTGAGGTGCGACCGGGGCCTCCCCCCCTCTCTCCCCGGGTCCCCTCCTTCCCCGGCGGCTCAGTCCCGACTCTTCTCCTGCCGAGGAGTCGCCCAACGTCGCCCCCATCGCGCTCGGGGAGTCCCGAGGACCTCGGACCGGCCCCCCTTCGAGCCCCACGCTCGGTTCAGCCCCCTCGGGCCCCGCGCGCGGATCAGACCCCTCGGGACGCGCGCTTGACCGCCACGTGACCCCCCTTCCCCTGCCATTGGTTTCTCGAATTTTGAATCGGGCCCCGCGCCCGATTGTTTTGGTTTTTGTTTTGGGTTGTGTTTTACTCCGGGTGTTGGGACCCGGCCTCTGTAATGTTGCTGTTTCCATCAATAATATTGGGTTGTGTTTTCAAAAAATAAATAAATAAATAAATATATATATATATATATAGAAATGGGTAGAGCAGCCGGCACTAGTTTCCCCCACCCACCCACCCCCCCCCCGTTCTTCTTCCTCGGGTGGTGGGCGGGGCCGGCCTTCGTCCCCGGCGGTCCGGTCGGTTGGCCGTGGAGCCCCCACCCCCTTCTCGCCTCTCCAGCGGCCCTCGCCCGCAGGCTCCCTCCTCCTCGACCCAAGCGTGGCTGCTCGCCGCCGCCTGCCCGCAGTACGGTCGCCCTCGCCGCAGTCGCCATCCCCGGCGCTCCCGGCGACGGCGCAGACCTCCCTCGAGCGTCCCCCTGGATCCTTCCCGGCACCCTCCATCCTCGGGCCCCCCCGGCTCGCGCTCCGCCGCCCCACCGCTGGTCGCTATCCTGCCCGGAGAGCCCCTACCCCCTGTCGTCTCCCTCGAGGCTACGCCGGGTGCGCCTCCTCCGATTTGTGCACATCCTCCGGCTAGCGCGCCTCCTCCCACGGTGCTTCCCCCAGCGCCCACTCCTCTCGCGCCCCCTCCAGCTGCGGCGACGCCCCCTTCTGCCGTGGCCGCGTTCTTTCAGCTCCAGTGGCCAGCTTGCGCCGGCGGCCCTGGATTAGGGGTGCAACTCGGACGGGTTGGGTCGGGTTTGAGGTCAACCCGAGCCCAACCCGATAGATCATAAGCCTAGCCCAAGCCCAAGTCCGACCGACTTCGGGTTCAACATATGAAGCCCAAGACCAAGTCCAGAGGATCGGGTTGGGCTCGGGCTGGGTCGGGTCCATCGGGTTTATTGGACTCTAATATGATATTTGAAATAATTTTAAACAAGAGTAACATTAAATGCATAATCAAATAGCAATCAAGCCTCAATCATTACAAAATAAAACTGAAATGAGATTAGGACAAGGAATTGAAGAGTTTGGGTGAAAAAATTATAGTTTAAACTTTTTATTTAAATAGTATGAAACAATATATATATAAATTATATATATGTCGGGTTTCGGGTTCTTCGGGTTACCCAAAACATGAACACAAGTCCAACCCGATTTTTGATCGGGTTCAAATATTTTAACCCAAGCCCAAGCCCGAACCCGAATATCTTCAACCCTAACCCAACCCATTAACGGATTTACCCGATCGGGTTCGGGTTTAGCCCGCCCGAGTTGCACCCCTACCCTGGATCGGTCCTCGCCGCCTCCTCTCCTCCCGCGTCGACCACCACCTCTTCCTCTCCGTCGGTAGCCACCCCCACGTGGGCTTTGGTGGCCGTGCAGCGGCCCTCTCGGGCCATCGTGCAGTGGCCAGCCGTCTTCGCCCAAGCTCCCCTTCCGACGCCCGTCGCTGGCCCCGTGGCGGCGTCCTCATCCGCCTCTTTCCCCCCTCCCCCACCCCTCCGGCGTCCCTCCTGCCGTCGTCCTCGGCCTCGGTAGTCACCCCTCCTGCCCCTCCTCCCCCTTCGTCCTTGGCGTCGGCAGTCCCCCCTCGTGGGCTCATGTGGTGTGCCCGACGTTGGTCGGCCGACCCCCGTCAGCTGTCACGACCCGGTCCCAATTGCTTGGGTCGAATCGGATCATGCCCAGCCTGCACCGTTGTTGAGACGGCGGCAGTAAGCTGTTCAGTAGCAGGTAACCATACAACAACACTATATTTGTCACAACTCAACATTCGGAAATTTAAAACTTTATTAAACTTTTACATGAAATAAAAGATACAACTTAAACCATTTTTTTTTTACATACATCATGAATAAAAGAAAACTCTAGGCAAACAGCTCAGCAATCTCGAATTCCTCGTCTTGGGATCGCGTAACAAAGCATCATCAGTGATACCTAAAATGTTGGGTCTCCAGTCAGGAGAGAGCAAAGTACAATTACGAATATCCAATAATTCAAATAACAATTTAAAATTTGCAATGTTAAACAATTTGAAATACTTTAACAATATTTTTCAACAATTCTACAATTGAAAACAATGTGATTTGAGTAGGTAACGAACTATGACCGGCTTGGGATGATTCAATTATATCCTAATGATACGGTCCGGCCTATCCTCGTGTATAGGAGGAATCAGCTCGCACAATCAATGATGCAATATAGGGGTATTGGTCATAGACGCTACACTACTCCCCCAATATGCCGAGTCAATCAGATTCAATCAATGAGTCAATATTCGAACTCTAGTAAAGAGTTCCACAATCAATACTCTAGGAGAGAGTTTCGTGTAGCAATGTGGTTTAAAATTGCAATAGAACAATTACTAGATAAATTACCAAATAGACATAACTGCACTTGCCTTTGTTATTGTGACTGGATCGAGAGTCTGTACCGGGGAACTAGGTCAAACACTTCCTCGAAATCCTACATTTTGAGATTCCAGACTTAGAAACAATATTCAACCCATATCTAGATGTGCTAGTTACAATCTCTAGTAGTAATATCCTAATCAGGTTTTAAGTTGTATTAATCTACAGCTAACGTTTACGTCGCAACTACGTGCGTTTGATTAAACCGGTTAATTGGATTATTTGAAAATAACACGAGAATCAATTTAACTTGGGAAAACTTTGAGTTTTTGTAATATATTTATAAAAATACAGTTTCTTTTAGTGATAAATTGTGAACTAGTTATTTGATATTATTCTATTTATTTTAACTAAATTCGTAATTAATTAGTAATTCGCGCTCTAATTTACGATTATGCGACTAATCAAAAACCACCCAAATTCCACATCCACCAGAAAAATAAAATAAAACTATGCTACACAATACATTGGCACAGCTAATGGTCCTAGGGTGGGCTTATGCCCTGTACAATTTTCTTTTACATCAAATAAGAGAAAATGACTTAAATTATTAAATAAAGTGCGGTAATTAACTAACTATAGTAAAAAGCCTAAATATTAATTAAAATAATTAAAGATGAAAACTAAGAGTCTCAGACTCGGTCCATTCCTCAAAATTCGGCTAATACCACAACGCCCGGTCGGACCGGTGCGTTTGTATTTCGCCAGGGCCCACAGACCGGTACGGTCGTCGCCCGAAAAATCAGTTTAAAATTCATTTTCGAAAGCCAATTTTGAAATCAACATAAATATAGTTTTTGTAAAAATTTGAGCAGCACTTCCTCTATTTCGGGACAAACCCATAACTGGGAAATGCGCCACGAAAAACCTGCAAATATTTCCAACCCAAAATAATCCACAGAATATATCCACCAAAATAATCCCAAGCCACAGAAAGTAATTCTCAATCCACCGAACTTCCCGAAATGTCCGGGAATCCCATAATCCAACCAATTCACACCAAACCAGCAGATAAAACACAGAAAAATACGCTAACGTAGCTAATCGAAAATATAACGCAGCTAACCGGATTTCCCAAAGGGAAACCGGGGACCGATTATCATCATAGACTCGACACGGGAGGGACGAACTACTCTGATTATCAAGAAATTTATCGAGGGCTCGATGACGGAGTCCGAAGGGTGGCCTCGGACTCGGGACGCGCCGTCATGGACTCGAGAGTCTCTGGACAGCGAGGAGGACCGCGGAAGAGGGGCGACGACGAGGTCGGCCATGCGCGGTCGGGGTGCTGCCGGAGTTGGCAGCGCGCGGAGGAGGGGACAGCGCTGGGGTCGCGCTGTCGGAGGAGGCGGCGGCCTCGGGGACAGAAGGGGCGCGGCCGGGAAGTGCAGGGAGGCGCGGAGCAGGGTGCTGCGGACGTCGGGAGACGGGCCGGCGAAGGGAAAGGCCGGGGCGCGCTGGGGGTGAGCCACCGGGGTCGGGCGACCGGCGGACGGCTCGCCGGAGTAGGCCGCGGGCTCGGGATGCGCGCTGGGGGTGAGCCACCAGGGTCAGGCGACCGACGGACGGCTCGCCGGAGTGGGCCGCGGGCTCGGAATACGCGCTGGTGGCACGGGAGAGACGTCGGAGGGCAGCGCCGGCCGGGAATCGGTGGCTCGGCCATGGACAGCCGTAGAGGAACGCCGAAAGGGCGTCGGCGGGGCGGATCTGGCCGGAAAGGGGGCGCGGACGGCCTCGGCGGTCGGCCGGAGAGGCCTCGGGGTCGGGGTCGCGCGGATCTGGACGCGAGGAGTGGCGCCGGAGGGCAGCGCCGGAGCAGGGCCGCACGGGGGCGCTCGGTGCTGGCTCCGCCGCGGTCGGCGCTTGGCGCGAGGCTGTCGGCAGGGAGAGGTTTGAGAAAAAGGGGTTTCTGTGAGTGTTCTCCAGAGAGAGATGTGAGATGAACAAGAGAGAGAGTTGAGAGTTATCTCTCCTGTGAGATGGTGGAGAGGTGGTTTTAAATGAACGTGGGGAGTGGGGTTAGTAAATAGAGGGAGATGGAGAGTTGGGGAGTTGATGGGTTGGGAGTTATAAGGAGATGAAAAGAGAGTGTTTAGTTCTGTACTTGTGAGTGAGCAAAAAGGGAAGGGTGTGCATGAGTTTAATAAGGGAAAGAAGTTGCTGTTGAGTGGTGGTGAGGAGTAGTGGGGAGAGAAAATAGGAATGGGGAGAACGGTTACATGTGAGTGAGAGAGTTGAGTGCTGGTCCTACGGGACCAGCCCAAAATACATTTTTTTTAATATAAAGATTAAGCCAAAATAAACAGAATTGAGAAAGAAGGAAATGGGCTCAGGCCTGGGTCTGGGCTCGAAATCAAAAATCCAAGTTGTTATAATTTTCAAAAATCCTTTTTCACCCAAAAATAATTAATAGTAATATTTAATAATAATAATTTTAGAAAATGCTAATAATAATAACAGAACATTATTTAATTAATAAATACAAATTATGGGTTTTACAATCTTCCCTCCTTAGAAAATTTCGTCCTCGAAATTTAAAGGCAGGGTAGGAGAATCAAACAGCTACGGGTACTACGCCCGTAACTCAGGTCCAACAATAAGAATTTTCAAGGCAGTCGTGGATGAGACGATTTAGGGACAAGTTTTTTTATTTATGATATCATCCACGCAGAAAAAATACAAAAGCGAACCAAAGTACACGAGGTTGATCAGACCATCATGCACCGGTCCTGATTAGACAATATATTAGTGGGTGCACCCAATAAAATATCGTCATGATCAAGCTTGATTAAAGAAATAGCTTGCAAAACTAGGCTAACTTAGCAGCATCAGTCAAGTTTAGAACGACAAAAGGATGAGGAAATGGAGTTTAAGTGATGGCTCAAAATCTGATTTTCTTCTCATCTCTGACTAGGCTTGCAACTGGTTTCTCTGGCACTGAAAAGGTTGATTCCAATCTTCAGTTCCAAATTATCCAAAATGTGACTCGGATCCGGAATGTAACGTCTGAGCTGTGACATAGAAGACGTTGCACACTCTCAAGATTAGCTGGTAGAGCTAACTAGTATGCTACTTCCTACGCATCTTAAACTCCAAATGGCCTCAATTTCCAGCTCCGTCAAAACTGATTGTTCCTCTGGTAGGAGAAACTTCACCAAATGCAATTTGGTCTTCCCAAGACCTACCAAATTCCGAGACGCAAAATCTCAATACATCTTCAAGCGTCTGGATTGACCTCTCTGCTTGCTCGTCCCGCGGTACTCCATGAATCCGGTAGATGTGCCTCTCGTGCAATGCTGCCAACTTCTTAGTGGATAAACCAACTTTGAAAGGAATAAAGTGTGCTGACTTAGTCAGTCGGTTTACTAAAATCCAATTGGTGCCCTTCCCTCCTTAGGAACAAGGCAATCCTTACTCAAAGTTCATTGTTATATGCTTCTACTTCCACTCCGAATTGTCCAGCGGCTGCAATAAACTGGTTGTTCTCTTGCTAAATTCCTCAGATTGACAAATTCGCATCTAATCCCATACCTGGAATTGTCCTTCTTTATTCCATAACACCAATCAATGGAGGCATATTCCGATACATCTTATTATCTCCTGAATATATGGAATACTGCGACTGGTGCATTTCTTTCATCAACTCACTCCTTCGTTTGTCAGCCGATACGCAAAGTCTCGCACCATTCTTCAGAGTTCCAATGCTGATTAATTTAGAAACCCTCAGGTGTTTCTGCCAACACTTGAGCTCTAAGCCTGCAAAGTGCCTCGTTTTGAAACTATGTTCTCTTGATTTTTATCCCTCAGCCTCGAACTTCATCAATACTGAATCAGCATCCAGCTCCGTCCTTCTATCTCCAGGTAGTATAACCTCCAGTCCAAACTTCTCGATATCTTCTAGCAGGTGCTAGTCCTTGGTTAAGAACTCCGCCATCAGTATCGACCAAGTGCATCAGCGACCACATTAGCCTTACCTGAATGATACTGCAGGTTGATGTCAAAATCCTTCATCTGTTTCAGCCATCTTCTTAGTCTAACATTCAGCCCTTTCTGAGTGAAGACATATTTCAGACTTTTGTAGTCCGTATATATTTTACTTCCTTTCCATAAAAATCATGCTTCCATAGCTTCAAAGATAATTGCAGTAAATTCAAATTAGGCGTGGGATGATTCTTCTCATGAGTCTGTAGTTGTCTACATGTGTAAGCAATTACTTTCCCATGTTGTTGAAGAACGCAACCCAGTCCTTTTCCAGAGGCATTACTGTAAATTGAGAACCCACCGGTTCCTGCGGGTAGCGCAAGGGTTGGTGTAGTGGTAAGTCTCTTCTTCAGCTCCTCAATGCCGCCTGACAAACTTTCGTTCAGATGAACTCTTCATTCTTCCAAGTGAGCTTCGTCATTGGCTCAGTCAATCTTGGCGAAATCCTTCATGAACTTCTGATAGTAGCCGGCCAAGTTCAAGAATCTTCCGAATTGAACTTGGGGTATACCACTCCTCAACAGCAGCTATCTTCCATCGAAATTTTTTCTCTTGACAACATGGCCAAAAATCCACCTTGTCAAAAATCCACGTTCAGATAGCTTACCACAAAACTTCTTTTTCTTCAAAGTTTCTAGAACTTTCCTCAGATGTTCTTCATGCTCTTCTTCAGTCTTCGAATATATCAGAATGTTATCTATGGAGAAGATAATCTGATTCAAATACTCATGAAAAACTCTGTTCATGATATTCATGAACACAGCAGGAGCATTTGTCAGTCCAACGTGTCACGCCCCAAAACCAGAATACTGAAGAGCGGGGGCAGACATAGCCAGCTACGTATAATGAAATGGAATCCACATCACTATACGGTCACGGCTGTCTAGATATATGAGGGTTTAACTACAATCCATCAGTCTCTTATGGTCAAGAATAAGCCTATTGTCTCAATCACAAGCAAGTAGTAACAGTCACAAGATATTAGAGCATCAATATACAATAGTAAGGCGTCCCATACATTACATATTGGATGATCATGAAGCTAGTCGTACAAAATGTCAGGACTAGCAAGAGTTTTAGTCAATACATGATCAACCCTAGGATTTGTCAATCATGTTACAGCCCGTAGGCAGACAGTAAATAAAGGTGCAATACGAGCTAACACGTGCTCGCCGGCTAAACGCCTCAAAAGAATAATTTTACAAATATAGTGGAAGGACAAAAAGAAACCCACTCGTTGCCCTGGTTACGCCTGGTAGTCACCATCGGGCTGGAAGACAGGTGGATCCTCTGGTGCTGCTCCGATATCTGGCCATACAAAACCAGCTGGGTCAGACCCCAGAAAAAAGCAAGTGCCACAAAGGAGGCTTCACTTAGGAACTAAAACCAGCATATCACAATAGAATAATAAAGATAAATAATAATTAAAGAACTGATAATAATAGAGATAACAACAGTAAACTGAGTACGAGAAAACCATTCGAGTAGCCAGGTCACAACCCTTAAACCAAACAAGGACCGGGGTTGTAGCCCTTCACCTGAATAGAAACCCGTCTCAAATACTATTGGTACAATGAGGCAATAAACGAAGAAATGACACAGAACTGCTCCGGGAGCCAGGTTACAACCCTTAAACCAAACAAGGACCGGGGTTGTAACCCTTCGCCTGAACAGAACTGGACCCCTGATCTTTATTGTTAATGTCGGTATAAATAATCACGATGTTGAAGTAAGGTAAAACATGACAAGCATGACATGGGGAGCAATAAGACAATAAGCGAGGAGAGGACACAGAACTGCTCCGGGAGCCAGGTTACAACCCTTAAACCAAACAAGGACCGGGGTTGTAACCCTTCGCCTGAACAGAACTGGACCCCTGATCTTTATTGTTAAGGCGGGCAAAATAAGCAGGACGATATATGATAAGATAACCATGGAACTATTCAGATAGCCAAGTTACAACCCTTAAACCAAACAAGGACCGGAATTGTAACCCTTCATCTGAACAGAACTTGGTATCCCATCATTTATCGATATAAGAAATCATGTCCTGATATAATCTTGTACAGGATCAGGATAAGACTAAGCTGGAATAAACTTCATCCAATCAATCACGGCCAATCAAGAGTACGGCTTGATACTTTTAACTAACTAGGGTTATCACAAGCCTAGTTACTAGCAAGATGTAATGAGATTATCCCGACAGCCACAAGCCCTGCAGACCATCCGGTTATTCGGGTCGAATGTCCGTTTATGAAGGGTGCACCACATGGCTGTGTGCTGGAAATGTGCCCTACTCGTCGGTAGGCTACAAGTCCGCTGAATGCGCCCAGATAACGGAATTGCCTGTAGCTGGGAATCTCTTCATGACTACTGAATCATTCTAGTTAATTAGCCTTAGTCAATTTCAGTAGGTACCCCTGACCGTGGTACTCAGGGATCCCCATCCTAGACATGATGCAAGACAGTACTTAGTTTATTTGTACAAACACAATCGCCCACGGTGTCCAAGTCTTTCATACTTGTCATGTCAGGCTAGCTGTCATAACAGCATGTCGAGACATATCCTGCCAGTTTACTTGTCAAGAGTGCGCCACAGTGGACCACTATCGTGTTCTATTCTCACATTATCATAAATGGGAGAAACTTGCATAAAACAACTAGTGACATATTCTTGAAGCCAAGGGAAAGATATACAACTATGACGTTGGGAGTTGGGAGAATTTCTGACCACAAATCATGCAAATAAGACATAGAATAGCCAAAACAGGCACTATGCGGCCTATTCTGCGACATGCGGCTCATGTGGCTTATGCGGCTCAACAGCGACATCATATGTGCCAACTGCGACATGCGCCAACAGCGACATCATATGTGCCAACTGCGACATGCGCCTACAGCGACATCATATTCGTCAACTGCGATATGCGTCAACAGAGACATCATATGCGCCAACTGCGACATGCGCCAACAGCGACAACATATTCGTCAACTGCGACATGCGTCAACAGAGACATCATATGCGCCAACTGCGACATGCGCCAACAGCGACATCATATTCGTCAACTGCGACATGCGTCAACAGAGACATCATATGCGCCAACTGCGACATGCGCCAACAGCGACATCATATTCGTCAACTGCGACATGCGTCAACAGAGACATCATATGCGCCAACTGCGACATGCGTCAACAGAGACATCATATTCGTCAACTGCGACATGCGTCAACAGAGACATCATATGCGCCAACTGCGACATGCGCCAACAGCGACATCATATTCGTCAACTGCGACATGCGTCAACAGAGACATCATATGCGCCAACTGCGACATGCGCCAACAGCGACATCATATTCGTCAACTGCGACATGATATGCGGCTACCGCGACATGCGCTTCATTACAACATGCGCCTTCTGCGACATGCGCCTTCTGCGACATGCTGTTCATGCTGCAGATGAACATAGAAATGACCAGAAATTATTTTGGCCATAACTTTCTCATCCGAAGTCGAAATCTAGCGAAACAAAAGCCAAAACTGCACGAAATTGAATTCTCTACAACATGGAACAATCAAAATATGAAAATAATAAAGTTTGGTAGATCAAAACCCAAGAAATCCGAAAATAATATAAACTTAGATCTACAAGAAAATATCCATCAAAATGAAAAATGCCAAGTTCTAAAGAGGCTTGGAATCAAGTAAGGAAGAGAATGGAACAATAAAACTTGAGATCCATCATGAAGCAAGTTTGCACTTGCCTAAGCTCTCTCTCTCTCTCTCCTGGTGGTTGAAGAAGTTATGATAGGGAAGAAGAAGAATAATGAAGAGAGAGAAAGGGGAATGGGTTAATAAAGGGTAGTGGTGGTGGTAGGTAGGGGTTTTCTTTTGGTTCATGATGAACCCAAAAGCAAACCAAACCAAGCTAAGCCGAACCAAGTTAAGCCACAACCAATGTCATGCCAAAATAATCATGTAGAAAAATACACAATACGAGTCAAGAATACGTACACGTATACCAAGATACGTAATACGAACCACAGGCATTACAACTCTACCCACCTTCAAAGAATTCCGTCCTCGGAATTTAATCAAGAGGCTAGAATTGCAAGGACAAGCTATACTAATCGTAAGCTATAACAAGCAGTCTATCATGCAGTCATTTATTCAAGCAAGGAATTGAAAGCATAAGGCATAAGGAAGACATTATACCTTACGAGTCAAACAGGTCGGGATATCGTGATCGGATATCATCCTCACGCTCCCACGTCGACTCACCCAAAGAGTGATGACCCCAAGCAACTCGGACTAACTTGATAGTCTTGTTCTTGAGTATCTTCTCTCTTCGGTCCAATATAGACACGGGCCTCTCCTCATACGAAAGGTTGGTACCAACAACCAATTCCGAATGATCCAGGATGTGGCTCGGGTCCGGAATATACCGTCGCAGTTGGGATACATGAAATACGTCATGCACCTCACGTAGCGATGGTGGAAGAGCGAGACGATAGGATACATCTCCTACTCGCTCCAGAATGTCGAATGGCCCTATATACCTAGGACTAAGCTTTCCTCGTACGCCGAAACGAATGACGCCGCGGTTAGGCAAAATCCTCAGGAATACATGGTCGCCGACAGAAAACTCAAGAGGGCGCCGATGAGAATCGGCCCAATGACGCTGGCGATCTTGGGCAACTCGAAGATGATCTCTGACTCTCCTGACCACCTCAACGGTCTGAGCAATCATTTCTGGACCGAGTATCTGCCTTTCTCCGACATCGTCCCATGCTAGCGGGGATCGGCACTTCCTACCATACAGTGTCTCGAACGGTGCCATCTGGATACTAGCTTGAAAACTATTGTTGTACGAGAACTCCACCAGGTGCACGTGATCTTCCCACGAACCACCGAAGTCGAGTGTACAAGATCGTAACATATCTTCAAGAGTCTGGATCGTACGCTCCGACTGGCCATCTGTCTGCGAGTGATAAGCTGAACTGAACTGGAGGTGAGTTCCTAAACTTTCTTGTAAGCTACGCCAAAAGTGCGACGTAAATCTTGAATCTCTGTCTGAAGTGATACTGACTGGTACACCGTGCAACCTGACAATCTGTCGGAGATACATCTCCGCTAGCTGAGCCGTCGACTGACCAACTCTGAACGGGAGAAAGTGAGCCACCTTCGTGAGCCTGTCTATGACAACCCAAATAGCATCTCTGCCCGCCGGGGATCTAGGCAATCCAGTCACAAAATCCATGGTTACATGCTCCCATTTCCACTCGGGAATCGACAATGGTTGAAGTAGTCCAGCTGGTCTCTGATGTTCAGCCTTAACTTGTTGGCAGACTAAACAACGAGAGACAAACCGGGCTATCTCCCTCTTCATACCATTCCACCAAAAGTGCTGGCGGATATCACGGTACATCTTCGTGCCACCAGGATGAATGGAATACTGTGAACTGTGGGACTCTGCCATGATCTCCTGTCTGATATCTCCACTGGGTACACAAAGACGCTTACCATGTCGAAGTGTACCGTCTTTATGGATACATAACTCTGGTCTTCGTCCTGCCTCACACTCTGCTCTAAGTCGCTGAAGCTTGGAATCTGCTGACTGTGCCATTTGGATCCTCTCGACTATAGTGGACTGAACTTGCATGCTGGCCATCAATGCCATACTGGAAGGAAGGACAACTTCTATACCCATCTTCTGAAGATCGGCTAACAGCTCTGGTTGCGCTGTTAGGAAATAAACTCCGGCTCTCCTGCTCAATGCATCTGCAACAACGTTAGCCTTTTCTGGGTGATACTGCAAGTTGACATCATAATCCACAAGCAGCTCTAGCCATCTTCTCTGATGCATGTTAAGATCCTTCTGGGTAAAAACATACTTCAGGCTCTTGTGGTCGGTGAAGATCTCCACCATATCTCCGTATAGGTAGTGCCTCCACAACTTAAGTGCAAACACTACTGCTGCCAGCTCCAAGTCATGGGTTGGGTAATTTCTCTCATGATCACGAAGTTGTCGTGACGCATAAGCTATTACCTTCCAATGCTGCATCAGAACACATCCTAAACCCATGCCCGAAGCATCACAATACACTGAGAATCCTCCGGTTCCATCTGAAAGTGTGAGAATAGGAGCCGTCATCAAGCCTCGCTTCAACCTCTCAAAAGAATCCTGGCATTCTGCTGTCCAAGCAAACTGCACATCCTTGCGGGTCAACTGGGTCAATGGCGCAGAAATTCGAGCAAAGTCTGAAACAAATCGCCGGTAGTAGCCGGCCAAGCCAAGAAAACTACGGACTTCTGCCACTGTGCTAGGTACTGGCCATGTTTCAATGGCCATGATCTTCTGGGGATCCACTTCTACTCCTCCTCTGGTGATGATATGACCCAAGTATGAAATACGATCGAGCCAGAACTCGCATTTACTAAACTTGGCATACAACTGGTGCTCTCTGAGAATCTGAAGAACAACTCTGAGGTGTTGCTCATGCTCCGCTTCGCTCTTGCTGTAGACCAGGATGTCGTCTAGGAACACAATCACGAACTGATCCAAATAAGGCATGAAGATGCGATTCATGAGGTCCATGAACACAGCCGGCGCATTGGTTGCTCCAAATGGCATCACAAGGAACTCCCAATGTCCATACCTAGATCTAAAAGCTGTCTTTGGGATGTCCTGCTCTCTGACTCTGATCTGGTGGTATCCTGACCGCAAGTCGATCTTCGAAAATACTGTTGCCCCTTTGAGTTGATCAAATAAGTCATCTATCCTCGGGAGAGGATATCTGTTCTTGATTGTCACTGAGTTCAAGGTACGATAATCAACACACAATCTAGACGTACCATCCTTCATTTTCACAAGAAGCATCGGGGCTCTCCAAGGCGATCCACTAGCACGAATGAATCCCTTGGTTCGGAGTTCTTCAATCATCTTGTACAATATCTCTAGCTCTGATGGCGCCATCCTGTAGACTCTCTCTGACACTGGGGCTGTCCCGGGAATCAAGTCGATGGTAAACTCGATCTCTCGCTCTGATGGCATCCCTGGAAGCTCTTCGGGGAAAATATCCGGAAACTCTTCGACTATCCGAGGTAACTGTACTGCTGCCACTGCCATCCGCAACACTGAAGGAGAGGGTTCAACTTCGCCTCGGGAGAAGGAAAACTCCGGCTCGCCTGGAATGCTAAAAATAACCCTGCCAATGTGGCAGTCTATCCTAGCATACTGGTCCCTCAACCAATCCATCCCTAAGACTACATCATAATCGGCCATCGGAAACTCTATCAATCTAGCAGGAAATTCTCTACCGCTAACTACGATCCGACACGAGGAAAATACTCTATCTACCCCACAAGTCCGTTACCAGTAAG
Source organism: Iris pallida (assembly GCA_029216955.1). Classification (NCBI taxonomy): domain Eukaryota; kingdom Viridiplantae; phylum Streptophyta; class Magnoliopsida; order Asparagales; family Iridaceae; genus Iris; species Iris pallida. Next base: position 9,530,404 of record JANAVB010018993.1, read on the forward strand.
ATATTGAGCCTTACTGATAATGACTCGGGCTCCAATCCTACCCGTGTCGCGATCATGCAGACATAAATGAATGCGAGGCACCAGAATCAAATAATACTGAAGCTGGAAAGGTGTTGACGAGAATAGTACCTGCTACCACCTACCTGGTGCTATTCCTTCTTCTCCCATGGTCAAAGCCAGCACTTGACCATGTCCTCGGGGTGCGGGTCCCCTCTGCTGAAAATTCTTCTGCCTGCTCTGGATCAGGGCTTGGGCTTGGGCATACTGCTGCGGCCTCTGCTGCTGGAATGCCTGGGCCTGCATCGGCAATGGCCTCGGGAACGGGTACTGCAGCTGCTGCTGGACTGGTGCTGGTCCTCTAACTGAAGGACTAGAGAAGGCCGACGAACTCCCCCTATTCGGGCAGTTCCCAACCCTGTGGTCCGGGGCACCACAAACCAAGCACAAACCCTGTGCTCTGCGACACTCTGATACTACATGTCCTGGCTTCCCGCAGTGTGAACATCCCACTGCGGAAGACTGCTTCTGCTTCTGCTGCTGAGGGTGCGTCGGGGTAGAATGCTGAACCGACGTCACTGAGGCCGCCCGCCTCGGAGCTCCAATGGTCAAGGCCCTGGCTGCCGGGGCTGGTGCTGATGACTGGTTCATCTGGCCGTGAGATCGCTTTCGACCTCCGGTCCTGTCCACAATCCTCTGGGAGGTATACTCATGCCTCCGGGCTGCCCGTAGTACTGCATCAAAGGTCTGATGCTCAAACTGCTCCACCGCCAATAGAATCTCCAGGTGAAGCCCCTGCTGGAACCGCTGGGCTCTATCGAACTCGGTCGCCACCAAGGTGGGAGCAAACCGACTAAGCCTGGAGAACTCGGTCGCATATCTATCGACCGTCCTGCCCATCTGCTTCAGATTAGTGAACCTCGTCTATAGATCATACCGAGCTACAGCATCAAAATACTTGGTCTGGAATCTCTTCCTGAATACTGCCCAAGCAATAGGGGCCACTAATCCATCGGCCTGCGCTGCCCACCAGCTGCGGGCAAGATCCAATAGCTGCAGGCGCACCACGGCCACCTTCTCGTTCTCTGGAGTCCTGGCTGCTTCTAGAATCACCTCTGTGTCCTGAAGCCAAGCATCTGCAGCGATCGCATCTTCACTGTCATCGAAGAAGGGAGGGTTCAAGCGCTTGAAGCTGTTGGCCGCACTATTACCCTGATGACCTCCTCTGGTCAAAGCATCTGCCACCGCCTGGTGTAAGGCATCTCCGCGACGATCCTGGGAAGCTAATAGGGACCTGATGAGACCCACCAAAGTGCCCTCATCATGCTCTGCTGGCTGGACGGGCTGAACTGGTGGTTCTCCTTCGGTAGGCATAACTCTGGAGGCTACTCCTGAATGCTGGGCTTGATCTCCAGGTTGCTGCTGGTCCGCTGGAGGTGCTCCGCCTTGCTGATCGACAGGTCCAGGAACAATGCCGCTGAAGAAGACGACATAGGGAACAATAAGGAAGGACCAGGACAGAATAACGATACAAGCATGTGATCAGGTCAAGATTTTCAGGGATCAAGAGGATACGAGTAGAGATCAAGGGCGAGTACTGATTGAGACATCTATTCGGTAAACCCTCACATATCTTGAATTACAAGACCTGTATGGGCCACCACTAAAACCATGTCACGCCCCAGAACCAGAATACTGAAGAGCGGGGGCAGACATAGCCAGCTACGTATAATGAAATGGAATCCACATCACTATACGGTCACGGCTGTCTAGATATATGAGGGTTTAACTACAATCCATCAGTCTCTTATGGTCAAGAATAAGCCTATTGTCTCAATCACAAGCAAGTAGTAACAGTCACAAGATATTAGAGCATCAATATACAATAGTAAGGCGTCCCATACATTACATATTGGATGATCATGAAGCTAGTCGTACAAAATGTCAGGACTAGCAAGAGTTTTAGTCAATACATGATCAACCCTAGGATTTGTCAATCATGTTACAGCCCGTAGGCAGACAGTAAATAAAGGTACAATACGAGCTAACACGTGCTCGCCGGCTAAACGCCTCAAAAGAATAATTTTACAAATATAGTGGGAGGACAAAAAGAAACCCACTCGTTGCCCTGGTTACGCCTGGTGGTCACCATCGGGCTGGAAGACAGGTGGATCCTCTGGTGCTGCTCCGATATCTGGCCATACAAAACCAGCTGGGTCAGACCCCAGAAAAAAGCAAGTGCCACAAAGGAGGCTTCACTTAGGAACTAAAACCAGCATATCACAATAGAATAATAAAGATAAATAATAATTAAAGAACTGATAATAATAAAGATAACAACAGTAAACTGAGTACGAGGAAACCATTCGAGTAGCCAGGTCACAACCCTTAAACCAAACAAGGACCGGGGTTGCAGCCCTTCACCTGAATAGAAACCCGTCTCAAATACTATTGGTACAATGAGGACAATAAACGAAGAGAGGACACAGAACTGCTCCGGGAGCCAGGTTACAACCCTTAAACCAAACAAGGACCGGGGTTGTAACCCTTCGCCTGAACAGAACTGGACCCCTGATCTTTATTGTTAATGTCGGTATAAATAATCACGATATTGAAGTAAGGTAAAACATGACAAGCATGACATGGGGAGCAATAAGACAATAAGCGAGGAGAGGACACAGAACTGCTCCGGGAGCCAGGTTACAACCCTTAAACCAAACAAGGACCGGGGTTGTAACCCTTCGCCTGAACAGAACTGGACCCCTGATCTTTATTGTTAAGGCGGGCAAAATAAGCAGGACGATATATGATAAGATAACCATGGAACTATTCAGATAGCCAAGTTACAACCCTTAAACCAAACAAGGACCGGAATTGTAACCCTTCATCTGAACAGAACTTGGTATCCCATCATTTATCGATATAAGAAATCATGTCCTGATATAATCTTGTACAGGATCAGGATAAGACTAAGCTGGAATAAACTTCATCCAATCAATCACGGCCAATCAAGAGTACGGCTTGATACTTTTAACTAACTAGGGTTATCACAAGCCTAGTTACTAGCAAGATGTAATGAGATTATCCCGACAGCCACAAGCCCTGCAGACCATCCGGTTATCCGGGTCGAATGTCCGTTTATGAAGGGTGCACCACATGACTGTGTGCTGGAAATGTGCCCTACTCGTCGGTAGGCTACAAGTCCGCTGAATGCGCCCAGATAACGGGATTGCCTGTAGCTGGGAATCTTTTCATGACTACTGAATCATTCTAGTTAATTAGCCTTAGTCAATTTCAGTAGGTACCCCTGACCGTGGTACTCAGGGATCCCCATCCTAGACATGATGCAAGACAGTACTTAGTTTATTTGTACAAACACAATCGCCCACGGTGTCCAAGTCTTTCATACTTGTCATGTCAGGCTAGCTGTCATAACAGTATGTCGAGACATATCCTGCCAGTTTACTTGTCAAGAGTGCGCCACAGTGGACCACTATCGTGTTCTATTCTCACATTATCATAAATGGGAGAAACTTGCATAAAACAACTAGTGACATATTCTTGAAGCCAAGGGAAAGATATACAACTATGACGTTGAGAGTTGGGAGAATTTCTGACCACAAATCATGCAAATAAGACATAGAATAGCCAAAACAGGCACTATGCGGCCTATTCTGCGACATGCGGCTCATGTGGCTCATGCGGCTCAACAGCGACATCATATGCGCCAACTGCGACATGCGCCAACAGCGACATCATATGTGCCAACTGCGACATGCGCCTACAGCGACATCATATTCGTCAACTGCGATATGCGTCAACAGAGACATCATATGCGCCAACTGCGACATGCGCCAACAGCGACATCATATTCGTCAACTGCGACATGCGTCAACAGAGACATCATATGCGCCAACTGCGACATGCGCCAACAGCGACATCATATTCGTCAACTGCGACATGCGTCAACAGAGACATCATATGCGTCAACTGCGACATGCGTCAACAGAGACATCATATTCGTCAACTGCGACATGCGTCAACAGAGACATCATATGCGCCAACTGCGACATGCGCCAACAGCGACATCATATTCGTCAACTGTGACATGCGTCAACAGAGACATCATATGCGCCAACTGCGACATGCGCCAACAGCGACATCATATTCGTCAACTGCGACATGATATGCGGCTACCGCGACATGCGCTTCATTGCAACATGCGCCTTCTGCGACATGTGCCTTCTGCGACATGCTGTTCATGCTGCAGATGAACATAGAAATGACCAGAAATTGTTTTGGCCATAACTTTCTCATCCGAAGTCGAAATCTAGCGAAACAAAAGCCAAAACTGTACGAAATTGAATTCTCTACAACATGGAACAATCAAAATATGAAAATAATGAAGTTTGGTAGATCAAAACCCAAGAAATCCGAAAATAATATAAACTTAGATCTATAAGAAAATATCCATCAAAATGAAAAATGCCAAGTTCTAAAGAGGCTTGGAATCAAGTAAGGAAGAGAATGGAACAATAAAACTTGAGATCCATCATGAAGCAAGTTTGCACTTGCCTAAGCTCTCTCTCTCTCTCTCCTGGTGGTTGAAGAAGTTATGATAGGGAAGAAGAAGAATAATGAAGAGAGAGAAAGGGGAATGGGTTAATAAAGGGTAGTGGTGGTGGTAGGTAGGGGTTTTCTTTTGGTTCATGATGAACCCAAAAGCAAACCAAACCAAGCTAAGCCGAACCAAGTTAAGCCACAACCAATGTCATGCCAAAATAACTATGTAGAAAAATACACAATACGAGTCAAGAATACGTACACGTATACCAAGATACGTAATACGAACCACAGGCATTACACAACGTCATGACCAAAGAAAACTACCCATACTTGGTGTTTGAATGCCGTCTTGGAAATGTCCTCCTTCCTGACTTTGATTTGATAGTAGTCAGATCTTAAGTCAAACTTCGAAAACACCCTAACTCCACACAAACAGATCAAACAGATCCTCGATCCGGGCAGAGGGTACTTGTTCTTTAGTGTCTGGTAATCGATGCACATCCGTTGTTCCATCCTTCTTGGGCATAAACAAGATAGGTGTTCCCTAAGGTGAAGTTCCACCCTGAATAAATCCTAGAGCCTTCAGTTCATCGATCTGGTCCTTCATCTTCTATGATCTTCGAGTCTGAATCATGCCTTATTGTAAGGGGCAGGGTCTGCTGGATAGGAAGAGGGTCCTTAGATTGTGGTCTAACAGGTGTTGCTGGGATATGAGCTCTGGTTTGATGGAAAGATAAGGGCAGTCCTTTACCCGATGTTTAGCAGATCCACATGTCAAACATTATCCCAATCTCTTGCGGCAACTAACGGCCTGATGACCAGGCCTCTTGCAGTAGTTACAAGCCCAAAACTTCTTACGACAAGACTGCCGGAAAGTAGGGTACTTGATGGGACCCAAATATCTTCTAGATTCAGGGGTATCCTTCCTAGGACAAAAGTTCTGCTCTAACTTGGTTTGGAGATAGCTAAGGCTACATCATGACGTTCTTCATGTCTTCTCTCGTGATATTCATCTGTTCCTGCTGGGCTTCATCTTGAGCTTTCTGGAACTCCATGATTTCTTGAAATAGGGTAACCATTTAGAAGATGTTTGCTGGTACTGGTGGAGCAATCAAAAATGAATACTCCACCAAGGAAGTGCAATTCAGTTTGAGATGAGGTAGGAATCGCCAGTGTAGGGAAAACTTCACTGGATGCACTATGGGGAAGGTCAATCAGCCGCGAGGGAATAAACCCTGGACTTGGTTGAGGAGATGGGGTATGATCCGGAGATAACACCTCATTGCCAGCCGGATTGGTCTTGTCAATGGTCATTCTCTGGAAGGTTTAGGATGCAAACATAAGCAAGGTATCCTACCAGTCTATAATCAAACAAAAATATTTATTTATAATATATTTCGGTCCTATGTTGTGACAAATCAATGTTCTAGTGTTCTAATTGTTTCTAGGTATATTTTCCTAAGTTGTCGTAGACCTGCATGGGCCACCACTAAAAACATGTCACGACCCGGTCCCAATTGCTTGGGTCGAATCGGATCATGTCCAGCCTGTACCGTTGTTGAGACGGCGGCAGTAAGCTGTTCAGTAGCAGGTAACCATACAACAACACTATATTTGTCACAACTCAACATTCGGAAATTTAAAACTTTATTAAACTTTTACATGAAATAAAAGATACAACTTAAACCATTTTTTTTTTTTACATACATCATAAATAAAAGAAAACTCTAGGCAAACAGCTCAGCAATCTCGAATTCCTCGTCTTGGGATCGCGTAACAAAGCCTCATCAGTGATACCTAAAATGTTGGGTCTCCAGTCAGGAGGGAGCAAAGTACAATTACGAATATCCAATAATTCAAATAACAATTTGAAATTTGCAATGTTAAACAATTTGAAATATTTTAACAATATTTTTCAACAATTCTACAATTGAAAACAATGTGATTTGAGTAGGTAACGAACTATGACCGGCTTGGGATGATTCAATTATATCCTAATGATACGGTCCGGCCTATCCTCGTGTATAGGAGGAATCAGCTCGCACAATCAATGATGCAATATAGGGGTATTGGTCATAGACGCTACACTACTCTCCCAATATCCCGAGTCAATCAGATTCAATCAATGAGTCAATATTCGAACTCTAGTAAAGAGTTCCACAATCAATACTCTAGGAGAGAGTTCCGTGTAGCAATGTGGTTTAAAATTGCAATAGAACAATTACTAGATAAATTACCAAATAGACATAACTGCACTTGCCTTTGTTATTGTGACTGGATCGAGAGTCTGTACCGGGAAACTAGGTCAAACACTTCCTCGAAATCCTACATTTTGAGATTCCAGACTTAGAAACAATATTCAACCCATATCTAGATGTGCTAGTTACAATCTCTAGTAGTAATGTCCTAATCAGGTTTTAAGTTGTATTAATCTACAGCTAACGTTTACGTCGCAACTACGTGCGTTTGATTAAACCGGTTAATTGGATTATTTGAAAATAACACGAGAATCAATTTAACTTGGGAAAACTTTGAGTTTTTGTAATATATTTATAAAAATACAGTTTCTTTTAGTGATAAATCGTGAACTAGTTATTTGATATTATTCTATTCATTTTAACTAAATTCGTAATTAATTAGTAATTCGCGCTCTAATTTACGATTATGCGACTAATCAAAAACCACCCAAATTCCACATCCACCAGAAAAATAAAATAAAACTATGCTACACAATACATTGGCACAGCTAATGGTCCTAGGGTGGACTTATGCCCTGTACAATTTTCTTTTACATCAAATAAGAGAAAATGACTTAAATTATTAAATAAAGTGCGGTAATTAACTAACTATAGTAAATAGCCTAAATATTAATTAAAATAATTAAAGATGAAAACTAAGAGTCTCAGACTCGGTCCATTCCTCAAAATTCGGCTAATACCACAACGCCCGGTCGGACCGGTGCGTTTGTATTTCGCCAGGGCCCACAGACCGGTACGGTCGTCGCCCGAAAAATCAGTTTAAAATTCATTTTCGAAAGCCAATTTTGAAATCAACATAAATATAGTTTTTGTAAAAATTTGGGCAGCACTTCCTCTATTTCGGGACAAACCCATAACTGGGAAATGCGCCACGGAAAACCTGCAAATATTTCCAACACAAAATAATCCACAGAATATATCCACCAAAATAATCCCAAGCCACAGAAAGTAATTCTCAATCCACCGAACTTCCCGAAATGTCCGGGAATCCCATAATCCAACCAATTCACACCAAACCAGCAGATAAAACACAGGAAAATACGCTAACGTAGCTAATCGAAAATATAACGTAGCTAACCGGATTTTCCAAAGGGAAACCGAGGACCGATTATCATCATAGACTCGACACGGGAGGGACGAACTACTCTGATTATCAAGAAATTTACCGAGGGCTCGATGACGGAGTCCGAAGGGTGGCCTCGGACTCGGGACGCGCCGTCATGGACTCGAGAGTCTCTGGACAGCGAGGAGGACCGCGGAAGAGGGGCGACGACGAGGTCGGCCATGCGCGGTCGGGATGCTGCCGGAGTTGGCAGCGCGCGGAGGAGGGGACAGCGCTGGGGTCGCGCTGTCGGAGGAGGCGGCGGCCTCGGGGACAGAAGGGGCGCGGCCGGGAAGTGCAGGGAGGCGCGGAGCAGGGTGCTGCGGACGTCGGAAGACGGGCCGGCGAAGGGAAAGGCCGGGACGCGCTGGGGGTGAGCCACCGGGGTCGGGCGACCGGCGGACGGCTCGCCAGAGTGGGCCGCGGGCTCGGGATGCGCGCTGGGGGTGAGCCACCGGGGTCGGGCGACCGACGGACGGCTCGCCGGAGTGGGCCGCGGGCTCGGGATGCGCGCTGGTGGCGCGGGAGAGACGCCGGAGGGCAGCGTCGGTCGGAAATCGGTGGCTCGGCCACGGACAGCCGGAGAGGAACGCCGAAAGGGCGTCCGCGGGGCGGATCTGGCCGGAAAGGGGGCGCGGACGGCCTCGGCGGTCGGTCGGAGAGGCCTCGGGGTCGGGGTCGCGCGGATCTGGACGCGAGGAGTGGCGCCGGAGGGCAGCGCTGGAGCAGGGCCGCACGGGGGCGCTCGGTGCTGGCTCCGCCGCGGTCGGCGCTTGGCGCGAGGCTGTCGGCGGGGAGAGGTTTGAGGAAAAGGGGTTTCTGTGAGTGTTCTCCAGAGAGAGATGTGAGATGAACAAGAGAGAGAGTTGAGAGTTATCTCTCCTGTGAGATGGTGGAGAGGTGGTTTTAAATGAACGTGGGGAGTGGGGTGAGTAAATAGAGGGAGATGGAGAGTTGGGGAGTTGATGGGTTGGGAGTTATAAGGAGATGAAAAGAGAGTGTTTAGTTCTGTACTTGTGAGTGAGCAAAAAGGGAAGGGTGTGCATGAGTTTAATAAGGAAAAGAAGTTGCTGTTGAGTGGTGGTGAGGAGTAGTGGGGAGAGAAAATAGGAATGGGGAGAACGGTTACACGTGAGTGAGAGAGTTGAGTGCTGGTCCTACGGGACCAGCCCAAAATACATTTTTTTTTAATATAAAGATTAAGCCAAAATAAACAGAATTGAGAAAGAAGGAAATGGGCTCAGGCCTGGGTCTGGGCTCGAAATCAAAAATCCAAGTTGTTATAATTTTCAAAAATCCTTTTTCACCCAAAAATAATTAATAGTAATATTTAATAATAATAATTTTAGAAAACGCTAATAATAATAACAGAACATTATTTAATTAATAAATACAAATTATGGGTTTCACATCAGCTCTCGGCGGACATGGAGCGGCTCCACCCTCTCTATCCCCAGCCTCTGCTCCCTCGTGGGCCCCGGTGGTAGCGCGTCAGCCTCCGTACTCGGCCCCCGCAGTGACGCCGTTCCCGTCCCACGCCGACCCGCCGTCATCCTCCGGCCTTCGGCGCTCCCTCCGGATCATGCTGGAGGCCCCTCCCTCTCGCCGTTGACCGGTTCCGTGGCGGTCGGCCTCCCTCTCGCCGGCAGCTCCCCCCCCCCGGCCCTCCCTTTCCTTCTCCCCTCCCCCCCGGGTTTCCTCCTCCTCCACCGGATCGCCCTCCCCCACCCTCCCTCGGCGGCGGTTTCTCTCCTACGTTGCCGGAGCTCCCCCGCTCCGGGTCGTCGTCCCCGCCGGCTTGGTAGTCGGTCCCCTCCTCCGGGCCGGCGTTCTTCTCCGGCGCTCCCGCCCCCGGGAGTCGCGCCGGCTCCGGCCTCTCCCTTCCCCCGGGCAGCGCGTCCGCCTTGGGCAGCGCGCCCTCCTCGCACAGCGCGCTGCATTGGAATGCGGGCCACCCTCGGGCAGTGGAACCGCCACCCGCCCTTGGGCCCAGCGCCCCATGCCTGTCGCTCTGTTCGAATTTCGAAATTCGAATTTTTTCAAATTTCGGTTTTCGTTTTTCGTTCCCAAAAAAAAAAAAAACTACTTAGGGGTTCCCCCACATCAGTTTTCGTGACGCCGTACTGCGCTTCCGTCGCTTCGGGCAGCGTGCCAATTTCTCCATAGGGCTGAGAGCCCACACTCCTCTCATTTTCGAAATTTTTCGTAATTTCGAAATTTGCTTTTTTAATATCATGTATTTTCTACTTTGCCTTTCAGGGTTTTTGTGTTTTTGGACCCTGGCACATGTTCTGCTCGTTAAGAGCCCCGCTTTTCATTCAATAAAATGCTGTTTTGTTATATATATATATATATATATATATATATATATATATATATATATATATATATATATATATATATATATATATATATATATATATTTTTTTTTTTTTTTTTTTTTTTTTTTTTTTTTTTTTTTTTTTTTTTTTTGAAGCAATGGGTACTTGTGGCGAACTCGCCTCCACTGAGGCTCGAACTCCCGACCACTTGGGCCGCATGCATCTCTCTTAACCACTAGGCTATATATATATATATATATATATATATATATATATATATATATATATATATATATATATATATATATCCTCGACCGTTGGATAGGACGGACGTGCGCACGAGCCCCACGCGGACCCTCCGATCCGATAGTCCAGGAGGGACGGAGCTTTGCCGGAGCTCCCCCGCAAGCTTTTCATCTGCACCCATATATATATATAACTTCAGGCTTCAACTATCGTGATACAAACTACAAGACTAACCTTTGTAATAGACGATGCCCTCTAATAAACATTTTCAAATCAAACTTAAAAAAAACGAAACGGAGAGGAGCATGAGGTTGTTTAGCGGAAATGTAACCAAGATTGAACTATGTGTTGGGAACACAGTGTGATCCGAACCGGAGTTGTCCCATAAGGTGCGATATTGAATTGTGCCCATATGCTTTAAAAGAGAATTCTAACCAATCTCAATTATCTACACCATATGATCCGACCTCCTAACCGATGGGGACTAAATTACCAACTCCATTGTCACCCCTATTTGAGCGCTCATCCGAAAACGAGATACAATCCAACACGATGAAGGGCAGAAATTAAGAGTATATATAACACACTAAATGTTTCAAAATTTAGATTTTTGAAATGTTACATTAGAATTTTCAAAGTTTTTAGTAAGTTAAGAATACTCGTGATCGTATAGTAATGTTAGTGTAAAATCGATGCTATATTCAATAATCTAATTGTCTTCGCCCAAGACCTTGGTGCTATGTATATACACGGGTCCCTTTTAAGATCTGCCGCATCTTGAAATGTTGTGTTGCTGCAAAATAAGAAGTTCAGATTGTTTATTTGAAGAAGCAAAATAGTGCAGTAAAGTTGTGTGCTCCATTTCTGGGTACTACATCTCCTTCACTTTCAAAAAGGTGAAGTTGGACATCCCTCACTTTTTGCTGAAAAACTTGCATTTCTAGTTTCTGACTTTGGCTTTGTTTCGTGTCCTAAAGTCAAAAACTCAACAATATGTAACCAAGAAAAAAAAAAAAAACAATCAATTACAACCCGAAGTGCAACCGCAGTAGTAGTTCTATTTTCATGTGCTTGCTAAAATAAAAAACTCCCAACACTAAAATTCATGAGTAAGTCATCATCTACAGCTTTCACATGCATACATAAAGTATTGGCTCTCTTGTACGATGAGTAGTAATTAAGCAATGTCATCTGTAAGGGAAATTCTTGTTGTCTCGATTGAACAAGTCTCTCTGAGTCCACATGTTTGAGAACCATGGCTATCACTGCGAGGAACACACTGTAACAACCTCTTCTTGAACTGATTCAAATTTCTCAATATCCATGAATTGTCTTCCTAGCTTATAACAAATGCAACTCTCTGAACTCTGATGATCATGTAGGTGGCAACCAAAGATGGATACATTCTTAGCTTGCACTCCGTTACTGCTGCAACATGGGGTCTTTTCGGTATGATTGAACTTGGACTGGTTTATATATATGCACAATTAAGGATCGTTGCAACTTACAGTACTATGTTATGTTTCTGGTACTACACATGCACAATTAAGGATCGTTGCAACCGAAGATGGATTTAACTGTTTATTATGTAAAATCATTCAATCTGAAGCCAGCAAAAAGAATCACTATGGCGGTTATTCTCTATTAAGTTTTTAGTAATGAATGTATCAAATTTAGGTACCACAAAGAAATATTACTGATGCTATGGATTGTCTTTCCTCTGTTAGGGGACTCTGATGGGTCTTGTATGGTTTTGTCAGATGAAATTAGTGAACATGACGAAAGTTCGCAGTTTTGCTCTGCATCCATTGCGTGCATGTATCGAGTAAAATCGCCACTCGCACCTATTGGAGCCGAAGCGTTCTTTGCAGAAGTAAATATATGAGTGAACTATGTGTTAGTCTATTTGCAAACAATCGATGGAAAAACTCAGTTGCAATCCCTAAGAAGAGATGCAAAGAATGCAGTTGCAATCCCTAAAAGAGAGATGCAAATAATGCAGTTGCAATCCCTAAAAAAGAGATGCAAATAATGCTGATTGCGTAGCCTAAACGATTAAAAAATCGAATCGCGATTGCAATAGCGGTTTCTCGAAGGCAACAAGAGATGATCAACAACAGTTGAGTCTCAGATTCTCGAAGGCAACAGAAAGAGGAAGGAAGAAGAAGAGCGGATCTCGCTGGGGTGTTGAACACCGGCGCTCAAAGCTATACCCGCAGTACGGATAAGCTCCCAGGAACCAGCAAGTTCAGGAGAACTTCTGGAACGCTCGTAAGTCAATATTTGAGACTTGAACGGGCTTCCTGGACTTAACAGACTCCCTCAACTCTCTTCTTGGTGCATCTTTCAAAGGAGGCCAAGGGGCTCTATTTATAGAGTGGAGTTGAGACTTCACCTCTTCTCCTATCCGATGTGGGACTAAAATACCAATACTCAAAAATAGAGTTTGATATTTTAGATCATCCCACAATCAGCATAGAAGTGTGCCAGTCCACGCCTACCCCCCGAACCCTCCCGTGCATGCACGAGACATCCTAGAGTCCGTGTCCGAGTCCGAGTCCGCATCCGCACAACAAAAATTAACTTTCATCCTTGTTGGATTTAATCCTTTTTCCTTCTAGAAAATACTTCCACATGGCACAAACTTGTGCCCCACTACACCTCATGTGCACACCTCAACACAAGCAATGCATTATATTGAGATAATCACCATTTGGTGTAGCCGATGTGGGACTATATTTTCTAGTCCAAAGGCAAAAACACCAACAATCCCCCACATATCTCAATATATGGGTTGAGCGTTCCCCACAGTGATTGTCCATCATGCATTAGGAGAGATGTCGCTACGACTTGAATCTTCCCGCATAGGTTAAATAACAGCATGATACAAGAATGGACTAAGCCTTGAATTCTGTACCATAACTGCAATTCTTCCTACTCACATAATGACATCAACTGTGCTTCTGGCTGCACATTGAAGGCCTTGTGCCAGCCTGGTTTCAGTGTATAATTTTGGGCGTCTACAAGCTTACCCTCAAGAGACGGCCTGATATCTCTTTCCATACACTATAGGTGAGTTCTTTATAAAGAGTCATGGCATGAAGCATTGCGCTTCTTTGCGGTGCTACGCCGCTATGACATGGCTTAAAGCCGAGGCTTTACCCCACCTGGGTACCTCATCGTAGTGTCATACTACTGTAGCATGAGGTCACAAGCCCCTTTGTAGTGCCAAACTACCCAGCATGAAGCCTTGCGCTTCCGTGCGGTGTTACGCCGCTATGACATGGCTTACGAAGCCGAGGCTTTACCCTACCCGGTACCTCTTCGTGGTGTCATGCCACTGTAACATGAGGACATCGTCCTCTTTGTAGTGCTGTCTACCTCTCTTTATTACGATTATCATACAGCATTAGGCTACCTGCCTATTTGCTGTGCTACTCCGCTGTGACTTAGCTTGCAAAGCCGAGGCATTATCCCTACCTGGGAATCTCATGGTGGAGTCACCCCACTGTAGCATGGAGTTTCACTCCTTGTAGTGCTGCTCTACCGTGCTTCCTGTAAAGCACACCAGGCATTCACTCTGCCTGAGAACTCATTAAGGCGTTTAAGCCATCCTTCCCACAGGATCAATTTTCCGCAGAAAATACATAGTAGACAACAGTGGTTATGGGTCCGTAACCCTTCCATGTTCCGCAGAACAAGTACCCACTGTTAACTGATATTATTCTAGTCAATGATCCTCCTTTGAACCAAAAATTAAATGTCTAGTAGATTTCTCTTTGAACCAATAACATAAAATTTTATGGTAGGATTACAATAACACAATATCAGAAAGTCTTCAAGCCCATCTTCCTTGCTGTGTCCTCGACCAGCTGACGCTTGAGACCCTTCGTGAACGGATCCGCCAGATTTTCCTGACTCCGAACATCGATCACTGCAATGACGCCCCTTTTGATGAGATCGTTCACTGCTCTGTGCTTCAACCGCACAGTCCTCTTCTTCCCGTTGAAGAGTTCATTTGATGCCACTGCTGCTGCCGCCTGGTTGTCACAGTATATCGGAATCGCCGGTATCTGAGCCCCAACCATTGGAAGGTCATATATGAGCTCCCGAAGCTACTCTGCTTCATCTGCAGCAGCGTCCAATGCAAAGAATTCAGATTCCATGGAGGAGCGAGATAACATAGTCTGCTTCTTCGACTTCCACGATATAGCAGCTCCACCCATGGCGAACACATATCCACCTGTGGAATATTCGCTCTCCACCTCTGAACACCAGCTAGCATCACTGAAGCCTTCCACTACTGACGGATCTCCGCTGTAGTATAGTGCATATGTCTGAGTCTTCTTGAGATATCTCATAACACGCTTCACAGCTTTCCAATGCTTTACGCCTGGATTGCTCGTAAATCGACTCAGCATTCCCACTGCAAAGGCTATGTCAGGCCTTGTGGCAGTAGTAGCGTACATCAAACTTTCGATGACGCTAGCGTACTCCAACTGCCTGACGCTCTCCTTCGAATTTGGCTCCAGTTTCAGATCACTCCTGTACGGTGTATCAATAATAGGAAGATCTTGATACCCGTAGCGAGAGAGCATCTTCTCAATGTAATGAGACTGTGACAGCGCTATTCCAGTGCCTGTCCGGATGATCTTGAGCCCCAAGATTACGTCGGCATCCCCCAAGTCCTTCATACTGAACTTGGTCGAGAGGAATTTCTTTGTCTCTGTGACGCAGCTTAAATCCGTACCTAGGATTAGCATGTCGTCCACGTATAGACAAACGATTACTCCTCTTCCGTCAGCAAACTTCGTATAGACACACTTGTCTGTTTCACTGACCCTGTAGCCATTTGACCTTATCACCTTGTCAAACTTCTCATGCCACATTTTGGGAGCTTGCTTCAAATCATACAGAGACTTCATCAACTTGCAGACTTTGTCTTCCAGACCTCTGACGACAAAACCTTCTGGTTGTTGCATGTAGATCTCTTCGGTCAGCTCGCCATTAAGGAATGCCGTTTTCACATCCATCTGATGTATCGCCAGCTTGTGTATTGCTGCTAAAGTAATTAACAATCTGATAGTTGTCATCCGAGCTACTGGAGCATAAGTGTCAAAGTAGTCGATCCCCTGCTTCTGAGCAAACCCCTTGGCCACTAGCCTGGCCTTGAACTTGTCAATGGTTCCATCTGCTTTCATCTTCTTCTTGAAGATCCATTTGCATCCGATGGGTCTTGCTCCTTCTGGTAGGTCGACCAATACCCATGTGTTATTGGAGGTGATTGAGTCAATCTCGTTGTCAATCGCCTCCTTCCAGAATATAGCATCTCTGGTCTTCATCGCCTCATCATAGGTAAGCGGATCTGCTTCCACATGATAGGTGACGAAGTCATCTCCGAAGTCTTTCGGCCTCCTCGCTCGCTTAGTTGACGGCTCAGCGAGTTCTGGTTCAGCTGGTGTCTCCTCGACAACAACTCCATCTTGGACTACTGGTTCGATAAAGATCTCTGTCTGCTCCGCACCCTCATTATTCTCCGGAATGTCCGCGAGAACAATGTTCTTGTGCCTTGCAAACTTTTCTTCAAAATATTCAGCATCGCGAGATTCGATGATATGATTTGACTCGATATCAAGGAATCTCCGAGCATCACTCTTCTCGGCATACCCCAGGAAGATCGCCTTAGTAGTCCTTGTCCCCAGCTTCTGAATCTTTAGATCCGGGAGCTTCACATAAGCCAGGCACCCCCACACTCGAATGACATTCAGGTTGGGTCTGACTTTGAACCAGAGTTCATGAGGAGTTATGTCGGAAGTTGCATACGACACTCTGTTCAGAATGAAAGTGGCCGTTAATGCAGCTTCTCCCCAATAGCACTTTGGGAGACCCGCAGTCAACAGCATAGAATTCATCATCTCTGTCAACGTTCTGTTCTTCCTTTCTGCTACTCCGTTGGATTGTGGAGAATACGGAGCCGTCGTCTCGTTGATGATTCCATGTTCTTTGCAGAATGATGAGAATTTATGAGACCTATATTCCCCACCTCGATCACTCCTCAGCCTCTTGAGTTGTTGTCCAGTTTGCCGTTCAGCCTCGGCCCTGAACTCCTTGAACTTCTCGAATGCTTCGTCTTTAGATTTGAGTAAATAGACGAAGGCATACTTGGAGAAGTCATCGATGAAAGTAATGAAATACTTCATCCCGGCCTTTGTAGAGAATTGTTTGAAGTCACAGATATCTGAGTGAACCAACTCCAGAAGATCTGTGCTTCGATGGACCCTGTGGAAGGGTTTCCTAGTGATCTTCGTCTGAGCACATATCTCACATTTCTCTACCTTACCCCCACACTTGGAGATAAGTCCTAAACTAGACATTTTGTTTATTCGCTTACAATGAACATGTCCTAGTCTATTATGCCACAACTCAAGAGAGTAATTCAAACTAGTGATAGCATTGACATTATTATGCTGGGTTACAACAAGCTGAATTTTGTACATTCCTTCAGTCTGAAAAGCTTTTTCGAAGAAAGTACCCTTCTTGGACATCACCATTTGGCCAGCATTGATGTCCATCCTCAAGCCTGCGTTGCAGAGCAGGCTCCCAGAGATCAGGTTCTTTGCGATTGCAGGAACATGCTTCACACCTTGAAGCGTCAGAATGTTCCCCGATGTAAGCTTCAGCTCCACCGTCCCGATCCCCAGTACTTCAGCTTGTGCCTGGTTCGCCATCATGACTTTCTCGGAAGTAGGCTCATAGGAGATGAACCAGTCCTTGTCTGAACAGACATGACATGTCGCGCCAGTGTCTATCCACCAGTCCAAGTCTGCCCCCACAGTTGCAACCTGTGCTATCATGGCAACCTGATTAGTAACCAAAGAAACCTTGTTAGGCTCACCTTGCTCTTTGGGCTTGGACTTGCATTCACTTTTATAGTGACCCTTCTTGCCACAGTTGAAGCAAGTCACATGGGACTTGGACTTCTGTTGCTTGAATCCTGGACCCTTCACTTTCAGATTCGAGAAGTCCTTCTTCTTGTGGTGAGAAGCCGCCTGCTTCCCTTTGTTCTCTCTGGTGGCTTGAACCAGATTCGCCGTTGCTAGTTGCTTGGACAGGGTGTCCAACTTCTGTTGAGAGCGCATCTCGTCCTCAACATGAATCTCGCTGAGGAGATTATCCAGGCTAATCTCCATCTTCTTCCTATGCATCCTTGCATAGATGTTGCTCCATCCTGGAGGAAGTTTTGCCACGATCCCTCCAACGACGAACTTGTCGACGAGGGGCATGCTATCGTCCTCCAGTTTCTGGCGCAGCTTCAGGAACTCTTTCACTTGGGGCAGCATGGTCTTCTCGTCTTCAAAGACCCATTTGTGGTATTTTTCAACCATGAACATCTTCGACCGGGCCTCGTCGTCGTCATACAGCTTCCCCACGGACTCCCAGATCTCTTTGGCAGAAGTCCTCTTTGTGTAGGACTCGGCCAGAGAGTCTTCCATGGAATTCAGGATCAGCAGCCTGCATATGCTGTTATCCTTTTTCCACTTCGTCTGCTTGCTCGTAGCAGCGGCCAGAACAGCAGCAGTTGCTGGAACGATTGGTTCTTCCTCATCCAACACGTGATCAACATCTACGAGTTGAAGGTTCAGAGTCACCTTTCGCTTCCAGATCTGGAAGTGTTCGCCGTCGAATTTTTCCAACTTGTTAAAGCCGGTATCGACAAGCGAAGCACGAGTGTTTTCCATCGAATCGTATAGCTTTGAGATTGTTAGTCTATTTGCAAACAATCGATGGAAAAACTCAGTTGCAATCCCTAAGAAGAGATGCAAAGAATGCAGTTGCAATCCCTAAAAGAGAGATGCAAATAATGCAGTTGCAATCCCTAAAAAAGAGATGCAAATAATGCTGATTGCGTAGCCTAAACGATTAAAAAATCGAATCGCGATTGCAATAGCGGTTTCTCGAAGGCAACAAGAGATGATCAACAACAGTTGAGTCTCAGATTCTCGAAGGCAACAGAAAGAGGAAGGAAGAAGAAGAGCGGATCTCGCTGGGGTGTTGAACACCGGCGCTCAAAGCTATACCCGCAGTACGGATAAGCTCCCAGGAACCAGCAAGTTCAGGAGAACTTCTGGAACGCTCGTAAGTCAATATTTGAGACTTGAACGGGCTTCCTGGACTTAACAGACTCCCTCAACTCTCTTCTTGGTGCATCTTTCAAAGGAGGCCAAGGGGCTCTATTTATAGAGTGGAGTTGAGACTTCACCTCTTCTCCTATCCGATGTGGGACTAAAATACCAATACTCAAAAATAGAGTTTGATATTTTAGATCATCCCACAATCAGCATAGAAGTGTGCCAGTCCACGCCTACCCCCCGAACCCTCCCGTGCATGCACGAGACATCCTAGAGTCCGTGTCCGAGTCCGCATCCGCACAACAAAAATTAACTTTCATCCTTGTTGGATTTAATCCTTTTTCCTTCTAGAAAATACTTCCACATGGCACAAACTTGTGCCCCACTACACCTCATGTGCACACCTCAACACAAGCAATGCATTATATTGAGATAATCACCATTTGGTGTAGCCGATGTGGGACTATCTTTTCTAGTCCAAAGGCAAAAACACCAACACTATGTTATGATTCTGATGGTTTGGAACCTGTTATAATTCCATTTCTGCATTCACAGTTGCTAATCTGAACTTAGCTGTGCAGACATACTAAGCTTCAGGCTTTGATGAGTTCAATCCAGTTACTGTTACAATTCCAAGAACTTTGATTCACTTGTCTCGAAGTAAGTCAGAAAATCAAAATTAAAAAAATTGTGCTACTGAATTTGACGTATCTGCTTCTAATATCACAGTTAATGATTGAGAACCAACGCTACGAAACTCGTTGGAAGTTCTGTACCGGCCAGAATATGCTCATGCCGATTTCGTCATGGGAACCAACGCTACGAAAATCGTCTACATAACGATCCCGTCGTTTGCTTCTTGAAGTCTCATTGATGGTACTGCTCTTTTGTTTTAAGGAAATCATACTGCAATCGACGTTGGTGTGTGTAGTCGTGCCTACACGCACACCTCTCCGACAGATCCCTTAGTAGGGGTGCAACTCCGGCGGGTTGGGTCGGGCTTGAGGTCAACCCGAATCCAACCGGATGAATCATAAGCCTAGTCCGAGCCCAAGCCCGGTCCGACCTCGGGTTCAACATATGAAGCCCAAGACCAAATCCGAAGGATCGGGTTGAACTCGGGTTGGGTCGGGTCCATCAGATTTATCGGGCTCTAATATACTAATTAAAATAATTTTATACAAAAGTAATATTAAACACATAATCAAATAACAATCAAGTCTTGATTATTACAAAATACAAACTAAAATAAAATTTAGGATAAATAGTTGAAAAGTTTGGGTGAAGAAATTTAGGATTTACACTTTTTTATTTAAGAAGTATGGTAATATATATATATATATATATATATATATATATATATATATATATATATATATATATATATATATATATATATATAGGAAGCGGATCAAAAAATTCCCTAAAAATTCCCCTCACTCTCAGCCGTTATTTATTGTTAATCTTAATATTAATGTTAATATTAACATTAAATACTAAAATTAACATTAAACTTAACATTAAAATTAATATTAATATTAACATTAATATTAATATTAACATTAATATTAACATTAATATAAGAATAAAAATAAAAATAAAAATTAATATTAACATTAATATTAATATTAACATTAACATTAATATTAACATTAATATTAACATTAAATTACGGATGATAGTGAGGGAGATTTTTAGGGGGTTTTCTAAGAATGACTTTTGATCTGCTCCCATATATATATATATATATATATATATATATATATATATATATATATATATATATATAAAAGTCGAATTTCAGATTTCGGGTTCTTCGGGTAGTCCGACACATGAACCCGAGCCCAACCCGATTTATGATCGGGTTCAAATATTTGAATCCAAACCCGAGCCTGAATCCGAGTATCTTCAACCCTAATCCAACCCATTATCGGGTTTACCCGATCGGGCTCGGGTTTAGCCCGCCCGAGTTGCACCCATATCCCTTAGCATTAACAATCACTATAAATGCACGTTTCTAACCCATGTGGTTAAAGTGGGAGCTATTCTTCTTGTTTGGTCGAGTTTTATTTCCAATGTTGAATATATATAACAAATTTAAACTTCTTTTACATAACTTTTTTTTAAAAAATAAAATGGACCATGATATAATTAGATCTTAGACGGCTCACTTTTGAGCCGTTTTAAAACCTCATTATATATATAGTAGAAGATGTCCCTCCGGAATATTACAACCGGTATGGTTGTCATCTATCCTAGTTTAGTTATTATTCTGTTTGATTTCTTTTCTATTTTGTTGCATTTTAAATTCTCAGAATATGATATATTAGATTTGAGTTCTTTTACTTAATATGATTAGAGTTGCTTATGAAGCCAAACATTTAGCTAGATTATATTTGAATTTGATTTCCTTAGTATGATTGGACTAGTTTATCAACCTAAATCGATAAAATAGGCTCCAGGCCTCCATTGTAAAGAGGATATATTTGAACTTTCAATAAAGTTTCTTTTCGAATATTATTTTGTCGTGTTTCGAGTTCGTCATGGAATTGACACGACACTCCTGGATTCAAGCGACCCTAAAATGTTCCGATGGTGGACTTTGGCAACAAAACTTTTCTACGACATAGTTGATATTCTCATATCGTCCTATGCCAGTTGGTATTTTAGCTTCGGCTTTGTAACTTTGTTGCATAAATAATTTCTACATTACTGACACCACCGGTTCCGTGTTAACCGTCTTCGATCGCCCATCCGTCACCGTCTTTCCGTTTTCAGCCGTCTCCGTCCTTTATCTTGTTACAGAAAATGGTACAAAGTACACATGAAATACATCTCTAAATAGAAATGATTACAGGTTGCTAAAAAGAGGAGGCTTTAAAAACTTGCAACAGATGCTACAACAAGAATTAAGTAGATGAAACTAAAGAAATTACTTGCTGGAGTAAATAAAATTCAATCATTTTGCTAATATGCTTTTAAGAACCAGCAAATTAATATTAGAATTTTCGGAACGGCCATTTGTCATCATTGGATTGGACTTCAGACAGACAGAACTTGAACTCTCGAACAACACCTCGTGAAAAGCACTTCGTGGCTTAAACGCTGTTGCTAACTCTCTTCTTGTAGCATATATTCTCAAGTATATTTCCAAAAGAAAAATACTAGAAAATATATAGAGGAGCCAAGCCCCCTAACAGCCACTATTGTCCATAATAGACAGTTAATCCAGAAAATATATTTTTTATTAAGTGGACGGTTACAACAGTAATCTCCACTAAGTGGTAGGGGTGAGTATTCGGTTATAACCGAACCGAATTTTGAAAAACCGAAATAACCGAATTTAGTTTTGGGCAAACCGAAACCGAACCGAAAATACACACAACCGATATAAAACGAACCGAATAATTTTTTCAGTTATTCGGTTTATTCGGTTTATATCGGTTGGGCCGGTTTTGTTACCGGGCCGGTTTTTTCGTGGGCCGGTTTTTTTTTTACTGGGCATTTTTAACAAGTAGACTGTATAACAATGTAGAATAAAACTGTTGGAGTACTTATAAACAACCCAGTAGCAAAATATTCATTAAAAACACAAATACTTCACTGATAACAATTAAACTAGTAGAATTACAAAATTCAACAAGAACCATAGTAGACCGAAAACTGTACATACAAAAACTTCCATGTCTTCACCCATACAAAAGTTTACACAAATTTGGACAAATAAACAAAAAATTGGACAATATATGTGTCTTCCTGCCATTTCAGTCTCGCTGCCATTTCTTCACCCATGCAAATTTGGGCAAATAAACAAAAAAAACTTCCATGTCTTCACCCATACAAAAGTTTACACAAATTTGGGCAAATAAACAAAAAAATTGGGCAATATATGTGTCTTCCTGCCATTTCAGTCTCGCTGCCATTTCTTCACCCATGCAAATTTGGGCAAATAAACAAAAAAAACTTCCATGTCTTCACCCATACAAAAGTTTACACAAATTTGGGCAAATAAACAAAAAATTGGGCAATATATGTGTCGTCCTACCATTTCAGTCTCGCTGCCATTTCTTCACCCATACAAATTTGGGCAAATAAACAAAAAACTTCCATGTCTTCACCCATACAAAAGTTTATACAAATTTGGGCAAGTAAACAAAAAAATTGGGCAATATATGTGTCTTCCTGCCATTTCAGTCTCGCTGCCATTTCTTTACTCATGCAAATTTGGACAAATAAACAAAAAACTTCCATGTCTTCATCCATACAAAAGTTTACATAAATTTGGGCAAATAAACAAAAAAATTGGGCAATATATGTGTCTTCCTACCATTTCAGTCTCGCTGCCATTTCTTCACCCATACAAATTTGGGCAAATAAACAAAAAACTTCCATGTCTTCACCCATACAAAAGTTTACACAAATTTGGGCAATTAAACAAAAAAATTGGGCAATATATGTGTCTTCCTGCCATTTCAGTCTCGCTGCCATTTCTTCACCTATACAAATTTGGGCAAATAAACAAAAAACTTCCATGTCTTCACCCATAAAAAAGTTTACACAAATGTCTTCCTGCCATTTCAGTCTCGCTGCAAAACCCCAGTGGGCTGAAGATGAAATGAAAAGCTTTCGAGTCTTCCATTACATGTGTCCAGCCTGCCATTTCAGTCTCGCTACAATATTGCTCTGTTACCCCACAGAAAATTGGACAAGTATAGCGACTACAAAGCTCTAAATTTATTTTATTTCAAACACCAATCTTATACTACTGGTTTGAAAATTCAGCATGCAATAGAGAAGAGACATTCTCAGCAGCATACAGTGAAGCAAATACCAGCCACTATCGACATCATAATAAATATGAACTACAAATAAATATGAAGTCTGAAACAGAATATGAACTACAAATATGAACTTTTGTATGGGTGAAGACATGGAAGTACAAATATGAACTACAAATAAATATGAAGTCTGAAACAGAATATGAAGTCGGAAACAGAGCAAATACCAGCCACTATCAGAATATGCAGTGCACAAATATGCAATGATTAACTACAAATATGCAGAACAATCCATCCAAACTTGTAGACTGCAGTACACAAAAGAAAATATGAATATGAAGCAATATTGTACTATCTGGACTACAAATACTGAAAATATGAATATGAATAAGAAAATATGAATATGAAACAGAGCAATATTGAAACAGAGCAAGTATTAAATCAATAATCAGTAATGAAAAATTCTCTAACCTTGATGTAAAGGCCAGTTATCAATCAAGAGATTCCAAAAGATAACACAATAAACCTGTAGCGAAGAAGACCACCTGCAAAATAAACCTAAACATTGACAAGTATTAAAGTTTTAAGGCTCAGATTGGCAAGTTGTGAATCAATAGATACATTGTGGTATATGTTCACTACTAACACCATCTCATCATTGTCGACTTTCTTCATAATTGTTAGCAATTTATAATTGAATAAAACAAGTAAACTATAGTACAAAGAAAAATGTTTACCAAGTGCAGACATGATTGTAGACATATTATAGTGGTCTGCAAGATCACACGCAAATAAAATACACAAGCCTACAAATAACATGACTGACTGCAAAAATGAAGTCTGCAATGCAATACTGTATAGTTTCAACTTGAACAGAACTACAGAAGTTTGCATAGTGCAGAACATAAGTCAGTATAGTGTAGAAACATAGTGCAATGCAATACTGTATAGTTTCAACTTGAACATAAGTCTGTATAGTGCAGAAACATAGAGTGCCAACTGCCAACAACAGAAGTGTAGAGTCTGCATAGTGCACAAACACAAGAGTGCCAACAACAGAAGTGCAAAGTTTGTAGATTCTACATAGTCCACAAACATAAGAGTGCTAACAGCATAAGCCTAGTGAAGAAACATAGAGTGACAACATATGAAGTCTAGAGAGTCTGCATAGTGCATAATACATAAATGAAGTCTGAAATGCAGTACTCTGAAATGCAGTACTGCACATTGCAAAATAATTCAGATCTTTAGTGCCCGCTTGAGGTTGAGCCCATCGCCAAATGACTTAAATCTAGATAAGAAAATATAACACAAATCAATAGATACAACTGATGAAGAAAAAAAGTACTTTTGAAACTCTTTGAGAAAAAGATGTACCTTTTTCAAGTTGATCCAAAGATTCCAAGTTCTCTTCAAGTCTACTAACAATAGATTGGTTGGGACTCGATCGTAACCAATCTTGTGAACAAATAAGATCTTGAGCAATCTTAGGTGTCAAAGAGCTTCTAAATGAATCAAGTACTCGACCACCCATACTAAATGCACTCTCGGAAGCTACGGTGGATATAGGAACAGCCAACACATCACGAACCATTCTTGAAAGAACGGGAAAACGAGGAGCATTAATCTTCCACCAAGCCAATAGATCAAAATTTGGATTCTCATCTTCATCGGCTTCGGTGGGCTCAAGAAGATAACGATCCAACTCCGACTTACTACCACAACCATCCGTTTTCATTTTTATGGTTCTTATATTGAGCCTTCATCATGTGTTTCAAGTTAAAAAGAGAACGTTCTTCGATGATTGAAGATGCAACTACTTCATTACTAGTTGAAGAAGCAACTATGGGTGAATAGATCTTCTTATACTCTTCAAACATAGAGTACACAACTGTTCTCACCTTCTCCATCATGGTATCACCCCTTGATTTACCATATAGTTGATATAGCCACCATTCCACATATGCAATCATTTGACGTGGGTCAAAAAGTGGAGCAATGAAGATGATCATATTCATCTTCTCAATGTCTTCCCAATACTTGTCATATTTGTCTCTTATTTTATCCGCCATCAAAGACAAGTCGAAGTCATCACTACTCTTAGCATTCTTCAAGAGAAAGTCGATGGATGCAATCTCTTCAAAGAATTTGTTAGAAGTGACATACAACGAGCACGAGACACGTAAAGTAAATTCATATAAATGTTCTAAAAAAGTACACAACCTTCTCACATTTGACCAATCCACCTCGCCAGGAAACAAATTCTCCTCCTCAAGTTCTCTTCTAAATAAAACATCTTCGTCTTGGAACCTCTCAAAAGCTCTTTGAAATCTTTGGGCCGTGTCCAACATCAAATATGTTGAGTTCCAACGGGTACTCACATCAAGACACAATAATTTTTTACTTTGTATCTTTTAAATTTGAACACAATCTTTGAACTTTTGAAACCGAGAAGGAGATTGTCTCACGTAGCTAATCGCTCTCCGAACACATGCAATGAAAGAAGGCATCATTTTCAACCCATCAACCACAACAAGATTTATAATATGTGCAATGCAACGCATATGTAAATACTTGCATTGAAGAATACTATTTTTCCGTTGTGCATACTTCTTGCTTAAATAAGCAATGGCAACATCATTGGATCTAGCATTATCTATGGTGATTGTAAAGATCTTGTCAATGCCCCACTTAATCAAACACGACTCTATGTCTCTCCCAATAGCCTCGCCTTTATGACTATAAATTGGACAAAAATCAATAATTTTTTTTTGCAATTTCCAATCATCATTGATGTAGTGTGCCGTAAGACACATGTAATTTATCTTTTGAATGGATGTCCATGTATCCGTTGTAAGGCATACTCTTTGATTGGACTCTTTGAAGTAAGTCTTCAACTTAGTCCTCTCGTCGGTGTAAAGATGGTAACAATCTTTAGCGGCGGTCCATCTTGATGGTACACCAAACATAGGGCATGCAATAGAAACGAAACGTTTGAAGCCCTCCCCCTCCACAAACCAAAAAGGAAGCTCGTCAACAATTAGCATGTAAGCCAATGCCTTCCTCACATCTTCTTGGTTAAATTGCCAACTAGTGAGGGTCGACTTGCCCTTTCCAACCGATTGTAAATTCAATATTGATTGAGTAGAGCCTTTGTGGTTTGGGTTAAGGGGGCACATATGCCAATGATTCTTAACGAAAGTAGTCCCATTAATTACGGGGTTACAATAGTATTATTTTTTGCAAAAGTTACACTCCGCTTTTGGATTTCCATTCTCAAGGAACTCTTTAAAATCACTCCAATAAGGAGCTCTTCTTTTTCCAATACGTTTACTTTTTACCTTGAGCTTAGAGTTAGTTGTCGAATTGACAATAGGGTCATTTGTGTCATGGGAACTCTTTCCTCCCACAACCTCACCCACATGCTCAATAGGTTCCCCTTCATTCAACATCTAAAATAAACATAACAAAAATATATTACAATTCTAATTTACGAAGCTAATTTCAAAAATTAAATAAATAGAAGGAAATAAGAATACGCACATTGCATGAGTACGATGATGATGCCATGAATTTGACTCAACTTAGGCGACAAATGACCTATTAAATTATTTTTTGAACAACATATAAGAATAAGATACAATTTTAGTCAACCGACTCAACCCACCCTCATGCTCAGTTATTTGTTGAACATCATACAAAAACAAGCTAAAGTTTTTTCTTTTTCTGCTCTTATAATTTTTTTTTTCTGTTCTTATCAGTTTATATCTGGTCTTTTTCATGTGATCAGACAAGCCAAATACAAAACATCAAAATGCAAATTGAACACAAACAACATATACAGTTAAATGCAACGAACAAAATCCTGACGAGAACAAAGAACAATATCCTGACACAAGCAAACATACATTTAATTGTAAAATACAAATCCCAATACCAACCAAAGCAAACATTTAATTGTAAACTTTTTCATATTTTTAGCCATTATAGCATTGCAGTATTTGGTGCATAGTGACAGTATAAGCGATCCTGCAAAATATAAATTGACATTTGAAACTTGGAGCATTTGTGCAAATTGGCAGTGTAAGCGATCCTGCAAAATATAAACTAACATTTCAAACTTGAAAATTTCAAAGATTGCTTACAACAATTGCTGGCTTGCTGAGATTATAATAATAAATAATCCAAGAATGCACCAATAATCCAAAGATCCAAGCCACAACTAACTGCAAAACAAAATTCATAAATAACATTAGAATAAATATGTAAGTTCATGCCATATATCTGTTGATTCATTATATC
Source organism: Iris pallida (assembly GCA_029216955.1). Lineage (NCBI taxonomy): Eukaryota > Viridiplantae > Streptophyta > Magnoliopsida > Asparagales > Iridaceae > Iris > Iris pallida. The sequence continues at coordinate 9,558,103 of JANAVB010018993.1, forward strand.
CAGTTGATCCAAGCTATTTCTCTACAATTTAACATATATATATATATATATATATATATATATATATAACAAAAAATATTTAACAGATGTAAGATCTGTTGTATATAACAGATCCAAGTAGTTCAGAAAAAAAATATTAAACAGAAATTAAAAGATGTAAGATCTATATATAACAGAAATTAACAGATGTAAGATCTGCTGTATATAACAGATCCAAGTAGAGTTCAGAAAAAAAATAAACATAAATTAAAAAATGTAAGATCTGTATATAACAGAAATTAACAGATGTAAGAACTGCTGTATATAACAGATCTGCTGTATATAAGATCTGCTGTATATATTTAACAAAAAAAAATATATCACAAAAAAATTTAACATATGTATCATGTAAACTTCGAAAAATATTAAAAAGAAATTAAAAGAAAAAATTAAAAAATACTTACAAAAATAGTTGGAGGAGCAAGTACTGTTCAGAACTTCAGATCTGACGGAGAGAGTGAGAGAGGCAGAGTCGGGGGCCGTCGGGAGGAGGCGGTGAGAGAGGCGGAGCCGGAATTCGGGACTCGAGGGTTAGGATCTAGATTTTAGGGTTTATTTTTAGATGGACTGATGGAGTAGGGAGAGAAGAGAGTGAGAGCGGCAGAGCCGGGGGTCGCCGGGAGGAGGCGGTGAGAGAGGCGGAGCTCAGGGTTGGAGGCCGCTCTAGAGCTCAGGCCTCAGAGCTGCTGCGGCTGCTCTTAAAAATTAGGAATTAGGAGCCGAGAGACTCAGAGATTGTGAGTGGAGAGAGAGAAAAATTGTTTATGTACTTATGGTTCAGTTGAGGGTATATATGTAAATTCATAGATCGTATTCGGTTTTTGGTTTTAAACCGAACCCGAACCCGTAAACCGAACCCGAAAACCGAATTAGTGGGTTTTCAAAACCGAACCCGACCCGAATTTTTTTTTAAACCAAACCTAATTGCTTATTCAGTTCGGTTCGATTTTCGGTTTGTAACCTAATAATGCTCACCCCTACTAAGTGGACAGTTTACTGAAACGCCCACGCTGCAGCACATGTCCAGCGGGATCAAGATACAATGGAAAAAAACAAAACTCCATACTATAATATAGGTCCAAATGGAGCCTCCCCGCTGGCACCAAGGCCCAGCAGGAGCAGACTCCACACTAGAACTTAGGTCCAACGGAAGAAAACTCTACATTGGAATCAAGGTCCAGCGAGAGACCTAAGGTACAGCGTAAGAAGACTCCATGTTGGATCCTAGGTACTGCAGGAGCAGCCGCCCTGCTGGAACCAATGTCCAGCGGGAGAAAACTCCACACAGGAACCTAGGTCCAGTGGGAGCAAACTCTACACTGGAACCAAGGCCGATCTTTCCGCTTCTCCTTTGTCGCATGGTCCCGCGCATCCTACTACATCCGCGTTGAACGAGTGCAATGACGCAGAAAAGTGCCATCTCACGTCTGATACGAAGTGTAAATTATGTCATCAAAGCACACCTTGTGCCCTTCGTTCATGTCCGGGTCCAAGTCGCTAGACTTGAATTCATTTTCCTAGTATGATTGGCTTTGCTTATCAAGCCAATTCTCTAGCTAGATTAGATTTGAATTATTTATCCTACTATGATTACACTTGTTTACGAAGCCAAATCTTTAGGCAAATTATAAGGGCACATGCAAAGTTGATCGGGGCTAGCCAAAAGTAAATTTTGATTTATTTACAAGTTTGCTATTGAAAAAAATTACTCAGGACTAGCCAATATGTGAGTATATAAGTCAACTTTTTTTTTTTGCTCTCCTCTCTTTCCTCACAAGAAGAAGAAGAAGAACAAGAAGAAGAAAAAGAACAAAAAGAACAAAAACAAAAACAACAAGAACATCAATTTTTTCAAACCTAGTTTATTTTAATTTTTTGCACTCTTCTAATATCTCAGATCTCTTTCTCCAAACCATAATTTATTTTTCTTCTTCTTGTTTGGACATTATGGATGAAATCCTAGTTGTAGAAGAAATTGAGTTATCAAATCTATTAATCTATTAGTCTATTAACCAATTTTTCTTTATTAATAGAAGAATTATGCATGAAATCCTAGTTGTAGAAGAAAACTATGGAAGAAACCCTAGTTGTAGAAGAATTTGGTTGATATCAGGACTGCCACAATTTCTGACAGTCCTAGAAGTATTGAGGACTCCTAGAAGTATTGAGGACTGCCAGAAATTGTGGCAGTCTTGAAATAGACTCGATGTACAACAGGACTGCCACAATTGTTGGCAGTCCTAGAAGTACTAAGGACTGTCAAGAATTGTGGCAGTCCTGAAAAGGACATGCTCTACAGCAGGACTGCCATAATTTCTGGCAGTCCTAGACATATTGAGGACTGCCAGAAGTTGAGACAGTCCTGAAAGGGACTTGCTGTACAGCAAGTTCCTTTCAGGACTGTCACAATTTCTGGCAGTCATAAAGTCAAAATTTTCGAATAAAAAAATATATTAGGGTTTATTTCAATCTTGATAATAGAGTAAAATATGCATTTTAGGGTTTATTTTCATGCATTCATTGTGAGAAAATAAGTATTTAAGCTTTATTTCCATGCATTTTAGGGTTTATTTAATTTTTTGGGTGCTATCGAAATTGGGAATGAGAAGGAAACTAGGGTTTTGATGGAGATGGTAATGATGGAAATGGTGGAGAAGAAGAAGAAGAAGATGGATAGAAGAAGAAGAAGGGTTTTGGAAGAGAGAGAGTGAAATTTAGAAATGAGAGTGATTTTTGGAGAAGAAGGAAACTAGGATCCAACTTAGGTCCAACGGGAGAAAACTCTACATTGGAATCAAGGTCCAGCGAGAGACCTAAGGTACAGCGGAAGAAGACTCCATGTTGGATCCTAGGTACTGCAGGAGCAGCCGCCCTGCTGGAACCAATGTCCAGCGGGAGAAAACTCTACACAGGAACCTAGGTCCAGTGGGAGCAAACTCTACACTGGAACCAAGGTCGATCTTTCCGCTTCTCCTTTGTCGCATGGTCCCGCGCATCCTACTACATCCGCGTTGAACGAGTACAATGACGCAGAAAAGTGCCATCTCACGTCTGATACGAAGTGTAAATTATGTCATCAAAGCACACCTTGTGCCCTTCGTTCATGTCCGGGTCCAAGTCGCTAGACTTGAATTCATTTTCCTAGTATGATTGGCTTTGCTTATCAAGCCAATTCTCTAGCTAGATTAGATTTGAATTATTTATCCTACTATGATTACACTTGTTTACGAAGCCAAATCTTTAGGCAAATTATAAGGGCACATGCAAAGTTGATCGAGGCTAGCCAAAAGTAAATTTTGATTTATTTACAAGTTTGCCATTGAAAAAATTTACTCAGGGCTAGCTAATATGTGAGTATATAAGTCAACTTTTTTTTTTTTTGCTCTCCTCTCTTTCCTCACAAGAAGAAGAAGAACAACAAGAAGAAGAAAAAGAAGAACAAGAACAAAAACAAAAACAACAAGAACATCAATTTTTTCAAACCTAGTTTATTTTGATTTTTTGCTCTCTTCTAATATCTCAGATCTCTTTCTCCAAACCCTAATTTATTTTTCTTCTTCTTGTTTGGACATTATGGATGAAATCTTAGTTGTAGAAGATATTGGGTTATCAAATCTATTAATCTATTAGTCTATTAACCAATTTTTCTTTATTAATAGAAGAATTATGCATGAAATCCTAGTTGTAGAAGAAAACTATGGAAGAAATCCTAGTTGTAGAAGAATTGGGTTGATATCAGGACTGCCACAATTTCTGACAGTCCTAGAAGTATTGAGGACTGCCAGAAATTGTGGCAGTCTTGAAATAGACTCGATGTACAACAGGACTGTCACAATTGCTGGCAGTCCTAGAAGTACTAAGGACTGTCAAGAATTGTGGCAGTCCTAAAAAGGACATGCTCTACAGCAGGACTGCCACAATTTCTGGCAGTCCTAGACATATTGAGGATTGCCAGAAGTTGAGACAGTCCTGAAAGGGACTTGCTGTACAGCAAGTTCCTTTCAGGACTGTCACAATTTCTGGCAGTCATAAAGTCAAAATTTTCGAATAAAAAAAATATATTAGGGTTTATTTCAATCTTGATAATAGAGTGAAATGTACATTTTAGGGTTTATTTTCATGCATTCATTGTGAGGAAATAAGTATTTAAGCTTTATTTCATGCATTTTAGGGTTTATTTAATTTTTTTGGTGCTATCGAAATTGGGAATGAGAAGGAAACTAAGATTTTGATAGAGATGGTAATGATGGAAATGGTGGAGAAGAAGAAGATGGATAGAAGAAGAATAAGAAGAAGAAGAAGGGTTTTGGAAGAGAGAGAGTGAAATTTAGAAATGAGAGTAATTTTTGGGGTTTGGGGGGTGTGGGGTTTGGACTGCCCCTGAGTGGAATATTTTGATAGTCCGAGTAAAATTTTCTCAAATCCTGATTAGCCCTAATCCTGGCTAGCCCCGATCAAAATGTTATGTGTCCTTATAATTTACCAATCTTTAGCTATAAATAAATTTTGGATGCCTCCGTTAATGTAGTGAGGATATATTTTTGCTTTCAATAAAATTTCATTTTGAATATTCTTCTTTCGTGAATTCGAGACCATGCTCGTGTGGATTCAAACAACTCTAAAAGGCTCTTTTCGCCAACTCCAGTGGCAACGTTGTCCTAGGTGTGGTCTGGGACTGGGGTGTGTTGAGCCTACTCCAATTTTTTTTTTATTTCTCTCTTTTTTCCTTATAATTTTTTATATTATTAATTTTTTTTAGGAGTTAGTCCACACCTAGTCTAATCTATTCTAATTTATATTTCTGGATCCGCCTCTACAAGACTCGGATCGTCGACTTTGGTGACATGCCGTTTTCCTCCGACGTAGGCAGCTATATTCTCGTATCGCCCTATGTGATCAGACCTCATATCAAAACTCGAAGAATTACCAACATAATCAAAACGTTACACAGCATGGTAAAGAAAGCGATCATGTGGAATCAGAGCTCTGAGAAGAAAAAGGAGCAATTGCAAAATCACAAAAGGATAAGTTATTGTTTACAAATAGATGTTTGGCCTTTTACTAAAGTAATTTTGAGCAAGCATGTGAGCGCGAAGGACGTGATCGGTGCCGATGTCTGGATCATGATGACTAGGAGGAGGCAGGAGGAGGAGATCTTCGCGGCACACAGCAGGAGGAGGTGAGTCGATAGCAAGCTCTTTGCTCTTCTCGCTACTTAAACCAACCAGCTTCCTCTTTAGAGCTGCAGCATACTTGTTCACCTTCACCTTCAGCTTGCCCATCTCTTCTTCTCTGACAGGTTTTGGTGGTGGTGTAACGTTTATAAGTCGTTGGGTGGTGTGGAGAAGTGGGTTTGGGGTGGTTAGAGAGAAGGGGGGTTCACATGTAACACATGAGCCTAGTGTCTGCCTGCAGCAAGAGCCCGATACGTTTCTCAAACTCGACTTACTCGAAGGTTTTGCATGAGAGAGAGAGGGGAAATGGTTTGATCGCACCTGCAGAAAACCGGGCCCACTTGTCAGTGTGACATAGGCGATCGATAGGGGCAACCAGAAACAGGGCCAGCCCAGGGGCTGGGTTGTCCTCTCCAGAGCTAGTTTTGGTTGTCCCTTGTGCCTTATTGGAGGCCGATTCCGACCTTTGTTGAGACCACGCTGAATCTGAAGGGTTGTCCTCCTATGCAGAGGGGGTTGTCCAAGTCCTAAGTCTTGTCTGTCTTATCCCAAAGCTGGCCCAAACGATCAAGTGGCGGGTGATTGAGCAAGCATTAACAGCAAAACTTGATCAACAGAGAGATTATGATACGAAACGATAGGCAACGAGATCGGTCCGATGCCAAAAGAAAAGAAAAGGAAATCAGTCTGAGGCCATAGCGTTAGGAGTGAGAGTTCAAAATCCATTTTTTTTTACTTACCATATGTTTAAGAATCGGAATCCAAGGCTAGTTATTAATTAGAAAAGTTGTACTTAAAATACATACATAGAATTGTCGTTTTCAAAATATACACATTTTTAATCATAAATTTCATATATAACATTGATGGTATTTATATAATTGCTCAAGTCTTATTTGATTTTCAATTTTGGACCAAAATTGAATATAAATTTAGTATTTTTTAAAAACTATATCCAAATATTATTTGGAGAATGATATCTTGCACACGTCGTGTGCGCCCGTGGTGCACGCGCGCGGCTAACCTCCCTCCTGATCCGTCTCCCCCCTCCCTCTCTCCCTCATGCTCAGCCTCCTCCGTTGCTACCGACTCTCCCTACTGCTCCGTCGCGGTTAGTCGCACGCGTGCACCACGGGTATATACGACGCGTGCCAAATAGCAAGGTTAATTTTTATTCAAATCAAATCGAATCTCTTATTTGTTTGATTTGGTTCACCGTCCAAAACCGAATAATGCCGACCCCTAGTCAGGGTAGATGAAACTTTTAAGCATACTTCTCAAGAATCTCAACACAAGATGAAATGTAGGCAAAAATAATTAAGAAAAAATGGAGCCCAATTACACTTCTGCATTATCCAAATGGCTGTTGGCAGCTTATATTATGAGCCTAACTAAGGAGAAGAACATAGTGGCATCCCCCTTGTCCACCACCTTTCTATATTTATTGATTTTTTTATTTTTATCAATCTAGTAATGAGTGCAGGTTGGGGGAAATTGTTAGTAGATATGTGGGCTACGTCCAGTTGCAACTTTATAGAAATATAAGATAGTTTTATCAAATAGTTGAGTTGCGTGTGGGTAATGCATTCACCTATTATCAATGAGTTATTATAGTTCGTCCTTATGTCAAATGATATTTTCTAAACTACATGATGTATTCACATAGACAGTTTTCTTACATTGTTCGTTACTTGTTTTATGGTTGATAAATTGCTCATCGGTTCATGTATCATCTAATTTAGTTTACGACTATAAATTTTACCTCCTGACACCGTTTTGTAGAGTTATTGTTAGTGAACATGTTAGTCATACTATACATTATTTCATGCAATAGTTCATCGATATTAAGTCCATTGGTATCGTGTACTTGCTACCTTGACTCGACAACTAATGTTGGCAGCTTAGACGTCTTTCATTTGGTCTGCGGATGTTCGAGATGGGTGGTATCGAGGTTGTAGCCATATTCCCTCTCATGTTATTTTATACGGAAAATTTCAACAGTAGCATAGAAGTTTAATAAAATTGCAGAAAAGGCATAAAGTTTGGGTAATTTGCGAGAATAGCATCGTCACGCCCAAAAATGGGACGTGAAAATTTTTCACGCCCTACTTTAGGTCGTAAAAAATTAATCACCGTTATTTCCCCATTAGCTGCTCCTAATCCCAATTTTAAATTAAAAAAAAAAAAGGGCGCCCCATTTAGGGGCGCCGAATTTAAAGCCTGACAGCTACAAGACAAAAGAAAATAAGAAAGAAAGAAAAGAAGGGGGAAAAAAAAAGCGCGTCCCATTTAGGGGCGCCGAAATTAAAGCTGCACTCAGCAGCTACAAACAAAAAAGAAGAAAGGAAGAAAGTAAACAAAAGAAGAAAGAAAAAGTAGAAAAAAGAAATAAAAAAAAGGAAGTTGAAGATAAAAAAAGAGATAAAAAAAGAGATAAAAGAAGAAAGAAAAAGTAGAAAAAAGAAATAAAGCTGCACTCAGTGCGCCCCTTTTTTTTTTTTTTATCCCGCTCCTTTTTTTTCTTTTTTTTTTCTTCCATATCATGAAATGCAAATTCGGCGCCCCATTTAGGGGCGCCATTTTTTTTTTTTTTAAATATGCAAATTTCACGCCCCTCTTTTGGGCGCCCTTTTCTTTTTTATTAATTTTTTTTTTCCCCACAAACTAAACCGGGATTTAGGAAAAAGAAGCTGAAGATAATTTTTCACGCCCAAAAATTGGGCGCGACGGTGCTCATCCTACAAATTTTCCAAACTTCATGCATTTTCTGCAATTTTAATAAACTTCTATGCTACTGTTGAAATTTTCCGTATTTTATAAGTATAGGATACATATTTTCTACATGTATGCATTATAGGTTTTTTTTTTATATATAGATATTCTTATAATCTAGAATATAGATAGTACTGTAGATCGATGTGAATGATATTATGATATGGTTTAGTTACCTAGACAACGTAATACCAACGATACTTTGATGTAGGCATGGCTTGATCAAGTACTCCTATCAAAAAAGGTGGGAGGTTTTTTTTTTTTTTTTGTACAGATAATTGTGTTACAGACTTCTGGTCCGAAGGCCTACAAACTCGGCCCGAAGTTCGCATCCATACTTGTATCTCACTATATCCTGTCCTACAAATTCGATCCGAAGGCCCGCATTCATATTTGTATCCCACCGCATCCGGCCCGACCCGAAGGCCCGTACCGGCACTTGTATCTCATCGCATCCGGCCACCACTCACATTTGTTCATCCACATGAAATAAAATGTGCTTCTTCCGTTACACGAACATGTAACCTCTTGGGAGGATGTGCCACACTTTAACCATTTGAGCTAGAGGTCATTGGCAAAAAACACAAAAAAATAAAGGTGGGAGATGGTTGTGACAATGACTACTACTACGAGAAAAATCAAGAAAGGAAGAATAGTGTTAGGTTTGGGAAGTGAGTATGATGATCGCATGAAGGATTTTGGAGGTTAAATCAATGGCGAAAATATTTACTAATTATGTTAACCCTTTGTTTGGATTAATAAATCAAAGCGGAAACAGAGAGCGACTCAGTAAGTCTATTTATCCATGACTTGGAAGACAATATATACAATAATGTGATGTAAAATGTTTTATTAAAAATAGGCATAATTTAGGGTATTTATATGCCAAAATAAACCCTTCATTTTTTGCCATGCAATTTTGTTTATTCAAATAAATTAATAAAAAAAATCTAGAAATTTAAGTGTTTCCAACTCTTCTGCTTTTTGGGCTCAGATCTGGTTAAGTTAAAACCGATTTGGAAAATGGGCTTTGTTCTGTCGCTGTGGGCTTTAATGATGTTTACATATATATGGACAATTCGCTCAACAAAACCAACGTGAAAGCAGAAGGGGCCCACTTTTGCGCAGGCCGAACAGTATCGACAAAGAGGTTTCGGAGACACGATCAGCCTAATTTTCAGACCCTAATTTAAGAACTCATTAAGAAAATAAAATCAAATGATTTGTAATGAACTCACGAGATGTTGTGTTTCATTTACAATCCTACAAGTATCAATATCTTATTTATGTTGCAGACAAGACCAGTCCAGGGATAAGTCTGACAAAATTTCAGGCTTGGACAACCTTCTAACCAATTTTCTTAGGACCAATCCAGTCCAAATTCAACTTGAACCTATATATTCTCAATAGGGAAAGGGCAAGCAAAATTAGCTTTGGCTAAGACAATCCAACCTCCTCGGGTCGGCCATAAGCAGGACGGGTTCAGAATTTTGGATGCCCAAGAAAAAAATTAAAATGGTGTTCTGGACGGTTGTTCGTTCTGCACTGGATAGATTGTTATAGTATGAGCTATTTTTGGTTACTTCTTGATCCTTATTATGGACAGGCCCTGAAGGGTCACCAGTAAATCCGATCTCTAGTAGACCATGCTATTATAGAAAATTACCATGAGCAAATGAGGTTTGTCCAAATCCAAATTATTGTCACGCTTACCTCTGGACCGACCACGTGCACATGGAGAGTGGAGCTAAACATTCTATCCCGTGTGGGCGAAAAATATATAACATAAACTTGGTCCTAGCATTGGGTCAAGTCATCTTATTTTCCTTGTGGACGTCGACACTAGTATATTGACCAACTATCACGACTGTGTTTGTTTTGTAAAATCAGGACCATAAGAAAAAAGGTCATGTTTCCTACATATGTTCGGATATCAATTGAAAAAGAATAGGAAAGTAAAACCGTATCTAAATGAAAAAAACAAAAAAAAACCCTTTCAATTTTATGCATTTATTATAAAAATTTAGAACTAAACTATCAGTACTATTTAGACTATATTTTTGACCTTTTCAAATACCGGAAAAATGGATAGAAATTCGAAAAAAAAAAATTGATTTTCTTTTCTCACCTTTCTGAACCAAATGGGCTCTCTAGTTTTGCAGTTTTCCTTGCGCGTTCACGCTTGGGGAACGAAGGCCAAAACCAAGGGCAAGAAATGAAAACACAGTTTTCCTCCACTCCATTCCCCACGAACAAATTCGTAGTTACCATTGCCAACAGAGTTCGCCAACCTGCGGAATCCCAACCCTCAGCTACTATTTTCATAATAATAAGGGATATTTTAGCAAATGTCTCCATTTGAAATGTTAAAACTAACATATACTCCCACTATTTTTTTTAATTAGCAAATACCCCCCACTCCTATGTAAACAACAAAAAAAAAAAAAAAAAAAGTGGGGGTATATCTTAAATTTTTGCTGTTCCGTATCTTCAAATGGGGATATTTGCTAGATAAAAACAATAGTGAGGGTATATGCTAGTTTTAACATTTCAAATGGGGACATTTGCTAAAATATCCCTAATAATAATAATAATAAAAAGGCGAAAACACTCTACACCCTAGTTAATGGGGCAAACGGAGACAATTTGGGACGACAAAATTACGAGTATAAATCGGTAGAGTACAAGAAAAATACGTTCAAAATTCAGTCAAATATTTGCCAACCAAAAAAAAAATATATTGAAGTTAGAAACTTCACATGCTAAAACATGTTGTTAAATTTGATTAATTAAACAGGTTGCCACAATATTTTTTGTTGCCAATTTTGTCAATAATTCATGCAAAACACGTTTAAAATTTTACATGCTTAAAATTTGAATAATAATTCGAATCTTTCAAAAGTACACAAGTATTATATGCTTCTAAAAGATCCAAAAATTTTGCGTATAATACGAATTTTATTCGGGTGATTGCCAGGGCCGGCCCAGGAAGTTGGGTTGTCCTAGTCTTGAGTACACCAAAAAGAGAAGTTACCATGTTCGGCACCACAAAAGTTCTATTGGTGAAGAGCTGGAGGCTTAGGAGCCTGCAAATTGTCCTAACCGGAAGGGTTGTTCAAACTAATGGCTTGTCTAACAAGGCTCTACACTTCTTACGTTAAAGCTGTCTGAAATGAAATGTTTCTGTTAAGGCACTTACAATTGAACCGAATCTTAATAAAATAGTTTTTTCTTTTCTTTTTTTTTTTTTAAACATGAGGACGAATACATAATTTACTCAGATGTATGCAATTGTTTTGTTCGGATTTATAACATGTCGTTTGTTCTCTGTGTTGTTGTGACACTTGTGGATCGATGATTACAAAATGACACGACCAAACCGAACCAATCCAATTCGGACTCTTCGACTCTATTGAGGTCGGGTCATCTCTTCGGTCAAAGAAACTGACTTTTAATTCGTAACAGCTTCAATACATATTCATTGTTCTTTCGGTATATTCTTCTTCCTGATCTGTGGCAATGTGGCAATGGTGGTCACTATTAATGTACATGTGTGTAAACCACCAGTTTGAACGAGTGCATCGCATCTTATCCTCACATTATATTTGTCAAAAGGCATTGAATTTATGAACGAGAGGGCAACCACGCACGCAATAATACAACACCACATGCATCAACATGTATCTATCGTAGCGTAAGTCTATTTACATGCAAACAAACACATGACGAACGAAGTGAGTAGTCTTTATGATCTCTCTAAGGTCAAAGAAGATAGTCTTTGTGGTCGGCAGAGAAATACATAAAAGTCCTAGCTGAGTTATCGAAGATTAGTAGATCAAGCCAAGACGTATCGATATTGTTCACTCCATTTCTAGTGAGAGTTGGAACATTTGGGTCCAAAAGACATACAATAAAGTATCTGAACGTTAATATTAACATTAAGTTAACGATAACGTTAACATTAACATCAAAGGCATACAATAAGTTATAATTAACATTAAAGGTTAAAGTCAAAATTAAAATCAACATTAATATTCACATTAACATTAAGTTAACGATAACGTTAATGTTACTATTAACATTAACATTAAAATTAAATTCAAATTAAATTTTAAAATGGGTTAGAATTTGTCATGTCAGCTAACATATCAGATGTCATATCAGTTGTCACGTAAGGAGGGATAGTTTGGAGGAACATTTGGAGGTACGAATAGCATAGGTTTGAAAATGGTTCAAAATGAGTCGTCTAAGACGTATGTTTATTCTCATGTAAGTAATTTTTAAAAAATAAATAAAATTTAACTAATTATTTAACTATCTAATATTATCTAATTATAGTCAAACATCTCTAACTCGTGGTTAAGATGGTAGTCAATCTCTTTGGCTGGATGTATTCGATTCCTCGGTGTTTATTGCAAAAGTATTATTTTTTTTGAATAATTTTTTAGTTGTAATGGATATGTATGTTACTAGTAAATTATAAGAGAGAATTAAAACAAGATTGACAGATCTATATTATTAACATAGTGAAAATTTTTAGGAACGCTGCTTATGTAAGATTCGCTATAGCCTTTTCCCCCCAGTAATTTAAAAAAAAAAACAATTACTATAATATATGAAAACAACATTTGAACCACAAAAGTCGAAATGGACCGGGTCCAGGTGCGGTCCGACCGCAACTCGGCGGCCCACAATATAAGCGAATCCCACCGGTTGGTAGTAGAACTGTACCGGTCAAAATAGCGTTCCAGAAATACACGTGGTACGTCAGAAGCTGGATGCCACGTATCATTATAGGTCGGTGTAAAAGAAAAGTCCGCAGCATTGCCAACGCAGTGAAAGATGGTCTATTCTATTTTATTGTTTAGTTTTAGGCTAAATTAATGCAAAACTCCTCTAAAAATATCATATTTACAGTTTTTTCTTCTTCTTACATTAATTTGTTTGCATACCTTTTTCCTTCCAACCATTTTTATAAAAAAAAATTTGTTGCTTCACTATTGGAAACAATAGGTCTATGTAGACCGCAGTTTCAACCGCGGCCATGTGTTGATCATTGATTGGACGATTTTTTTCGACCTACATAAGAGCATCTCAAACTCTATTATGAGTTTAAAAAAATGGTTGACACATAGAATGCCAAATTTTATTTCAAAAATCATTCTCGAATACAAATATAGAAAAATTATGAAGTTGACATGGCAATGACAATGTGAAGTTGGTTGTTTAGATGTAGATAATATATTTTAAAATGACTTTATCTACACATCATCAATTATGAATACAAATATTTATAAAGATAGGAATAAGTAGAAGAGTTGTCTTGGAAATTGAAAAAAATATTTTTTATTGTATTCTCAATAATTTTACATTGGAGAAGAGTTTTCCATCTCATTGGCTTTTGTGAATATAATTTTGCCACCTAAGAAAAATATTGTCTTGTGTCACCTAGAACTCACAACACATAACAAACAATAGGGATGGAGATGCTCTAAGTCGGGGGGGGGGGGGGGGGGGGGGGGGGGGGGGGGGTGGGGGGGGGGGGGGGGGGGGCTGAGATTTTGTATTTTGGGGCCAACCCAGAGCTGCCACATGGCTCTGTGGTTTTTTTTTTTTCCCTTTTTTTCGGTCTGAGTAGACTTTTCCATTGGAAAAAACCACTATAACCTTATTTTGATAATTCTCATAAATAAAAATAATTTAAAAAACTATAAATAAATAAATAAATAAATTATATTAAAAAAATTAAAATTATATTTTTTTATTCTCTCTCTTCCTACTCTTTAACGAACGGACGAGTCGAAGTTTCAAAAGCCACGAGACAAAAATAAAAATAAAAAAGTAAAAAGAGGAAATGAATGAGAAAATGGAAAGTGTACTCAACGGTTGTTTATCACTTGTTGGTGGCATGGCTGCAACGGTAAAGGAAAGAAATGGTAACATAAATGGAGAAGAATAATGCAGAAAGAAGAGGATTGGAGTAATTTTGTATTGAATCTACCGGAAAATGTTGTGTTTACGATCAATTTTGATTGAAAGTTTTACAATTATTTACGTATCATTTTTTTGATTGGAGGAGAGGAGGGATCAGATGTAATCATATTAGTAGGAGTGGGTGTGAAATGTAAAAAAAATTGTAATTTTTTATAGTAAACTCAGCATTTTCCGTGTAAGAATAATAAGCTGATGGAATACTTCAATTTGAAATTCTCTTAAGATCTGCTTTCTTATGTAATTCATATTTATAGTGTGTTGAAATTTTTGGCCTTTGTTCGCAGAAAGGAATTGAAAGAAAATCAAATTTTTTGGCTTTTTTCTTTACTTTAGAAAATTATAATGTAAATTGATTTTCCTTTTCGATATTTAAAAATGTCAATAAATTTGGAAATAAAAATGAATATTTCAAGGTAGGAAAGTGATTCCTAGTCTGGATGGATGGAATATTTTCCTTCCAAATTTTTTTTTTCCATTGAAAATTATCTTTATTTTCTCCTCAATTTCTTTGACATCCAAACGTAAAATAGAAAAGTAATCACTTTTCTTTACCAATTCCATAATTCTGTAAATCGAACGAGGCTTATGCCTTTCTCGATTTAGAAATTAAAATTTAGGCTTAATTGAAATTTGATACGCTCAACTATTCCATTTTTTAACTTGATACCTTAAAAAAAAAATTTAAACAACTTGATACTATGAAAAAAAAATTGGGACCAAAATATTCCTATTTAAAAACTTAAAACAACCAGTCCCATCGCCTCCCCTACCCAGCCCCTCCCACCACCTCCAGCCACTAGAGCTGTCAAAATGGGCTAAGCCCGTTGGGCCGGCCCGCCCCGCCCGCCAAAAAGGTGGGTTGGGCCGAGCATTTAGGAGCCCGCCAAACAGGCGGGCCTAGGTGGGCTGGCCCGCTAGTAGCCCCCCCCCCCCCCCCCCCCCCCCCCCCCCCCCCCCCCCCGCGGTGGACTAGCCCGCGGGCCAAGTGGGTTGGCCCGCCATTTATTTTTTATAAAATTTTTAATTTTTTTATTTAGCACATATATGAGATATGTATTGTAAATGATAAAAATTCTCATTTAATGCAAGTAATGACGTATAAAATATTAAATTTAGTCATTTATTTAGATGAATGAAGGTGTTTTAAAAAAATATCTACTATTATAATGTTTCTTGTAGTTTACTTGTATTTTACTTATAATGTTTCTTGTATTTTACTTATATTATATATACGATTTTTTTTCCTTTTAAGAAACTAAACAATAATTAAAAAAATAAAAAATTAAGCGGGCCGGCCCGCCTAGCCCGCGGTCCGCCGGTGGGTTGGGCTGGGTTGAAATTTTTTTCAGCCCGCCAAAATGGTGGGTCGGCCCGTCCTGCCCCGCCAAATGATGGGTTATGGTGGGCTACGAGCCGGCCCGTCCCGCCGGCCCGTCTTGACAGCTCTACTAGCCACCCTTGCTCACCCCTCCCTCCCACCCCTGCCCACCTCTCCGCTGCCCCCACCCACCCCAACCTTCCTACCCTGTCTCCTCGCCTCGACCCCGGCTGCACCACCGTCCCCCCCCCCCCTCTCTCTCTCTCTCTCTCTCTCTCTCCGTGGTGCTACTGTCGCCGGCTGTGCTAGCCTGGAGAGACAGATGGGAAGGGGGGGGGGTGTAGGAGAGAGAGAGTGGGGGGGGGGGGGGGTAGGGTGTCGGCATATAGTGGGTGGGATGATGGAGGGAGTGGGGACAGTGCAGCGGAAGGAGGGTGGAGACAGCCGAGGGAAGAGGAGGGGGGAGTGGGAAGGGTTTGGGAAAACATGTATAATTTTGTCTTTTTAAAAAAACTTTGAGTATCCACTTAAATTATTAAATAGTTGATGGTAATAAATTATCGAATAAAAAAATTTAGGATATTAAATTAAAAATTAAAATAGTTGAAGGTATTAAATTATAATTAAACCTAAAAATTTATTGTTCATGTGCAGTTTGACATGTTAGCGTTGTGAGGCCTATGCCTTTCTCGGTGCACGAGGGGGGTGTGGCGCGCACCTGCTGCTGCATTACAGCAGGGATTCAAATCTTCCTTCCATCCCTCTCCACCACTGACTCTTCACATACAAGTATTTTTGTACATTATCTATTCATTTGGGATTTGGCTGCTTTTTTTTGCAAATACTACCCCACCACAACTTTAATTTCACTACTAACATACTTTACAAATTTAGTTTATATCAATACTAATATAATGTGGCTTAACAAATTATAATTAAAATATAAACAAATTATTGACAAATCCTTTGTGTATATATATTTTCTTCTTCTTTTTTATCCAGCACGTGCGGGCTCAGTTAAATCGTGTGTCTTTCCGCACACGATTTTTAGCCGATCATCATGTTGTTTCGGACTTTTCGTGCAGATATTGTTTGCACTGACTTTTTGCCCCACACGTAAGTCTCGCGCACTCCGTGCGCTCCAGAGCCTCACGGGACGGTCGACGTTTTTCGACGCCGGCAACTCAACGCCTCGCTTCGCCCCCCACGTATTCACGACGTCTACGACAACCGATACCGTCCAGCCACATGTTCTATGCGCACGACGTTCTTACGACGTCTTCTCGACGTCCATGCGGCACCGCACGACAAACCGCGTGGTCGGCCGTCGTTTATAACCGTGGTAGAATGGTGCCGGTCCTCGACCGTCCGCGCGATGCCCTAGCGTTGAGTTTTCATGCACGAATGCCCGTTTTTTTTTTTTTTTTTTTGAAGCAATGGATACTTGTGGCGAACTCGCCTCCACAGGAGCTTGAACTCCTGACCACTTGGGCCGCATGCATCTCTCTTAACCACTAGACTAGAGGTCATTTGCAAACGAACGCCCCATTATATATGTAAAAAAAAAAAATTCAAAAAATCAAATATTTATACTGCTTTTTAACAATATTAGAAATAAAAAAAAATTACGTGGATTTACTAGTGACAATCAAAATGGTTTGTTTCTGTTGTTGATCTTTTGTGTTTTTTTCTTTCTCACTTTATAAATATATATTTGTACAATTATTCATTTACAGAATAATATAATTTATGAAGTAAATTTATTTCGAAGATAATATAAATTTATTTAGTGATTAGTAATTATGTTAATGGAGAGATATATAATTTATATAATTAATCTCTAGATATTATCTACTAACCAACTTAAATAGTATGGAACCTAATTGGCGCTTAGTTGTTCATGATTGTAACAAGTAAGATTTTTGCATGTCTAGTCAAACCCATGGGACCACGACTTGTAGGGGTGAGCATTCGGTTTATTCGGTTTAAACCGAACCGAATAACCCAAAATCGAATTGGACCGAAACCGAATAAGCAAAATCGAAACCGAACCGAATTGGCCCAAAACCGAATCAAACCGACCGAATTAAATCGGTTCGGTTTTCGGTTTATTCGGTTTATTCATATTTTTTTTTGATTTTTTGGGCTTTTTTTGTTAATATATATAGTAACTAAATATACATAGACATATTTTGCATATACCTATATATATTTAGTATATACCTATATATATATTAATACTTATGTATATAGTACACACACACACACACATATATAAATTAATTAATTAAAATTTTCTTATTCGGTTTTCGGTTTTGGACCGAAACCGAAATCCAAAACCGAAACCGAAAAAGAAAATTTAGTATTTTCAAAACCGAAACCGAACCGAATTTTTTTTAAAACCGAACCGAACTTCTTATTCGGTTCGGTTCGGTTCGATTTTCGGTCCAAAACCGAATAATGCTCACCCCTAACGACTTGATTGAATTACCTCCGGCACCGAATGTGGTTTTCTTAGTCGGATAGGAGCCTCAATTCTCGAAGGCTACATCCTTGACTGGGAAATGTGAGGTTAAGACCGAAAATTTCGCAGGATAAGAGTAGGGGGGTGTAAATGAGTCGGACGGACACGGACAGTCCACTGTTCGTATTCGGTCTGAAAATAAAAATAAGTTCGGACGAACGGAGACGGATAATTCATTGTTCGAGTTCGGACCAGACGGACACAGACAACCATTGTTCGTTAATTCAATCGGACGGTCCGCGGACAAATTAAATATATTACCAAAAGCTGTTATTTTATAAAAATATCTTGATAGTTGGTACAAAAAAAGTAGTCGAGAAGAAATACAATTGAAGAATATAGAATACGACAAACAATGGTAAAAGGTTAACGAAAATTCAGACTGAAAAACCAAAAATTAATGTAAAACCAAATTGATATGACATAATTGATGCAAAAATAAAAGGAGTCTCTATTATCGGACGGTCAGCAGACAAATTCGGACCAGACATGGATATGATCATGTCCGAGTCCGATTTTTAAATGGACTCAAAAAAAATGTCCAAATTATGTTCGTTAATTCACTCAAACGGCCCGCGGTCCAACCATTTATCAAGTCAGACTCGTACGGACAACGAATTGCTTTGTCCATTTTACAGTCTTCGATAAGAGGTTCCTAAGTTCGGGTCCAAGTCTATTCCTGTAAATATTGAACAAATTCTTATACAAGTCATCTAAAATCGTTACTTAACTTCGATTCGAATGAAGACTCGACGACTTTTGTGATATATACTCTGAGGGCTTGACCTAGAGGCCCATGTCCGACCACATCAATTCTTACGGACCCAAGCTTGTAACTGGTATAGGGATAAACCTACCAATAAATAATCAAATGTGGAAGATACTATTGATAAGGGAAATATTATGTTTACAACCAATTTAATTGTAATTTTTACAATCGCCTACGTGGTATTCTTTGATCGGAGAAGAAGGGGGGGGGGGGGGGGGGGGGGAATTGAGTGGGTCCCAGTGGATGAGTGTGAGTTATAAGAAAAGGGGGGGGGGGGGGGGATTGAGTGGGTCCATATTAGCAGTGGATGAGAAAATTATTATTTTTTGGTAGTAAACTTAACATTTTTCTATTGATAAATACTGGCAAGAATATCTACCTAGTTAAAATTCAAAAACTTGGCATGGAAAGAAGGCCTTAGGGTTAGGTTAACACATACATAAGCTTATAAATAACTGCTGATATCTTCTTTCGGATATAGGTTTTTTTATAACCTCAAAATATTATAAATCATATATCCAACTCAAACCTTAGACAAACTTGAACTATAGAGTGACACTTAAGAAGCTATTTCTGCTACTCTCACGTGTACTCGTGTGCGCAAGACCAACATGATTAAAAAAGAGTCCTTTTTTGAAAGAAAAAAAAAGGAGAATTAGACCATCAATTTGATCTCTGAATTTTTTTCGAGAATTTTGGTGGTAAATAATAGGGTGCAACTCGGATGGATTGGATCGGATTTGAGGTCAATTCGAGCCCAACTCGATGAATGTCCAAATCTGAGTCCTACCCGCACCTCGGGTTCAACATATGAAGCCCAAAACTAAGTCCGGAAGATCGATTCGGACTCGGATTAGGTCGTATTTATCGGACTATAATATAATATTTGAAATAATTTTAAACAAAAGTAATATTAAATACATAATTAAATAGCAATCGAGTCTTGGTCATTACAAAATACAAGTTGAAATAAGATTTAGGACAAGGAGTTGAATAGTTTGAGTATAGAAATTTAGGATTTAAATTTTTTTATTTAAGAAGTATGAAACACACACATACACACACATCTATTCTACTATATAATGCCAGAAGTTAGGCTTCGTCGTGGAACTTTTGTTTTCCAAAAATACTCTTACAAAAAATAATATATTCCATTAGGGGTAGTTAGGTACTTACAATATCTAGGGTAGTTAAGTACATACCAATTAAGTTAAGTACATACAAATTACGGGTAGTTAAGTACATACAAATTAAGCTAATTAGAAGACAATTAAAATACGTGCAACACACGTGCATATATACTAGTATATATAAGTCAGATTTTGGGTTATTCGTGTAACCCGATACATGAATCCGAGCTCAACCCGATTTTGATCGGTTTCAAATATTTAATCCAAATCGAGCCCAAACTCGAGTATCTTCAACCATAACCCAACTTATTAACGGATTTATCCAATCGGACTCCGGTTTAGTCCATCCAAGTTTTTACCTCTAGTAAATAAAATATTACCGTTTAGATTTTTCTTTAGTAATTATTGTTTTCTCCCATCATAATCTGATATAAATAAATAAATGGTCGAAGATGCCGTTGTGGTTCCACTACAATTTGGATGGAAAAAGTGGGTTAAAACACGTTTGGTATCTGCTCTCTCTCTCGGTCTCTTCCACAAATCGGAAATGTATGGATTTGGTGGAGGAATAAGTGGGTGTGGTTGAGGTCTAGCTATATGAACATTGAGACGTGGAGACCTCAAAGACCATTCCCCACCTTCCTCTCTCGTGTTCTCCACCTTTTTATTTGTTTGATTATGACGAATTATCTAAAATAATTTCATAGCTTTTGTTTTTTTCCTTTTGAGCTTTGCATGTTGTCATTTATTCGGAATTGAATTGAAGGCGACGTCACTTTAAAGTGCCCACATATATATATATATATATATATATATATAATACATGCGATGTATCAATACATCTCAAACAATTACATTGAAAATACATTAAAAATTGTGAAAGGTGTTTACTTTGACTTTACCTGTGACTCTGACTTCGGTTTTAATCTGAACCATTGGATCAACATCCAATAGTTCAGATTTGGGATGTATCGATACAAATTTTTACTTGGGATGTATTGAAGAATTATATATATATATATATATATATATATATATATATATATATATATATATATATATATATATAAAGAGGGAGAGAGGATGGATCCACTTTTTCTCATTTTTTGTATCCTCATGTTAACAACCGTTGGATCTTGTTTAAGCCATCTAATCTTAACCGTTGATTTGAATCATTCAAATCAAATTCAAATCAATGGTTAAAATTTCATAACTTAGGCAACATCTAACGGTGACTTAAACAAAATTATATATATATATATATATATATATATATATATATATATATATATATATATATATATATATTTGAAGTAATGGATAATTGTGGCGAACTCGTCTCCACTGGAGCTCAAACTATGAAGATAGACATTTTTGAAGTGCCAAAATGTTGGAAATTTGAGAAATAGTATGAAATCTAAAGATATAGAGTTGTCTTAGAGATGGAGGAAAAAACAATATCCAAAATCAAAAGAAAAGTTTTTTCCACAACTGGAAGACCGATGCCAAGTGATAGATTTGCCCCAGTTGGTTAAGCTATCAACCAGTAGGTTTTGGCATGCATATGTTAACAAAGAGTCCTTTCATATCTTGGAGTTGGATATCTAATAAATATGTATAGTTAGATTCAGAGCCGATTCCTGAATTTTTCGGTATCCAGAACAAAAGTTAAAATAGTAACTCTCGTAAAAAAAATTATAAAAAGAATAATGCTAGTAGACCTCAAACTCGTGACCTTTTATATAGGAGATAACTAAAAAAATTATAAAAAGAATAAGGCCAGTAGACCTCAAACTCATCACATACATAAATGAAAATGAACTTTGTAAAATAATTCATTTGTTATATTGTGTGAGTATTAGTATTTAAAATACTACAAAAGAATATATATATATATATATATATATATATATATATATATATATATATATATATATATATATATATATATATATATATATATATATATATAAATGGCAACAGGCGATCCTAGGGCATCTCTCGAACTAGACTTTCCCGTCTGGGACCCAGGCCTCAACGGAGACGATAGCTAGGAAGCGGGCGGCGAGGGCCGTACGGAGGCTGGGGGATGGACCACGATCCATAGGAGAGGACGATTTCGTGGGGCAGGAGGAGGTCCGGTCCAAAAGGCGGCCGCTCCGCCTCCCCAGAGAAGAACGGTGGACAATGGTGGTAGGGGGACTCAGCGGAGAAGTCAGATGTGGCGGGTGATGGCAATGAGATCGCAACCAGCGGTCACCACTGCGACTGGTCTACCGCAAGGGAGCCAGGGGTCGAGTCCCACGATGATTGCGAATCAGGATAAAGGGAAATCTCCTATGGAGGCGAGTATACAAGGCAAATCATGGACAGACTTGGTTGGGAGGGAGTCGACAGGTGGAAGGGGACAGATGCATTACGTGGCTCCGACAAAGGTGGGGAACGGACTTCGTGCATGTCACTCCCCGTTCCCAGAATGCGTATTTTAATACGTATATTGCCTGAATGTATTTATTTAGCATTTATCATGTAGTATCCTGTATTTAAATTCTTAATAACTTCATGTTAATTAATTACCTGTATTTTATTTTCCGCACTTTATTATTCTGCAATTCTATTATCTGCTCTTTAAATTTTCATGTTAATTAATTAGCTGCTCTTTAATTTTCATGTTAACTTATTTCCTGCAATTTTATTTCTATATTTCTTCCTGTAATTTTATTACCTGCATTTTATTTCCTGCTTTAGTCTTACTTTCGGGTTAGTCTTGTTGGACCCGTGCAATCCGACCCATTGGACCCATTGGACCCGGCCCAACTCCCACCTACCACCCCTTCCATATTTAAAGCCACCCTCACCATTCTCTCTCCTCATTACTCATTCTCACCATTACTCCTCTTCTTCTTCTTCTTTACTCTCTCCACCTACCAAACCGTAGGCAAGTGCCAACTTGCTTCTTGATGGATCCTCATTATTATTGTTCCATCATCCTCCTTATTTGATTCTAAGTCTCTTTAGTACTTAGCATTTTCAATTTCCATGGCTAATTTGTTGTAGATCTAAGTTTGCTACATTTTCGGGTTTCTTAGGTTTTGATCTAGTAAACTTTAATATCTTCAAGTTTTGATGGTTCCATGTTGTAGAGAATTTCGTTCTACCCAATTTTGACCTAAGGAAGTTCGAATTTGGACTCTGGATGAAGGTTTTATGGAACTTTGAAGCTTGGGTTCATGGTGTTCTTCTTCTCTGAAACTTGGAGAAGAAGAACAGTACTTGACTTGACCGCATGAATAAATCATGCGGCAAGTGATTCCCAGCCGCATGGACTTTCCCCACTTAACCGCATATGCGCCCTCGTCTTTCTTAAACCACATGAACTTGTACTCCTTCTCCTGGCCGCATGGGCTTGACTTGGCCGCATGACACTTCATGCGGCAAGTAATTCAGCCGCATGGGACTCTTCAGCCGCATAGGACTGAATCCCTTTCTTGACCGCATGGATTTCTCTCCTAAATCCAGCCGCATGAACCAGACTCACTCGCTGGCCGCATGAGGTCCTGAACCTTATAAACCGCATGAACTTCCCTCCCCCCCCCCGCCAGCCGCATAAGCAATCTCCTTGACCCGGCCGCATGGGGTTCGACTTGGTTGAGCCGCATGGACTCATTTACCGCCAGCCGCAGGAGTGCCCTTTCCGCTGACCGCATGTGTTTTGTCTTTTTCGGCCGCATGAGCCCAATTCATCCTAGCCGCATGGAACATCCCTTCCGCTTGCCGCATGGGAGCTAGTCCCACTCCCCAGCCGCATAGGTTCCCGTCTCTTCAGCCGCATGTGCCTCTACCCCCTGAGCCGCATGAACCCGACTCCTTTCCTTGCCGCATAAGATTCATCCTGGCCGCATTAGACTTAGCCGCATGGGAGCTTGACACGATTGAAATGAATTTTTATTTCCCGAATTTGGCAGTAATTAACATTGATTGTTACCTTGATTAATAATTGATCATGTCTTGTCACCATTGATAATAATTGTTAGCTTGACTAAATTGATCATGCGTTCCTAGTTGGAACTAAAGAGGCTGGCTAGTCGTCTTATTGAATTGAATGAATGAGACACGTTCATGAAATGAACTATTGTAATCGACTGGCTAATCTCGAATATTGACATACAGGCACATACAGGCTTCAAATTATTTATTTAATTATTTAGTTATTTTTCTACAAAAGAAGTATGTGTACTTTATGGTCAAGGCATGATTACCGTGGTTAGATTTGATTGTTGTATTACGCTATGTAAGACCTGCAACCTAACCGCACTGGTATCGTTGTAGAGTTGTGCATATCGTACCCCGTACGAAAGTACTCATTTGAATGACCATGATCCACGACATGGGATTTCACTCAACGTAGGGACTATTAAGTTAAATAAAATAATGATTGCATGGAGAGAATGGATTCCCGAATTCTTACATGGCAGCCCCCTTGGAACGAGTAGTACCCGACGGGCCGGCTGGTTCCCACAGATACTGTAAATCTGCCACACGGGCAGGGAACAGTATCTGCTTTTATTATTATTGTATATTGTATATCGACGAGCGTTCTGCTAGGACTCGTCTAATTCATGCATGGGCCAATTGATTGACTGGATAGACTAGCCTTGCTTGCACATAGTAAGAACTGAGGAATCCCTAATTGCATTATTCCAGGATAACTTGGAACTCATAATAGCAAGCCGTAGGAGTTGATTGGCCGTTCAAGATGATTTGTTTGTGCACTATACTCTGTTACCTAACTGGGATGATCAGAATGTCAGGACATGACGGGCCAACTTCTGTCCTTGTTTGGTTGGGAGGTTGGTTCGAAGTGTCTTGATGTGATGTGAGTCCTAGTAGCAAGCAGAGATCTATTATTATATTCTCTTACTTACTGGTTTAGTCCTTCATATCGTTCTCCCTTGTGGTACTTGCTATTAGAGGTCTAACCTCTCTGGTTTTGCATGGCCAGATTTAGAGCCAGTCCCCGAGGATCCAGCTTACTTCTACCTCCAAGATGGTCAACACTAGAAGGATGATCGCAGGAGGACTCGAATGGGTTTTCTTACTTCCCCGCTCGTTTTGTTAAATACTTTATACTTTGCCGTTTGGCACCGACATGTTAGTCGGATTGTCTTGTACTTACTTTTTACATAATTGTAACTAAAGTCAGACTGCAGCTGATAATAATTGTGTATACCTTACTACATCATCTGGCTATGTTTTGTAAAGCCAGATGTCAAGAACATTTTGACAAAGCGTTTGGGACGCCTTACTGCTTTATCTTACATGTTCTCTATTTCTGTTCCTTGTTTGAATGATTGAGACAATAGATGTGAAGTGACCATAGTAGGACTTTTATGTAGTATGCACCCCCATCGTCTGGTTAGACAGCATTGATCGTATTATACGGTATTCATCTACCCGTAATACGTAGCTGGCTGAGTCATTCTCCCGCTCTCCAGTATTCTGGTTCTGGGGCGTGACAGTGCATCATTCACCAATGAGGACCTAGCCGAGACAATCGAATATTGGAAAAATACAGTAATCCTATATTGTCACTCCCCGTTCCCAGAATGCGTATTTTTTTTTATACATGTACAACTCATGTGTATTTATTTAGTATTTATCATGTATTTATTTAATATTTATCATGTATTATCCTGTATTTAAATTCCTTTAATTTCATGTTAATCAATTAATCTGCTCTTTAAATTTTTATGTTAATTTATTTTCTGCAATTATATTTCTGTAATTTTATTTCTGCACTTTATTTTCTGCTTTATTCCCTGCCTTAGTCTTGCTTATTTGGGTTCGGGTTGGCTTTGGTTGGATCCCCTACAACCCGACCAATTGGACCAGGCCCAACTTCCACCTACCACCCCTTCCATATTTAAAGCCACCCTCTCCATTCTTTCTCCTCATTACTCATTCTCACCATTACTCATCTTCTTCTTCTTCTTCATTACTCTCTCCACCTACCAAACCGTAGGCAAGTACAACTTGCTTCACATGAGAACCCATGTTTTTATAGTTCATTTATCTTCCTCTCATGATCCTAAGAGAGTTTAGAACTTGGTATTTCTCATTTCGAAGTCTTAATTTTTGTAGATCTAAAAATTAGTATTTTCGGATTTTGCTGGTCTTGATCTATCAAACTTCTTTGTTTGCAAATTTTGATGGTTCCATGTAGTAGAGAGTTTTATTCTACCCAATTTTGACCTATGGAAAGTTAGATTTGGACTTGTTTTGACCAAGTTATGGATTTTTGAAGCTTTGGGGTGCAACTATGGAGTTCTTGCTGTTTGGAGAAGACAGCGAGCAGTGTACGCTAGATTTTTAGCTTGCGTCACTGAGCTGTGCGCGCTCTTTAGCGCAGCGCAGTATGGAGTCCATACGCTGCCTTTTTAGGAAGCGTGTGTCTTGCATACGCTACCTTTTGGAAGCGTATGTCGTATGGAGTTCATACGCTGCCTTTTGGGAGCGTATGACTTGCATACGCTGACTTGAATGGTCAGGAGTCGTATGGAGCTCATACGCTACCTTTTGGGAGCGTATGACTTGTATACGCTGACTTGAATGGTCAGGAGTCGTACGGAGTTCATACGCTGCCTTTTGGGAGCGTATGACTTGCATACGCTCACTTGGATAGTGAGGAGTCGTATGAAGTTCATACGCTGCCTCTTTGGAGCGCATGTCTTGCATACGCTCACTTGGGTGACTAGGGGTCGTATGGAGTACATAGCGCTGCTTGACTTGAGCGTAGCATGACTTGAGCGTAGCCTGACTTGAGCGTACGCTGACCTTACTTACCCTGGATCTTCTATAGCCCTGTATATTGATATTTTATTTGATATTAACGTCTATTTTATATCCTTACGCCTTTTGGCATAAACTTGATATAATCATGATATGTTAATATTTCTGTTCAATATGGATTGTTACGTGGGATGTACCATGTGTCGTGAATTGAGTATAGATACCCCGATTGACTGGAATTAAACCCTGAGAGTTGTAGACTCGATCCCACTGAATATTAGTTGACTTTTATGCCTTGTCACCATTGATAATGATGGTTATCTTGACTAAATTGATCATGCGTTCCTAGTTGGAACTAAGAGGCTGGCTAGTCGTCTTATTAAATTAAATGAATGAGACACGTTCATCTTATGAACTATTGTAATCGACTGGCTGATCCCGAATATTGACATACATGCACATGCAGGCTTCAATCTATTTATTTATTTATTTACTTATTTATTTTCTACAAAAGAAGCATGTGTACTTTATGGTCAAGGCATGATTTTCGTGGTTAGATTTGATTGTTGCATTACGCTATGTAAGACCTGCAACCTAACCGCACTGGTATCGTTGTAGAGTTGTGCATATCGTACCCCGTACGAAAGTACTCATTTGAATGACCATGAACCACGGCATGGGATTTCACTCAACGTAGGGACTATTAAGTTAAATAAAATAATGATTGCATGGAGAGAATGGATTCCCGAGTTCTTACATGGCAGCCCCCTTGGGACGAGTAGTAAGCGACGGGCAGGCTGGTTCCTACAGGTACTGTAAATCTGCCACACGGGCAGGGAACAATATCTGCTTTTATTATTATTGTATATTGTATATTGACGGGCATCCTGCTAGGACTCGTCTAATTCATGCATGGCGCACATGATTCACTGGATAGACTAGCCTTGCTTGCACATAGTAAGAACTGAGGAATCCCTAATTGCATTATTCCAGGATAACTTGGAACTCACCATAGCAAGCAGTAGGAATTGATTGGCCGTTCAAGATGATTTGTTTATGCACTGTACCTACTCTGTTACCTAACTGGGATGATCAGAATGTCAGGACATGACGAGCCAACTTCTGTCCTTGTTTGGTTGGGAGGTTGGTTCGAAGTGTCGTGATGTGATGTGAATCCTAGTAGCAAGCAGAGATTTATTAGTATTATTCTCTTACATTACTGGTTTTAGTTCTCATGTCGTGCTTCATTGTGGTACTTGCTATTAGAGGTCTAACCTCTCTGGTTTTGCATGGCCAGATTTAGAGCGGTCCCCGAGGATCCAGCTTACTTCTACCTCCAAGATGGTCAACACTAGAGGGATGATCGCAGGAGGACTCGAGTGGGTTTCTTACTTCCCCGCTCGTTTTGTTATTTACTTTATACTTAGCCGTTTGGCACCGACAAGTTAGTCGGATTGTCTTGTACTTACTTTTACATAATTGTAATTAAAGTCAGACTGCAGCTGATAACAATTGTGTATACTTTTGCTACATCAATCTGGCTATGTTTTGTAAAGCCAGATATCAAGAACATTTTGACAGAGCATTTGGGACGCCTTACTGCTTTATCTTACATGTTCTCTATTACTGTTTCTTGTTTGAATGATTGAGACAATAGATGTGAAGTGACCATAGTGAGACTTTCATGTAGTATGCACCCCCTCGTCTTTTAGACAGCATTGATCGTATTATACGGCATTCATCTACCCATAATACGTAGCTGGCTGAGTCATTCCCCCGCTCTCCAGTATTCTGGTTCTGGGGCGTGACATATATGTACTCGGGAACCGACCTTTTTACCATCATATAAGGGCGTATGCTGAACGGGTCTGTCGGCCGAAGGGAAGCATGAAATTCTTCTCCCGAAGTAATGGGTTCTATTTTGTCCGGTTTGGCATGCAAGAGGATATGGAAAGGGTATTGCAAGGGGGGCCTTGGATGTTTGATGGACGACTAATTATGATGAAGGCTTGGACCCCGGCTACAAGATGTGAGAGGGAAGTCCTCCGATCTGTCCCGATCTGGATCCGATTTCCTGAACTACCCCTTTTGTATTGGAGTAACCAGATGATAATGAAGCTTGCAAGTTTAGTGGGAACTCCTATTAAAGCTAATGAGCGTACCACGTCTAGGGCGATGATGGGGTTTGCTAGTGTGTTTGCGGAGATTGAAGCGGGGAAGGAACTGCCGTCGCACATTGAATTTGAAGTTCCATCCGGAGAAGTATTCATTCAAAGGGTGGAGTACGAATGGGTTCCTCCAGTTTGCCTACAGTGCAAGATGCCATCCTCCAGAGGAATGCAAGCTACCGAGGGGCGAAGGGGCTGGTAGATCACCACGAGAAAAACAGGAGACCTCGGGCGGACACGAGGAGGGGTGTACTAGGCAAGAAGCCGGTCAGGAGACGTGCACGCCTGGGATGGCAGACGGCATGGATTTGGAAACTGATATAGGGTTGGGGAAGACAGACGTTCATAGCATAAAGTCAGATGATGGCACTTCGAAAGGGCTCGGAGATGAGGGTGGGGGATGCTCTCTCCGTTGGTTGTAGCCAGGGACACAGTAGGTGTAATGCCCCGCTCCGTACGGTACATTATGATGAATCGTTGACTCGAAGAGTTGCGTTGACCCGATGAGGTATCGATGTGAATCGATGCAAGAGTTACGTTGGCCAAAGGTAAGCTTTGAGTCGATTGGAATCTATGAGTCGAATCGATGCTAAGGATAAGTCCCGTTTGAGCAAGTGCTGATTTTAGTTAATCTGGTGTGCAGGCTATGCCTTTATGCTGGATTACGGATCGTGGCATGGGTGCGGTAGGCCGAATAAGTCAAATAGTTCAACGGAATGGCTAAGTCAAGAGAGTTAGCTATGTAACCAAGTTATGAAATCGAGCCGCATCAGCTCGACGAACGACAAGGCGTATCGGCTTAAGGTGGGCGGGTTCTTAACTCTCTCTCCCTATTCCTTCACGTCTAATAAAATCTATCATTATATGCGTAAGATGTTATCGAGTTAGCGAGCGTGGCTCGACGAGCAAGTGTCTAAATATGTGTTGAACACTAAGATAGAACATTGAACAATCGAACAATTGGAGCGACGTGCATCAAGTGTACGAGTCGCGGTAGGGCGGTGATGGTAGAACATTGAATGACAATATCGAGATGTGCATCACGTGCACGCCTCTGGGAACATTGAACACTAGGCGTAGAACATTGATTACGGCGCTGAGCGTGTCCTCGTGCACGAAAGCTGGGGAATAACTAAGTAACTACGGAAGTAGGCTATGAGAACAACTTACGAATGGTACGCGCTGAATATGAGTATGAGAGGACTAAGCCGTTGGGCGTCATGCATCAATATGGATGTGTTGGGCCATAACGCCGACAGAGCTTGAGATAAGGATGGTGATTATGTTTATGAGACGCAAATATGTTTATGGAGCGGGACTATGTTTATGGAACACGAGATTGGTTGGAACGATATGACTTGTATGCTATGGTACGTATTGCATGGTCAATGTACTCGGATGGCCCGTGCACGGGTGTGGCTTCCCTCGGACGGTTACAACCGGGGCACCGGGACCGTTCGGCCTAGGAGAAAATTATGTGTGGTATTTATGGTGCACATCATTCGGATGGATTGTGACCGTCCAGTGCTGTGATAAGATATGATATCCATAAGTTTGGCATCCTTCGGATATTGGGCTAGCAACCCGTATCGAAGTGATCGTAGGCTTACACATAAGAGATGCCAAGTCCATTACGGTGTAAAACACCGTGACCTTCATATAGATAGGGCCGGTGGGCTGAGATGAGAGTTGGGTGCAGGCATAGGGCCTGCCACCCTTATGCATATGTCTAAGTTTATGGTTGGTTGGTTTGATGAATCGTATGATTGGTTATGTAAGTTCTAACCATTGAAGGCTAGGCGAAAAGGGACGGAGATGTGCACGATCACTATGTTTATTTTCAGATTATGTCTAACTGTATCTGCTGCAGGAACACGGTATCGGACACATTTATAATAAGTGCTATACATTGACATTGCCATGAAATTGATCCTAAGGCTAAATAGAAAGATCCCCAAATTAAGATGCATGTTTCACTAAAGATACTTAGTGTTTGGTTTGGGTGCGAGCGGGTCTTGATCAGTGCGAAGCGAGGACGAAAGCACTAATCCTCCACTAGTTTATGTGCAGGTTCAGTTATGTTCGGCTCGGGGCGGAGCTTGGCTTGGACGTGCCGAGGCATGGAGTCCTTGGCGTTCAAGAGGAGCTACCGCGTAGACGTTTGGACTTGCGACATGGAGATGTTCGGCCGAAGACTACTTGGTGGCTATAAAGAGACATAATGTATGGAATAATATAATCCTTTCTGAGCTAGAGAGATCATGAGCGTTGTAGCCAATTGGCATGTTAAGTTGGGCTATTCAGAGCCTTTGTAATCTTCAGTTCATAATCAATAAAAGAGATTATTATGTTATACTTTGTTTCCTTCCGCTGCTTATGTTATCAATTTGAGATAAATACTATGTGAACCTGTTATCTTGCCTCGCAGGAGCGCAACTCCAGGCTCGTGTGGCATCACGCCCCAGCGAGGACGATGATTCGGGTGAAATCTAGCGAGGACGAGCGATTTTTCGGATCGGGGCGTGACTAGTTGGTATCAGAGCGGTTCCATCCTCTGGACCGTGCATGAATCTCTTTGACCCTCAGTTGCTTCGCTATCAAATTCAATTAACTCTAAGTTGTTTTCGCAACCACATGGCTTGTCACGACCCGCTACCCAAATTGTTGGGCCAGGCCGAGTCATGCCCAGCCTACGTTGAGATAAAACGTAGTAAGCTGTTCTAAAGACAACAGGATAAGACTAAATGTACTAACAGTTCTATAAGTGAAGAAGAATCATAAATGCTCCAAACACAAAAGTCGTCGTATATAGTAAAATGTCCAAGTACAAGTGAACTGTAAAGTAAAACTGGATACATGTCCAGTTACAAAAGGTATAGTCTAATACATGTCTACTCTCAAAAGTCTAAGTAAACAAAAGACAACTAGGCGAGGTTCCCCGCAGGAACATCCTCGTAAAGCAGAGCCGGGTCCTCGGCAGTAATCCCATAATATGTGTCGCAGAGTAACTCCTCCTCAGTAAGGGACACCTACAACGTTATCCTGTCAGGACGGGAGCAAGTACTAAATCTAGCAAACTAGCATATGAAACATGGAAATGAACACGAGAGGAATAACTGGAAAGCATGGCATCACATAGTCTATCATGGCAAGGACACATATGTCATAGAGACAGATGTATATGTAATGTTTAAAACTGTAGCAGGTACGTGATCGGTCAATAGATGTACAATGTACTGAGGCACAATGTAAATAAAATATACATACGTACAAGTGAAAACAAGCGATAGATGTACATACGTACAAATACAGCTGGTGCGCCTACGACAAGGTATACATAAAATGTCAACCTTGCTCGGTACGTACGTACGAATAAGGGGGCATGATCACGTACGCTACTAACAGTTTCCCCATAACCCATATTCTAATCATGTGAGAGATACATCAAGACTGTTCTAAGCATGGTAGTAACTGAAAGTACAACATGTAGAGATCTAACTTGCTACCCCAAGGATCAGCATCTAACATGGTGGGGTTTGCAGTTCATTTATGTGACAATATGTAAAGTTCGTAGAAAGTACTTGCCTCTAGCAAAGTAAAACAAAACAAGCTACGATAACAATGCTATGGATGCCCGGTAACTCGTCGCTGTAGAAATAAATACAATAACTTAGTTTTTACACTAAGCTAAAACACTAGGACACTAATTGGTGAAATACGACTTATGACTGGGCACTTAGCCAAAATGATGACTTGGCATAGGAGACCAATGTGGGGTGACACACTACTTTAACTAACTTTCTAGGGTCTTTACACTAGTGAGGGATGGGGTTTAACACGGCCAAAACTCAAAATAACACAAAAGCTACAAGTCGTAATTAATCAATAAATAAATCAAAAGACTATTGTGTTCTAACAATTTTAGAGATAGACAAAAAGCCTAGTTTTGTTTAAAGTAAAGTATCAAAGTAATCCTTGTTAATCATAGAAATTTATTATAATTTTTTTGGAATTTAGTAACCAGTACAAGTATTTTATAAAAATCAGTTTTCCTAAGTATACAGAAAATGAGTTTTGGTTCCATATGCCAAACTAGTGGCAAAACAGTAAATTAAATACTACAAAAATTATACTAAATTAGCTAACTTAACATAGTATCTAAAAACTATTTTTCCATAATTTTAGCAGTACTTTAAGTATTTTTAGAAAATCAAAAACAGCATTGCACACAATAATTAATTATCTGCGTATTTTGTCCATGTATGTAATTTGAACCAAAGTTCAAATACAGGACCCAAGGCCATGAATCAAGTCCAATATGACTTGAACAGGTCTTGAATGTGTGAAAACACATTTGAGCCCAAATACCCATGCTAGGCTTGGACACCAAATGGTTGCAGTAATTTAAACACAATAAAAATACAATTTGGTAATAGTCAAACTAAATATTATTATTTTAATAAGGTAAAGTTTTACATAGTAACTATAAAAGTATGAATATTATCTTATAAAGATAATTTATACTAAGCTAAGTAAAATACATACATAAAATAGTGTATATATATATATATAAAAATATATATACACAAATATAGGGATGTTTACATATTGGATATATATATATATATATAAAAATTACATATATGTATATATATATATATAGATATATATATATAAGAAAATACTTATCTATATAACATATATATATATATACAAAATTAATGTATACATATATATAATAGTATATATATAATAATATATATACATAAGGAAATATATATACATAAATATATATATGTATACATAATACATATATATATGTATACATAATACATATATATATATATATATATATATATATATATATATATATATATATATATATATATATATATATATATATATATATATATACATACATAAATAATGAAGTATACATATATATATATAAAAACAGTAAATATATATATACAAAATTATAGTATATATAGAATAATACATATGTATATACATATATATATATATATAAATATATATATAATAAAAAAGAAAAAGAAAAAGGAAAAGGAAAGAAAAGGGAAAGAAAAGGCAGCCAGGGGGCTCGAACCCGAGCGCACAGCAGGGGGGAGGAGTTCAACACTGCAGCCGCTGGCCAGTGGGTCAGTTGGCCCGCTGTGTTAGAAATAGGATCCTAGTTAATTTTATTTCTGATTAGGCTGGTTTTATATAAAAAAAAATATAAAGCTGTCCTGTGTCCAGACAGTTAAGGACACAGGATTTTCTCGTGTCCGTGCTGTGCACGACACGCACGAAGGCTAGAACGCGTGTCGAGACGCTGGACTAGAGTCCCCGTGTCCTGGCGAGTCTCTCACGTGAAATCGAGACACAGCCGACACGAAAACAGACTGGTACGTACGTGTCCGACTTCTCCACGAAGTTTCGAAGGCGGAGGCGGAGGCTAGGGGCGTCGGGACGGCGGCGGAGCAGTGGCGATCGACGCGTCTCGTCGGGGCGCGTCGAATGGTGGTGGTGGTTGGCGGTGAAGGTCGTCGGTTGGGGCGGAACAGTGTTCGCCGGAGTTAGGGTTTTGGTGTAGGGAAGTGGGGAAGAAGAAGGGCGGGCGGTTGGTCGTGGGGGAAATCTAGGATTAGGGTTGAGGTCAGGGGAGAGAGGGGGAGTTTATAGGGGGTTTGTGGCGGTGGGGGCAGCCGGGAAAGGCGGGGGGCAGGGCGGTGAGTCGGTCGGGGCAGGGGAGTAGGTAGGCAGAGGAGAGAGAGAGAGAGTTGTCGTGTGAGAGAGGGGGGGTTTGGTAGATTTGCAATAGGGCCCTTAGGAAATAGGATTTTGCATAATAGAATTATTAGTGAGAAAATGCAAAATAGAATTTGCATTTCCTAATTAAAAACATTTCCTTAATTACAAACTGATATAAAACATATCTAAAAATTGCAAAACCTATTTAATTAATTCCAAATAATTTGCAAAGTGATATTTTTATATTTAAAACTCATTTTAAAAATATAAAAAAATTCCTAAAAATCCCAATAATTACTTTACGGCTAAAAATTAACATTAAAAATTAATTAGCACTAATAAAACTAAAATTGAAAAATAGGGGCTTACATGGCTTATGGATCTGTTCGACGCTACATTGGATGTTCCATACAATAAGTCTATATTAAGTGAGTACGTCTGCCACAAGTATGTCGTGACTATCACGTGATCTCCGAGTGCCATCGGAGAATGTTGGTTGCATGAAGTGCAACGAGTTATAGAATATTGGTCGCACGAAGTACAACGAATATGGTGATGTTGGTTGCATGAAGTGCAACGAGTTATAGAATGTTGGTTGCACGAAGTGCAACGAATATGGTGATGTTGGTTGCATGAAGTGCAACGAGTTATAGAATGTTGGTCGCACGAAGTACAACGAATATGATGATGTTGGTTGTACGAAGTGCAATGATATATGTATGGTTGATCGCACGAAATGCGAGAAGTTATCTGCTGTTGGTCGCACGAAGTGCGAGGAGATATGTATTGTTTGTTGCACGGAGTGCAGCAAGTCGTGAATCGTTCGTTGCATCGGTGCAACGAGTCGATATGGTATGATGCGTGTTGTATGGCTATGCGGATGGATAGCGGCCGAGATTGAGTAAAGACCTTAAGTATCGAGAATGATTTATCGCACGAGTTGCAACGAGTGAGATTGGAAGATCGCAAATGCGATAGTAACGAAGTCGAGTTGGTCACTAAGTCGAGTTGAGTAGACGAACATGTTTGTTGCCGAATATCGCGTTGAGCTTTGAATAAGCGAATGTTGTGTTTGTGATCGATATGATCGCTAAGGCACGGTTACATTTGAATGAAAAGTTGAACTTGAGCGAACGATAGGGTATGTTGGTCCAGTTGTTGTGCCAACTTGAGTAAGAAGAACGCTAGAGCTGGGATCGGAAAGATCGTCACGAGATAGTTAACTTAAAATAGATGTCGGACCTATGCGAAGTGTGATGTCGAGTAATGACTCGATTACGAGTGGTATATGCAATACCAATTGTGTGATCGATGCAGTGAGGCATTGTATCGATAACGATAGGCTCAATTTCTGAGTGGTATATGGAATACCACTTAGCGATAGCTATGTTAAGCCGGTTGGTGACTTATGATAGGTTACGTTGAGACGATTGTATTGTTACGATATGTTTGTCCTCAACGGACGGAGTAGTACCGAGACTCGAATGGGAATGACTTGATAGAAGTCGATGCAAGTATGCTTCGATGAATTGAGTTGAATGATTAGGTGTGAAGTCGTATCCATGGGTGATACGTCGGACGAGAATTTATTTAGTATGAGTCGAACGATAGACTGAGCATAGCGAAAGAATGTTGCATGGTGGAAATAGTTGACTCGGTCGAAATTGCGTTGGGTATGTATGAAGAAATCGTGTGAATGAATTTGAGTTAGTACAACAAGTCGGTAGCACGATTTGGAAGTGCGAGTTAGGGATATGAGAATGAATTTGTGAATTGGAAATTATGTCGTGGTGATGATAGATAGTTACAACGAAATAAATCTTGATGTGCGCAAGACTTGATTCGTATTCGAGTTCGGATAATGGCAATGACTGTAACAAATTGGAGCTTATGAGAGAAGAAAATGTTCAAGTTATGCATGTCGATGATGGTATTGAAGCGTATCAAGGACGATATGTAATAACTCGGGGATACTCTGATCGAATGAACGAAAATTATGTTGAGCATTGTTGTTGGATGAATAAGATGCAAGTTAAGTTACGGTAATTGGGATGATAACGGTAGGAATGCTTCGGAGAATTTGAGAGTCGATGGATGTTACTTGGATGAAAATGAAAGTGCCTGATTATTTCGAGGATAACCACAATGTTGAAATTCTTGTCTTATACGAGTGCAACTCCAGCATCGCACATGCGTCACGCCAAATTAGGGCGATCATTCCGTGTGAGCACTGGTATGGTGATTCATACAGCGGGGATGATCAAACTTACAAGGCATGGCAAATTGGATTTGACTTGTGATTTCATGCGAAAGTTGTTCGAGGATGGTTTTGATGAGTATGAAATGTGTCAACTATGACCACGAATAGGTAAACTCGGACTTGAGGCGAGTAGACGTCATATGACTAGCGAAAAATAGTCGACAGTAATACATGAGTGATTCGAGTAGTACGGCGCATCAGTTGCGCGGGGGTAGATAAATCGTGGATTGGTAAATTATGTCGAAGGGATAAAGTCTCATAGGAATTGTCTGAAATTGATTTGGCTTCGCGATAGGATATAGCATGGATCGTTGTAACTGTTCCTCGTTGATGATCTTCAATTATCGAGCGTAGTTTCGGGACAGATGACCCTAAAAGACTTTACCGCCAAATCAAGTGAATATTGAAGTCCCATAGGATGACCCAATGAAGTCGCATAAAGATTTCGTCGATGATGAAAGATGATGTAGTGCATGTTGAGGATAAGTCTAAGCGAGTGAGTATCGTGTTTCGGGAGTTAGCGAGTAGCCTTCGACTAGATCGATATGGTTAGAAAGTTTACGATCGATCGAATGGATACGTAGATAGACTTGGTTAGTCGATGATCGAGCAGATGTTGAGGAACGTACCTAGTATAGTGATGCGGTAAGACGATTGCAAGAATTCTGTAATACGCGAGAGCGACGGATGGTAGAACGACCATAAGAGTTGTGTCATAGATCGGCTTGAGTAACGGTTAGGCTATGTGTGTTGAGCGCGCTATCTATGTTACGAAACGAACTAGTCGGGATTGATTCGAGAATTGAGTAAAGGATTCGTACTCGGTCGAGAATAGGAGATGGACGTATCGTAAGAGACCTTGGGTCAGAAAGATTATTGCCTTTGAGCATCGTAGACTCAAGTGGACCCCTTGTGTCGGGAGAGATTAAGCATGATGTCTGGATAAGTTACCTAGCGGGGGTAGCCCCAGACGCGATGCGTAGGCAGTTCGAGAACGTGGGTCGTGTTGGGATAGTTGTGTGCGAGACTTAGTACGGATTGTAGGCAAAGGAATTTGTGACATGTTGGACTTAGTCCATGTCGTTAAGGCCGAATTTTATGAATGATTGGATGAAAGACTTGAGTTATGTGAGAGATAGGAAACGATTGGACGAGTAGGCATTGCGGGGAATTATAGCAATCGGATGCGCAACGACTTAATACAATGCATGCGTTAGATGGTCGTCGAGAAACTTATGAGATCGAAGTTATGGTTTGGATCAAGTAATATGCGAAGATGTTTGCGAGCAGGACTCTAGGAATACGTATTAAGGTCTGACTAAGTCGAGTACAAACTGATTGGTGCTTGAAATTTAAGTTGAGCTTGTTAGTTGTCCCGATATCTTACAACTGAGCTTGGCTGAAATGCATATATTGGTGGGACGCATAAAATATGTGTATGATCCAGACTAAGTTGTATGATTCCAACGATAGTAGCACGAGATCGTGAAACGATCTAGCGAGATACTTGGATTTAAGTGCCGGTTTCGGTTCGAGGACAAACCTTGTTTTGAGTGGTATATTATGTAACGCCCCGCTCCGTACGGTGCATTATGATGAGTCATTGACTCGAAGAGTTGTGTTGACCCGATGAGGTATTGATGCGAATCGATGCAAGAGTTACGTTGGCCAAAGGTAAGCTTTGAGTCGATTGGAATCTATGAGTCGAATCGATGCTAAAGATAAGTCCCGTTTGAGCAAGTGCTGATTTTAGTTGATCTGGTGTGTAGGCTATGCCTTTATGCTGGATTACGGATCGTGGCATGGGTGCGGTAGGCCGAATAAGTCAAATAGTTCAACGGAATGGCTAAGTCAAGAGAGTTAGCTATGCAACCAAGTTATGGAATCGAGATGCATCAGCTCGGTGAACGACAAGGCGTATCGGCTTAAGGTGGGCGGATTCTTGACTCTCTCTCCCTATTCCTTCATGTCTAATAAAATATATCATTATATGCGTAAGATGTTATCGAGTTAGCGAGCGTGGCTCGGCGAGTAAGTGTCTAAATATGTGTTGAACACTAAGATAGAACATTGAACAATCGAACAATTGGAGCGGCGTGCATCAAGTGTACGAGTCGAGGTAGGGCGGGTAATGGTAGAACATTGAAAGATAATATAGAGATGTGCATCACGTGCACGCCTCCGAGAACATTGAACACTAGGCGTAGAACATTGATTACGGCGCTGAGCGTGCCCTCGTGCTCGGAAGCTAGGTAATAACTAAGTAACTACGGAATTAGGCTATGAGAACAACTTACGAATGGTACGCGCTGAATATGAGTACGAGAGGACTAAGCCGTTGGGCGTCGTGCATCAATATGGATGTGTTGGGGCATAACGCCGACGGAGCTTGAGATAAGGATGGTGGATTATGTTTATGAGACGCGAATATGTTTATGGAGCGGGACTATGTTTATAGAACACGAGTTCGAGCCCCCCTTCTTCTTTTTTTGTTTTCTTTTTTGTTTTGTTTTTGTTTTATTTTATTATTTATGTATATATGTATATATGTATTTATATATATATATTTTTTTGTATTTATATATATATATATTTTTGTATTATATAATATATATATATATATATATATATATATATATATTTAGTATATATGTATTTATGTATATGTATATTGTATTTATATATATATATATATATATATATATATATTTTTTATATATAAATATATATATTATATATATATATTATGTATTTATATATATATATATATATATATATATATAAGATATATAATATATATATCTATATATATATATATATATATATGTAGTATTATATGTATTTATGGGTATGTATATTATATATATATATTATATATATATCTAGATATATATATATATATATATATATTATATATATATATATATATATATATATATATGTATATATGTATTTATATGTATTTATGTATATATGTATATGTATATATGTATTTAGTATTTAAATACTATATTAATTTAGACAATTTATTATAATTTTTTCAGCATTTAATAAGTGTTTTGGTATTTTATAAAAATAGAAAAACAGAACTCATTTTCAGTATATTTATGTTTGCTGATTTTTAATAATTATTTATGAGGGTTTATAAATTCCAGAAAAATTAGTATAAATTTCTATAATTAACAAGGATCACTTTGGCACTTTAATTTATGTAAAATTAAGCTTTTGTCTATCTCAAAAATTGTTGGAATATAGTGTACAGTTTAATTTATTTATTGAATAATTACGACTTGTAACTTTTTGTGTTGTTTTGAGTTATAGTCGTATTGGACCTCACCCCGTACTAGTGTAAAGACCATAGAAAGTTAGTTAGAGTATTGTGTCACCTCACATTGGTCTCCTATGCTAAAGTCACCATTTGGCTAGGTGTCCAGTCAGAAAGTCGTGTTGCACCACTAGTGTTTTAGTGTTTAACTTAGTGTAAAAACTAAGTTTATGTATTTATTTCTATAGTGACGAGTTACCAGGCATCTATAGCATTTTTATCGCTGCTTTGCTTTGCTAAAGGCAAGTACTTCTACAAACTTCACATACTGTTACAACAATGAACTGCGAATCCAACCATGTTAAATGTTGATCCTTGGGGTAGCAAGTTAAATCTTCACATGTTATACTTTCAGTCACTACCATGCTTAGAACAGTCTTTATATATCTCTCACATGATTAGAATCTGGGTTATGGGAAAACTGTTAGTAGTGTACGTGATCATGCCCCCTTCTCCGTACGTACGTACCGAACAAGGTTGATATTTTATGTATATCTTGTCGTAGGTGCACCAGCTGTATTTGTACATATGTACATCTATCGTTTGTTTACTTGTACGGAAGTACATTTTATATACTTGTGCCACAGTATATTTTACACCTATTGACGATCACGTACCTGCTACAGTTTTAAATATTACATATACATCTGTTTCTATGACATATGTGTCCTTGCCATGATAGATGATGATGTGCCATGATTCCAGTTTATTACATTCCTATTCATTCCATGTTTCGTATATTTAGTTTTCTAGCATCAGTACTTGCTTCCGTCCTGACAGGATAACATTGTAGGTATACTTACTGAGGAGGAGTTGCTCTGTGACTCATATTATGGAGTTACTGCGAGGACCAGGCTTCGCCTTACGATGATGTACCTGCAGGAAAACTCGTCTAGTTTATGTAGTTGCTCGGGATATTTAGTGTAGTCATGTATTAGACTACGTATTTTGTAACTGGACCTGTATCCAGTTTTACATTTCGGACTTGTACTTGGACTTACTATTATATGAGATGACTTTTGTGTTTGGAGCATTACTCTTCTTTACTTATAGAACTGTTAGCACATTTAGTCTTATCTTGTTATCTCTAGAACAGCTTACTGCACTTATCTCAAGCGTAGGCTGGACATGACTCGGCCCGGCCCAATAATTTGGGTAGTTGATCGTGACAGCACCTCCTCTGTAACTGGGACAACCCAATCCTGGAAGGATGCCAACCACAACACAATAAAATATCCCAAACCAGGGATCACCAACCCAAAATGAATATCCAACCCAAAAATGAACACAGCTCAATATATCCAAGCATAGCAAAATATGCCGCGATGTAACCGATACTCTACGTATCACCCAAAGCAACAAAATCAAAATACCGAATCCCAAACGGGATCGGGACCGCGTCATCACAGACTATCTACGGGGCACGGGACACGAAGTTATACCTCAATTGCTCGGTTAGAGCTCTCAGATGTAAATAGGAGAAATATGAATTTTGCGGACTCGAGAAAACCCTAAAATATGCGAACAGCAAAGATCGGCCACGAGAACAGCAGATCTGGACCCACAAGATGCTGCGGACAGCGGATCGAAGCCACCCAACAGCGGGAAGCGAACCGGACAACGGTACAGAAAGCTGGCGGACCGCGAAAGTGCGGACAGTGGTCAGCGGTCCGCACGAGGCCGACTGGAGGCAGCGACCATAGGGCTCGGAGAGGAGCACGGATCTGGACCGACGGTCGGGCCGGGACGCTGGACAGCGCCGGCGGGACGTCGGAACAGCGGGAAAGAGGGGTTTCCTGGGAGGCGCGAGAGGGGTAGCGGGCATGGGGGCCCGCGAGGGAGCGGTCCATGCGAGCTGGACACGCGTTGGAGGGCGCACGTGCGGGCGCCGTCGGGCGCGCGGGGGCTTTGATTGGCCGAGCATGGTGGCGGTGCGCGGGGGTCTGGCCAGCGCGACGGCGCGCGGCCTCGGGAGGGATGTCGGCGGGAGGCGTCGGGCTAGGGCACGGCGGGCGGCCGCTCGGCCGGAGCAGGTGAGGGTTGGCCGGAGTTGGCCGGGTGTTGGACGCGGCTTCGGAGATGGATTTGGGAGCTGGTGAATGGGGAAGGAAATGAAAATAATGGGAGGGTTTGGGAATAAGAGTGAAGGAGAGAGAGAGCTGCTGATGTTGGCGTGGTGGTGGTGTGGTGTAGTTATTATGAAAGGAAAGAGAGTGGGTGTGCAGGAATGATGGGAGAGGGAGTTGAGGAGGGAAGCTGGTGTTTTGGTGGTGGAGTTGTCTAGGTCGTGGGGGGAAGAATAACGGTCCACGTGGGGGAAAAATAGGATTAGGTTTTAGGTAGTTTTCTTTTTACCAATATATATATATATATATATATATATATATATATATATATATATATATATATATATATAACAGAGTTTAAAAGGAAAAATAAGGACGAGTTCGGAATCGAAAAATCGGGGTCTGGTGTCCGGACTCGGGGTCGGACCCCGGACACGGGATCGGTGACAGGGCCACAATCTAAAACCCAATGATTAATTTTAAAATAATGTTTTCCTGATCCGACTAATTAATAATAATAGTATAAAATAATAATAATAATAATAATAATAATAATAATAAATATAATAATAATAATAATAATAATAATAATAATAGCTAAACTAATTATGTCAGCCCCTGTTTTTCAAATTTGGTTTAATTAGTGTTAATTAGATGTTAATGACCTATTTAACTTTAAAATGATTTATTAATTATTGGGAATTTTTCTAGAATTTTTAAATAATTTTAAATGAGTTTTAACTACTAAAAATGTAAGTTTGCAATTTTACAAAATTTTAATTAAGTTTTACAATTATTTAGATTGTTTAAATGCTGCTTGCAATTTCACAAATGTTATGCAAATTTAATTTGCATATAAACGGAGCGGGAGGTGATTTGCAAATTCGTTTGCATTAGTTAGTGGGAAGGACCTAACTGTAATTACCTAAAACCTAGGAGCCTTGTTGCAAAACCACCGTCACCTTCCCCCCCCCCCACGTTCTCTGGCCAGCTGCCCCGACGACCACCGACCTTTCCCGGTCAGCCCATCCCTAAAACCAACTTCCTCCTCCCTATAAATACCCCTCCGACCAAACCCTAAACCTAGTACACCACCACGACCCCCCGACAGCAAGCCATGACCCCCTTCTTTTCCGACGAGACCCCACCGAAACCATAACTCCGGCGACCCCTAGCGCCACCTTCACCGCCATCGACCACCACCGAAGAGTTCGCCGAAGCAAGGCGAGTGCAGTGCCACCCCAGCGCCGCGACTACGACGACGCCCCAGCCGCCGAAAGCCCCCCTCGACTTCAAATCCCGACGCCAGACACGAAGGTAACAGCCCTAAAAACGTGTCGTGCATGTCCCAAACTCACGCATAGTGTTCGCCTGGACACAGGAAACCTAACATAGGGTTGGACACGCGTTAGCAGTGTCGTGCGTGTCGTCTGGGCTCGGACACACGACACTGGGTCAGATTCATTTGCTCGTGTCCTGAACAGTCTGGACACGAAGCCGAACTGTTATTTGGTTATTAGGTTAACGGGTTTAGATAAGCTATTGGTTCAGAAACCCATTAACCTTAAACCTAATAAATCTAACCCAAACCCTTTTCCTAAACAAATGACTCGGGCTGACCCCTAGCAGCCCAATGCGCAAACACCCCCGACGCCAACCACCCCCCCCCCAGCCCTGGCCGAGTTCGAGCCCCCTTTTCTGTTTTATTTTGATTTGATTGTTTTGTTTAGTTTTTATTATTGTATATATGTATATATGTATTTATATATAGTCACGACCCGATCCCAATTTTTGGGTCGATCAGATCAGTCCAGCCTGCAACCGTTGTTGAGACGGCGGCAGTAAAGCTGTATCCACTTGCAGGTAATCTCAACAACAGAATCTAAATTTTTGTCACAACTTTAATAATTTGAATATTTATAAAAATTTTTGTTCAATACAAGAAAGATACAATTGATATCAAACTGAATTACTACTTCAACACAACTTTCCCTAAACTAGAAAAGAAGAAGTAACATTTAAGCAGTCGACTCATCAGCCTCGAGATCATCGTCTTCCAATTGGGACTCGGGTAACACCACAGGATACAGCTCAGGATCATCAATGCTTCTTAAAAATGTTGGGTCTCCAGTCAGGAGTGAGCAAGTACAATTGAATATCTAACAATTCAAATAATAATAGAAATTTGCAATTTTAAATAATTTAAAATACTTGAACAATATTTTCCAGCAATTTTTCTACAATTGAAAAGAATGTGATTTGAAGAGTAACGACTATGACCGGCTTGGGTTGTACAATAGTATCCTAGTGATACGATACGGCATCCCCGTGTGTAAGAAGGGTAAGCTCGTACAATCAATATGCAATATGAGGGGTATTGGTCATAGACGCTACACTACTACCCCCCAATCCCACAATCAATAACAATCAATATTTGAACTCTAGGAGAGAGTTCCACAATCAATATTTGAACTCTAGGAGAGAGTTCCACATC
Organism: Iris pallida; assembly: GCA_029216955.1. Classification (NCBI taxonomy): domain Eukaryota; kingdom Viridiplantae; phylum Streptophyta; class Magnoliopsida; order Asparagales; family Iridaceae; genus Iris; species Iris pallida. Next base: position 9,602,679 of record JANAVB010018993.1, read on the forward strand.
AATATTTGAACTCTAGAAGGAGTTCCGTGTAGCAATGTGGTTTTAAGCATGCAAGATAACAATTACTAATTTAATGCCAATAACATAACCGTACTTGCCATGGTTTGACTGGAATGAGGGTAATGTCTCCGAGATGAATTTCAGACTTGTCCTCGAAATCCTCAATCGAGAAGTCTACCTTAGAATCATGTTGAACCATATATAGGTGTGCTAGTTGAAATCTCTAAAACAGAACCCTAGTCAATTTTTAATCTTTATTACCTTATACAGACAAAACACAAATTATCGATGTGCGTTTAATTAATTACGAAGGAAAGATCAATTTTTGTTTACTTTTAGGAAAAATCGTATTTATGATTTATTTGGAAAAACTTTGTAATTTTTAATATATATAAAAAATAGATTTCGAGAAAACGTGAATTTGTTAATATTACAACACTAATTATTTAGGTGAGAAAAATCTTATTAATTTTCTATAAAATAATATTTATTTAATACTTACACCTCTAAACGATCAAATCATCCAATCATAAAATAAAGAAAATATCTACGCTATTACAGAACCACCAAAATAGACTGGGCTTATGCCCTACAAACTTTTACATGATTAAAAGATGAAAAATCTTAGTTAGTCCTAAACAATGTCCTGCACTTTTAAATACTGAAAATAAAACTAATAAAATAAAAAATTAAAATCTTAAGAGTCTCAAACTTGGTCCAATCGTCATAATTTATCTAATACCAATACCTCACGTCCGAATAAAACCAGTTTCATTTGCATTTCGCTAGGCTCACGGACCGGTACGGTCGCGCCCAAAAATCCAATTATAAATATTCCTGAAAATTCATTTATAAAATTTTATAAAAATTTGGGCACATTCCCTCTATATTCGGGATAACCCAAAACTGGGAAATTTGCCAACAATACACAAATATATCCCAAACCAGAGAAAAAATCCATTTTTTATACAAAAATACACCATAAATATATTTCCGAAATGTAATCGGAAAACCCGAAGTATCGCAATCCCGAAACTAAATCAGAAATATCAAAGCATTATATTCGGAAAATCCGAATTAGAAAAATAACCCAAAAATAATTCCAGAAGCTTTTTCGAAGGATTCTCGAAAATTCTGAATCCATAACCACAGAAAACAAAATAAGTCCAGAACATCCCGAAATCCGAAATAAAAAAGTTCCAGAAATTTTTCGAAAAAATT
>JANAVB010018993.1:9670311-9887811 GCA_029216955.1 Iris pallida
ATTCTCTTTGGCCTACTCAATTCCTTACTTTTCTCTAAAATTTGATATTCAAAATTTTGTTACCTTCACTAGCAACTCTTATTCAATTCCATAACCATGATATATTTTTGTATATATCGACTCCACAATTTTCTATTGCACGGTGGTGTTGAACGTCGTTTTATCGCCTCCTCCAAAATTTAATTATATTTTGGTATTGACGAACTCTTCCTATCCCCCCAACCCTATCTATCCTATTATTCCTAAATTTCGAGGACAAAATTCTTGTAAGTTTGGTAGGATGTAAAACCCCTATTTTTTAATTATTTCTTTAATTATTTTATTAGACTTTAAAATGAATTTATACAATTTATGGTTTTATTTATTTTTTTGATGACCCGATTTGGCCAATTCAGCCCGAACAGGGCCCGAACAAAATTAAGCCCATGTGAGCATGTGGGTGACTAAGATGGCCATGTAGGAACATTTCATGTGTGTACAAATATTTTTAAATAATTTTGAGACTTGTTGAATATTTATTGACTTTTGGTACAAAATTTATGTTTTATTAATAAAATAATATTTTACAAGATGGTACAATTTTCTGGACCCATACATGGGTGAGCGATAAAGTTCACCCATTGGGACGATTATTATTATTTTATTATAATTTAAGTTATTTTGTGGAAATTTAATAAACATGTTTTCCTATTTAAATATTATTATTATTTCGAGTTGATTTATTAAGGATTGAATTTATATATATATGTAGATATGTTTAAATATATTAAACAATTGGATAGTTGACTTTTAAATGGTATTTGGATTTTAAATAGATTTTTTGTGTATTTATGGATACATATATATATATATATATATATATATATATATATATATATATATATATATATATATATATATATATATATATATAAAATATATATATATATATATATATATATATATATATATATATATATATATATATATATATATATATATATATATATATATATATATATAAGTAGATAAGTAAAAGATTTGAAAGAAAGAAAAAAAAAAGGAAATCATTAATGGGTGGTCGGCCCCACCCGACCACCCAAGCCATAGCAGCAAGCTAGCGCGCCCCATTAACAACAAGGAGCAGCAGCATCTGCAAGGGGCCGCACTCCCTTCCCCCTTTATATATTCATATACATGGTTATATGTATATATATACACACAAGTTTTAGCAACTAAACCCTCATCCAATCTCTTCTTCCTCTCTCCTTCCCTCCTCCTCTCTCCTCCACTCACCTCGAACCTCCCTCGGCCAGCCTCGTGCGCCGCAACAGCAGCCCTGTCCCACGAAAAAACCGAGAGCAACAACAAACAACAGCAGTATGTAAAAGCAAGGTACCCAACTTTACCGGACGATTTCTCCTTCAATTCCAATCCGATTTTAGATCCGTAAATTCGTGTAGAAAGCCCACATGACCCTCTTCGAGATCCCCCAGGTGGATATCGACATGGCCATCCAACTTGCTCGAAAAATTGAAGCGAAGTTGGAGAAAAACTACTTTTCTGAAATATTAAAAACTGTTTTGAAACACCAACTTGTTGGCCATTTTTCTCGCTGTCCATTAAACTTTTGTAAAAACTAATTGAAGATAGTCAAAGACAACATAACCGAGATTGTAACTCATCTTTTGGATTCACTTTTCATATAGTATATAGAAAGTTAAACGTTGTTAAAGTTTTCCAAAAAAATTGTAAATTCTGTTTTCAAAAAGTGGAAAAACACCCGATACGGCGTGCGCCCCGACAAACCGGGCGACGTGGTCGTGCACTATATGTATCGAAATGCGCGTATGGATGTTGTCGACGTGTGGGAACTGACGGAACCCAATTTCGTTGCATGTGCGCGACGAAAACAGTGCGTATCCGTCGAGATACCCCGTATCGACCATTTACAAATTAAGTCACAACTTTGTGCACACTCATCATATCACGATGAAACTTGCGCCATTGGACTCAAAATATTTTTCTGGTCCTGTGAGGCAAGTTTGGTCCGATTCTGAGACCGTTGATCGGAACGCTATTTTGGCGGGCCCACAATCCCACTCAACGGACGATTTTGTGCACAGCCCACCGGAATCCAAAATTTGACATACCGTTGGGTTCGTCTCATCAAAACAAATTCGTAGACATGTAGTTTGAAGGCTTTAGAGACCGTAGGTTCTGGCGCGTATTTCGGTGCAAAGTGGGTCCAACGGCGGTCATCGTTTTGACCCAAAATTACGATTTTGCCCCTGTTCCAGAATTTAACTTTTGGACAGGCATTTTCTAGGCATATATTTTATTCCAAACTCGTTCGTGATGTTTGTTTCAGCATCCGGAGCTTCTTGTGGATTTTGACTTTCGTGTTGACGATTCTGATTGTTGGATTTTGCTGCTTCTCGCACCACCCTCAGACAAGATACCTTGTCATTATACTGCTTATATTCAGTTGCATTTTATTACATGTCACTGTTCATTTATTTACAGTTCTTGATTTATTGTCTGCTCAGTGATATTAGATGTACTTTGTTATTATCCTTTGATTGCATATGGACTTAGAGTTAAGAGACCACCGTTGTAGTGTATTGCATATACCTTGACACAGTTGTACCACGATGATGTGTGAGATGAGTATCATGTAGAGGTTCTTGTGTGTGGGCTGATCCCCCATGCGCATGCGTTAGGGCTAACTGTTAATAGAGGCATGTTAGGAGACTTAGCAGTTAGTAGAGGTACATGGTCGTGGATGCGACTTGACAGGTACATTGGGTGGAGAGAACATTACCTGACGTATGGGCTTCTATGTACTTCCCTTATTACATGTGCGCTCTGCCGGAGACGCAGGCTCCAGGTGCCCTCTGACGTTTTCCAGAGCGTTATGGACGTAGCCCCTTGCACATGATGCCCTCTGACGATCTTCGGACGTTACGGATGTAGGCCCCTGGTGCCCTATATGGGGACTATGCCGATCCCATTTACAGCCAGGGCTCATGCGTCGAAGGATTGTTTCTCAAATTGCATGTTCACTTTAGTATGGTTAGATTACCTTATTGTGTCTTGTCACTTTCTTTGATTGTGGCATATTTTATATTCAATATTTATATGGCATGTTATTGTATCTTGTTACGTCCCTCTGAGGACCTGGTTATCTCTCCAGGTGTGTGTTCTTTCTTTCGCAGGTGTTCTAGCCGTGGCCATGATCATCACTATTGCTTCGAGGATGATTGCACTTTGATCGTCTTCGCTTCGCCGCCAAACTCTTTCTTTTATTATGTATTTCTTTTCATAGTTGGCAGTGGATTTGTCTCCGCCCAACGATTGTATACATGACAAATTCAAAGTTGCTTTTATATCATTATTTATCTTGTGGATGAGAATTAGTACCTTGGTTACTGTATTTTACAGCTTATGTATATATACGAGAGCCCATATACTTCGTATGTATACAGCTGGCATGGATACGTATCTAGTCCTAAGTATTTTGGGACTGGGGCGTTACAGCGGAAGGGTTAGCTACAGGGACGAGCGACCATTCGTCGGTGTGCGTGAGGCTGGTTGCTCTTCATCGGCCCCGTGCTCTCCCTTTTCGTTATAACAATAAGTGGCATCTCATGGAGGGGTATGGGGAAGCTGCGAGGGGTGGATTGCAAGCTAACTTCACAGGCAACTGCCAAATTTGTATGGTTCAAAGAGTTAAGAGGATCAAAGCAGACCTCAAGTCTTGGAACATGTCTCAACCCAAGCGATCACTTGAAGAGGAAGAGTAAAAGCTTCATCACATGCATTCCATGCTTCATACAGATGTGGAGAATCAGGAGCTGGCCGAGGAAGAGCGCTCGCTCGTTAAGGAGCTGGGGCGCCTTCGTACCCTTGAAGAAATCGACGCCGCCCAAAGAGCCAAATGTAAATGGCTTCGGGAGGAAGATATGAACTCTCGTTTCTTCTATGATATCGTCCGTATGTGGCAACACCGTAACCACATCGGTAAGATTCTCCGCCAAGACGGGCAGGAGGCTACATCCCCAGAAGAGCTTCAGAAGGAAGCTGTCAGGTATTACACTGATCTGTATAATCAATCTGATTATTGTACTAATTTTTCTGATATTATTTGTAAGAAATTGGTTACACCACATGGGAATTATTTGATGCGGGCTGTGGTGGAGATGGAGGAGTTGGATGATATAGTGAGACAGGCAGATGCTGACAAAGCACCGGGGCCGGACGGGTTTGGCAGCAAGTTCTTCAAGGTTCATTGGCAAGACATCAAGTTGCAAACCCTTGAGCTGGTACGGGATTTCTTTGCTAATCGGAAGCTCCTGAAGGAACTCAACCATACGTTTCTCACTCTTGTTCCAAAAAAGAAGGGGGCGGAGGCGCTTTCTGACTACAGGCCCATTGCTTGCTGCAACTTCTTATATAAGTTGATCACTACTCTTATGTGTCGTAGGATGGAGGAAGCTATGCGGGGACTTATTTCGCTCAAACAAGCCGCCTTTATTAAAGGTAGATCAATTGCTGACAATAGTCTCTTGGCGCATGAGCTGGTTCGGGATTTTAACAAAGCATGGGGAATGCGTGCATGCTTAAAACTTGATTTACGGAAAGCCTATGACATGGTGAACCGCGGCTTTGTCTGTCATATTATGTTAGCAATGGGATTTGACCGAGAGTGGGTGGATATGATTCGAGAATGCATCACCTCCCCCTCTTTCTCGATGCTGTTGAAGGGATGTCCGCATGGTTTCTTTTAGAGTAGTCGGAGGATTCGATAAGGTGACCCGCTGTCTCCGTATCTGTTCACTATCGTGATGGAGTATTTTACTTGTCTTATGGACAGAGAGGTTACTCAGGGGAGGATCACGCCACTGCAAAAAAGGATTGCTCCGACTGTGTCCCACCTCATCTACGCGGATGATTTGCTAGTCTTCATGGTGCCTACATACAAAGGGCTTGACGCGTTGACTGATATCATCCAACGATTTGGGGCTACTACAGGTCTACTTTTAATCAAGAAAAAAGCTGTGTCTATTTTAATCAACACTGTCCCAACAAAGAGGAGAGAGCCAGCCGGATTGGGATAGCAAGAGGAGAATTACCGGTAAAATATTTGGGCATTCCGCTCTGCATAAACTACGCTAGAGATATTGAATGTAAGAGCTTGGTGGATTATGTCCAAAGACGTACGGAGGGTTGGCACACTCAGAATTTGTCCTTCGGTGGCCGTATTGAATTGGTAAAGACAGTGATCCAGGCTATTACAGTGTTTTGACTCCAAACTAGCATGCTTCCTACTGCTACTATTAAGAAGATTGATAAGATATGTGCGAACTTTGTCTGGCGAGGGGGAATGCATGCTATCAGTTGGGATACCCTGTGCAGACCGAAGGAGGAAGGAGGGGTGGGGATCCGTTCTTTGCGGACTCTACGGACGGTTGCCATGCTCAGGCTTACGTGGAAATTCATATCCGGGTCCTCCCTTTGGGCTCAGTGGATGATGAATAAATATGTGAAGGAGGATAATTGCTGACGGGTGGGGAGAAATAGAAATTCTTCGGTTACATACAAGACGATCATCCAACACAGGCAATGGATTAAACAACATATTGTGCATGCCATGAAAGATGGTGACTCCACTGACTTGTGGTTCGACCCATGGGTCGGCCACACGAGCTTGGCGGACAGATTGGGTGATAGACTGCCTCCATGGGTGCAGCCGGGAGTCCGGGTAAGCTCCATTACACACAATGGAGATTGGCGGACGGAGTTTACTGGCCTGGTTGGGCAATTCAGCCGCGAGATCAAAACGGTTAGACTAGACAGTGGGAGGGACAGAGACCGCTGGCTATGGAAGGATGCTAGTAGCGGAGGATTTGAGCATAGGCGGGTATATGAAGCAGTTAGGGACTCATTTCCTAAAATCAATAATATGATGTTTATCTGGGTCAAAGGGGCGACCAGGAAATGGCAATACTATATGTACAAGGTCATGCTTGGGAGACTCATCACTCGAGATAGATTGAGGAGGTTCGGGGTCGTAGTGGAGAGCCAGTTGTGTGTTCTGTGTACGGAACAGAATGAGAGTATGTCGCATCTATTCCTTCAGTGCCAGGTTTTATGGGCAGTATGGGAGCATCAGAAGTGTAAATTGGGCATGGCAGCTGGAGGAGAACGGGATCTTAACACTGTTATAGAAGGCATCAGGAACGAAAGGGGCAGAGAAGCCAGATGGAGTTTGGAGGCACGGATACGGCTCGCTGCGGCAGTATGGCATATCTGGAAAGAGCGGAATAACCGCATATTTGAGGGGTTGAATACCCCCATGATTGGAATAATTAGCAATATTGAACATGACATAAGGATGATCTCTGTACAGCGGGTCTAAACATGAACGCTGAACTGTATTTTTCTTCTCTCATTTAATGGAATTATCTTTTTCCAATATATATATATATATATATATATATATATATATATATATATATATATATAAAGGGAATCTATTTTTTTTGGTGTCGCCCAAAATCTTAGACTCTGACTTGTTGTCCGATCTGCTGTGGGTCAGGGTCGGCTGTGGTTAGATCTTGGAGTTGGGTACTAAGTATGAGAAGGAGTCCATTTTTGTTCCCCTATTAATACTAGGGTGTTTGTTCACTCTCCAACAAAAAATTGACACGTGTCAAATCCTTTATGCCTCGTTTGGTTCGCGGAATCTCCGGGTTGGGAAAGAAAAGTGATTACTTTCCTATGTTTGGGTGCTAAAGGAATTGAGGAGGAAATGAAAGTGATTCTCAATTGAAAAAAAAAATTAGAGGGAAAAGTGATTCCATCCATCCAAGCAAGGAATCACTTTCCCACATTGAAATAATCACTTTCCTTTCCAAATTTCTTGACATTTCCAAACAATGGAAAAAAAAAAAATCAAAGGAAAATAAAATTTTCCAAAGAAAAGGAAATGACAATGAATTGATTTCATTTTCCTTCCATTCCACGAACCAAACGAGGCCTTAGTGAATACAGTTTTCAATGTTTACAAAACCACTTCCAAAGTGGTTTATGTTGAATGGATTTCACACGTGTCAATTTTTTGTTGGAGTGTGAACAAACACCATAGTTTTAGTGGGTGAATTGAGAAGGGATAAGTTTAGTATTTTGACTAATTATGTAGTGTATCCCAAATTTTCGACCATGTCCGTCGATATTGTCTAAGGAGCTAGCAAGTTCAAAGAATTAAATTTTTGGAACGCTCACTTGTCAATCTTGGAATGGACTTCATTCGGACAGAACCTCGGACAACACTTCAAAAGATCTTTGTGGCTTTTCAGTAGTGTATCCCAAATTTTCGACCATGTCCGTCGATGTTGTCTAAGGAGCTAGCAAGTTCAAAGAATACAATTTTTGGAACGCTCACTTGCCAAGGCATTTAAAAATGAAAGTGAATACTTCACGATGTGAAAATGAATCCTTATTTGGATAGATGGAATCATTCCCCTCCCTCTAATTTTTTTATCATTGGAAATCACTTTTCTTTTCTCATCAATTCTTTTAGTACCCAAACATACGAAAGTAATCAATTTTTTTTTTCAACATCATGATTCTGCGAACCAATCGAGGTCTATAGGAAATTTAATTTTTCCTTCAGATTTCTTGTCATTTCCAAACACCAAACAAAAAAAGTTGAAAATTATAATTTTCCAAAAGAAGGAGAAGAACATCTTTTCCTTTACTTTCCGGGAACCAAATGAGGCCTTAACGTAATTTAGGGCTATAAACTCTAAATATTCAAGATTTGAAAAAGTTACATCTACAAAAATAATAAAGGACTTGACCAACTAGGTTCCTGTAATACACATGTGAATGGGGATGGATAGTGGAGGAGGATTGGTATTGTTAGGCAAAGTAGTGGGTACTACTGAACATAGGCCATCTCCAATGGAGAATTTTTTAATTTAGTTTCTATCATACTTGATATTGTACTTTAAAAGAAAATCTATGCTAGTTTGTAGAGTTTTAATATAAAAATTGTACATACAAAAAATATTTTCAATAGTTCTCTATTTCTATCTTACATGGCAATAAATAAAAAGATCAATTTGATGATGCATGACACAATAATAATTGGTATGAGATATGCAAAATTTCTATCGAAGTTTCTACATGTAAAGGTGTGTTTGATTAAAAGGTGAAAATATGAGAAAAAATAATTAATTCCATGAAATTATTTTACTAGAAAAAAGTTTATTGAAAAATGTCCACGAAATTAATTTTGGTGTTTGATTGCCATTATTTTTCATGAAAAAAAGTTATTTTCCAATAAAATTGATGTTTTTCGGGGTAGACCAGTTTTATTTTCACCATTTTGGAAAAAAAAAATATATATAAAAATAATAGATTTTTCGAAAATAATTCCATGAAAAAATATACGCTATCAAACACTACATTGGTGCATTATTTGTGAAGAAAATAGTTTTCATGGAAGAAAAACTGAATCAAACATGGCCGTAGAAGCTCCTCCATCCTACATCACCGTCACATAGAATAAAAATTGTAATAGAATTCAAGGTTGGAAGAAGTTTTTTTACAATAGATTTCTTCCATAGCAATATGAGAGATAGAAACCTCCGTCAAAGATGGCCTTAGGCCTCATTTTGGTTCGCGGAAAAGAAGGGAAATCGATTATTTGTTCTTTCCTTTCCGTTAGAATTATAATCCCAATCCTTTTTTTTTCGATGTTTGGAAAAGTCAAAAATTTGGAAAAAAAAAAATGAATTCTTAGGGAGGAAAAATGAATCCTTATATGAGCTGGAGATACATCTTTTTCCCTAATTTTTTTTTTTCTCTTAGGAATCAATTTTCTTTTCTACTTATTTTCTTTGACATTCATAAAAATAATAAAAAATAAAAAATTCTTTTTCAAGATCTTGATTCTGCGAAGTAAGCATGACCTTAGAAGAATAACATCCTTTCTCGCATCCTTCTTCAAAGCATTGGCGAATTAACTTAGAATACAAATGTGAATGGGGGATAGAGGAGGACAATTGGTATTGTTTGGCAAAGTGGTGGGTTCCTATTGAACTTAGAAGGACAACATCCTTCCTCACATCCTTATTCAAAACATTGGTTTAGTAGCATACATAAATTGCACCAAAAGGAATGTGAACGCACCAAAAGACTTCCACCAGTATAGTTGAAAGAACTAAACATCACAACTCTTCTTGCGTGACCAAAGTAGGGTTAATTAGTTGTACCTTCCTATGGTTTGTACATATTTTGGTAACTGTCTCCGTTGTTTCAAAAATAAAGAACACCCCCCTGGCTGCTTAATTTTCTACTCATTTTCTTCTATGCACCAGGGGAGTACAACTAATTAACTTTATAAATCAGGGGGGTGTTCTTTATTTTTAAAACAACAGGGACAGTTACCAAAATACGTACAAATCATAGGGGGTACAACTAATTAACCCACCAAAGTAATACCAAAGTGTCTTAGAAAAATACCACTTTAGATATATTAGAGGGATTAATGAGAGGATTGGATTAATACACCTCAACATGAAAAAACTTGGAAAGAAAGAAGGAACGAAACGCACGAGCAAACCTCTTAATGGCTTTCCATCTACTCAAACACGCTAATAAAGAGCCACACGGACAGAGTCCCAGAAGACAATAATTTTATTATTATTATATTATACTTTTTAATTTATAGCAAATAAATAATATTTATGACTGACTTGTTGGAAACTAATTTTTTTTAACTATCTTAAAAATTTTATTGGAGACAGATCCATCCTGACCCAGCAAAGACCGTACGATCGTTCAACAACAAAATTTTGAGGAACACAAAAAAAACTAGGTTAATTGTTTTAAATATAATATTTTGTAGTATTTTAAATATCAATGTGTGTAAAATATAAATATAACATAATGGTGGTTTTTACTTGCACATCCAATTTTTTTTTTTTGCGGGGAGAGGAGGGAGGGAAATTTAAAAAGATTGGACCGATGATTGACGAGGATGTACAGATGAAAAATAAATAAAAATAAAAAAATGGTGTAATTTTATAGTTGTTACATCGTATCGTTTCACATTGAATTGTTAGAGCATGATTGGTAGATGATTCTCAAAATTTCATCTTGAGATCTAATTTCTTTAGAAAAAGTAAATATATAATGGGTTTGATTGTATCAAAATAATAGAAAATGATAAAGTGAGTTCGATCCAAAATATTGTGTGGTCAAAGATTGATGTGAAAAAAAAATATAAAATGTAAAATCTAGAAGTTGAGGCTGAAATGGAGCTTACTATTCTACAAAATGAGTTCCTACAATGTAGAATCTAAAAATTGGGAGGTCTAAGTCTTGGGTCAGATGGATGGGATGAGACCGAAAATCTAAAACTCGGGACCGAGAGTGAAGCTTATTATTCAAGCAAATGAGCTCCGGATTTCTGAATCTAGAAATTGGTACCGATGATGAGGTTTACTAGTAATGCTCTTAGAATCGTCAAAATTCACAATTATGTTAGTTTCTATATTCAATTTTTGAACATATTCTGAAGTATGTCCAGCACTTGTAGTTCATTTGAAAAATAGTACAAACACCATACTGGATCGGCAAAATTTGAGTTTCAATCGTAATGACTAATAAGATGGTGTTTGTGGATTGTAATAAATAAATAAATAATGAGCCGAACCGAGCCGAACCAAGCCGAATCGAACCGAAGCGAGCCAAGCTACCAATACCATGGCATAGGAAATCACCAAAAGTGAACGAGTCACAGACTGCGTCTGGTCTGCCGGCCCGTTATCTCCGATCGAGACGTATGGGTGGGATTCGAGGTTCTCTCTCTCTCTCCTGCCCATTCTCAACGAAAGCAACAATATATTATTATATAAGAAAATAAAAATAAATATACGTGTTAACCAAACTTTTGCAAATAAGCTCTCGTAAATTTGTTCTTGCATACTATTGCCATCCATCCATTTATTAGTTCGGGATATTTTAGCAAATATCCCCACCATAAATATACAAATTGGCATATAATCCCGCATATTTAAAAAACTAGCAAATGTACCAAATATGAGTAAAATAATCAAAATTTTGGTTAAATAGTGAAGGTATATCTTAAATTTTAAAATATTGTATATAGAGGATTGTAGACATTTGCTAATTATTTAAATAAATTGGGGTATATGATAGTTTCTATATTTGTAATGGAAGTATTGGCTAAAATATTCCTATTAGTTTCTTACTCCTTAGGTTCTAGTACAACTTAGAGATGAGCATTATTCGATTTTGGACCCGGAATCGAATCGAATAAAGGATTTGGTTTGGTTTGGAAAAAAAAATTGTTTCAGATTTTCCCTTCGAAAATTCTTTTTTTATTCTGTTTCGATTTTTTATTTCGGTGGAAAATTGAAAACCGTATAAGACTTATACAATTATACAAGTACTTTCAAATTTATGTATATTTATATGATTAAAATGTGTATATTTTTGTAATTTTGAAAATATAATCCTATGTATGTAATTTAAAGCTGAACTTTAAAATACCAAAAACATATGTATAACGATTAGCAAATGATCTCTAGCCTAGTGGTTAAGAGAGATGCATGCGGCCCAAGTGGTCGGGAGTTCGAGCCTCAGTGGAGGCGAGTTCGCCACAAGTACCCATTGCTTCAAAAAAAAATGTAACGATTAATTTTTTAAATATACTTTAATCATTTTTAAACTTTGGACTCGGCTTATAAAACAATAAAAATAGTTCAATCGAAATTATTAGTTCGATTCGATTTTGATTTCGATTATGACTAATTTTGATTCGATTTTGATTTTAGATTTTAAAATATTCGATTTATTTAGTTTTGACTATAACAATTCGGTTGAAACATAATAAAACAAACTCTCATGCCTAAGTCAAACATGTCCAAAGTAGTTAGTATTGAACACTAGGTGAGTCTAATTGGTTTGTAGGGATTCTTTTGGATTAGATCTACTAAAATTGGATCTCATGTAAAAAATAAAATAAAATTGGATGAGATGGAGATATATATATAAGAGTGGTGCTATTAACACTCTTAAAATATCTTCATGCACTCCTCTTCAATTTTTTATCATTTAAATTTCAAATTTATCCTTGTATTAACATTATTAGCACTCCTAAAATGTTATCACGCACTCCTTCCTCTATGTATGTATAAATCAATGTCATATTAATGCAGGAATAAAATTAAAATTTGAATGATAAAAAATTAAAAAGGAGTACAGAATAATATTTTAGAAGTATTAATAGTACCACCCATATATAAAGGAGAGAATGAACAATAGTAAAGTCTTGTTGCTTCTAAAATTGACATGATTATGTCTCTTATCTCAAAATTAAATTTATAGAAGATTTTTCTCAAAATCTAGAATCGGTAGTGACACTTTGACAATAGTTTTAAAGTGTTACCAAAGAAGTAGCCTCAAATTTGCTCGGCACAAGTTTAAATATAATATAGAAAAATAATATATTGCTATATAAATCCAATTTTCAACCAAAAAATGCACCCTTCAACTTTGAAAGAGTACTAGAACAAATAGAAATATATGTTATTAATCAAGAAAGAAATATCTATATCATAACCCCTACTTTATATCTATAGCAGAAAATTTATATTTGTAACGAGCATGCAACCTTACCTTCTTTAGATATGGACCAAACTAAAATCTCTCGACTAGTACGAATTATCTTATACCACGTGTCACTAGTCCAAACTCACGTTAGAATGCGCATATTCCGTGGTTCCACGATTGCGGACAATATTACTATTTTCGATTTGATACCTCCATGCATTAACAGTTCCACTCGCTCTACTTCGACACTTCGACGTGTATTTTCAATCTAAACATTTTACGTAATCAAGAAAAAAAAATCTGGCTTGATCATATATATATATATATATATATATATATATAGTATATATATATATATATAAACTTTATATATATATATATATATATATATATATATATATATATATATATATATATAAACTCTAGTCCTTCTTGAGCATGTTTTATATTTAAATGAAAAATTAATTCATAAATGACTAGTCCATAATAAATCCATGGCAAATATGAGCTAATGATAATGAACTTGTTAACATGTAAAACTCAAATCTGCATAAAAACCAACAAGAAGGATATATATATATATATATATATATATATATATATATATATATATATATATATATATATATATATATATATATATATATATATTAACAAGAATATATATATATATTCTTGTTAATATATATATATATATATATATATATATATATATATATATATATATATATATAAACAAGAATATATATATATTATATATATATATATATATATATATATATATATTAACAAGAATATATATATATATTCTTGTTAATTATATTAATATATCTTATATATATATATATATATATATAGATATATATATATATATATATATATTTATATATTAACAAGAATTATATATAAAAATATAATATATATATATATATATAATATATATATATATATATATATATATATATATATTTTTATATATATCTTCTTGTTAATATATATATATAATATATATATATATATATATATATATAATATATATATATATATATATCCTATATATATATAATATATATATAATATATATATATATATATATATATTAACAAGAATATTATATATAAAAATATATATATATATATATATATATATATATATATATATATATATATATACTGGAAATTGCTGAGAAATCCAATTTCGGGGTGGATTTTTATGAAATGCCCACCCGCTGCATAAGTTTTATGAAATACCCAGAATTAAGTATTTTCACGTTAAATATTCCAAGATTCCCTTTTAGATGCCACCCGCTGGGAAATGCTATTTCTATAATACCGAAACTACCCCTCCGCGCGAATTGGTCATCTATATGTATTTGAATTCAAAAAACTCAGATCTGGATTGCGATTTTCGTCTTCTTCTTCTTCACGGGAAATCTGAATTCCATTGCTCTCATATTCAGCAGAGATCGCAAAAATCGTTCGTAGTTCGGTGTGTTTTCTTCAGTCGAACTCAGATCATCGCTCGTCATCATCATCACCATCATCATCATCTTCATCGTGGAGACATTTGAAGTTTTTCGACGATTAGGTCAATTGTGGAGAGAAGATCTTTCTTCTTCTTTTCCATAAGAATTATCATCGTTTTGAAAGAAGAACGAAACTCTTTATTCATGAAAAAACTAAATTAACGTTTTAACACTGTAAATGACCATTCTCCGTGTAAACTAACACGGAGAATGCCATTCTCCGTTTTATTTAAAACGGAGAATGCCGTTCTCCGTGCTTCTAACATGGAGAATGACCATTCTCCTGCGTTTTAACACTGGAATGACCATTCTCCGTCTTAATTAGGACGGAGAATGACCATTCTCCGTCTTAATTAAGACGGAGAATGCCATTCCTCCGTTTTATTTAACACGGAGAATGGCATTCTCCGTGTTTCTAACACGGAGAATGGTCATTCTCCTGCGTTTTAAACACTGGTATGACCATTCTCCGTGATAAATTACACGGAGAATGGCATTCTCCGTGTAATTAAGACGGAGAATGGTCATTCTCCGTTTAATTTAGCACGGAGAATGGCCATTCTCCGTCTTAATTAGGACGGAGAATGCCATTCTCCGTTTTATTTAATACGGAGAATGACATTCTCCGTTTTATTTAACACGGAGAATGGCATTCTCCGTGTTTCTAACACGGAGAATGGTCATTCTCCTGCGTTTAAACACTGGAATGACCATTCTCCGTGTAAATTAAGACGGAAAATGTCATTCTCCGTGTTACTAACACGGAGAATGGTCATTCTCCGTGTAAATTAAGACGGAGAATGCCATTCTCCGTGTTACTAATACGGAGAATGACCACCCTCATGCGAAAATTAACATTTTTTGTGTTCTAAACGGAGAATGGCCATTCTCCCTGCATTTTATGGTCAGCTGAAACTTTGGAGGGCCATAACTTTTGACTGGGAGGTCGAAACGAGGTCCCGTTTGTCGCAAAATGAGCGTATCGTCGAGGAGACTGAAAGTAACAGTTTCACAATTAGACGACCTTCCGAAATTTTAGAATCGCAAAAAAATGATGTTTGGACCTCCGTTTTAGCACTTTTGCCGTTCGTCCCGGTCTTTCCGAAATTTTCCGACGAGTTTTTAAAGATTTTTTAGGAGAAAACCTAGATTCGAAAGTGAGCAGCGTATGGAAGAAGATGGAGTATTGAAACGTTTTTTTAAGAGCAGTTTTGTGGGTGTTTCCAATAAATTAAAAGGAAGGGCAAAAGGGTCATTTGGAACCCGCTTTGGATAAGTTTCTCTAATTCTGGGCACGCGATGAAAGTTTTTTTAGCGGTGGGTTTTACATAAAATTTTTTTAGTTTTTGGGCATTTCATAAATCTTCCCATATATATATATATATATATATATATATATATATATATATATATATATATATATATATATATATATATATATATATTCTACTATATAATAGGAAAACTTAGATGGTGAAATTTTTGAATTCCAAAAATACCCTTACATACTTATACTAATTAAAAATAGTTCATTAATTTTAATAAGGACAACTTAGTAATTAGGAAGACTACCCTTTGGTCTTCCTAAAGAGTCTTCCTAAACTAATTAAGAAATGTTAAAATACGTGCAAGGCACGTGCACATATGCTAGTATATATAATAGGAAACTTGATGGTGAAACTTTTGAATTCCGAAAATATCCTTACATATTTATACTAATTAAAAATAATTTATTAATTTTAATAAGGACAACTTAGTAATTACGAAGACTACCCTTTGATCTTCCTAAAGAGTATTCCTAAGTTAATTAAAAAAATATTAAAATATGTACAAGACACGTGCACATATGCTAGTATATATATCTATTCTACTATATAATAGGAAAACTTAGATGGTGAAACTTTTGAATTCCGAAAATACCCTTACATACTTATACTAATTAAAAATATATTCTACTATATAATAGGAAAACTTATATGGTGAAACTTTTGAATTCCGAAAATACCTTTATATATTTATACTAATTAAAAATAGTTCATTAATTTTAATAAGGACAACTTAGTAATTAGGAAGACTACCCTTTGGTCTTCCTAAAGAGTCTTTCTAAACTAATTAAGAAACGTTAAAATACGTGCAAGACACGTGCACATATGCTAGTATATATATATATATATATATATATATATATATATATATATATATATATATATATATATATATATATATTCTTGTTAATAAGTTGTGTGTAAAGAAAGAAGGACACATCTGTCCATCCATCCATCTCTCCAACTCCCATTCTCCCAAGCAACCCACCACACCACCATCCATTCATTCATTCCCATCTGGAAAAAAAAAAGAGGAAATTTCATTGTGGGGGGTAAACTTTAGGGTAATTATAAGAAAGGGGGTTACTTTAGTGAATTTATAAAAAAGGGGATGAAACGACATCTGTGATGGCGCCAGAGGGCTGCCACCCCCTCGGCGCCATCAGAGATGTCGCCAGACAACACCCTGGCGCCATCCATGTCGCCGGGCCCCATCTACTTTCCAACATTCATATTTCCAACGTTCACATTTATAATCGTTAATTATTAATTATTACTTAATTATTATTACTTAATTATAATTACTTAATTACTTAATTATTAATTATAGAAGACATTATCTTTCCTGACAACACCCTGGCGCCATCCTCCATGGATTTTACTATTCAAATCCAACTCCAAATCCAACTCCAACCAAACATAGGATTTTGTTTTATGATTAATAATTAAATTATAGTCATGATCAATAATTAAGCTATTAATTAATTATGATTAATTATTGTTATTATTATTTATAAAATTAATAATTAACGATTAGTAATTAATAATTGACGATTAGTTATTATTAATTATAAAATTAATAATTAATGATTAGTTAATTTTTAAATAAATAACGATTAATAATTAAATATTAATAATTAACGATTTTAATTACTAATTAATAACCATAAATTAAATAATTAATAATTAACGATTAATAATAGTAATTATAAATTAAATAATTATTAATTATTAATTAATAATTAATAATTAAGTAATTAAGTAATAATAATTAAGTAATAATTAATAATTATTAATTATTAATTTATAAACGATTATAAATGTGAACGTTGGAAATATGAACGTCGGAAAGTAGATGGGGCCCGGCGACATGGAGGATGGCGCCAGGGTGTTGTCTGGCGACATCTCTGATGGCGCCGAGGGAGATGTCGTTTCATCCCCTTTTTTATAAATTCACTAAAGTAACCCCCTTTCTTATAATTACCCTAAAGTTTACCCCCCACAATGAAATTTCCCCAAAAAAAAATAAAGGAAGCTAAAGCCAAAGGGAAAAAGAAAGAGTCAGGAAAGAGGAGGTGGTGGTGTTGAAGAAAAAGGAAGAGCTGAAATCGAATTAAGAAAGAAAGAAAGGAGAGAGAGTCCTCCTACCATCCTCCTTCCTTACCGGATCCGGATCAAGATCCGCCGATGCGGAAGGCGAGGTCCCCACCAACCGCCGCAGCACCCGCCGCCGGCGATACTCCGGCCGCCGGATCCGACGCTCCCCGCTACCGCGGCGTCCGCAAGCGCCCCTGGGGCCGCTTTGCCGCCGAGATCCGCGACCCGTGGAAGAAGACCCGCGTCTGGCTCGGCACCTTCGACTCCGCCGAGGACGCCGCCCGCGCCTACGACAACGCCGCCCGCCACCTCCGGGGCCCCAAGGCCAAGACCAACTTCCACACCCCCACGCCCTCCGCGGTCGCCGGAGGCGGCGGCGGAGCCGTAGTCGGTGGTTTCCTCCAGATCCAGCCGCCGCCGCCGCTGCCAGCTCTCCAGCACCACCACCACATCCAGCGGCCCACCACCAGCAGCCTCAGCAGCACCGTGGAGTCCTTCAGCGGGCCCCGCCGCCTCCCCCTCATCCGCTCCACCGCCAGCTTCCACCCGGCGATCCCCGAGAGGGCCGCCGACGGCGGCGGGGAGATGGACTGCCGCAGCGACTGCGGGTCCTCGTCGTCCGTCATCGACGACGGGGACGCCGACGCCGTCGCGTCGGCGTACCAGCAGCGGCCCGCGACGGCGGTGCCGCTGCCGTTCGATCTGAACCTGAGCCCGCCGATGGAGGACGAGCTCCAGGCCACCGCGCTGAGGCTCTGATCGAACGAAAGTCTCTTTGGTTATTTACCTATTTTTCTTTTTTCTTTTTTAAATTTTAATTGTTGTTGTTGTTGACATGTTGTTGTTATCTTCCGTGAATTTTGTATGGGGAGGTATGGATGGATCAACTACTACTACTGCTTGTTGTATGATTAGATGATGATGAAGGCCGAGTTCCAGGAATTGATGATGGATGAATGAGTGTTCCTTGTGATCTATCATGTTCTAATTTAATGGAAAATATGACTATAATTTCTATTACTATCTACATTTTTATTTACAATGTTCATGTAAAAGAATTATTATTGAGTTCTTCTCTCCACTTTCCAAAGGAAAAGGAAACTGAGTCTTTGCTAATTTCTCTTCTTTGGGAAAATTACTGTTTCAATCAATTTTCTTTCTGGTGTTGGTGTTTGGAATTGTCAAGGAAATTAGCTGGGAGTGTGGTGAATCCTGGTTTTGGTGTTTGGAATAGTCACAGAAATTAGAGGGGAAAGTAAAGTGGCCTTGCATCTTCTTTTCTCTTGGAAATTAATTTTTTTCATATCAGTTGGCATCCAAACTCTGAAATGAAATAATTTTCAAGTCCTCACTTAGGGAACCAAACAAAGGAGAGAGACATTTGGACAAAATAAGTTAATTTTTTCTTTTGGAAATTGTAAATCCAATGAGATGAATTATACATTTGTTTTGATAGGTAAGAAAGAAAGATTACACCGAAATAGATGGCAAACGGATAACTAGCTGTGCCGTCATCCCTTTTCGGATGGTAAAACCAATTATCTTAAATACTACATCCATAGACCTGGAAGACGTGATATTACTGTGTATGACTTTTTGGACTCTCTTAAGAAACTCCACAACATCTGTTGCTAGAAAATCAAATATGTCAAATGCGAACGGGATGAAAATATGTGGATTGTCGGTGCACGTTTTCTCGTGTTTGGACACTTTGGCCGATGCCGCTTTGAGAGCAGTTTGTCCCACAATAAATCCTCCGCTCCCCAAGTCCATTAGTACGAAAACTCATGTTAGGTCCACGATGCATGTTTCTCCCATCCATCCGTAAACCAGAACATCTGCCGATACGAGTATCGATCTTCTCTCATGCGGATCAGACAAGAAATTCACATGTGTCTTTTTTTTCAGAAATTTCTGCACGTCTAAGTACATCAAAAAGAAGGGAAGTAAATAAATGAGATAAGAAAGTGAATTCTTAGTGCGACCAGAGGAATTAATTTTTTTTTCTTCTATTTTTTTTCTTTGAATTTTTTATTACTGTTTATTCTATTCCAAACACAGGAAATGGTTTCGTAAACCAAACGAGGTGTAAAATGTATATGCAGATTGGCAGCAAAAGTTTAATTTATTTGAATAGAAATGCAACCAAACAGAAAATTTGGGTTGGTAGTTTGAAAATGGAGGGAGAGGAGGGAGCTGGTGTTGGGAGATGGAGCTACTACTTGTACTCACTAATCATACAGCTTTAATTTAATGTGGTTGTGTTGTTGTTGTTGTTGTGGTTGTGTTGCTGTAGCATTTGCATTGGCAGATGGCTGGTCTACTCTATAATGAATGGCTCCATTCTTTATTTCTCCACCTGCTCCCTGCCTGCACCTGCAGCTGCACCGCTACTCTCATCTTTCTCTCTCTTTTGCCTCTGCACTGCACCTGCAGATGCCAACTTGCACACATTTTTTCTTCTTCTTTGACAACTGCAAAATTTTGTTCATCTCAAATTTGAAATTTACAGTTACATTATGATTGCACAAGTGAAATAATGGTGTGTGATGATTCTGTTGGCTACCGAGTGGTAGTGCAGCAGCTGCTGCTGGTAAATCCACTAATTCATGACCATGGTTGAAGCAGTAGATCTGAAGATTTGCTGATACAATGGGCGCTAGGAACTGGCAAACATTCATTCTCTCTCTCCATTTTCTTGTGCATGATTCATGTGGTGTTTGCTTGGCTGGTCTTGTTGCATTTGGCAAACACAACACATTATTACTCTACGGTGGTGCGTGGGTCAGTTGACAACAAAGGTCCGGAACTTGTGGTGCATCCACAAGCTAAATTGATGACACTGCTAGCCTACACCTACACCAGACGAGGATGCTTCCGTGTGCTCGTGTACTCGTGCTGCTGCTTCTCGACAAAAGTTATTTGTATGCATTGTAAGTTGATGTACACCGCGGATGGTCAAGAGAAATAAGTTTCTTGGTTAGGCGGACGATCTCGGAATCGAGTTACGGAGAAGACGGATGGATGTGTGTAAAAATTGCGGATAGTGAATCCAAATGACATGCAATACAGTGTGCACAAAATTTCGTGTGAACGTCGGACATCGCAATTTTTTTTTGTTTTGACATACAACTTTCTTGCTACTGCTCTACGGAAGATTATACTCTGTAGAATTGTTTTGTACCAATTGTAGCATATTTAGTCTTACATGGACCAATGACCAGCGGGAGCTCTCGTAATGTTAATGTTTTGATCTCCGTGAACCAACGACAATTTGAAATCTAATAAAGTTAATTTATAACTTGATACCCTCAACTATCACTGTTTTTAACTTGATATTCTCAACTTTTATAAGTACTAACTTAATACCCTATCTTAACTTATATTTCTATCTTGATATCCAATTTTTTTAATTCATAAACTACTCCCCCCCCCCCCCCCCCCCCCCTCTCCCGCTACTATTTTTTCCACCCCCTCCCCACCTCCGGCGGCCATCTCCCCCCCCCCCCCCCCCCCCCCCCTCCCCACCCCCCCTCTCCGTCGACCACCTCCCCTACCCGTCCCCTGTCCCAAGCGCCGTCGCGCCCCCAAGCGTCCCCGCACCCGCCGTCCGCTGCCACCCACAGCCGGAGAGAGAGAGAGAGAGAGGGGAGGAAAGTTTGGGAGGAGAAGAGAATGGACAATTTGGTCCCATTTTTTCTTCTTCAGGATATCAAGTTAGTAATTATAAAAGTTGAGGGTATCAAATTAAAAAATAGTGATAGTTTAGACTATCAAGTCATAATTTAGCCACCTAATAATGATAGTATGAATGGACCCAACTTTTATATTGCCATCTGTTAACTTCCTGAATAAATTAAATACATTTCAACTGTGATAAGCAAAATTAGAAAGAGACTATTCGATCCAGTTGTCGATGGTGCTATGACCAGTGGACTCTGGTCCTTATTTGCTAAAAAAAAAGTTTTTGCAAAAATTGTCTATGCTGGAGAGGTTAACAGTGGGCTCTATCCATTGCTCGCACTAGAACGGTTGGGCCGTAAAGATCGATTCATAGTCCACTGGAAACTTTTATGAAAAAATAGCTTTGATTACGAAATATAGAGAGAGATTACATTTCAATTATTAACTATATCTATACTATCTATACGATTTATATAATAGGAAAGTTAGGCTTCACGGTGATTTTTTTTCCCAAATATATCCTTGTTCAACATTTACTAATTACAATTTACAATGATCATTCAAATTAAGAGGAACAGCTAGATAGTTTAGAATAAGAAGCTGAAGCAGTAATTATATGTTGAGTGTTGAGAGGAAACTTGATGTTATTATGTCAACTTGTATGTTATTATGTCTAAGAGTCCAAACAATAAAGTTTATATGCTCTGAAGTCTCCTATTTCGATACAACTCTTTATGTTCCAATGGTAATAATTTTTTTTTGTCCTTACTATTTTCTAAAGGTTATTATTATTCTCAATAGAAAATGAACAGAAAAGAATAAAAATCGGTACTCCGAATCCCTTGCCATCTTAGGAAAAGAAAATAGTACATGCACATTAATAATCATCTCGGAAAGAAGACAGCTGACTTTACGATATTCTAATTGAAATACGTACAAAGTACGTGAACGTAGACTAGTATTTATTAACAGCAACATAACTGAGAGTGAAAATAAAGGCTACAACGAGTCCTTGTATATTCTATTTGCATTCAACCCTTCATTGTAAGATCAATCCACTCTCTTTATTTAGTCCTCCCACCATTGATCAGACTCTGCAAATATTCATGAATCAAATTAGGAGAAGGAGTTAGTAACGTTACACACGTTCAATAGTACGTACATAATTCTGACAGAAATATATACGTAGAAGGACTGACTCACCTGTTGCAGTCGACATTAGGGTTGATGGGGATGTTGGTGCTGATCCCGCAGTAGGGAGGGAGGTGCCGGGCCCTCTCGGGCTTCACTCCGAACGACGGGCCCGTCTGCTTCATGCACTCGCACAGGGCGCGGCGGTCGTCCGCGCTGGCGGCCATCTTGCTCAGGGCCTGCGCGCTCTGGCAGCACCGCGGGCTCGGGTCGGGAGGGCCCTGCCCGAGCAGGTACGGACCGCACGGTATCAGCGCACTGACGGCGTCCGAGCATGACACCGCCGCCGTGTCCGTGGCCTGGCTTGCCAGCGCCAATGCCAATGCCAGGAGCAGTGCTGCTGCAGTCAGTGCACGAGTGTGGTTAGCCATCTCGATCGGTTGATCCTCCTCAACTGTCAGTTGGATGACACATATTTGTATTCGTTTCTGGTCAATGTGATTGGTGTGGGCTCTTAATGGCGATTTAGCTATTATAGGCCGGTATGGAATTAATGTTATTTGTTGCGGAGGACACATATATGTATCGGCAGTTCAACTGTACTTGCTAATATCGAGTATCGACCAGTCCAAGTTAAGAACTCTATTTGGGTTAGGCCTTCCTAGCTGCCATTGATCTACATGTTGCGGTTTGGTGCGTGCTAGACTCGAACCGCACCCTCTAATTGTCGAATCGAACCGAACTGTATCCTTGCGTGTCGGAAACGTGAAACCGGTGCAAATTAGAATATGTAGGGTTACACGGAATTATACAACTTGGATTGCAGAACGGGGTTTCGGAGCTCGCAGAAGAAAGTAATGCTTACTTTTTATGCGTTAAATTTGGTAGCAATTGAGCAAGCCTGGTCCAGCCCAGATGCATGATATGGTCCAAGAACCTAGCAGGCCGACAATTAATTTGTTCAGTTGGGCTAAAAGTCACGTACCCTTTCTCAACTCTAGTCAGCATCCTTGTTAGCAATCACCCGAATAAAACGCGTATTATACGCGAATTTTTCCATATATTACATAAACGTATAATACTTACGTACTTTTGAAAAATTCAGATTTGTATCCGAATTTTAAGCCTGTGGCGTTTTAAACGCGTACCGTACGAATTTTTAAAAAATTCGGCCAAAAAAACGTGACCGAGAAACCCAACAGTCTTAACTTTCTTGACTCTTGCTGCTATTAGATATTAAGATTGACACAATTCTAAAAAATTATCAAAAGAAAAAAAGAAAAAGTCTCACAGTAACCAAAAAAAGAAACCCAAGAGTCTTTGCACATGTTGCTTGTAACAATCAAAGAAAAACCTTTCGGTTTTCCATCATCCCACCTCTTCTTATTATCACACTGAACCCTTGTTTATGAAGGAGTAGAGGTGGGTGGGCCCTATATATATGCCGAATTTTTAGTGCCGAATTTGTTCATATGAAACGTACTAAACACGAATTAAATCTAATCCGAATGTTTTTCGTTTGACTAATTTTTGACCGAATTTTACTTATATTGTGCCGATTTATACTCGTACTTATGTCGTTCCGAATTTTTTCCGGTTGCCGAATTGCTAACAAGGGTCAGCATCGCCGTTTCTGAACATATACAAGTTGCAAGATCGTACACGGCCACAAAAACTGGAAGGCCGTAAAATTTTTTAACATTCGTATATATTACTAAAGTAAAATCTTCAATTTTTATATTTAGGCCTCACTATTTTTTATAAATGACAGTAACACTGTCATTATAATATTAGGAAAATATCATTTTTTAGAGTGGTTAAAAAAGAGTCATTTTTTAGTATTTGTACATGACTAATGTTATAAACATCAATACTAGTCATAGTTTTGCTTGTACAATATAGCATTTTGTCATCTCTGTTCTGCAGGGCTGCAAACGAGCCAAGCCGAGCCAAGCTTTGGTAAGCTTGAGCTTGGCTTGACTAGAATTAATCGAGCTCAAGCTCGAGCTCGAGCTTGATAAATTTTTTATTTTAGAGCTTGAGCTTGGCTCGAGCTTGTTTATATTAAGCTTGAGCTTGGCTTGGTTTGAGCTCGAGCTTGGCTTGATAAGAAAGCTTGATTCAAGCTTGATAAACAAGCTCGATAAGCTCAAAATCAAGCTTGTTAAGCTTGATTTCAAGTCCGTTCAACTTTATTTCAAACTCATTAAGCTTGATTTCAAGCTTAACGAGCTCGATTTTAATTTAGTTAGGTTTGAATTCAAGTACTTGTAATATTAACAATTTAATTATAAATTTTTTATTAAAAAAGTTCCTTAATATCAATTATTAAGGACATATAAATATATAATGCACAAATATATATAAAATTAGAATTCAATAAAGAACAAATGAGCTTCTAAACAAGCTCCTAAACAAGCTTCTAAACGAGCCAGCTCGCAAGCTCATAAACGAGCCAGCTCGCGAGCTCAAACGAGCCGAGTACTTCTAAGCTTGAACTTGGCTTGTTTATTAAACGAGCTCAAAAATGAAGCTTGAGCTCAGCTTGTTTAGTAAACGAACCGAGCTCAAACGAGCTTTTATCGAGCCGAGCTTCGAGCAGCTCGCGAACGGCTTGGCTCATTTGCAGCCCTACTGTTCTGTTATGTATCAAATGTTTTCACCACTTGATTGTTATGCTACTCTTTAAGTTGTTTTTTTTGTCTCTATATTTTTGTCTCTTATTATCAGTATTTGCTTTCTGGCTTGGGGGCATTCTTGGTGTCAATTAGGTTTTGAATATTTAAAACGTGGATGCCGACTACTCCTGTCCAAAAGAAAAGAAAAGAAAAAGTCGGAAGACTAGACATGGTCAAGTTTTCTTTACTTGTTGAAGGCCCGACCCACATTCAAAAATAAAAGCTTACTTTAACTTTGAATTGCTTTTTATGTTGTGGGGGGACATTTCATATAAGTTCCCCTTCAATTAGGGGGGTTATAACTCAATTTTTATTGAATCAATAAGCTTTTATAAGCATCTAATGATGCCCTCTCTTATTTATTTTTTCCAATTAAAATTAAGCTTAAATCAATTAAAATATTTTAGGGAGCTTTTAATATGATTTTTACTCACGATGTTCCCTAATTTAACTTTGAATTGCTATTTATGTTGTGTGTGTTTGGGTAAGTTCCCCTTCAATTAAGGGGTTCATAACTCAATTTTTGAATCAATAAGCTTTTATAAGCATCTCTAATGATGCTCTCTATTTTTTTTTCAATTAAAATTAAGCTTAAGACAACTAAACTATTTTATGGAGCTTTTTATATAATTTTTACTCAAATGATTCTCCCTAATTTAGGATGTATTTTTTTGGGTTAATTACTCTAATATCCCCTATATTTCATGAATATTATAGGGACCTCTATTCCGAAAATAATTATACTGACCACCCGCTTCCTTTATAAATTTTATTAACCATAGGGGTGGTTAGTGTTATTAGTTTCTATATAAAATAGAAACTATAGGGAGGATCCGTGTAATTAGTTTCAAAACATGGATGGTCTGCATAATAAGTGTAAAACATAGGAATAGTTAATATAATTAATCTCTTTTTTTTCTCTCTTGAATGAACTTTTCTAGGAGCAATGATGTAGATGATAATCATTTTCAAAATATATTTTTAATTATTGGGTATTAATGTTAAGAGCCTCTAGGTGGTCCTTTCTCTCTTCATAGATTTAGGGACATAGATTTAGGGAGCTCCTTGTCGTTTTGCTATCCTACTAGCTAGATAGAGAATGCGGTTGGAGATTTTTTTTACATTTATTTCCTAAATTTTGGTTCGGAAGATGCTCTAAGTAATTAACAAGATTTTTGGGACCGAACTCGAGTGACTTTTATGGTTACCGAGAAGATGTATAAGATCCCGACTGGATAGAGGAAGGTCAGTAGATTGAGCCACAGGGACGTATTATTTTGCGTGAACAAGATTTTTGGGACTTGTGTATAGATAAGAAAGATTTAAGGGATATCTTTGTAAAATTGCCAACTTAAATGTTTGTATTTTATCATTGCCATGTTTGTTGAGCACGAGATACTATTTTGCTTGTAAATGCACCAATACAGGAACAGGGCTAACCAGTAGAAAGGGCTTGTATCAATTTGACGTTTTTCTTCCCGTACCGGCTAAAGTCTTGAATTTTTTGTGCACACGATATTGTATATCTTTTGAGGTCACTTTTTCCAGCTTTCACCATATATGAAAAGAATAATACGTTTTAGTGACTCGTTCCACCGATTTTCTATCGTCTAGTCAAAAATTTTATACCCTTTTCCGTTGACCAAAAGGATCACTTGGATTCAACACAATTTGATGCAGTGGAGATAGGAAAGAAATAACAAATAAATAAGTGTTAATTATTCGGAAGGGGATACTTATTTTTCCTATTGAACACTATCATGTTGCAACTATCAATATTGTTTATTAGGCTCGAGCCAAGACGAAGAATTGTTGTAGTGCAGCTGGAGTTCCAATCGATTCGAGAAATCGTCACACTTGTCGCCCTCTTGTTAAAATTTGGTCGGTCGGGTGGTGACCTTTGTTTTTTTTTTTTTTTTCGTTTTTTCCCTTTTCTTTTGAGACTATATATAACTTGGTTAAATATCCAGCCCAAAGCTTATATTAATAATACCTACAAGTCCCACACCTCCCATGCTTATATTTTTCTTCCACTTTTTTTAAATGTATACTTATCTGATAAATCTATTTATTGTAGTCAGAAATATATAATTATTAGTGGTTAACAATTATGTTAATTGAAATGTGTGTAATTTATATTTTTTATTCCTACTTAAATTAAACATATTTTTGATATATATACAGTAAGAGGACATTTTTGGAACATAATTTTTTTCCGTAAAACCTACAGCTTTTTGTGTTATATATAAGTTTTTTGATAGATATAAGATTTGAAAATGACATTCCGAATTTTTTTTTTTTTTTAAGATGAAGCCTACAACTTTTGTGTTATACATAAGATAAATAACCACCTGTAAATACGTGACAAAATAATAAGCTCACAAAATAATAAGCTGATAATCAACTAATCAAGGTCCATCATCCCACAAAATTTTTAGAAACTAATACCATCTCCAACCCAAGTCCTCAAACCTCAAATTGATAGAATTCTCTCAAAATCCATCTCAAACCAAACCTCAAATTGAGGAAATTCCTCAAATATTTTGAGGGAAGGAAGATGAGTCCTCAAATTTGAGGGAAGAGAGAAAAAATACTCAAATTTGAGGATCCATTATTCATGACCATTTTGTCCTCTAAGTTGTAGCTAATTACTAATATATCATACATTAAACACTAAACTTAATTTAACTTACCATATTTTCTAATTTATAATTATAAATAATATAATAATTATACTATTAAAATAATTTTATTGAGATCTTCAAATAGAATCTAATATTGAATATATTTGTTACTAATATTTTTTATTAGATTCATGTAATTAATAAAATAATATTTAAATAATTTGACAAAAATTAATAGAATAACATCAAACATTCAAAAATTAAAATACAAACATAAACAAGTATCGAGCCTCCGTGAGTTGGCTCATCGTCATCACAACAATTAAGATATTGAACACTATATGACCAGGAATCGAACTTCTGTGAGCTGGCTCATCATCATCACTACTAGGGGTGTGCATCGATCGGTGGTCGACCTATTTGATCCCAACCGAAGTCGAATCGAAGTTAATTGATTGAAAAAAATCACAGCCGAACCAAACCAACAAACTAGTCGGTTCGGTTTTGAAACCGACCGACTTGGTTCGGTTTGGCTCGGCTCGACTGATCGATTTTGATGACATTAAAAAAATGTAGTAATGCACAATTGCATATTGCACAGAGAGCCACATCCACATACGGTCTACACATTGCATATTGCTAAAATTGCACATTGCATATTTCTGAAATGCAAGAGTAAATAGTATAAAACAACTCAGCACAAACAATGTATTTAGTTGCAAAATAGCACGAATGCAAGAGTAAATACAACTAATCAAAGTAGTATTCTACTATTCTGCACAATTGCACATTGCATATTTCCTAATTACTAGTTAGCCGATAGAAGCATATAGAAGAAGCAACTAGCAGAAGAAAATTTGAAGAAAATAAACCCTAACCCTACATCATATATACTAGATCTATACTTAGTCCTTACAAGTTAGGGAGTTTGGAGTCGATTTGAAGGAGATTGGAGATTCTAGGGTGTCCCGGTGAGGTGAGGACTACGGAGGCTAGCCGACGCCCGACGGAGACTGAAATTGGGAGGAGGAGGAGGAGTTAGGGAGACCCTAAACCCTAAACGAAGAGAGAGAGAGAGAGAGAAGTTGGAATAGGAGCAGCCGCCTCCTCTTTCAGTTTCGTACGAAAAAAATGAATGGACCGGATGAAGACCATGAACCTAAATGCTTAAAACCCTAAAATACCACTGTTTCTTACAGGGTTGGTTCGGTTCAATTTTATTCGGTTTTTTGAATGGCCAAACCGCTGACCGAACCGATCGAACCGGTCGATTTTTCTAAATTTCCAACCAAACCAAATCAATTGGGTCTTCGGTTCGGTTCAAAACCGACCGATTTGGTTTGGTTCGGTTTGACTTGTTCGGTTTGGTCGGTTTGTGCACACCCCTAATCACTACAATTAAGATATTGAACAATTAAGAGGTTGTTATTGGCAGCAAAGTGAAATACCATATCCTCTTGGTGCTTGATAGTTGTAATTTAATTTGCAATGTAATTGAGCTCCTTATCTTCTTCAGATGAGCTAGATGAAGATAGTACATGAGATGGACCGGTCCCAAAGTTCATTGTTGTAGAAAGATAGTATGAAAATAATGGAAAAAAAAAATTGGATGCTGAAGTGGATGGTGAAATAAGTGATTGTATGCATATTTTTTATAGGATAAAAGTGGGTGGGTTAGAGTTGTATAAATATTATAAAATAATATTAAACAATATTAACAATATAATATTATCTCGGTAAATAATATTAATAATATAATATTAACGTACATGATTATATTAAATAGCTGTGAAGAAATAAATTTATGTAAAAATAAATAATAATTGTCTATTATTTGAGGTTCGATGGGTTGGAGATGAAATTTTTTGAGAAGAGCATAATATAGTAATATTTAGAATGGATTGGAGATGGCCTAAGTAGCTAACAAACAGCAGGCAATTCTTGTTTATTTACGCTTTCGTGCTATATTTTAAGAGCCGGCATAGAGTACTTTGATCGTTAAATTGACAGCCGGCCTGTCGTTTTAAACATATAAATCTAAAAAATCTCGAGTGAGTGATTAGTGCCGAGTCAGGATAACATAGAGTACAACAAGAAAATAACCAAAAAAAAAAAAAAAAAAAAAGTGTTGTGCATTATGATTTCTTCTGCTGTTAATATTCTCTCATAATATATACATATATATATATGTAAGCATTGTAAGTACCGAAGCCGGCAATCTTAAAATGAGAATATAGTTGGTAGCTATATCCGTGGAGTCGTCACTCCGGAGTGCTTCATTGCTCTTCTGGATCACCATGGCTGTGAGTATAACAAACTTCTCTTTGGATTTCCATTTCTAATTGCCCAATTTGTGCTAAATTTCCAGTTTCTTAATCTTGGTTTCACTTAGTTTTCGTCTCATCTAATATAACGCACATATTAGGAGTGTCAATAATTTTTTGTATAACACCTTATTGTCTATAAATTCTCATTATTTATGGATAGAAAAGTTACTTAATTATCCACTAATTCAAACTTTTATACTAATCTAAAATCTTGATAATCTTGGTAACCTTCTCCCCTCTGTGTATTTTGTTTCTCTCTCTGTGCCCATGTTTTCTTTTCACCGAAAATTGTAAAAACTATACGCGTGCTCCGACCACTGGTATTGTTTTATTATTTCGGGGAAAAAAAAATCATCCACTTCTCCATTATTTATCATAATATTCTCCATAGTTTGAAACCTATTCATTATATCGAACACATGTGTATTTTGGATTTCGGAGAACATTAGCTAATTCATAATAAATTAATAAATTTTCTTGTTCACTATCATTGGTAGAAAGTTCTTACTGAAATTATATTAGTGACTATTTTCAATCTGTTGACAAGATTTAATCTTTCAATCATCTTCAAAATGAATTTGGCTTTCTTTTAAATTTTTTTGGTTATTTTAAAAATCATTAACGTAGTTTTTAGTTTGAATAACATAATCATTAACCCTATAGTGATAATGCATTTAATATGGTATTAAAGCGATCCAATTTTAATTTCTCTAACCTCAACCCTTTAACACTAAGCTTAATTCTCATTGAAACGCCAAAAGCACAACGCTTAAACACCAACCAGTGACTTGCATAGTGTTGAATAATTCAATAATAAAAACTTAGCAGTACAAAAATAACAACTATGAACTATATAATAATTGGCTACAAATATCAAAGTTGAGAAGAAGAATTCGAAACAAAGAAATTGGTGAAGATATTCAATTGAGCGTCACATAAAGCTTCTATCAAAAAATAAAAAATAAAAATAAATCTCGGCACCATCTCCGGCCAGTTTTCAGCCACCTCTTTCAACTATCCCATGTGACTATTTATGATGTTTACAACCACCACACCGTCATCTCGTCACTGTCCAACTGATTCCAACACCTTGTCATCGGCATCCGTAGCCGTCCAAGATGTCTCCCATCCCCTTGCGTGCAACTTGTCGTGTTGCTGATCTCTTCCATGTCCACACCGAAGATCACTCCAGACCGCGCTTGCCGCATATTGAGCTTAAAATAATTTAGAAAAGAATTCGGACCGATAGACTTGGAAATGAAAATTCTCAGTTTACAACGTTAGATTACAATTTGTTTGCTTCCAACTTGTCTGTTTAATTGCATTATTACAGTTATTTACTTTCAAACTTTCCCTATAACGAGCTTTATGGAGTTCAGTATATTCTGTAAGAACCGTGGATTCTAATTTTGTGGATTCAAGCATCGCCATACAATGGAATTGAACTTTGTGAGTGTAGCACTCGGACTCGAGTCGAGCATCCTATCTTTCTAATTATGATTTTAGATGCTGCTTTTGGAAAACCCACAACAAGAAATAGTTCTTGACAATAAGTTGGAGATTGATGTCAAAAGTTATTCCAAAGTTGAACCAACTTTGGATCACTTCACAAAAAAAAAAGAAAAAGAAAAAGAGAAAAAAAACAGCCTTTCAGTAAACAATCCGGAATCCATCTTATTGTTAAAAGTTCCATTAACAATATTCGTGGGTAGCAATTAGGAACTTTTGTAAATAATGGATCAACTGATGTGCTTTAGCGTTCGGTTTATTCTGCTTCAACTTAACCAAAAAATAGTTAAAACTAAATAAACCAAATTAAAAAAAAAAAATCCAAAATAGAAATCGAATCGAAATTATCTATAATCGAAATTGAACCAATAAACTATTCGGTTTATTCGATTGGACTATTTTTTTTATTGTTTAATTGGTACGGACCCAAACTAACCACACATTTTGGTAGTCTATGAAGTTTCTTTTGGTCGTTCAATTTTTGATTTGCTAATGCCCAATAAACAAGGGTTCATTAGTAACATAAAGAAATTTTGCTGGACAGCCACCGAGTTCTTACTTCCCTGATCCTAACTGAACATAACTCAGACATGAGAGTCCATACATGCAACCAACTCTTATGTTTCATTTTCATCAGTCACTGATATCAGTACTACCTACAAATCTATGTTCTGTGATCACTTGCAAGTACTTACAAAAGTCTCAAGTCATCTTGTATCAGAAAAAGGCACACGTACCTAAATTTGGCAACTGGGACGGTGACAATGTTCCGTACACCTCCTACTTTGAGAACGCTCGGAAAGGCAAAGGTGGCACCGGAAAGGCGTTCAACCCTAACGATCCCCAGGAGAACCCAGACGCCTTCCTGTCCGGGATATTCCCCGCAGAACACGAAGGACGAAAACCGAGGGACGCTAGCCCTCCCGCGGAACACGAAGGACGAAGAAGATCGAGGGACGGTAGCTCCGGCGGTCATCGCAGGAGTCAGAGCAATTACAGCAGCAGCGATGACAGCACGTACGATTACATGGAAACTCCTCCGAGAGGAGGCAGTAGCAGGAGTCACAGGAACGGGAACTCGGGGTACACCAGCAACAGGAGTGCTGAAGCCACTCCAGAGCTCTTCAGAGGGAACAAGAAGCCCGAGGAGTCCGCCGTCCGCAGGTCAGCATCGCCGCCACCGCCCCCACCACAACGACGGCCAGTGCCGAAATCCGGAAGACGGGTTGATGCTGTGAGTGAATTTTGTTTTTTTTTGAAAAGTTGCGCAATCTATTAGTTTATTTAGCTGTTATCACACAGTGAAGCTTGATATAGTTGCCACAGGCTGCCTATATGAGATCAATTTAGTTCTCTTCATAATTAATTATATTCATAGTTTGCAGTATTGATCGATACCGATCAGATACGGCCGATATCGATACGATTTGATATGTCATGATCCGATACCGATACTGACCGATACCGACATCTAAATCTCTTTTTCAGTTTCAACAAAGAAAATTGAACGAAAAAAAGACCAATCAGCAATGTATAAAAGCATAATAAAGTTGTAAAGCATGTAAAACAAGAAAGCTCATCTATTGCAAGTAAACCGATGGGCAAGGGTTACTACTATTTCATTTAATTCTAATATTGCTAAAAAATAATACATGAAATACTTTAAATTATGTCTAAATATTTAAAATACATTTTCTTGATACCGTCGATCCCAATAGT
Source organism: Iris pallida (assembly GCA_029216955.1). Taxonomy (NCBI): domain Eukaryota; kingdom Viridiplantae; phylum Streptophyta; class Magnoliopsida; order Asparagales; family Iridaceae; genus Iris; species Iris pallida. Next base: position 9,703,561 of record JANAVB010018993.1, read on the forward strand.
CATAGGAAGAGTTCGATACCGATACAACGAACCTTGGTTATTTTATGAAGCCTCTATTGGGCGACCATATGGTATTTGTGTTTGATCTCATAATCCAGTTAAAGATTCTTCCATTCAGCTCCGTTAAGGACCTTGTCCTCTATGAGGGATGCCCAAATGTATGAATTTAGTTCATTCTAGGTATATTTCCATTTTCCATACATGCCTTGCCAATTTCCCTTCAAAATTAAAGGGCAAACCCACTACACATACATTAACATCCACCACTCTTGCTTTTGAATATCAATAGCAAGACACCCTTATATGTTAAGTTCACTTCTAGCAATGATATCAAATCAAACAAAGTTAACATATAATTCTAACTATTAAGATTTCACCTTCAAAATCCAGATTGGTTTAGATTGCCACATACTATTGCACGTATGAACAAAAGAATTTTTTTTTTTTCGGATATTGTCCATTTGCTTCAAATTACTGGATAATGTAGCAGAAGATGAAGTGTGTCTGAACTTTTCTTTCCTAATCCTATGTTAATAGTCAAGTTCTTTCTGTACAGATGCACGAGACACCCTCATCGGTGCCAAGGTTCGGAGCTTGGGACGATGCAAATCCTGATTCCGGGGATGGTTTCACCATGATCTTTAACAAAGTTAAGCAAGAGAAGCAGATTGCTGCAAATAAAGTTCCTAGGACTCCCCCTGCCATGCCGAAGGTTCATTCCAGCCTGAGGAGCAACCACGCGAAATCTTCCTCGAAGCCAAAGGTATTCATTCATTTGTCTACTGCATAGTCTCTCGTAGTATCCTGAATCTTGTTACTTGCTTGCAAATCCTCAAATTTGGTGCCTTTGTATTTTGTAGTGTGTTTGTGTCGTGTCTGGTACGTGTCCGACACAATGCGACATGGACACTACCCTAGATTTTTTGAGTGTCCATGCATCCAAGGGTAGGGGAGAGGTGGATTTTGGAAGAAGATGATGTTTGCTATCCCTGGGATAATCTAGTGATAACCAACTTTTAGTTAGTCTTCCTCGTAGCCATAGTTAACTCCTAGGGACACTCCAGAAATATGAGCCGTTTTCATGTTGGCCATATATTGGACGCTACACTATGACACACCAAATTAGGTGCAATGTCCGTGTTGTGTCCTTACTGTGTCGTGTCGTCAAGGGCGGAGCCAGAATTTTAGTTTACCCTGGACCGAACTTAAAACGTTCTAAAAACTTTTTTTTAACAAAATAAATGTTGTCAGTATCATCATGTCCACATCTCATCGTGTACCAACATAGAACCGTATCCAACATACTAAAAATGGAAACATTTATATTTAATCTATCAGGTAGAGCACTATAGTCCCACCCAGTCCATCAGTAGCTATGTCATTGTTTGTGAGTAAAAAATTTCTAACCATTATTACAACATTAAATCATTTTTCCGTATCAAAGTAATTTATAAGCAAACAACAGACATGTTCAATAGTACGTAGCATCCTCATAGTGTAGCACTTTATAAAATATTGCCTAGCTTTATCCTAAAGTTGTAATCGGCATGACATTCTTAACAAAGAAAGTTAACTATCTATACGTTAAGTCGTTAACCCCTGCTAGAAACGAAAAGCTCTGTCTCCATGTCCATGAGAGAAAAAAAAAAAAAATCTGGAGCCCACCCCAGCCCACCAGTAGCTCCGCCTATGCGTGTCGTATCCATGCAACATAGGATAACTCACTTAACAGTGTCTTGTATAACAAGGAGGTAATTTGACAGATTTGCAAACCTGAGTCGAAATCGGAAATATTGGAGGAGAAAAACCCTTAACTGTTGGGAAAGAAGCGCGGAAACCTTTCCCCAAACCGGAGAGTACCTGCGAGAGGACCGAGCAAACAACGCACGAACCCAAAAACAAGCACACAAAAACAACCACGCAGACACAGAGAATTTTTGACGTGGAAACCCTTGCGGGAAAAACCACGGGACGATCGGAGTCCAACCCTGAGAAGCCTCCACTAATGGAATAGAAGAATTACACCCTCTACAAACTCCTCCCGATCCAAATCGGATCCCCACAACACTCAGAGACAAGAACAATGATCACAAGGCTACGAAGAACGAGAACGACGAGTAGAGATTACCCGAAACACGATCTCCTTCGAAAACGACCTTCGATCCTCCGTCTTCTTCTCCGAAGTTGCAATGGCACTCTTGCCTCCTTCTCTCTCAAACTTGTGTTGTCCAATGCGATTATACGATGATGAATTAGGGTTGAGAAAACTCAATATATCTCCCTAATCCCGCAACCAACCTGGACCGTTGGATTAAATCCAATGATGAAAACTCATCCTGAAATCCGCTTCAGCCCCCCGACACATAGAGTTCGGCCAGAACTCTGTGTGGGGCAACCAGCACTGGATGGCCAAACCCTGGAACGGCCAGATCGAGTTCGGCCAGAACTCGGCCTGGGACCGAGTTCGGCCCGAACTCGGCAGACTTGGTCCAGAACCCCCTTTGGGGCAGCAGCAGCAGTAACAACTACTCCCGAGCTTCTCCGACATCGGACGGCGCTCGTCGCACTCCGGGATCTTCTCCACATAGGTTGGGAATCCCACCCACTCCAACAAATCTCCCCCTTCATAACTATGGGGAGGACGTCGTCATCCCGACGATCTGCCTGCAGTACTCAAACTTTCCCCTTGGTAGAATCTTCGTGAACATATCAGCTCCGTTGTCATCTGTATGCACCTTCTCAGGCTCCGCGTCCTTCTTCTCAACCACATCCCGTATCCAATGATACCGGGTCTCGATGTGCTTGGACCGGCTATGAAACGTCTGATTCTTCACAAGATAGATAGCACTCTGACTGTCGCAAAGCAAAGTATACTGCTCTTGCTTCAGTCCCATTTCCTGCAACAGCTTCTTCATCCACAACAGCTCCTTGCAAGCCTCCGTCGCCGCAATGTATTCCGCCTCCGTCGTCGACAAGGCAACACACTTCTGCAACCGCGACTGCCACGACACTGCTCCTCCCGCAAACATCATCACGTAGCCTGAAGTCGATCGCCTCGTGTCTACATCTCCAGCCATATCAGCGTCGGTATACCCAACCAGCTTCGGCTCGTCACCACCAAAGGAAAGTCTCCAACCAGCAGTGTCCTGAAGATATCGTAGAATCCACTTGACCGCACTCCAGTGTACCCTTCCAGGATTCGAAAGATACCTGCTAACCGTACCAACTGCATGAGCAATATCTGGCCTCGTACACACCATGGCATACATAAGGCTTCCCACAGCTGAAGCATATGGAACCCGCTCCATATCTTCCTTTTCGTCCTCGGTAGATGGACACTGCTCCTCAGTGAACTTAAAGTGAGCCGCGAGGGGGGAACTCACTTTCTTCGACCCGTCCATCCCGAAACGCTGAAGTACCCGGTGAATGTACTTCTTTTGGGACAAGTGTAGCAGCTTGGACTCTCTCTCTCGGCTGATCTCCATCCCAAGAATAGTCTTCGCTGCGCCAAATCCTTCATAGAGAAGGCCGCGCCCAGTTGGCGCTTCAACTCCGCTATCCTAGTGGCATTCCGACCCACTAAAAGCATATCATCAACATAGAGCAACAAAATGATGAAATCATCATCGGCAAAATACCTCACAAATGTACAATGGTCCGACGTCGTCCGTGCATAACCATGCTCCCCCATAAACGACTCGAACTTCCTGTACCACTGCCTCGGAGCCTGCTTCAGACCATACAAGCTCTTCCTCAACCGGCAGACCAAATGTGACTTGCCCTTCTCACAGAATTCCTCTGGCTGCTCCATGTACAACTCCTCCTCAAGATCACCGTGGAGGAATGCCGTCTTCACGTCCATCTGCTCGACCTCCAAGTCGAAACTGGCTGCTAATGCTAGCACCACCCGAATAGACGAATGCTTGACGACAGGCGAAAAGATTTCATCATAATCCACGCCTTTCCGCTGACCGTAGCCCTTGACTACCAGCCTCGCTTTGTATCGAGGGCGAGTAGCATCATCCGTCTGCTTCACTCTGAACACCCATCGATTCTTCAAAGCCTTCTTGCCCTTTGGCAACCGCACCAGATCATAAGTAGAATTGGTGTGCAAGGAACTCATCTCCTCCTGCATAGCCACCATCCACTCCTGCCTGTGTTCGTCTTCCATAGCCTCTGTAAAACTTTCGGGCTCTCCCCCGTCAGTCAATAGCACATACTCATCCGGCGAGTATCTCGTAGATGGTCGACGATCCCTGTTGCTCCTTCTCAGTGGAGCCACTGGTGCTGGCTGTATACCGACAGCCTCCTCCCCTTCAGGAACTGCCTCCCCGGCATGCTCATCCTCCTGAGGGACACCCTGACCACCATCAGCAGGCTGATGATCAAGGTTGGGAGCAACTCCATGTACCGGCTCCCCCATAATTGGATCCTCTGCGATGTCCTCTGGAAACTGCTCGAAGCGAAATGACTCTAACTCAGGCAATTCCTCAGCCTCAGAAGGCGTCTCGGAATCCTGAGTGTTGGTCATGGTCTGATCCTCGACGAACACCACATCCCTGCTTCTGTAGAGCTTTCCTTCCACTGGGTCGTAGAGTCTATAGCCAAACTCATCCCGACCGTAGCCGACAAAGACGCATCGCCTCGTCTTCGGCTCAAGTTTGGTTCTCTCGTCCTTCGGTACATGCACGAAGGCTTTACAACCAAACGCCCGCAGGTGATTGTATGACGGCTCCTTGCCGTACCATACTTTGTCAGGCACATCACCCTGCAAAGGAGCACTAGGAGACAAATTAATAATATAAGCAGCTGTGAGAAGAGCCTCACCCCAATAACTGCCCGGCAAGTTTGCTTCTGACAGCAAACACCGCACCCTCTCCATCAGTGTCCTGTTCATGCGCTCCGCTACACCATTGAGCTGAGGTGTCTTTGGCGGAGTCTTCTGGTGTCGTATCCCTTGCTCTCTGCAATACGCATCAAAGGGACCGATGTATTCGCCGCCATTGTCGGACCGAACACACAACAACTTCTTGCCCGTCTTCCTTTCAACGGAGGCCTGAAACTCCTTGAAAGTAGGCAGCACCTGATCCTTGGTCTTTAAGGCATAGACCCAAACCTTCCTGGAACAGTCATCAATAAAAGTCACAAAGTAAGAAGCACCACCAAGAGATTTTACCTTCATAGGACCGCAGACATCCGAGTGAATCAACTCGAGCAACGCCGGCTTCCTCGAACTTGGGTGACTCTGGAAAGACACCCTATTTTGCTTCCCAGCCAAACAGTGCGTGCACTTCTCCAACTTTGTAGACTTGAGCCCCGGAATCACCTTCCTGTTCACCAAGTAGCTCATCCCCTTCTCGCTGATATGGCCGAGCCGCCTGTGCCACAACTCGGTAGACGCGTCACTGACTGCGTTCACCTCCTGTGCCCCCTCTGCGCTCCCCTCCATATAGTAGAGACCGGACTTCTTGCTTCCTCTGGCAATCACCATCGAACCTCTGGAAAGCTTCCACTGACTATTCCCGAAGAGACTGAAGAATCCCTCGTCATCCAACCTTCCAACCGACACCAGGTTGAAACGGATATCAGGGACATGACGAACATCCTTGAGAACAAGAACCGCACCCGTCTTCGTTCTCAAATGCACATCTCCAACGGCAACCGCCTTCGACACATCTCCGTTGTCCATCTTCAACACGCCACAGTCGCCTGTCGTATAAGTGGCAAACAGTGCCCTATTGTGAGATACATGTGCTGAAGCCCCTGAGTCCACCAGCCAAGAATTGTCATCGCAGGCGAGGTTAGTAATGACCTCATCACCTACGACGATCACATCGCCTCCATGCACCGAGGCCGCCCCTGTAGTGTTCTCTTCTTGCTTCCCCTTGTCGCCCTTCTTCTCCTTCTTCCAAGCGAAACAATTCCGCTTGATATGGCCCTTCTTACCGCAATGGTAACACTCTGAGTCCTCGTAACGACCCTTGGACTTCCCCCTGCTCTTGTCTCTGCCACCACCTGGACCCCTGCTTTTGCCCCTTCCGCGGCTCTCTGAAACAAGTGCCTCTGAGTGGTGGGATGTGGATGAAGTGCCCTGAGAACGTCTCCGCATCTCTTCATTCAACACCCCGCTCTTGGCAAACTCCAGACTGACCACGCCCTCTGGAGCAGAAGCGATCATAGATACTCGTACGGTCTCCCACGAGTCTGGCAAGGTACACAGCAGCCACAGTCCCTGAACTTCGTCGTCGAACTTGACTCCCATAGAAGATAGCTGGTCAACCACGCCCTGGAAATCACTCAAGTGATCCGAAATAGACGTCCCATCCTTGTACCGCAGACCCATCATCGTTCGGATCAGGAACAACTTGTTTACCCCGGTCTTCTTCGCATACAAGGATTCCAGCTTATCCCACAACGTCTTCGCGTGCTCAATATTGGCAACGTGATTGTACACGTTCTCATCAACAAACTGCCGTATGTACCCACACACCTGTATGTGCTCGAACGTCCAGTCCTCCTCGGATTTATCACTGGGCCTCTCGGATGCAAACACGGGTAGATGCAGCTTCTTGACAAATAGCAAATCCTTCATCTTGCTCCGCCAATAATGATAGTTTGTGCCATTGAGGTTCACCATGCGCACCGGCTTCGCGTCCATCTCTCCTCTCTGGTTCCTCTGTCAACTCCTGACACCCTTTGAACCCAAAGCTCTGATACCACTCTGTTGGTATCAGCCAGAACAAAACCTGGCTCTGATACCACTCTGTTGGGAAAGAAGCGCGGAAACCTTTCCCCAAACCGGAGAGTACCTGCGAGAGGACCGAGCAAACAACGCACGAACCCAAAAACAAGCACACAAAAACAACCACGCAGACACAGAGAATTTTTGACGTGGAAACCCTTGCGAAAAAAACCACGGGACGATCGGAGTCCAACCCTGAGAAGCCTCCACTAATGGAATAGAAGAATTACACCCTCTACAAACTCCTCCCGATCCAAATCGGATCCCCACAACACTCAGAGACAAGAACAATGATCACAAGGCTACGAAGAACGAGAACGACGAGTAGAGATTACCCGAAACACGATCTCCTTCGAAAACGACCTTCGATCCTCCGTCTTCTTCTCCGAAGTTGCAATGGCACTCTTGCCTCCTTCTCTCTCAAACTTGTGTTGTCCAATGCGATTATACGATGATGAATTAGGGTTGAGAAAACTCAATATATCTCCCTAATCCCGCAACCAACCTGGACCGTTGGATTAAATCCAATGATGAAAACTCATCCTGAAATCCGCTTCAGCCCTCCGACACACAGAGTTCGGCCAGAACTCTGTGTGGGGCAACCAGCACTGGATGGCCAAACCCTGGAACGGTCAGACCGAGTTCGGCCAGAACTCGGCCTGGGACCGAGTTCGGCCCGAACTCGGCAGACTTGGTCCAGAACCCCCTTTGGGGCAGCAGCAGCAGTAACAACTACTCCCGAGCTTCTCCGACATCGGACGGCGCTCGTCGCACTCCGGGATCTTCTCCACATAGGTTAGGAACCCCACCCACTCCAACATTAACTAATTGTATCTTTGTTTGTATATATACAAATATGTGAATCTATATATTCTAACTTGTGCTAAATTAATCCTTGTGCAGATATCCTGCTGCATGCTTCCGCCCACCAGAGATTAGTAGCCGTGTGCGTGAGCTCGACGTTCCCCTCCCCTCCATGGGACGACGAAGACACAGCTCGACATACATTAATATTGGCGAAATTGAATTCATATCCAGACATGAAACATATATTTTGTCAATTAGACCTCCAGCTTGTATGCTTTCTTTTTTTCAGCAATATACATTCTTCTTTCGGATACTCAGCTCTGAGCACCATAATATAAGCCAATATCATCAAGCAAAAAAAACAGTTAGACCACGGTTTGCCATTTTTTTTCGTTGCATAGTTTGAATAATCCATTTCTCGATCTATGCCAGAATCTTATATTGATTCAAACTCTACTCTCAGGTTGTGGTTCATCATGCATGGACACGTCTGTGTATTTCTATCTGTAAGTTCCGGCATCGGAATGTCTCACTTGGTCTTCCTAATAAGTACTTGAGTTGTGAAGCACTTTGTTAATTTGAGAAGTTACAATTTGTGTGTACACCTTAAGGTTGGTCGACCACACTGATCGTTGTTCATCCAAGATCTATGGGACCTAGACGAATCAAGTGTCGAACAATCAAGAACTACAAAGTGCAACAATTTAGAGAGTTTATGACCGCAGAATGAACACCAAAATTGAAATAGACGAGACTAAAAAAGTCGTGACTAACTTCTGTTTTCCGATGAATGATGGAATTGGAGAATTTCGACCTATCTTAGTGTGTTTTATGATGTATCCGGTTACTTGGGTCGAACACAATACACGGTAAATGGAGATTCCTTAGTTCCTAGCATAGAGTGGGGCCATGTGCCGATTCGATCCAATTAATCTTGAAACCGGGCTAGCTCTATCAAGTATATTGGAATATTGGATAGTGTTGGGCGAGAGACCCAACCCGTTCCGACCCGACCCGTCCCGATCCGAGGCCTCGTCTAGCTTGAAACTAAAGTATGGCTAATTAATCACATAGATATATAGTAAAAAAAATTATATTAGCCAATAAAATTAATTTTTTTAATATTGGTCAATTAGTCACCAAGATGTAGTGAAAAATTATTTTCCAAGTTAAAATGTTATTTGTTTGATAGAAACTACAAGCACCTATATATACTAGAAAATTTTATTTTTTCATTTACAGTAAAAAGTAGTTTTTTTATATTGGTTAATTTTAGTTTATTTAGCCATCTGGTCCGATCCGAAATCCACCGTATCATGGCCCACGTGTCGGATTGTGATGAGATTTTCCCTGTTAGATCTGGTCCGACTCGGCCCACTACAATGTATAAGCTCGAGAGGTCCAGCCCAACCAAAATTTAAGATCCGATCCGATCCGATCTGGCCCACTTGTCAGCTCAGTGGTATCGATAGACAAGCCAAACAAATGAAAAGCTCAAGCGTTTGCGACATTGATGACAAAGAAAATGACAAGGAGACCGACCCAGATAGGGAACTGCAGTGGGCCCCGCCAAGCAAGCCGGACCCGGACGGACGAATCAAACTACTATACGCCTCTTCCTTGACTTCCTCACTTCCCCACTTCCCATCGGGAACTCGCAAGCAAAGCAAGAAAGGAGAGGGAGAAAAATGAAGAGATTGGAAGGGAAGGTGGCGATAGTGACTGCGTCGACGCAAGGGATCGGCTTCGGCATCGCCGACCGCCTCGCCACCGAGGGCGCCTCCGTCGTCATCTCCTCCAGAAAGCAGGTCCACTTCGATTTTTTCTTTTCTTTTCAAGATTTAATCTTGCTTTTTTTTTATATATATTTGATATTTTTTTCAAAATTTTAATTGGGGATATTATTATTTTGCAGAAGAACGTGGACGAGGCGGTGGAGCAGCTGAGGGCGAAGGGGCTGGAGGTCCTCGGCGTCGTCTGCCACGTCTCCAACCCCCAGCAGAGGCAGCAACTTGTCGAGAAGACCGTTCAGGTGATTCTTTTAGGGGTTTTATTAGAATTTTTTAGGGCGACACCGACACGACACAGATTCTGGCGTGTCTTGGTGTGGATTTGGGTACTTGTGAAGCTTATAAAAAGTTGTTGTTGGTTGCTAATTTAAGACACACGAGTCACACGACTCTTTGTGTATAATGAGAAGTTGGTTTGATAAGCATTATGAGCTATATAGAAAACACCTTCGAGAGTTTGCACGGACACGGATACAACATGACACAATACGATCACAACAACACGTGCACGGCACCGATTTTGGAGTGCTCGTGTCGTGTCTTATCGAATACGTGTCCTACATACACCACGTGACATGGACTCCACCACCGACTTCTGGCGTTCCGTGCTTCCTAGGTTCGAATTGATGCCAATTGAGGATGAAACTTTGGAATAGGGGCTTTATAGTAGTTGTTGATATTGGATTTGGATCTTAAATAAGATGTACACTCTTTTCTCCCTCCAGTGGCACAATAAGGGTTATTTTGGGAACAAATTTTGCTAAATGGTGTTGGGCATATTTTGAAGTATAGAGTTCCGAAAGCGAGGTAGAAAAGACGAAACAGCATTAATAAAATCGGATTTTTTTTTTTTAGATAGGGGGCATTTGGGAGTTTGGAGCTAGGATTGGAGTTTAAAAAACTGGTAAAATCCAATCAGAATGGAGTTTTGCTAGCTGCAGTTTGAAGGACATTTTAGACTTAGAGATGGAGTTTGTATAACTCCTGAAACCCATCCATATACACGTCTAAGAGTGTTATGTATGGCTCCAAAGAAAATATGGTCAAATGAAAATGGATTTGAAAATAAAACCTTAGGAGTTGGGACTATAGTCATTTATTATAGCCTTTCCTTCTTTTGCTGATGCATAAAGCAGCATAATTATTTTTGGATGCTTGTAAAATTCTGTTTTACTTTCTTTCTTTTCAGAAATATGGGCATATCGATATTGTTGTATCCAATGCTGCTGCTAATCCATCAGTAGATACCATACTGGAAACTAAGGAGTCGGTTCTTGATAAACTTTGGGACATCAATGTAAAGGCTTCGATCCTTCTCCTGCAGGTAAGTAATATACTGTTTAGGTAACTATGCTTGTTGGTTCAGTTTTGACTTGTGAAGGCTTAACGATGCTCTTTACACAGGCTGCTGCACCCTACTTGCGGAAGGGATCGTCCGTCATCCTAATTTCTTCTATTGCAGGATATCATCCAGCAGCATCTATGGCAATGTACGGGGTCACAAAAACAGCTCTTCTTGGTCTCACCAAGGTAACTTGATTTACTTCATATTCGGTCATGTCAACCTTGCAAATGATGATGGACTGCGTCTTTAGATATTACTTCTTTATTTTTATTTTATAATCTATTATAGGATATATTCTCTAACATATGATGACGGACTGCATCTTTATGCATTATTGCTTTACTTTTAATTTTGAAATCTATTATAGGATATATTGACAGACTACATCTTCATATATTATCGCTTTACTTTTTTACTTTGAAATCTATTATAGGATCTATTATCCAACATATAATGACCGACTACATCTTTATATATTACTGCTTTACTTTTTATTTTGAAATCTATTATAGGATCTATTATCTAAGATGAATGAGGGCATGGTATATCATATCCACAGTAAAAAATAGCAAAACACTTCTACTTACACTACTTCAAGTTAGTATCAGAAGTCTACTTGATAGAGAAACAAGTCTAGAAGGGAAAATAATATTTGAAGGATCTCTCTGAGGGATTGAAGCTGCTCATTTGTGTGATCTAAATCCAAGTCCGCCAAAAAAATTATGCTTGTAACCCAACTTCTATGCTGGGAGCAAGATCAGACCCTGATTCATTTCATACACATTAAGCTATTGGGTTCTAGATACTAATTTCGTTTTAAGCGAGAATTTGGTAATTCCAATGAGATTCTACCTTGATCTGTATGCACTTATAGCCTCTTAATGATGGAATTTAATTGGAAAACACACAATAGATTGTTGCATTTTGTCAGTATGATACTTCCTATAATTATCCCTTATAACTATATTCTCCTTTATATAGGAAAAGGCTACACCATAAGTGTATTACCGTATAATGTGAGTGGTACTTATGGGATATACTAGTTAAAAGTACTAAAAACTGAGTTGGAACTTTGTATTGGTTTGTCAGTTTTCGTACATTGGAAAATTCAAACTTGGTCCAGTGCCTAATTGGGTTTGCTCTAATACTAACCAATATATGTTAGGTCCAAAATTTCATATTTCAATCCTACTTTTTTCACTAGAAACTGGGTCGTATTGTGTAGTCACTTGGTAGCATTTGTAGTTGTACCAATGATGTTGTTGGCCATTGTTGATGATTGTAAGCAATAGGTTGGGGAGAGGGCTATTGGGAGGGTGAAAGAGAGAGGACGTGGTGGTGGAGAGTGGGTGCGGTGCTTCGGTGATGGAAGAGAGTGGTTGGGAGTTCTTCTGGGACAACAATCTCAAGATGTTATTATTGCCTGCCGGCTACAGCTTAGGATAGTTCTGGAGAGATGGTTTCCTTTTTGTGTAACTTCTTTAGGATGCTCTTTTTTTAGTTCTAATATTTTAATATACTTAATGACATCATAGATGTTTTCTTATCTCAGTCAATATCCCGATGACAGTAGGGATCTAACTTCTGTAAATTGACATTGAGGCCCGAGTGGGATGTCCAATTTTTGCTTAATATCAAGGGTATCTTGCAATTTATCCATGTATCTATAACTTCAGACACTAGACACTTCTTTGATACTGGCCACTTTAAGACACTAGATAGTTATTTGATACTGGCCACTCTGTTATGCAGAAGGCACATTTATGTTTTGATAATCATAAAAATTATCTTCAATAATGTATGCATCATAAGTTATGACACGTAAGCAGATATGATAAAATTGACATCTCTAATTATATGTAGTAATTACATTTAAGTTATTCTATGAAGCAGTAAATGCTGAAGATCATCACTTATAGGCAGTGTTCTAAAAATCGGCCTAGGCGGCCGGCCTAGGCGCTGGACGGGCCTAGGCGGCCCTAGTCGGGCCTAGGGTTAGGGTTAAGGTTAATTTTTTTTTGAAATTTTCAAGAAAAAAAATCAAAATTTTTTTTTTCATAATTGACAAAATTAAATACTTACCTGCCGTCGCCGTCGTCGCCGCCGCCGACTGCTGTTGTTGTTGCTGTTGCTGCTGCTGTCGTCGTCGTCGTCGTAGGGGAGGAGGAGGGAAGAGGGGAGCGGAGGGGAGGAGGAGAGGGGGGAGCGGAGAGGGGAGAGGGGAGCGGAGAGGGGAGGAGGAGGGGAGAGGGGAGCGGAGGGGAGAGAAGTCTGTGGACTCTCTCTCCTCTCCTCCCCCTTATAAGTGTGTGTTTTTTTTTCAAGTAAAAAAAAAAAAAATTTGAAGCAACAAACATGGGATTCGAACCCATAACCTGTACCAATTGAAGTCTTAAGTATAGCTACACTAGCCATAAAAGCCCAATAGTTTTTGTGTCTATAAGTAACATACATGTTATTTATATATACACTCATGAGCAAAAAGTAAAAAAAAAAAAAAAAAAAATCGGCCGCCTAGGCGCCTTAGGCGCTAGGCGGGCACTCGGCGCACCGATTCCGCCTAGCGAAATCTATAACATTGCTTATAGGCCATATACATACATCATACATGATAAATAATAAATTACTATGTTAATCATTAAAGCAGCCTTCTATGTGGGGGAGCATTGTTAGTTTAGTGTCCTACAATAAATGTATTGTGCTGTCAGCAGGCTTTGTAGGTGGTGGAGATGTAGATGGTGGTAATGAGAATGACATGTTAGACACAGGTATCCATCCTTCATTACTTTAGGAAGCCCTATGAATCAATCATTTGTGCCCATCGACTACTTATGGTTGACACCTTTTTCGACCATCTTATGACGAGAAAAACAAAGGTCGCATCACATTTAAGCGAGCATATTTGCACACATGTAGCATCTAGAAGTTGGCATCATTTAACACCTTGGATAGAAAGAAAACAAAAGTTTCAATTACGTCCCATGGCAAGCATATATAGGCAGGTCTGCTGCCTTGGATTGTCATTCCTTTTCGCTCTTTGATTTAATATATCATAGAGATGTGCAATTCCATGTAGCAAATTGTATCATCTTTCATCTTCATCTAGACTCTTTATAGTCTAAGGGACTTGAAGGGTTCTCGTTGGTTGCATGAGCTTAATTGCATATGCAAAAGGTAGTCTACCTACCCGCCAAATGGTCACCTAAGTTTTTAGGCATGACCCTCTCATGCTCGTAGGTACTTGGCTAAGAATTTGACACGCCAACATAAAGGGGTGACGTCTGGTCATAAAACTTTGTCAAATCTTTATGGACCTTTCTTTCTTCCTTTTTATTTTTTGATATAAGACCAGTCATTACTGATCGTCCATGTCCTAGGCTGCTTGCACCACAAACCCCTCCCATTCCCATCTTTATTTTGTCTGGACTGGGATTCGAACTGCCCAGTCCTCCCGTCCCTTACTAGTGTTACCACTAGACCCCCTTCACTGGTCTTTATGGAGCTTTCTTATGCTCTATAGCCGACCCTATTCTTATTGGGAAGGCTTGGATGATGGTAATAAGTAGGTAAGCGACGTTGATCTTGAATGGTTCTGAAAGTATCATGTAAATTAAGGTTTGGTGAGTTAAAGTTGATTGTAATACTAAATTATATTTGTCAGACATTGTGAAAAGTTACCGAGTATCTAAAGCTGTGCTCTGCTTGTATTTGATTTATTCTATTAGCAATTATGATGATGATGATGATCCCATTTGTGATCGTAACAATATAAAGCATCAGTGGAAATAATTAGTGGTCATGTACACCTACCAAAATCTCTAGCATGTATGTTATCAAAAGTTTCATGTTGTTGCATTCTCACAAGTGCATAATTTTAACATGTACACTTGCAGGCCCTTGCTACTGAGATGAGCCCAGAAACCCGAGTTAATTGCATAGCTCCAGGATTTGTGCCCACACATTTTGCTGACTTCATCACAAGCAATCAAACAATTGTAAGTATTAGATCACATGGTTTGTTCATTAAGCTACATAATCATTGGCTGTAGGCTACCTTGGTTTGCATCTCTCTTTATTGCTCAAGTGCTTACTCCTCTTAAGCATCGAGATTAAGGGGCTGTTTGGATGCCTAGACTAGCTGCTTTATGCCTCTTGATGACCTCTTGACTACTAGTCTCAGGCTCACACTTCTACTTTGGTCCATATGCGGCAAACAGTTCAAAGCTTTCCCGGTTTCCCCTTTTTGGTTCTTTTTAAAAGTACATGCAAATTTTCAACAGATAGTCTCTGTATGCATATAAACTCGACTTTGCTTCTCTTCTAGTGTTTCTGTAAGGCGTATATTTTTCAGGCTTGTAGTTTTTCTAAAGAATTTTCTATTGCTTTCCACAATTTTGCTTATTCTGATATTGGTTGTGCTTCTGACAGAGGAAAAGTATCGAGGACCAAACTCTACTCAAGAGGTTGGGAACCACAGGAGACATGGCTGCTGCTGCTGCTTTTCTAGCTTCCGATGACTCCGCGTACATAACGGGAGAAACTATTGTAGTTGCTGGAGGCATGCCTTCAAGGCTTTAAGAATCACTCTTAAGCTGCTGTCGTCATATCCAGTGCACATTGTTGTAGTTATAATTGCTTCTGTTTCGATCAGAGGTTCATAATTCCATTGTTTGTTCACTGTTGGTCTGTTCGTTTCCTTTGCTTTGTTGGTTTGTAGAAGGGCAATTTCATAAAGTTCAGAATAAAAGTAAAGGTGATGGAAGAGAAAATGTTGCATAGCTACTAGCTTTCGTGAAGAATGACCTGTAAATTAACAGTTTTCTTGACAGATTATCAATTTGGTGTTAATTTAATGGTTCTTTATCTAATACTCAGTCTAGTCCTGGCTCTGATTCTTGCCCTTTATTATGAATAGGATCAAACTTGTCCTAATGCCACGAACATGTTCATGTAGACCTGAAAAAAATGTCCATATGGAACTCATGTGCATACTTTATCACAACATAAGTTGTACATACGTTCTAGTAACCGCAACGACCCAGTTTTCTGTGTATTCACCTTACCACCTCTATTGCAATAATATATGCACCCAGAAGTGTAGGTCTGATATTAAGTAGGGTTTTATCATTTGAGTATCAGAATTCAGTATTAGAAAAAATCGACGAATTACTTTTAACAATCCAATTTGCTCTTGGGGAACAACTAGTAAATAATAAATCAAGTATATACACCTCAAAACACAGCAAAGGTACTGTTATGCCACCTCTGATAAGCTTTGATATCTGACAAAGTTACAATATAACAGGAGGTCTATCGCCGTCGTCATTAATAACTAGAACTTGAGACATCCACCACAGCAACACCTTATTGATTCAGCAGTTTGAAGTTAACATGAAAGCAAATGAACAGCATAGAATAAGATTTGGTTTATTTACAATTAACTTAAATTCCATTCTGATATTTACATCCTCCAGCAAAACTTAAGTAGAACCAGCTACAGCAAACAGAAGCTTACTATTTCGAATTGTTGTTCTAATACATATACACTCACATACTTCTTCCTCTTTCAGCATTTTTGGAGAACTCTCTACATTGAGATATACACCACCTACGCAACCTACAATTTTATTCCTCCTATATTTAGAAAAAAAAAAATGATCTTCATATATACTTACACTGTAACCATATACTGATTTTAAAATCCATATCTCCGCGTCCTGGAGAGAGGATGGTTGGAAGTGAGTATTTACACATGGCATACTTCCGCTTCTGGTGTTGTATCTCCTATCAGAACAAGACCATCAACATACATTGGGAAGAAGCATCTCTTCCATTGGCAACCTGTTGAGATGACATCCCTTGGTTGATCAATGATGATTAGATTTTCATGCTTCCTGAGGATACCCATCACACTTGCTATTCCACCCTCTTTGATGAACCTATATCAAAGTAACCAGTTCCCAATTTACATTACAGACTGAAAAATATGAGGAATAGCTGGAACATAATTGTGATTATAATTGGATTCAAACTAACAGAGAACATGTCAATGAGTAAGCTCTTTGAATACAAGGCATCTCAGCATAAGATAGAACATAATGGTGATTATAATTGGATTCAACAAAAGAGAAAAATTGTATCATAGCATAAACTTCTAAAACTGTAATATTGCATGAGAATCACGTAAAAGCCTGAAGTGCAAGCTAATACCATTTTACTCACAAAACTGAGCTTTAGAACTTTAAGACTGCAGCAGTAATGTGTACACAGATATGGTGCTCTTAACTGATGTACTTGTCAACTTATTGGTTGTATGACATTATCTAGAAGGGGAATGGATGGGCAGAAAATTATTATAACGTAAGGCAAAATCAAGTTAATCAACAAGTATATGTTGAAAAACCATCATGCATTTACTAAAATCATATAGTATTTTGCAATGTCAACCAATCTCAACAGATATATAAGACGAAATCGATTAGTGCAAGTCACCTTTGTTTGATCACTTCCCAGGTCTGTGATGAAAGGAAGGAGTTCTATCAGCTGTGCTGGGCGAAGTTCTTACTAGATATTTAAAAAAAACATGAACACAAACAAATGTCAAATGTCTGTGGCCTGAGGCATGAATAGGATCAAATTCTTTTATCAGTCTACATTTGAGAGCGTGGCGCAATGGCAAGGCTTGTTATTTGTATCCTTGAGGATGCACGTTCGGGTCACAGAAACATCCTCTCCATACATGGGAAACAAATTCTTTTTATCAGTCTACATTTGTCACCTGAGGTATGAAAGGGATCAAATTCTTTTATTAGTCTACATTTGAGAGTGTCACTTGGCGCGACGGTAAGGCTTGTTATTTGTATCCTTGAGGATGCATGTTCGAGTCACGGAAACATCTGCTCCATACATGGGGAACAACCTCTCCATATCCATGAGGGTAAGGCTGCAGACATCTTGACCGTACACGGATCCTGCTTAAGCGGAGCCTCGGGGCACTGGGAAGTCTACATTTAAGGTTAATACTAATCCAGCCTAAACAAAAGAAATTGGCAACCTAAACCTACTTGATCCTACATGGGCCAGGTTTCACCAACTGGTGATACAATAATCTACTGAAACTTTAGTTGGATACTTGGAGGGAGTAACATTTGCTAGAGGGATGCTTAGTTCTATGATTGTTTCCCTATCTGGGAATATATACAATTAATAAACAATGATATCAAGTGGAGTGCAGTTCTGATTGACCTGTGTCTGCAAGAAAGTTAGCATCTTACCCTTCTTCAAGGCGCAATACTCGGTCATTGCTGGAAAGATCATGGTCCGTCAGCCAGCTTATGAAATTGGGAGTTAGCTCTCTGTTTTTCTGTGTCATGTCAACAATGGTTGCTGGTTTAACAAAAGAGACAACTCTGGCTCCACCTCCTGCCCTCACAAGAAATCTCATCCCCGAATTGATATCAGATATATAAAAATCTGAAACATGTCTCTGCCACAGATGAAAAATGGTCACTCTTGAGATGCAACTTGGAGATAAAAGGTAAAATTTTAGATTCACTAAATTCATCCATGCACACATTTCAATGGTGCACACATAACTCATAGTGACAAAACTTGGATATATGAAGAGGCACAGAAAACAACATTATATCAAATTGACATACCAACATCGAAGTTGGAGATAATGTGCATTCTTAGGTGAATTAAGTCAATAGGAACACTGTAATGCACCGGTCCATAGTACATGACCCGTCCACGGGCCACATGTGCATCTATCACTTGGCCCCACCTGCCAAATGGTTGTCCTGGATCTGGATGTGCACATGTCAAAACAACGTGGACTAAATCTCTGGTTTGACAAATATAGCTAAACAAAATAAAAAAGAAGTAAAAAAGAAAATGTAAGGCTGATTTTTAAAATTCTCACACCATAATTATTTTCATCCTAGTCTTTTCCCATCAGAATGCAATCAGCTATGGAGCACAACTCGAAGTCAAGAAAGCTTGGAAGAAGCTAAAGATAATCATCGTGTTGTTACAGAAATTGTCAGTACACATGCATTTGCTTGATCAATGCCTGAATACAAAGATACATCTTCCAAGATACAGTTAAATCATGATACAGGTTGCATGGAATATATTGCAGATATCGAGTGTTGAACATAGGTACAACTTGGTTGGCTCAAGTTGGAAAAGTACTTATCATGTGGCTTCAAATATTTTACAGATGCGACTACTCAATGTGATCGGAGTTTTCTTTTCTCCATGATGACAAGCTCTTCCCAAGGCAGAAACCGTCACCGACTCACCATTATACGAGGGTTGATTGCTACTGGCAATAGCCAAGGTAGAAATTCCGTATTTTAAGTTGTATTGCCAAAAGAAAATAAGATGGTCAAAATAAGGGCCAAGTGATTCCACAACTTCTACTGGTGTCCTCGACTCTAATATATTCATAAAAGGAATGGTAAGGTAGAAGAAGAGATCCAATATGGCAATATCAGAATATGCCTAGAATGGGGTTGATGGTGAGGTCGTATTATGTGATTGACATATGGCTCGATCATTTAACTTGATCATAAACAAGAAATACTTGATGGGAGTATTTTCTGTGCATATGTTTGTAGTTGTGGCCAATGAAGAAGGTTCACAAATTAACATCTATGTAGAAGAAATGTTGAGATGGATGTGAGTGTTGAATAAGAATGACTATATCAAATACAGTTAAGTTGCAGCAGTTGGAGATAAAGGTGACAGAGAACATGAGCAAAAGGTATATCTTTTGATAGCCTCAATCCAAGTTCATTTAGGCCAAACCCCTAGTTCTAGCAGCACCTTTAACTAAGATCCATTCACTCCTCCAATGGTACATCTATTGGTCCTGTTCAGCATGTTCAAACTACCTCAAAAGATTCTCCTATCTAATTTCCCAATTGACACCACTTCTGATGAGCATACTTATATCTAGCCTCTCTTTCAGTATATTGCTAATCACCATGTCGATACGTTTTCCTTCCCTTCAGGAACATTCATTTTTTACAGATTATCCCATGGCTAGTGGTGTAGATGCCTTATCAGATGTTCCTTTCAACTTCAAGGGTGTCCTATGATCACAGAACAATCCAGAAGCACTCTTTCACTTCAGCCATCAGCACTCTTACACTTCAGCCGTCCCGCATCAATTCTATGAATATCCTTCTCACCTCAGGTAACTCAGGAAGCTCTTGACCATAATTATGTATTACTCCCTCATTTCTTCGCTACTCAAAATATTTTGATAAAGCTACATATGTATACTGTCATTCTAATCTATACAGCCCTAAGCTTCTTTTCCACAATTCTATTATGTACTAACCCTTCTCTATTCTCCTCAACTAACACATGTATTGATAGGCAACTAAGATATTGTTTCTACAGTTTATTCTAGATCTGTATGACTAGTGCATTAATTAGAAAAAAACAGACAATCTCCTTTTCTATTAGCCTTTCAATGATCCCTTTTAAGGGAGTAAGAGTCCAATGTAGCACAGCAACCAAGTTTATCAGGGCATAAAAATCCAGATGGCTTTATGAACTTGAAAGACAGAGTACCAGAAATATGGGAAGAAACCTAGCCACAATGTATGCCCAAAGGAGCATTCTTGTTCTGTGGCATTAATACCAGAACCAAAAGCCAAAAACATTCAAACCATTGGTAAACAACAAATACCACATGGGAAGATGGTAGATTAAATTGAAATGCCTGCCTAGATGGGGACAAGAACTCACAAAAGAGAGATTAAAATCGTTAAAGTAGATATGAGATATGGAAATTAAAAGAGAGTGAGCAGAGGGGACCTCAACCAGTCGATTGGTTGGCGAAGTGGGGCCCAATATTGCAATGTTGAGATGGTGGCAGAGGGGGATATGACCTTCTAGGTAGGAGGTAAGTATAAGAAAACATGCATTTTGATATTACGATTGCTATTCTCGATCACATTCATCTAAAACCAAAATACTAAATCTAGGCCACTAGTGATCAGCCACTGGACAGAGTTCAGGAAGCATGAATGTAACAGAAAGGCAAGTTTCTGTAGATAATATTCAAGTGCACATCCAGGCAGTTCTTCAGCAACATAGGCAGATACGCCACTAGAATAAGTTCCCAGTCAAAATAGTCAAGCCAAGGCCTGGCAGATATGCCACCAATATAAGTTCTAGCCAAAATACTCAAGCCCAAGCCTGATCCTCAAGAGTTTTATTACAGGAACAAAAGTTCTAGATTCCTAAGGGTCCGTTTGGATATGTTTTTTGAAATTTCTTTCTGAAAACATTTTTATGAAAGTTAAAGTTATAAAGGTGTTTTCTGAGTGTAGAAATTTTTACTTTGCGTTTGGTTACTTTCATCTGAAAATTGGTTTTAAACAACACAAGTTAAAAATTGTGTTTGGTTAAATATTTTTAGAAAATAATTTTTTTAACTATGTCCACTGTGTCCATAGTTGTTCGTGTCCAACTGTGTCCCTCCCAAGTGTGTCCAACCGTGTTCCTTCCAAACTGTGTCCACAGAATCCTAATTATGTCCACAGAACCCTAATCTTGTTCGTGTCCAACTATGGCCTGAGAACATGGCCTGGCCGAGAACAAGCTCGAGGCCGACTTTGTTGACGAGCCCTAGCGTAGGAGTACCGCTAGATCTGCACAAAGGTCTTGGGAGGAGGAGGAGCTCCACCGGCCGACTTCGTCGATGAGCCCTAGCATAGGAGCACCCCTAGAACTGAATATGTGAGAGGAGGAAGAGCTCCACCGGCCAACTTCATGGCCGAGAACAAGCTCAAGGCCGATTTCGTCCACCACGTCGAGACCCAAAACGAGGTTGTGGGAGGAGGAGGCGCTCTACCAGGCGGTAATGGCTTCCCTCCACTACGTCGAGACCCACCTCGAGATCCACGTCTACGCGTCGAGACGAGCTCAACTGACCGGTGATGGCTTCCCTCGAACGCAGAGGGGGAGAGGCGTCGGCTTCGAGGTCGTGGAAGGAGGACGAGAGAAAGGGTGGGGGAAGTGGTCGGAGGTAGAGTGGGTAAAGGTGGGAGCGAAGGAGGGATTCGGGAAAGGAGGGCTCTGCAAAAGAGTTGGGAAGAAGAGAGCTTTGCTGGAGAAGCAAACGAGGAAAGAGAGAGAGAGAGAGAGAGTCTGTGTAGGAGCGAGAGACTTGGGAGGTGGGTTGTGGGGCCCACATTTTTTGGAAATTTGTTTTCAGAAAGCTTGTTTTAGTTGCTCTCTGAAAGCAACATTATAACTTCGGTTTTCAAAAAAAAAATTTGAAAACAAATTTTGAGTGTTTGACCGCCAAACACACTCTCTGTTGGTTTTTTGAGTTTAAACTCAGAAACATGAGCTTAAAACCATAACCAAACGGAGCCTAAGTAATTATCTCCAAACCTGACCCTTGAAACTTAAACTGGAAGTCAACAATACAAAAGCTTCCATGAGCTATTCACCTAATCCTCAAGCCTGATCCTCAAGAGTTTTATTAAAGGACCACAAGTTCTAGATTCCTAAGTAATTATGTCCAAACCTGACCCTTGAAACTTAAACTGGAAGTCAACAATACAAAAGCTTCCATGAGCTATTCACCTAATTAGCACCTCAATGTTGAGAAAAATTAAAGGTGGATGATGCCTATAACACACAAGCTTTCATGGTAAAGGATATACAGTTTGAACTGCGTTTCCCTTTATGGATAATTAAATTATATTGTGCCAATTCAGATTATTGCTCCTGATGGTAAAAATCGTGTATTCACTAGAGAATAAATCACTATACATCAGCTTAGGAGGTTGTGAAAGATGTACATGTTGCATAAATACGGAGTTGGATACGAACACGACACGGATTCGGGATACAACATTTAGGAATTGTTGGGATACGGTTACAACATGGATACGGTTATATACACATGAAAAAATACTTATATGCATGTTTTATACGTAATATCTTAATAATATCTATATTTAAGCATGATTTGGACAACAACTAGGTTCCCAATAGTTCTAGAAAGGATTAATGTTGATTTCTCATATCTCAATTATGTTTGTGAACATGTCAACTATGTACTGGACCCCTTTGGAGCCTAAATATAGGTGTGCCGTATCTAATAGGACTAGAAAGAAGTATTGTGTGCAGTACGTGTTGGATAGGATACGGACACAGATACCCTCCCCCCTAAACACACACGGAGTATCTGTGCAACATAGATGACACCCAATCTTCACGTAAGTCTATTTGTCGCTAATTGTGCACAGCATGAGGGGGGTGTTGTTTATATGATCCAATAACCAGTGAGAAATATATAAACAGCACTTTGCTTGCACGTTACCTTAAAATGCTTCTTTAAGAGAATAGTTGCTCTAAAACTACAAGCTTCTTCCTTTTCAGTGTTCTAAAAGTCAAAAAAAATCGGCGCCTAGAGCCGCCTAGAAATAGGCCAGAATCGGCCATGTAGGCGGTCAAGCATTAAATCGGGCAAAATCGACCGCCTAGGCGGTTGTAGGCGGCTAGGCGGCGTCTCTGACTTCGAAAAACAATCGGATTTTTTTAGGTCAATTTTTGGTACCCGATCCGAAACCTATTACTAAAGAGCTAAGAAGTGAAACCCTACCTGTCCAAGCCACATATTCTTCGAGAGAGAGAGAGAGAGAGAGATCAACGAGCAGCAGCAGCTGGAGATCGCAGCAGCAACGGGAGATCGAGCAGCGGTGAGTCTTCTTACTTCTTCCTTCTTCCTCCTCCTTCTTCGTCTGCTACTTTTTTTTTCTTCTGCTAATTTTTTTTTGCAATGGCAAGTTTGTTTTCCTTCTTCTTACTTTTGGGCAGCAGCACTAATTTTGGGCAACATGCCAACAACACTAATTTTCTACTATTTGAATTATGTTTGAACTTGTAGTCTTGTACTATGAATTTGACTATGTTTAGTTATTATGAGAGGCTTTGAATTTGGGGCATAATTTTTTACTTAAGCATATTTTTAATTCCTAGATTTTTTTTTTATATGCGATGACCGCCTAATATTAGAAGGTCGCCTAGGCGGCCTAGGCGCTAGGCGGTTGGTGGCCGCCCGCCTAACGCCTAGCGCCTTTTACAACCTTGCCTTTCCAAGACCCCTTTTTTCTGTGTTATTTGATCTATAGCAAATGATGATCACCAAACATATTGACAAAGAAGTTTGTATTCGGATACTAGTGATACGAGCTCGATAAAAATTAATGGCATTTCATGAGGTAAATACAATGCAGGTGTTAAATACTAGGGCAAATATAAAACAATAAACAATATAAATTCGTAGTACAGGCCTGTCATCAGATTAGAAAAACTAAGCAATTATGGTAAAGGAACTATACTAACAAATGTATGAAAAGCTAACCTCCGAGTATCTCAAACCCCACGTAAAGCGTCTATGTTTGGAATTCACTGGCAAGCCATTCCATCCACGATATTCATATAATTCAGTAGAAGCATAGACACACCTAGGTATATTTTGATAGGATGTTTCAAGAGGGGCAGCACCACAGGTAACCAGCTGCAGAAGAAATCGCTCCATCAAAGTTTGACGAAAAATAATGTTAATATGTTATTGATAGGTGGTTGAAGTGGAGACACTTAAACAGATACAGTTTGTCAAATATGCCGCCCCATCCAGAATACCCACACGTATGCATGTGTCTGCCGGAAAAACACATCTGTTTTTTTTTACCAGAGACATTGCAACTTAGTAAATATACAAATGTAGTAATATTTTACAATAAGAGGTTATCAACCTATCAATTTCATGTTATTTCTTACTTCCTCAACTAATTACAATCTTAATAAATGTAATTAAGTGTCTTGATCTATGAATGATTCAAAAGAATTGCATATTGCAAACGGTTATTATTTAGAAGAGTTGTTGTCACACCCTGTCCATTGGCTCGCAAAGACATGACCCGTGGAAGGGCCTCAATGTGCATCACCTTGTGGCTATCCACTTGCCAATGGTTAAAATGCATGTACACATGAGACTAGATCACACATATAAAAGCCAACAAATTCACTTCTACTGTTCAATATGAGATTATCTGAGATTTCACATACCTCACGAAACAGTACAAGACTATTTGAGATATTAACTTGGATCGGCTTAAGAAAGTATTCCTCATGATTCTTAATCTTAATAAGGTAAGATTTATTACCTTCCATTTATAACTTGACATACATTTAGAGTGAACTCTATTTAGAACTTCCAGTTTTAGTACATCTTATTTCTTATTGAAGTATGGCTTTTGTTTCTTCTTATTTCAGATTTGAGTCCTTTTTTTCTTCTACACCGTCTCTCTATGTTTATGACAAAATACCTGTAATGGTTATGTACCTTGCCATATATTGTTAATTTCACATAGCTTGACAGAAAACTATGAGCAGATATTACTTGTGACTTGTCATTTAAAGTTCCCCTTGAAATGTGACTTCTAGAAGCTGCCAGGGAGGAGTTGGAAGATTGTGTCTTTTAAATCCAAATAACTGGTCTATGTTAGTTAATAAAAAGGCATAAACAACATTTTGGAAGAAAAGAAATACACCCACAATAGGTCAGCATCACCTTATAGCTCTCCCAGTCAAAAAATGGATCCAGTTATAAAGCAAAAAAAAACTCTAGATTGAGAAGACTCTCAAAATTATTGAAGGTATTTTGTGACAGCAGTCCAGCTAATGGCTAACCCTTACAATTGGTGACGAATTACTAGGAAAGAAGCTAGGGACAAGAGGGGCTTACTATTTACCTAGATAGCCAGTTTGTAGAGTAATTTTTTTTTATAGATTATGTACTTTCAACTCATGCAACCAAGGAGCAGCTCTCCTAACTTCTCTCAAACAAAGAAAGAATGTAGAAATATGGAAGGTGACAATATTTCCTGCAGGAAACTACAGTCATCACCAAGATACGGGATAAGCCAAACCACAAGAATGACATAAGGGAATAATTTCGAAATGACAGCTGCTCTTACTCTTAGAGCCCTTAAAGACGTACAATACAAGACAATGTAGAATCTATTATATTACATTATATCATAAAGTATATTATAACAATAAGCAAGGAATCAAATTGATAATTTGCACGATACTTAACGGACAACTACATTTTACAACTAATAATATCATGATACTGATACTGATAATAGCATGCAATATCCAGACAAGGAAAATACAGTTCCTGATCTGTAGGAGACTTCTTTCTACATACTGTTTTTATAAATAAATTTCAGCATCTACACATTTAGACAAAGCTTGTTTCTTGTTAGGCAATCTTAATGTCGTGACAAACCAAAGGTTGGGCAACACGATGGTTGAGGCCATTCTTAGGGGAAGGGGAGCTTGTGGGTTTGAAATCCAAGTATACAGGAAAATAATTGGCTCTTATTCTTTAAAAAAACCTACGAACCAAAGGTTGGGGGCTTTGGTAGGGGATGGGAGATCCTCGGTTCTCTGTGTGTGTGTGTGTGTGTGTGTGTGTGTGTGTGTGTGTGTGTGTGTGTGTGTGTGTGTTGGCGGACAGTAAAGTAACTGGCCCTTTTGCTCAAAAAGAAAATCTTAATGGTCACAATACGTAAAACAGCATCAGGGGTAAATCTGTGGGTTGAGAATCACCGCATGCATGCATGTGCACAGGGTATGTACGAAAGTATGCAGTACATGTTAGAAATTATGTCATATAATGCAACCTTGTATATTTAAATTTGAGATGGCAAAACTAATAGAAGCAACATAGTTGAGTTTAGACTTTAGAGGTTGCATGGGGATGGAGGCACTTATCGTAGCTTTAGCGCACAGTTACTCACAAGATATAAGCATTTGCTTACCATTGACCAATTTGTTTGCACCAGC
This sequence comes from Iris pallida, assembly GCA_029216955.1. NCBI lineage: Eukaryota > Viridiplantae > Streptophyta > Magnoliopsida > Asparagales > Iridaceae > Iris > Iris pallida. Next base: position 9,730,142 of record JANAVB010018993.1, read on the forward strand.
AAAATTGGTAGAAACTATGAACTGGTGCCATCTATAGTCGTCCAAGAAAACTTAACGGCATTAATATATATATATATATATATATATATATATATATATATATATAGAGAGAGAGAGAGAGAGAGAGAGAGAGAATAAGGGAGGTGAGGTGGCTATATGTCACCCCCCTCCCCCACCCCCCCCCCCCCCCCCCCCCCCCCCCCCCCCATGCTATCATCATGCACTTGCACACTTTTTGGTGCATGATGATAGCATGGGGAGGTGACACATAGCCACCACCCATAGGGTGTCACCTCACATCCCTTATATATATATATATATATATATATATATATATATATATATGAAATTGGTAATTTCGAATACTCGACGTATATGCTTGGGGCTTTTATACAACTCACACACATGCTCGCTCTCTCACACCGCACTCGGTGCCCATTACGCCCTTTCTCAGCATCAACTCGACAGTGTCCTGCCCATCACTCCTCTCCATGCTAGGCCAGGTCATCACCTCCAGGTCTAGCTCCTGCAACCACATATTGCATATTAATCCCACCTCCGAGGAAACGCTTCCAGGGGGATTCAAACCTCCACCCGGCAGGCCCAGGTGCTTATGCGTCCAAATCCTGTCCAGCCTTTTTGGCTATATATATATATATATAAGCTAGTGGATTTCTAAGGCTCCTTTGGTGACTCTTACTAAATGAGACAACCTACTATATGAAATCATTATGTTTAGTCTCAAGATAAATCACCACAAGAATCAACAAAGAAACCGCATGTAATGGCATCCATGAAAGTGAATAAACCAATCAATTTTATGATATTGCACGAGAAATCAACAACTTAAGGACAATCTCAAGAAAGCATCCTTTGTGGAAGCTATTAATTTGGAAGATGACATTACAAAAGGTGAAATTTTGCTTACGCTAACGACCTTTATATGCTTAACATCAATCATGCCCTTAACAAATAAATACCAAATGACAGTGGATACTAAATTGAAGGTAACATGACCATGTTTAGTTCCATTACAAATTACTTTGATGGCATGTCATCTGAGGTTACGCGGTTATGCCTATAGAGGACAGTATCAGTGTCAGAATACGATAAAACATACATAAGCATAATTAAAATTTCTTAAAAGCATTTTTTTTATAAGTTGAGTTGCCATCTAAAACATACATAAGCATAATTAAAATTGACAGGTATATAGACAGATCTTCATGGGTCGATATGCTACATTGCTACGGAACACAAACGCTAAAAACAAAATTTGGTGCCATGCCAATGTCAAACACATCTAGGACGTGACATGAACACTCCAAAATCAGTGGTGCGCCTGTTTCGCCGTGTCAATATTTGTACCTTGCAACATAGTTAATTGTTAGGTAAATTATCGTACAAGTTTATGAAGACTAAACCACGTCAGCTAACGAACAACAAATACAGCTAACGAACAACAAGTACAGCAAAGGTTGATATCGGTGGAATCTGCTAAGCAGAATAATATGTTGTAAAAGAGTTAAGCTGTGAAAATTGTTGTAATTGTTTGTTAATCAAGTTAGCAAACAACTTGCTAGGTGGTCATAATCATCGTTGCTCAAAGCGAGATTCGATTCTCGTCTGTCGATTCGCTCCCAGGAACTAGCAAGTTCTGTAGAACTTCTAGAACACTCTTTGAATCGCCTCCCTTCTTCAGACAACGTTGACATGCTTATGCAAAAACATTTGGAACAAAGCACTTGTTGCTTAGAGAGAGACCTCTGTTTTCTCCTTCAGAAATTGTTCCCTTTCCAAGGGTTTGCTTCCTATAAAATAAGAGAGCAACGATGACTTGGTCAGTTACAAAACTGAACTGTTCCCATAAATGACGGCACCAAAATAGGAGTAAGTCATGAACGTGCGCAGTCAATTAAGAGAAACGAACAGCCGATGACGAGCCTACAATGCAGCAGCGTTACAAACAGTTGCGCTACCGACGTGACACTACCAAACGCGGAGCTACTACCAAAGACGGAGCTACCACAAGATTGCTACGTTGCGGCGCTACCAAACACGGAAGTACCACAACGAAGCTACCCGTGCTAGCTCTGCGCCTGACGCGAACATGAACATGTGAAGCGCAAAGTGTGTCATCAAAACACCACTTTGCGTCCTCACCCGAGTCCGCGGTCAAATCCGAGCTAGGCCCCTCCAAAAGAATTTCCCCCAGAGATGGTAATAAAAACAAAAATGTTGGTTGTGGGATTCGAACCTAGCCCCCACCATATATGCCACTTGAGCTAACATACCATTGTATACAAATCAATAAATGGGTCATTAATCGACTAACCCCCAACAAATATGTATATGAGTATATACTTATGTATAATAAATGTGTATCCATACCGTAACCATACCCTAGTTTTTTTTTTTTTCCTAAAAGATTCCATATTTCTAACATGAATCGTGATCATGTTGGTGTTTGTGTCCATATAATTTCAAATCAATTCACTACAAATATAGACAACTACCTACTCGAACTAAACTAAAGTGAGAAATTGAGATAGATTGGGGAACCAATTAATTATCCTTCCCAATCCACTACCAGTAGAAATTGCAAAAGTAGCAATGATAAGGAATAAAGTAAGTTAGCACCAAATGTAGAAATCAAATTTAATCGCAAACCACATTTCTACATCGACCAGTCCACATACCCCCGTGACCTTGACCATCTTCCCGACGGGGAGACTCCTCGGGTCGACCGAGGCGTCGTCGAGGCCCCTCAGGAACCTCTCCAGCTCCCTCCTCCCGGTGAGCCAGTTCCAAACCCCCAACGCCGCCGCCGCCAGGACGAAGATTCCCGCAGCGGCAGCCAGGATCAAGAACTTCCGGAGCATTATCCACACCAGGACCCCGGCCGCCAGCGCCACCATCAGCAGCCCCGCCCCGGCCCACGCCCACGCCCTTGGGATCCCGAATCGGAACCCTAGCTCCCGCTCTGGGCCCACCGAGGAGACGCGGTGCTCCTTCTCCTTCTTTCTCTTGTTCTCCTTGTCGGTGGCGACGGCCGGGTGGTGGACCGGAGGAGGGGGAGCGGAGGTGATGAGGCCGGTAGGGGGGATCCTGGAGGTGGGACCGGAGAGGGAGAGGGAGCGGGAGGAGGAGGGGGAGGCGGAGAGGAAGGAGCGGTGGTGGGAGGGGGCGGCGGAGGGGTCCGGCGGGCCGGAAACGAGGAGGCCGCTGCTGAGCTGGTGCATCGTCGCCGTCGACGACGACGATGACGGCTGGCGGCTGTGTTGTTGGTGAGACATTGTGGAGAGAGAAAGAGGGGAGAGAGCGTGATAGTGAGAGTGAGAGTGGAAGTATATGGTGGCAAATGCTGTACTTATTTGTTCGGTTTTGTTTCATTGTATGTTGGTAGAGAGAGAGAGAGAGAGAGAAAAAGAGAGTGTGTGTGTAAAGGAATACTACAAAATTTGTTAGAGAAATTTACAAAATTTGTTAGAGAAATTTTGACTTATCCCCACTTGGTTTATCAAATTTTAAGGTACATTCCACAGTTTTACAAAAAAAAATTTCTATGGGCACCACCAAAAATGTTTGGGGGCAGCCCTTACTTGGGGGCAGCCCATGAATGTGAAAAAATTGTTAGGGGGCACCCAAAAATTACTAGGGGCAGCCCAACCCCCCCAAACCAAAAAATTTACTCTCATTTTCATTCTTGACTCTCTCTCCTCAAGAAGAAAAGAAAGAAAGCTCTCTCCCTCTCCCTCTCCCTCTCCTAAACCCTAATTTCTTCTTCTCCATCACAATTTGATTCTCAATCCCTCCACGAAGATTCTCGAAGAGATGACACGCAAGTCAAAGCAACCGGAATCCAGGTACGTTCTTCCCTAATTTCTTCAAAAAAAATTTACATTATATTCGAAATCCTAGAATTTGTTTAATTCTTGAAAAAGTTTTGGTAAAATAGGTTTATAATCTCTTGCACGTTCTCTTCCCTAATTTTCGAACACAAGAAACCCGAAATTTATGTTGAAATCCTAACCCTAGAACACGACAAAGTAGGATGTCGTTGTGGGAGTTCGGGTTCACGACAGTAGGACTGCCAGGCATGTGACAGTCCTAATGAAAATTAGGACTGCCACAACCCTGGCAGTCCTCTTGTGAAAGAGGACTGCCAGGACTGTGGCAGTCCTAATTTTCATTAGGACTGCCACATGCCTGGCAGTCCTAATGTTATGACATATGGGAGTTGGGTAAGTGCATGCTGTTTCTATTACTTAATAAGTGTATATTGTCATGCAGTCCACCGGCCGCTAACAAAAGAATACGGCCCACTGCGTCAAAGCGGAAGGAACGTGCGGAACGTCCTCTCGAGCGTCCGATAACAATTACCGTACCGGCGCCCGAAGCTCGGTCTCGGACATCGCCACCGGCACGTCAAGCTCGGTCGAAGCAACGAGCTCCTACTCCTACGCCTCCTTCCGACGACGACGACGTGCCAATTGCCCGACTCCTATCACGTCAAGACGGTTCTGCTCCATTTGAGGAGGTCGGTCCTTCTAAGGAGGCCGGTCCTTCTGAGCCGCCTGTCCGTCCGCCCGGTTGCTCAATGTTGGTTTCTTTTGAGAACCACATTGCGTATGAAATATGGAAGAACCCGGTATGTACATGACGTTTGTAAGCTACCAGTTTAGTATACTATATATATATGTATTTCATAATTGATATGTGTGAAACCCAGTTTCCATAATTTTAGTTTGTAAATAGAATTTTCGTGTTTTAATAATAAAACATTTTTTCAAATTATTATTATTATTTATTATTATTACTTTTGGATGAAATGATTTCGAAAAAATAATCAACTTGGACTTTTGAATGTTTGGACCCAGACCCGAGTCCGAGCCCAGACCCAGGCCTGAGTCCAACCCTTTCTTTTCCCAAATTCTCTCCTATTTTGACTTGGTTAAATAACAATAATAAAAGAAAAAGAAAATAATAAGGTATGGTTGAGAACTGGTCCCGAAGGACCAGTGTGTATTCCTGGAGAAGTGGTAAGCTTTCCCACGTTCTCTCCTCACCACACAGTGCCCCCACTCTCTCCTTAATAACCTCTCCCACGTTCTTCCAGCAGAACCCACACTTTCTCACAACTCACAAAACTCTAACCCAATCACTCTTCTCTCTCTCACACGTCCCCATTTATTTTCTATTGGAGAAAACCTTCTCTAAAGCTCTCAGATCTCTCCCTCTCTCTCTCGGTTGGGAAGAAACCCCAGATTCCCCAAGCCCTTCCCGAGCTGCCGGATCCCGAGCCCTCCGACGAGTTTCCCCTTCGGCCGACCCGAGCCCTCCGGCGAGTTTCCCCTTCGGCCGACCCGAGCCCCCGCGCTCCTCTCCGCGCGCGTGCGACCGAGGCCGCTCCTCCCGCGGCATCCGCCGCCGTCCGCCGCCGTCCGCCGTCGTTCCCGAGGCCGGCGACCCCCTTCGAGCGCCGCCTCCGACCGCCCCTCTCCGTCCAGCCGAGCCGGCGCCGCTCCCCCGCGCGTCCGGTGAGCTTCTCCCGCGAGCGCTGCCTCCCGCGCCGCCACTGCCCCGCCGGCAGAACCCCGACCCCCTCCGCGGCTCCCCGTCGCTGCTGTCCAGCGCGACCTTTCCCCGCCGCAGCCGCTTCCCGCGGTTCTTTGCTGTCCCCGTCGGCGTTCCCGCTGTCCGTGGACTCTCGTCGCTGTTCGGGACTTCGACCTGCTGCCGACTTAGTTCGGATTTCTTTCCCGAGATTTTTCCCGCGGCTCCCCGCCAACGGAAACTGGTAATTTCTGGATAATCACAGTAGTTCGTCCCCGTAGAGTCGATGATGATAGATCGGTCCCCGGTTCCCTCTTGGGAATCCGGATAGTTGCGTTATAATTTTTGTTTAGCTGCGTTAGATTAATTTCCTATGTTTTACTTGCTGGGTTGGTGTGAATTGGATGGATTATGGATTCCTGGATATTTCGGGAATTATTCTGATGGTGTTGGGATTATTTTTGGTGGATTTCTGTGGACTATTTTGGGTTGGAAAAATATTTGCAGGAGTTTGTTGGCGTACTTCCCAGTTTTGGGTTTGTCCCGAAATAGAGGAAGTGCTGCCCAAATTTTTACAAAAAAAACTATATTTTGTTAATTTCAAAACTGGCTTTCGAAAATGAATTTCTAAAACCGATTTTCGGACGACGACCGTACCGGTCTGTGGGCCCCGGCGAAATGCAAACGCACCGGTCCGACCGGACGTTGAGGCATAAGCCGAATTTTGAGGAAATGGACCGAGTCTGAGACTCCTAGCTTTCTTTTTAAATTATTTTAATATTTAGGCTATTTATATTAGATATTATTTCCTGCACTTTAATTATTTAATTTCAGTCATTTTCTCCTATTTAATGTAAAAGAAAATTTGTACCGGGCATAAGCCCACCCTAGGACCATTAGCTGTGCCAATGTATTGTGTAGCGTAGTTTTATTTTATTTCTCTTTTTCTGGTGGATGTGATTTGGGTGGTTTTGATTCGTCGCATAATCGTAGGTTAGAACGTAATTTACCGTTTAATTATGAATTGGTTAAAATGAATAAAATATTATTAATTCACGGTTTATCACTAAAAGAAATTGTATTTTTATAAATATATTACAAAACTCTAAGTTTTCCAAATTATATTTGATTCTCGTGATTTTCCAAATAAACCAATTAACCGGCTTAATCAACGCACGTAGTTGCGACGTAAACGTTAGCTGTAGATTAATACAACTTAAAACCTGACTAGGACATGACTACTAGAGATTGCAACTAGCACACTTAGTCTGGTTATTCAGGATTCTAAATCGAGTTCTCAACTGTAGGAACTCGAAGTCGTACCTGACGTTCCTCTTCGGTGTCAACTTGTCTTTCCAGTCAAACTTAATACAAGGCAAGTATAGTTTATGTTAGTTACAGTTATTTATTTAATCGTTTTACTGCATGTCTAAACCACGTCTCAAATACGAAACTCTCACCGAGAGTACTGTACTGTAACTACTGTAACTACTGGGGACTGGGGAATAGCGGGGAATTGGGGAATAGCGTAATGATTATGACCATACTGTAACAAAACCCCTTATCCATTACTGTAACAAACCCAAGCCGGTCATATGTCATTACCTATTCAAATTACTGATTTCTACTGTAACAAACCTGTTTTAAAACTGTTTAGAACTGCATGATTCTATTTCTTATTTAACTGTTTAATTAGCATGAATTGTACTTTGCTCCCTCCTGACTGGAGACAATATTTTAGGTAACACTGAGGATGACGAGCTATTCTATAATGGCTATTATGACCCGGTTCTCTACCCTGCGACGGTACCAGAGCCGTCTCTGGAGGACGCTGATCCTGGGACTACAGAACCAGATGCTTAGATAGTTTTTCTTTTCTTGGAGTTTGTAGTTTGTTTCAGCATTTCATTTCCAGTTGTATTTCTGAATATTTATTAAATAAAGTTTCAAATTCCGAATAGAACAGTTGTGACAAATGTATTTGTGTTGTTGTGATTACCTGCAATGGAACAGCTTACTGCCGCCGTCTCACCACGGTGCAGGCTGGACATGGTCCGGTTCGACCCATTAATTTGGGATCGGGTCGTGACAATATGGTTTTTGTTGTTCGATATACAGAGGACATATCGTATCCTTAGGGCTGTGAGTCACGGGAAGAAAACCGTGTCCTGGCAGTTTGCAAGCTTATCGGAGGCCGTCCAGAGCAAAATCATACCGAGCGGCTTGCACAATTTGGCACAAAACGCCTACCGAACAATGGATAGTGCCATCATATCTGCCTTCGTGGAGAGATGGCACCCGGAGACCAACACATTTCATCTCCCAGCATGGGAGATGACCATTACACTTGACGACGTCTACCAGATATTGGAGCTGCCAGTGACCGGGCGTGTAATGACCAAAGAACATTACACGAATGAGAAATCCGTAAAATGGTACGAGAAGATCGTCAAGTTTGTCTCAACCCACCTTGGAGTTCCGGCTACGAGTTTTACAACTCTACCAGGCTTCAAGAAGTCGTACGGAATTCCTCTATCATTTCTGGTGGACCAGTTCATGGATATGGAGGTGGATGACGATGATACGGTCGACGCGGTGGCTCGTGCGTATATGTTGTTCGTCCTAGAAACGGTCGGCATTTCGGACAAGTCCGGAACGTCGATACATGCTCGGTACATGCTAAACTTATCTGAAGTGGATGACTTCATCGATATATCCCGGGGAAGCGGTATCCTGGCCAATCTTTACCGCGAGCTCGGCATCGCATCCCGTGTCGGGACTAAGACTATGGCCGGCTGTCAGACTCTGCTACATGTAAGAAAACTTCTAGCAATTTAATCTTGTATACTTAAATTTGTTGTTTTAATTTTTACTATTCATTTATAAATTGAATATGTATGGATATACGAGCACTTTTCTATGCTTAGACGGGCTGACGAAAACCCAGAGTATCTTGAACACCTTCCCAGAGTGTGTCGATGGAGGCCATCCCAGCTGGAAACCAAAAATTGGCAAACACTGGCTTCCATTCGTGAAGTATTAGACAGTTTGGTGCCAGAAGAGGTACTAATTTTTTACTAACTTTTTCATGTTGATTTTGTTTTGTTGTTAACTATTTTCCTACAGATTTTTTGGAATCCATACCGGGATTTACGTGAGCTGAATCGGGATGTCCAACCAGTTTCTTTATTTCATGGCATGATCACATGCTATGAAATCACGGAGCCGTACATGCCCGATAGAGTACTTCGTCAGTTTGGCTTCGTGCAAACTGTGCCGAAGCGCACACTACGGCTGTTGGAGCCTCCGCGCGGAACCCAACCTTTAAGTTACAAACCGGCAAAATTCGACTGGGTGATCGACTTTTACTCGGAGTGGCAACGACATGTACTTCGGGAATCTGAAAGACGACCGGTCACCGAGATGGTCGACTGCAGCGAGGACTACATGCAGTACTTCCTGGAGGTCGGACATCCTAGGTTATCGAACCCTACCAACCCGGGTCCCGTGGCCGTCGGAGCAGTTGGAGCTCTTCCTTCCAAAAATGTCTTGTATGCTGGGTTGGTAAGAATGGTGAGTTCCGTATTTGTAATAAGACTTAGATTTCCATATTTGTAGACTTAATTCATTTATACTTTTATTTTCAGTCTCAAAGGGTGAAGGAATTGGCGCAGACACTCCGGAGAGGTTGCCAAAGTGAGACTTGTGTCGCGGTCGCCAACGAGCTTGATCGCATCGACGACGTGGTCGACTTCCCCTTCATGAACAATAGGGAGTCTCGTTCAAAGGCCCGGCATGATATGTAGATGGATTTCGATATTTTTCATGTTTCAAACTTTAGATGTGGAATAGTTACGTACATTTGATGGATTATTGTGGATATTTTGCTTGTTTGAATTATTGTAGTTGTGATGATTTTATTGTAGTTGTGATGATTTTATTGTAGTTGTGATGAATTATTGTAGTTGTGATGATTTTATTGTAGTTGGATTATTGAGTTTTTGTGATGAATCTTAAGTTGTGAAAAGTTTTTGTGATGAATCTTAATGTACAGAGTATCTGTATCATGACTTGTGATATATTGTTTTTTTGTGATGAATCTTAACTTCTTAACCCTGTTGTGATGATTCACACAATCAAAAATTCACAACAGAGTTTCATAGTTAGGACTGCCACACCCATGGCAGTCCTACATTGAAGTAGGACTGCTAGGGTCCTGGCAGTCCTAACTAAAACTTGCTGTAACAGCAAGTTTTACTTAGGACTGCCAGGACCCTGGCAGTCCTACTTCAATGTAGGACTGCCATGAGTGTGGCAGTCCTAACTTCTTAACTCTGTTGTGATGATTCACACAATAAAAAATTCAAACAGAGTTTCATAGTTAGGACTGCCACACCCATGGCAGTCCTACATTGAAGTAGGACTGCCAGGGTCCTGGCAGTCCTAACTAAAACTTGCTGTTACTTCAGTGTAGGACTGCCATGGGTGTGGCAGTCCTAACTATGAAACTCTGTTGTGATGATTCACACAATGAAAAATTCAAACAGAGTTTTATAGTTAGGACTGCCACACCAATGGCAGTCCTACACTGAAGTAGGACTGCCAGGGTCCTGGCAGTCCTAACTAGAACTTGCTGTAACAGTAAGTTCTAGTTATGACTGCCAGGACCCTGGCAGTCCTACTTCAGTGTAGGACTGCCATGGGTGTGGCAGTCCTAACTATGAATCTCTGTTGTGATGTTTCACACAATCAAAAATTCACACAGAGATTCATAGTTAGGACTGCCACACCCATGGCAGTCCTACACTGAAGTAGGACTGCCAGGGTCCTGGCAGTCCTAACTAAAACTTGCTATAACAGCAAGTTCTAGTTAGGACTGTGTAACACCCAGTTTTCCAGAAGAGGGTAATTTTGAATTTTTGTAATTTTAGTCTTTTAATAATGATATTTAAATCATGATATAATTTTTAGTGATTTTTAATCATTTAAAACTATTTTAAATCATGACTTATGATTTTGGTGTTTTGATAGTGTAACCTTGGAGACTGGTTGACTTAGAGCCTAGCCATGTGATTAGGGTATTTTGTTTATCATTTCTAGTTTGAGGGTATTTTTGTCATTTTTGGGATTATTTGAATTTATTAGAATTTATTTGAATTTATGGAAATTTTTAGGATTTATTTTGGAATTGTTTGAATGAAGGTTGACTAGGTTGACTTTGACTAGCTTTGACTTGGTAGGCTAACCTAGAAGCTAATCCTAGTTGTGTTGGACTTGGTTAAGTCATGTAACCCTAGTTAGACTAGAGTTAACCTATGGTTTAGTCATTAAACACAAGTTGGAATAGTTAAGTCATAAGCCATGACTTATGGTTGAACCATTAAATAGCAACTTAGCCATAGAAGCCCAAAGCCCATTAGCTAATGCAAAACCCTAGCCCAATCCAGCCATGGCCAGCCACATATATAGGGATTCCCCCTCTATAAGTATTCTCCTAGAAATTAGGGCTAGCCTCTTTAGGAAGAACAAGCTTTAGAAAGAGGTATTTTTTCAACTTCAAAAATCCTTAGAAATTCCATTTTAGCTCCATTTTCCCTCAAACAAATTGCAATGGGTTTGAAATGAAGTGTTCTTGCTGTTGTTGCATGTTATTCTTAGATTCAAATCAATTTGGAGAAGTTTGACTCTCAAGAGGAACACCTCTCTTTAGAGCTTTTTGGGGATTTTGATACATAGAGGTAACTTTCAATCTACACCATAAAATCCTAATTTTCTTGCATATTTGGAAAGCCCTAGGTCTACCCTAACTGTAGGTATGCCTAGACCTAGGTTTTGTGTCTATTTTGTGTCCTAAATGGACACGTATCAGTCCCTCTCTCTAAGTGTTTGATGAAATGCCCCAATGGGCATTTCGATCTAATTTCTAGAAACTAAATGAATAGGAAATTAGTATTTGATGTTGCTTATGCATTTCTTTTGGTCTGGGGGTGTCTCTGTGTCGTGTCGTGTCGGATTCGACACTTACACACGCGGGTGCGCGCGCGTGCGAGGCAGTGCGCGTGTCCTGCCACTCGGGGGCTTTTGCACTTCGGACACGGCACTAGGACACGCGAAACTCGACACACACTAGGGGGCAATGACTGACACCACGTGTGTCAAGTCTCACGTGTCCCCGTGTCGTGTCGAGTGAGCACGAGGCTCTGCACTGGTCGGGACTGACAGGTTCAGTCGGTTTTTAGTGTCACTGATACACGATTGTAAGTCAGACACGTGGACACTTGGACTCAGTACAGACACCTAGACACGAGGACCTACCCTAGACGAACCTAGGTTAGTGACCTCGAGACACGTTGTGTCCTGTGTTGTGTGTACGACACGCGTGCACACGTGCACGATGCAGTGCACTGAACAGTGCCTGTGTGCACTGTTTTGTGTCTGGAATCGTTTGGACACGTTTGTATCCTCTTGTTTGGAAACAAACACTTTGTATCACACATATACACCCTATGTTTTAATTACCAACCCATATTTTGACACATTAGTTTAGTTTCATGTATAAATTCTCATTTATCCGATTTTATGATACACACCTATTTTCCTGCATTTCCAGATTTTCAATGTGAGTTTTGACAGTTGATTTAGCCTAATTAATACTGTTAATGTTTGGTTTTTAGTCCCTAATACTATACTCCTATATGTTATCTAACTGTGGTTCAAATTTGGGGTTGTTTGGTTGTGAATTGGTTTCGATTTGGGGATTTGAAGTATAGGTCTAAAAACTGTTCAAAAATCTGAACTGTGGACATTGTGTTTTGATTTCCCTTCCTTTCCCTTGCTATCTAAATTCTGAACAGAAATGCCAAGTTGGTTTCCCTTCTATTTTCTGTGAAATCTGAGTTGTTTGGGGGTTCTATTAACTGTTATCATGTGCACACTAGTGTATCTACACACACATTCCTCACTCACTCTCTACACACACACACAGCCACACTTGTCTCACATCACATCACTCACACACCCTCACACTCATTGTTTAAACACACACCTTGTTCCTCTCATTTACACACACATACACATTATCAAGCACTCTCTCACCATTCACTCACACCCTCACCTAAACACTACACATAGACCTTGACACACACATTACACTATCACATTCTCTTGACACCCTTCACACACACACATTATATTGCCCCTCTCTATGTACATATGCATAGATATATGTAATATGTGTATACCTATATATGTAATGTATATATATATAAGGTAATGTATATCTATATGTATTAGGTATTTAAGCCTATATACCACATGTATGTATATATATTATATATGAATATCTATATATGTGTGTTTGTGTAATGTATATATATAGATAATATATGTATATTGTAGGTATACCTATAGGCTAATGTGTATTTCTATGTTATATTATATAATATATCAATATGTGTGTTATTTTAAATATATAAATATTGGCATGTGTAGATGTGTTTTATGGTTTGGTTCATAGGCATGGTATAGCCTATAGCCTAGGCTCTTAGCCTATGGGTGTATCTGTGTGTCAGTATAGAGTCTAGATAGACTTGTTTAGTCTTGATTAGGCCTAGAACAGACTAATTAGACTTGTTAGACCTAGTTTGACCATAGTTGACCTAGTTTGACTTCTAGGGTTGACCAGAGTTGACTTTGGCCTAGATTGGCCTAGATTCATTTAGAATACATTAAATTGCATCTTGTTATCATTTTAGACTTGTTGTGACTTGTGCTGTTCAGATTAGGAGCCAGACACCTCTCCTCGGACAGTACATTTCATCCAGACATTCAGATACAGACGAGTACATTCTCTGATCATTTCATATCCTGCTTAGAATTATTTTCCTGCATTAAATTATTTTACTTGATACTGTCACGTTGGTCACACGGATTAGTACTATATGGATCCCTTCTTGAGATGTTATCCCTTCAGGGAGCATCAGGTACTACATGTTCTGTGCGTTTCACTTACATGGCGTATCACTATGCTTCTTTGGTTCTTTGATCACTTGTGACATATACTCTTATGATCACAGAGTCTTCTTTGAATCCTTATCTCATTTATTGGGTTTTCCAGAATCCCCATTTATGGGACTACTATGTACCACCCTTCGGGGACCGTTACATAGAATCATAACATAACCTGGTTGGATCCTTGTGTATTAATTGGGGGTACGGGAGAGTAGAAGTGGACATGTGAATAATATCCAAGTAGTATCTCATCAGAATCTTTCCGTAGTGTCTTATCAGAATCATCCTATGCCATTTACATGTCTATATTATACTCTGACTCACTAGCCACTGTTAGTTCTTTACTTATAGTAGATATTTCTATTACAGTTCTCTCTCTCTGTTTACATACTGCATTTCTTCAGTATCTATATCTTACTTTACTGCATGATTATATTTTTTAACCTGCTATGAACTGTTGAGATGTATTGTGCTCGCTCCTGTCCTGACTGGACATGTTGATAAATTTTACAGATAGCCTGGAGGTTGCCTGCTAGCCTAGAGGAGACACAGTAGAGGTTGTATAGATAGCTAGGGTTCTGCTTATAGCTTGTTCTCAATTGTCTTGAGTTGTATTTATGGATTACTGTATTTGAGCTTTGAGATGTATTTCTGGGTTTGTGTATCTTAGACACTTAGACTTCTATCTGCGGTATCTCTTCTGGATTTCATGTTTTATCTATCTTCCATTATGCTCTACCTTAGATGTGATTGAGTTTACATTCTTCTATGTCACCCCCATTCGGGGAGTATAAACTGCTTAGCTTTATATTGTTAGATATTGAGACTTAGGACAGCGTTTGTCACGCCCCAGAGCCAGAATACTGGAGAGCGGGGGAATGACTCAGCCAGCTACGTATTACGGGTAGATGAATACCGTATAATACGATCAATGCTGTCTAACAAGACGAGGGGGTGCATACTACATGAAAGTCTCGCTATGGTCACTTCACATCTATTGTCTCAATCATTCAAACAAGAAACAGTAATAGAGAACATGTAAGATAAAGCAGTAAGGCGTCCCAAACGCTCAGTCAAAATGTTCTTGAGATCTGGCTTTACAAAACATAGCCAGGTGACGTAGCAAGGTATACACAATTGTTATCAGCTGCAGTCTGACTTAGTTACAATTATGTAAAAGTAAGTACAAGACGATCTGACTAACATGTCGGTGCCAAACGGCAAGTATAAAGTAAATAACAAAACGAGCGGGGAAGTAAGGAACCCACTCGAGTCCTCCTGCGATCATTCCTCTAGTATTGACCATCTTGGGGGTAGAAGTAAGCTGAGTCCTCGGGAACCGGCTCTAAATCTGGCCATGCAAAGCCAGAGAGGTTAGACCTCTAATAGCAAGTACCACAAGGAAGCACGACATGAGAACTAAAAACCAGTAATAGAAAATATGATAAGTAGATCTCTGCTGGCTACTGGGAGTCACATCACATCACGACACTTCGAACCAACTTCCCAACCAAACAAGGACGGAAGTTGACCCGTCATGTCCTGAAATTCTGATCATCTCAGTTAGTTAACGGAGTAGGTACAGTACACAAACAAGTCAACTTAAACGGCCATGCAACTACTACGGCTTGCTACTGTAAGTTCCAAGTTATCCTGGAATTATGCAATAGGGATTCCTCAGTTCTTACTCTGTGCAAGCAAGGCTAGTTTACCCAGTCAATCAATTGCGCCAATCATGAATTAGACGAGTCCCAGCGGGACGCCCGTCATCAATATACAATATACAATAAATAATACAACCATATATCGCTCCCTGCCCGTGTGGCAGATTTGCAGTATCTGTGGGGACCAGCCGGCCTGTCGGGCACTACTAGTCCCAAGAGGGCTGCCATGTAAGAACTCGGGAATCCATTCTCTCCATGCAATCATTATTTTATTTAACTTAATAGTCTCTACGTTGAGTGAAGTCCCATGCCGTGGAGTATGGTCATTCAAATGAGTACTTTCGTACGGGGTACGATATGCCCAACTCTATAACGATACCCGTGCGGTTAGGTTGTAGGTCATACATAGCGTAATGCAACAATCAAAAACTAACCACGGATTAATCATGTCTTGACCATAAGTACACATGCTGCTGTTGTAAAATAAATAATTAGGTTGAAGCCTGCATGTGTCTATATGCCAATATTCGGGATCAGCTAGTCGATTGCAATAGTCCATAGTTCATATGAACGTGTCTCATTCATTCAATTCAATAAGATGACTAGCCAGTCTCTTAGTTCCAACTAGGAACGCATGATCAATTATTAGTCAAGGTCACAATCATTATCAATGGTGACAAGGCATGAAAGTCAACTAGTATTTAGTGGGGTCGAGTCGATAACTCTCAGGGTTAAGTTCCAGTCATTCTGGGTATCCATAAACCAAATCAAGACATATGGTACATTCCACATAACAATCAATGTTGAAGAAAATATTAACATATCATGATTATATCAAGTTCATGTCAAAAGGCGTAAGGATATAATAGGAGAATTGTCATGCCAACATAAAGTAAATAAAGTATAGAACAATGGGAACACCAAGGTTAGATTTCGCCAAAGCTTTACGCTAAGGCCACCGGGTTACGCCGAAGTTTACGCTAAGGCAAAATACGCGTAAAGGAAGGTATGCGTAAAAGTCAGGTTTACGCATGAATTTATATGCGTAAAAAGTAACGCTCAATAATTAAAAATAAGGTTGAGTGTAAAACTCGTGTTATGCCAGGCCAGAGAAGTACGTGCGTAAAAACTCATTTTACGCCAGGCCCTCGGGTTACACCATAGTTTACGCTAAGATAAATACGTGTAAAAGAAGTACTCTCAAAATAAGGGAACAAGTTGAGCGTAAACTTGCTGCATAAAAAGGTTGGGCGTAAAAAGTTACACGCGTAAAAGTCAGGTTTACGCATGCATGAGTAAGCGTAAAAAGAGATTCACGCTGGCATGAGTGATCATGGGCGTAAAAACTCAGTACTACGCGAACACGTATAACGTGGGCGTAAAGTCAATGCTTACGCGAGCACGCACAGCGTGAGCGTAAAGGGACGATATTACGCGGGCACGCACAGCGTGAGCGTAAAACTTCTCCCGAACTCCAAATTCTATGGGACCTTCGTCCAAGCCAGAACTGGGACTTCCATAGATCAAAATGGGGTAGAATGAGAAGCTCTACTACATGAAACTATCTATTTTCGAAAATATGCAAGTTTGGTAGATCAAAACCCATGAACAACCGAAAATACAACAGCTTAGATCTATAAGAAATGAGCCAAGGAAATCAAAAATGCTAAGTACTAAACTATCTTAGAATCATGAGAGGAAGAATAATGAACCATAAAAATATGGGTTCTCATGTAGAGCAAGATGTACTTGCCTACGGTTGGTAGGTGGGGAGAGTGATGAGGAAGAAGAAGAAGAGTAATGGTGAAGGAGAGTAAATAAAGAGAGAGAAAGGGGATGGGGCTTTAAATGGGGTGTTGGGTTGAGAATTGGGTTCGGTTCATGATGAACCACCATAACCCGAAAAATAAACCAACCTAGGCCGGACCTAAACCGAGCTAAAGCAGAGAATAAAAGCAGAAAGTAAAATGTAGAAAATTAATTAGAGTAAAATTAAAGGAATTTAAATACAGAACAATACATGATAAATATTAAATAAATACAATCAAGCAGTATACGTATTAAAATATGCATTCTGGGAACGGGGAGTGACA
The DNA here is from genome assembly GCA_029216955.1 of Iris pallida. Lineage (NCBI taxonomy): Eukaryota > Viridiplantae > Streptophyta > Magnoliopsida > Asparagales > Iridaceae > Iris > Iris pallida. Next base: position 9,747,465 of record JANAVB010018993.1, read on the forward strand.
TCTCTACCCTCCTTAGAAAAATTTCGTTCTCGAAATTTCAAATTCAAGCAGGATAGGAACATCAAAGCTAAACTAATCTAAGTACAAAAAATTTAAGCAATCAATCATTTTACGATGTCCATAGCAAGTATCATATCTATATTTAACAATCTACGATATCAAGTAATTCTACCCATAAGGTGATAAGCATGAGGAATCAAGACAATCAAGGTACACAGAAAAAGATATACCTTGTGAGTCAAACAGGTGCGGATACCGTGATCGGATATCATCCTCACGTTCCCACGTTGACTCTCCTAAGGAATGATGACCCCAAGCAACCCGGACAAGGCTAATTGTTCGGTTCTTGAGTATCTTCTCCCTTCGGTCCAAAATGGACACAGGCTGCTCCTCGTAAGACAGGTTGGTACCAACAACCAGCTCAGAATGATCGAGGATATGGCTTGGGTCCGATACATACCTACGCAACTGAGATACATAAAATACATCATGCACCTCTCGTAACGAAGGTAGAAGGGACAAACGATAAGCGACATCGCCTACCCTATCAAGAATAACAAATGGGCCTACGTATCGCGGACTCAACTTCCCGCGAATGCCAAATCTAATGACCCCACGGGTAGGTGAGATCCGCAAGAACACGTGGTCCCCAACAGAGAATTCTAGTGGCCTACGATGCTGGTCCGCCCAATGACGATGACGATCTTGCGCAACTCGGAGTCGCTCTCTAATTCCCTTAACCACTTCAACTGTCTGGATAATCATTTCTGGGCCTAGCATCTTCCTCTCCCCGATATCATTCCATGCTAGTGGCGACCTACACTTCTTACCATATAGTGCTTCAAATGGCGCCATCTGGATACTGGCTTGATAACTATTGTTGTACGAGAACTCAACTAAGTGCAGGTGGCTCTCCCAAGACCCTCCAAAATCCAGAGTGCATGTTCGTAACATATCTTCTAAAGTTTGAATTGTTCTTTCTGATTGCCCGTCTGTCTGTGGATGGTAAGCCGTGCTAAATCTTAACTTGGTACCCAGACTGTGATGTAAACTCTTCCAAAAATGTGATGTAAAGCGGGTATCCCTGTCTGACACAATACTGACAGGGACTCCATGCTGTCTGACTATCTGTTGCATATATAACTCTGCCAACTTTTCTGTAGATTGCCCTACTCTGAAAGGAAGAAAGTGTGCTACCTTTGTAAGTCGGTCCACTATCACCCAAATAGCATCTTTGCCACTTGGCGATCTCGGTAAATCGGTCACAAAGTCCATTGTAATGTGTTCCCACTTCCATTCCGGGATAGGAAGCGGTTGTAATAATCCAGCTGGCCTCTGCTGTTCTGCCTTCACTTGCTGACATACCAAGCAACGGGAAATAAATCTAGCTATCTCTCTCTTCATTCCATTCCACCAGAAGTATTGCTTGATATCTTGGTACATCTTGGTCCCTCCAGGATGTATAGAATACTGAGAACTATGAGCTTCTGTCATAACTTCCTGTCTGATATCTCCACTAGGTACACATAAACGTGATCCAAACCTTAGTGTACCATCTTCATGAATTCGTATCTCCTTCCTGAGCCCTGACTCACATTCTGTCCTAAGCTTATGAATCCTTGAGTCCTGTGCCTGAGCTGCCTTGATCCTGTCTACTAAGTCAGATTGAACTTGTAGACTTGCCAGAATTCCTGTATCACTAGGAAGTATAACTTCTATACCCATCTCCTGAAGGTCTTCTAAAATGTGCTTCTGTGTTGTCAACATAAATGTGCCGCCTCTTCTGCTGAGAGCGTCTGCTACCACATTAGCCTTGCCTGGATGATACTGAAGCTCAACGTCGTAATCCTTGATCAATTCCAACCATCTCCTCTGCCTCATGTTTAGTTCCTTCTGAGTAAAGATGTACTTCAGACTTTTGTGGTCTGTGTACATGTCCACTCGATCACCATATAAGTAATGCCTCCATAGCTTTAAAGCGAATACTACTGCCGCCAACTCCAAGTCATGAGTTGGATAATTCTTTTCGTGGTCCCAAAGTTGCCTAGATGCATATGCTATCACCTTTCCATGCTGCATAAGGACACATCCGAGTCCTTTACCTGACGCATCACAATATACTGTAAAACCTCCGGGTCCAACTGGCAATGTAAGAATAGGCGCTGATATCAATTTCTGCTTTAAATTCTCAAATGATGACTGACATTCTGCCGACCAGACAAATGACACATCCTTTCGTGTTAAGCGAGTCATGGGTGCTGAAAGTCTTGCAAAATCTGATACAAACCTTCTGTAATATCCTGCCAATCCCAAGAAACTCCTTACATCAGCTACGGTCTTGGGTACTGGCCAACTCTCTACTGCTTCTACCTTCTTGGGATCCACTGCTACTCCAGCTCCTGATATGATATAACCCAAAAATGAAATATGATCCGTCCAGAACTCACACTTGCCGAGCTTGGCATACAACTGGTTCTCTCTCAGAACCTGTAACACTTTCCTGAGGTGGTCTTCATGCTCCTTCTCACTAGCAGAGTATACAAGAATGTCGTCGAGAAATACCACGACAAACTGATCTAAGTATGGCATAAAGATGCGGTTCATCAAATCCATGAATATTGCTGGAGCATTGGTCAAACCAAACGGCATTACTAAAAATTCATAATGTCCATACTTCGACCTGAATGCTGTCTTGGGAATGTCCTCCTTCCGAACCCTCACTTGATGATAGCCTGACCGAAGATCTATCTTGGAGAAAACTCTAGCCCTGCTCAACTGATCAAACAAATCGTCGATCCTTGGTAATGGGTACTTGTTCTTTACTGTTGTCGCGTTAAGCTTCCTGTAGTCAATGCACAATCTGGATGATCCATCCTTCTTCTCCACAAGTACCACTGGTGCTGCCCATGGCGATATGCTAGCTTGAATAAACTTCTTCTCCTTCAGTTCCTCTATGTGCTGATACACCTTGGCCTGTTCTGAATCCGCCATTCTATAAACTCGATCTGATATCGGTTTAGTTCCAGGTGCCAATTCTATACTGAACTCAATATCTCTAACCGGTGGCAGACCTGGAAGTTCTTCAGGAAATACGTCTAGAAATTCTTCAACTACCTTCGGGACCTGGACTTCTTCCATTGCCGTCACTACTTCCTGCTCTTGTTGAGTTGCCTCTGATCTGACTAAAGTGAACCACTTCATGCCTGGAATGTCAAAAGATACACTCCCTCTACGACAATCTATTATCGTATGACTGTCTTTCAGCCAGTCCATGCCTAAGATAACGTCGAAATTTCTAACAGGAAATTCTATCAACCGGGCGGGTAAGGAATGCCCGCAAACTACAACGCTACATGCTAGAATAACTCTACTAACTCCTACGAGCCCATTACCAGTGAGTATATTCAACCTCTCTGGCAATGCCTCGAACTCCATTCCTAGTCGTGTCGTAAATTGTGCAGATATAAATGAGTGTGATGCTCCCGAATCAAACAATGCTACTGCGGGATATGAGGCGACGAGAATGTTACCTGCCACAACATCTCCCGATGCCAATGCCTCTTCCAAGGACAGAGTGAATGCCTGCCCTCGACCTCCTTGCTGGTTCCCATGTTGCGGCCTAGCCTGGTGCTACTGCTGGCCCCTTCCTTGATGAGGCTGGGGTGGTCTATGTTGGTGTTGCTGCATCGGCGGCCCCTGCTGCCGAAACATCTGAGCCTGTGGCATCAACGGACGCTGGACCAACGGTCTCACTGCTACCGCTGGTCCTCGATACTATTCTGCCCCTGGTGCTGGCAGAGCAGGAAACTGCTACACTGGTCCTCCTGACCTCGAATTCATGGGACATGTGGTAACCCGATGATCTGGATTTCTACATATCAAACACAGTCCGTTCAATGTCCGACACACATCTCTAGTGTGCCCCATCTTCCCACAATAAGTGCAGCCCGCTAGGGGTTGCTGGTTCTTCCTTGGTTGTTGCTGCTGCTGCTGCCTGGGTGGTGGTGCTGGCCCTCGTATCGCCACATCGTGGATACGAATGCCAGGGGATGGTGCTGTTGCCCGGGGCGCTGCTCTCCCTCCTCCTTCCATCTGACTGTGGGATCTCCTCTGACCCCCAGTCCTTGCTGTGATCCTCTGAATGGTGATCTCATGTCTTCGAGTTGCCGTCAATACTTCATCGAAAGTCTGATAATTGTGCCCCTCTATCAATTGCAAGAGTTCAAGATGAAACCCTTGCTGAAACCTCATAGCCCTCTGGCTCTCCGTTGCTACCATCTCTGGGGCGAACCTACTCAATCGGTAGAACTCCGCCGCATAAGCATCTACCGTCTTGCCGGCCTGCTTGAGGTTGCTAAACTTCTGTTGCAGCTCAAATTGTGCCACAACTCCATAGTACTTCGTCTTGAATCTTGCTGTAAAATCGTCCCAAGCAACAGGACGTCTGATGTCTACTTCCTCTGATTCCCACCAATCACGTGCGAGATCCTGAAGTAACAACTTCACCTGATCCACATGTTCTTCTGTCGGCACCTTAGCTGCTGTCAAGATAGCCTTAATATCCTTAAGCCATGCATCTGCTGAAATGGCATCTTCCGTGCCCTCGAAACGGTAGGGGTTGTACTTGCAAAACCTGGTTGATGCTCCTGAATCTGGCCTCGCCCCTCTTTCCAATGCCGTCTGTAATCCTTGGTTGAGTAGTACATTCTGCTCTTGTAACTGAGCGTGCATGCACTGCTGGGCTAACATCTGGTGTTGTTGAGTAGCCATCATTCCTCTCATGATCTCCAGAAGGGCCGGGGTGTCCACTTCCACAGGGGTAGGTGGAACTATGGGTGGTATAGGAACCTCCGGATACTGCTGTAGCGCCCCGCTTTCGATAGGCGACGGAACTTCATAATATGCTAGCGCCGAGTCAGATCGGCCGGGAACATAGATGGCCATCTGACTCGATCGCTAAGCTTGGTAAACGTTAACGCCTTGCGGCATCGATTCAATTCGATTTGGACGGAAGATACGAGAATCGATCAAACTAATGGAACGACTTCTGTTGGAACAAGTCCTAGATGCAGCGGGCTGCGTCTCGGCGCGCGAGCTCTCTATAAGAGTTCCTTCGACGGGACCGGACCGCTGTATGGTTTTCTTGGAGCTTTGCCGCTTGGCTTGATTGAAGTGCTTTCGCGTCGTTTTCAAGGATGCAATTACAAATTTCGATGCAAGGGAAAAAGAAGGAAATCTAACAAAGTGTTGATGCATTGCAGGAGCTCGCGTAACTAAGGATTGATGTTGCGTAGCGCTTCGACGACCTGCACAAAGCAAAGTGATAGGTGGGTGATTCGGCCCCTTCTTTTCTACTCTGTCCCGCAAACTTATTCCTTGCTTCGAATTCATTCAAATCGAACGATGCCAAGTTAATTGCATGCCAATCCACTAAGTCCAAGAACTCGGGAAAATATATAAATTTAGAGTAATTCACTCTGAAAATACAAGTCTATCACATAAACCAGAAAGTTTAAGGTTCTAGTAAAAAGATAGACTATTTCAAGTGCTGCAAAATATTATGAAACGTCGATCGTGGGTTATGATGCCTCGGACAATTTGGTGCCTACGGGACGCTAAATCGGAGTACGGCTTGGGGAAAATGAAATGTTGCATGAGTTGGGGGAAATGATAATGTCGTTCAATACTGTCCGCGCTATACAAAACTGGTTGCATATATAAACTGTTCACGCATTGGCATGGTCATGGACAACTTGTGCACAAGTTGATATTTTCCTCGAATCGATATCCGGGGCATCGGAATCGACTCGACCTAGGGGGAATGAATAATCGTGCTTCGGCACTGATGCATTGTGGGACCGTCAGTCAGGCTTGCAACCTAGACTGAGCGGGCCGAAATGCCGTTGAGATAGTCCCACGTGATGTGTAACATCAATGACCGCATATAAAATAGTAGCATGCTCACCTATTGTCTTATGCAGGGTAAATATTATCTCTGTTTTCATGCAGGGACGAGCACGACCGTGGTAAGAAATATGATAAACTGCTATGTTTTACTGTATGCTTTATTACGCAAAGATGGCTATCGAATATGAACTGAATTCATTTAGTTCTAATAGAAAGACAACTCTAAAGCATGCCTACCCTAAAAATCAGAGTCGGTTTAGACGAGTGGGTTCGTCTCGTCCACTTAGCAAGTGTGCTAATCCCATTCCCCCAATTTCCCCAGGTGCGACGGGCGCGCCCAACTAAACTGGAGCTGAAGTACGGAGAGGCGTTTTGAAGCTCTTCCTATGCAGAAGTATTTTGAAGCCAATTCAAGTCGACGGCTTTGTATAAAGGGGCGAATGTATGGAACGGCAAGTGTTAGTTCAGGCAACTTGTCGAATGTATTTTCTTTCTGTTTTCAATCAATGTAGCCGCAACGGCATCCAATGTAAATTACGACTTGCACTTCGTTGTAAGCTATGAATGAAAAGCACTTCTATCTTCCTATACTGCGTCTTATATTCTGATGTGAATTATGAAGTTTCGACTTGGCGTATTAATATCAAAATTTAATGATAACCATTTGAGAACTTGTCATCTTGCCTTGCACGAGCGCAACTCCAGGCTCGTGCGGCATCACGCCTTAGCGAGGACGATCGAATCGGCAAAGTAACACCGGGGACGAACGGTTTGTCGACTCGGGGCGTGACAAATTGGTATCAGAGCTCAGTTATCTTTCCTCGAATTTTCGAAAGATGTTTCATTATTGGAATGTCCGTTGCGATGGCTCGATTGAATGCTTGTCGACATGTTGCGTGAAATAAAAGTTCCATACAGGTAAGCCCGTAGATATTTTTGAAAAATACTAACGGGTTTACTCTGTTTTGTAGGAATGACTAAGAAAAGGAACAATCTCGCCCCAACCCAAACTGTAGATAGTACGTCGAGCACAAAAAGCACCGAGCCTAGCGAGACGACTATGCAAAAGATGCTACAGTTGATGGAGCTGCAGCAGCAGCAGCTTCAGACACAATTCAAAGCCCAATTCGAAGCACAACAAAAACAGATGAATGCCCTGACTCAAATAGTGAGCAAAATGGCGGGGAATACCAAGACGACGGACGAAGAGACCGGGGAATAGCAAGGCGACCAAGAAGAAAACGAGGAAGAAGAGACTCAACCGCAAATGATAGATTCTTCTTCCTTGTTCAAGGCAAAGGAGTTCCGCAAGATGAATCCACCGAAGTTCAACGGCCGAGCGGAGCCTGATGTGATCGTGGGATGGCTCGCGGAGATGGAGGACCTGTTTAATCTGCTTAGCATCGAAGGGTCCCAGCGGGTAACTTGTATGACGTTACAGCTGCAACTAAGGGCGTACGACTGGTGGGCTGCTAAAAAGCAGGAAATCTATGAAGCCGATACGGACGCCACGATTTCCTGGAAAATATTCAAGCAAGCCTTCCTCGAACAGTACGTTCCTCGCGCTGTCCGTCAACAAAAAAAAAGACGAGTTCATGACGCTGCGACAGGGAAATATGTCTGTCGACGATTATGATTCGAGCTTCTCAAAGCTGTTTGCCGGTGCCTTCCTGCCCAACAAGGAGGCCTGGTGTGAACGCTTCCAACAAGGCCTAAATGACGAACTGCGAAGGGACGTCATGAATCAAAGGTGCCGAACATACCGTGAATCCTATAATGCCGCTCTTGATAGTGAGCGCATCTTTGGCCGTATGTCGAGTAGAGGCATCCGTAACCACTTCAACAAGCGTCCTAACGACGCCGGCGCCGGGGGATCGGGAATAACAAAGCGTCCGAACAGATTCGATGATCGGGGCCATGGCAGTCAACACTGCACCAGGTGCGGTAGGCGTGGGCACCGAACCGTCGACTGCGTTACGAGATCTTGCTACAAGTGTGGCGAGGTAGGCCATATAGTTACATATTGCCCGCACAAAGGTCCGAATCAACACAACCCGCCGAGGAACGTCCCGAATCCGCATAAAGCGCCGATACTGCAAGGCGCAAATGCGGTGCCCGTCAACCAGCAGAACCAACGACACGGAGCTCAAGGCCGAGTTTATGCCTTAACTCGGGACGAGGCGTTCGCGTCCGATACTGTTGTAACAGGTATATTACTCTACAAAAGTATACCTGCTCGAGTCCTATTCGATTCGGGTGCGACGCATAGCTTTATATCTGCTGATTTTGCGAAAGAAAATAAAATAACCATGCAATCACTAGATATAAATATTAGCGTTAGCACTCCGTCGGGAGTCGATATGCCTGCGAACTTTATTTGTAGGGATGGCCACATTTGTATCGGAGGAAGATATCTATCCTTGGATGCCGTCGTACTAGACATCAAAGATTACGACATCATCCTGGGCATGGATTGATTGGGCGCTTGTCGTGCAACGATCGAGTGCGCGGAGAAGAGAGTGGTGTTTCGTCTTCCTGGCGAGACAGAGTTCTCATATTCGTGCGGTACGGCCTCGAAGACGGCGATGATGGTATCGGCAATCTCGGCAAGGCGTATGCTGCGTTCCGGCTGCGCGGGATACTTGGCATCTGTTCGAGACACGCGGACGGATAATACAAACACAATGCAGACTGATGTTGTGGCAGAATTTCCTGACATTTTTCCTGACGAGATGCCTGGGATGCCGCCGGATCGAGAAATTGAATTCAGCATCGACACCTTTCCGGATACACGGCCGATATCCAAGGCGCCTTACCGAATGGCTCCAGCAGAACTGAAGGAGCTGAAGGTGCAATTACAAGAGTTGCTAGACCGCGGATTTATTCGCCCTAGCGTCTCTCCGTGGGGAGCTCCCGTACTGTTCGTGAAGAAGAAAGATGGGTCGTTGCGGCTATGCATCGACTATCGTGAACTCAATAAGGCGACCGTGCGGAACAAGTATCCTTTGCCGCGAATCGACGACTTGTTTGACCAACTGCAAGGCGCGTCTGTGTTTTCAAAAATCGATCTTCGTTCAGGCTATCATCAACTGAAGATCAAGTCCGACGACATATCGAAATCTGCCTTCCGCACTCGATATGGTCACTACGAATTCCTCGTCATGCCGTTCGGTTTGACGAATGCCCCGGCCGCTTTCATGGATCTGATGAACCGAGTCTTCTGACCTCAAATAGATAAATTTGTAGTCGTATTCATCGACGATATCCTTGTCTACTCAAAGAATCGGGAAGAGCACGCGGAACATTTGAAGACGGTACTGCAGATTCTGCGTGAAAACAAACTATACGCCAAGCAAAGTAAGTGCGAGTTCTGGATGAGTAGCGTGACATTTCTCGGGCACGTAATCTCTGCCGAAGGTGTCGCGGTGGACCCAAGGAAGATTGATGCGGTGGTGGATTGGAAACGACCTGCCTCGGCTAGCGACATTCGGAGCTTCCTGGGCTTAGCGGGCTACTATCGTAGATTCGTGCGAAGCTTCTCAAAACTAGCGTCGCCTCTGACTCGCCTCACCCAGAAGGGAGTAGTATTCGAATGGAGCGACGACTGTGAATCCAGCTTTCAAGAGTTGAAGCAATGGCTCGTCTCAGCTCCAATCCTTGCACTTCCAGACGGTCCCGAAGGCTTTCAGATATTCAGCGACGCGTCGGGAACTGGCCTCGGGTGCGTACTCATGCAGAGAGACAAAGTCATCTCCTACGCTTCACGACAGTTGAAGCAGCACGAGAAAAATTACCCGACGCACGACTTAGAATTGGCGGCGATCGTCTTTGCATTGAAGTTATGGCGGCACTATCTCTATGGTGTAGCATGCAGAATCTACACAGATCATAAAAGCCTGAAGTACTTGTTCACGCAATGGGAACTCAACCTGCGACAGCGACGATGGCTCGAACTCATAAAAGATTACGAGCTAACGATCGAGTACACGCCGGACAAGGGAAACGTGGTGGCCGACGCACTCAGCAGAATGTTTATGGGAACACTGGCCATAAACAAGGAAATACGGCGAGACCTTGAAGCGATAGGTATCGAACTCGGAATTGAGTATCGACACCTGCACCTAGCTCAACTGAAGTTAGAATCGAGCCTGCTTAGCAAGATAAAGACTGCACAGGAGGACGACTCATTCCTGAAGAAGATGCGCGAGCTGATTTCAACGAGAAGGGCGACTGACTTTGCGGAAGACGGAGACGGGACGATGCGACTAAAAGGAAGGCTCTGCATTCCTGAAACTGCCGAACTCAGAAAAGAAATTCTGACGGAGGCGCATTATACGAAGTACTCGTTACATCCTGGGAGCACCAAGATGTACAAGGACTTGCGCACAAACTTTTGGTGGCACGGCATAAAGAAAGACGTGGCTACGTTCGTATCACAATGCATGGCGTGTCAGGAGGTGAAGGCAGAACACCAGAGGCCCGGCGGAGAGCTGCAGAACATCCCCATTCCCGAGTGGAAGTGGGATAATATCTCGATGGATTTCATTGTGGGATTTCCGAAGACGCCGCGGGGGAATGACGCGATTTGGGTCATTGTTGATAGATTGACCAAGTCGGCTCACTTCATCGCAATTAAAGTAGGATGGAGCGTCGATCGGTTAGCGCAAATCTACGTCGATGAGATTGTTCGACTGCACGGGGTGCCGGCCTCAATAATTTCGGACAGAGACGGGCGATTCCTATCGTGTTTCTGGACGAGCCTCCAAGCGGCGATGGGAACCAAACTGAACTTTAGTTCGGCGTACCATCCCCAAACAGACGGACAGACGGAGAGGGTGAATCAAATCCTAGAAGACATGTTGCGTCTGTGTGCGATCGACCTAAAGACTAGTTAGGATACGCATTTGCCGCTTGCGGAGTTTGCGTATAACAACAGTTATCAGTCGAGTATTCGGATGGCTCCATATGAAGCGCTCTACGGGAGGAAGTGCCGTTCGCCGATATGCTGGGATGACGTCGGAGAGCGACAAGTGCTGGGACCGGAACTAGTGGAGCAGGCCGTCGAAAAGGTCCGCTTGATTCGAGATAGACTCCACATCGCGCAAAGTCGACAAAAGAGCTACGCAGATCTTCGTCGACGACCACTAGAGTTCTTGGCCGGGGACCATGTATTTCTGAAAGTAATGCCCATGCGCGGAGTGATGCAGTTCGGTATTAAAGGCAAATTGAGCCCGAGATTTGTAGGCCCCTTCGAGATCATTGAGCGAGTTGCGACGGTTGCTTATCGGATCGCACTACCTCCTGCCTTAGCCGATGTGCACGATGTTTTCCACGTTTCACAACTTCGAAAATACGTGCACGATCCAAGTCATGTGGTTAGCTTCGATCAGTTGGAGCTACGTACTGACTTGTCTTACTCGGAGGAGCCTATTCAAATTTTGGACCGCAAGGAAAAGGTGCTACGAAATCGGTCGATGTCCTTGGTCCGCGTGCTTTGGCGGAACCATACAATCGAGGAGTCGACGTGGGAGATGGAGACGGAGATAAAGGAGAAGTACCCTGTGTTGTTCGTCTAAATTAAGGTCCGACCCTTGTTCTTAAGTTTCGGGACGAAACTTTTTCTTAGTGGTATATTATGTAGCGCCCCGCTTTCGATAGGCGACGGAACTTCATAATATGCTAGCGCCGAGTCAGATCGGCCGGGAACATAGATGGCCATCTGACTCGATCGCTAAGCTTGGTAAACGTTAACGCCTTGCGGCATCGATTCAATTCGATTTGGACGGAAGATACGAGAATCGATCCAACTAATGGAACGACTTCTGTTGGAACAAGTCCTAGATGCAGCGGGCTGCGTCTCGGCGCACGAGCTCTCTATAAGAGTCCCTTCGACGGGACCGGACCGCTGTATAGTTTTCTTGGAGCTTTGCCGCTTGGCTTGATTGAAGTGCTTTCGCGTCGTTTTCAAGGATGCAATTACAAATTTCGATGCAAGGGGAAAAGAAGGAAATCTAACAAAGTGTTGATGCATTACAGGAGCTCGCGTAACTAAGGATTGACGTTGCGTAGCGCTTCGACGACCTGCACAAAGCAAAGTGATCGGTGGGTGATTCGGCCCCTTCTTTTCTACTCTGTCCCGCAAACTTATTCCTTGCTTCAAATTCATTCAAATCGAACGATGCCAAGTTAATTGCATGTCAATCCACTAAGTCCAAGAACTCGGGAAAATATATAAATTTAGAGTAATTCACTCTGAAAATACAAGTCTATCACATAAACCAGAAAGTTTAAGGTTCTAGTAAAAAGATAGACTATTTCAAGTGCTGCAAAATATTATGAAACGTCGATCGTGGGTTATGATGCCTCGGACAATTTGGTGCCTACGGGACGCTAAATCGGAGTACGGCTTGGGGAAAATGAAATGTTGCATGAGTTGGGGGAAATGATAATGTCGTTCAATACTGTCCGCGCTATACAAAACTGGTTGCATATATAAACTGTTCACGCATTGGCATGGTCATGGACAGCTTGTGCACAAGTTGATATTTTCCTCGAATCGATATCCGGGACATCGGAATCGACTCGACCTAGGGGGAATGAATAATCGTGCTTCGGCACTGATGCATTGCGGGACCGTCAGTCAGGCTTGCAACCTAGACTGAGCGGGCCGAAATGCCGTTGAGATAGTCCCACGTGATGTGTAACATCAATGACCGCATATAAGATAGTAGCATGCTCACCTATTGTCTTATGCAGGGTAAATATTATCTCTGTTTTCATGCAGGGACGAGCACGGCCGTGGTAAGAAATATGATAAACTGCTATGTTTCACTGTATGCTTTATTACGCAAAGATGGCTATAGAATATGAACTGAATTCATTTAGTTCTAATAGAAAGACAACTCTAAAGCATGCCTACCCTAAAAATCAGAGTCGGTTTAGACGAGTGGGTTCGTCTCGTCCACTTAGCAAGTGTGCTAATCCCATTCCCCCAATTTCTCCAGGTGCGACAGGCGCGCCCAACTAAACTGGAGCTGAAGTACGGAGAGGCGTTTTGAAGCTCTTCCTATGCAGAAGTATTTTGAAGCCAATTCGAGTCGACGGCTTTGTATAAAGGGGCGAATGTATGGAACGGTAAGTGTTAGTTCAGGCAACTTGTCGAATGTATCTTCTTTCTGTTTTCAATCAATGTAGCCGCAACGACATCCAATGTAAATTACGACTTGCACTTCGTTGCAAGCTATGAATGAAAAGCATTTCTATCTTCCTATACTGCGTCTTATATTCTGATATGAATTGTGAAGTTTTGACTTGGCGTATTAATATCAAAATTTAACGATAACCATTTGAGAACTTGTCATCTTGCCTTGCACGAGCGCAACTCCAGGCTCGTGCGGCATCACGCCTTAGCGAGGACGATCGAATCGGCAAAGTAACACCGGGGACGAACGGTTTGTCGACTCGGGGCGTGACAACTGCGGTCCAACTACTGGTTCCACTATCACTTCTTCTTGGATAGTCTCTTGGGGTAGTACTGGCCCTTGTTGCTGATCAACTTGGTCAGGTTGTCCATGCTGTCCATGTTGTTGCTGTCCAGCTCTGACGGATGCGGACGAAGTGCCCCTAAAAGGGACAAGAGAGCAATCAAATGACCGGACATGAAAGATCAATGAAGTAAAAGGATACTGGAATATCAAGCTAGAGTTGAAAACAACGAATCATGAGATCAAGGGAGAACATGTGTGATTGAGACATCCTATAAATCAAAATATCCCACAAGTCTGAAATCAGACCTGCATGGGCCACCACTAAAACCTTGTCACGCCCCAGAACCAGAATACTGGAGAGCTGGGGAATGACTCAGCCAGCTACGTATTACGGGTAGATGAATACCGTATAATACGATCAATGCTGTCTAACAAGACGAGGGGTGCATACTACATGAAAGTCTCGCTATGGTCACTTCACATCTATTGTCTCAATCATTCAAACAAGAAACAGTAATAGAGAACATGTAAGATAAAGCAGTAAGGCGTCCCAAACGCTCAGTCAAAATGTTCTTGAGATCTGGCTTTATAAAACATAGCCAGGTGACGTAGCAAGGTATACACAATTGTTATCAGCTGTAGTCTGACTTAGTTACAATTATGTAAAAGTAAGTACAAGACGATCCGACTAACATGTCGGTGCCAAAGGGCAAGTATAAAGTAAATAACAAAACGAGCGGGGAAGTAAGGAACCTACTCGAGTCCTCCTGCGATCATTCCTCTAGTATTGACCATCTTGGGGGTAGAAGTAAGCTGAGTCCTCGGGAACTGGCTCTAAATCTGGCCATGCAAAGCCAGAGAGGTTAGACCTCTAATAGCAAGTACCACAAGGAAGCACGACATGAGAACAAAAAACCAGTAATAGAAAATATGATAAGTAGATCTCTGCTGGCTACTGGGAGTCACATCACATCACGACACTTCGAACCAACTTCCCAACCAAACAAGGACAGAAGTTGACCCGTCATGTCCTGAAATTCTGATCATCTCAGTTAGTTAACGGAGTAGGTACAGTACACAAACAAGTCAACTTAAATGGCCATGTAACTACTACGACTTGCTACTGTAAGTTCCAAGTTATCCTGGAATTATGCAATAGGGATTCCTCAGTTCTTACTCTGTGCAAGCAAGGCTAGTTTACCCAGTCAATCAATTGCGCCAATCATGAATTAGACGAGTCCCAGCGGGACGCCCGTAATCAATATACAATATACAATAAATAATACAACCATATACCGCTCCCTGCCCGTGTGGCAGATTTGCAGTATCTGTGGGGACCAGCCGGCCTGTCGGGCACTACTAGTCCCAAGAGGGCTGCCATGTAAGAACTCGGAAATCCATTCTCTCCATGCAATCATTATTTTATTTAACTTAATAGTCTCTACGTTGAGTTAAGTCCCATGCCGTGGAGCATGGTCATTCAAATGAGTACTTTCGTACGGGGTACGATATACCCAACTCTATAACGATACCCGTGCAGTTAGGTTGTAGGTCATACATAGCGTAATGCAACAATCAAAAACTAACCACGGATTAATCATGCCTTGACCATAAGTACACATGCTGCTGTTGTAAAATAAATAATTAGGTTGAAGCCTGCATGTGTCTATATGCCAATATTCGGGATCAGCTAGTCGATTGCAATAGTCCATAGTTCATATGAACGTGTCTCATTCATTCAATTCAATAAGACGACTAGCCAGTCTCTTAGTTCCAACTAGGAACGCATGATCAATTATTAGTCAAGGTCACAATCATTATCAATGGTGACAAGGCATGAAAGTCAACTAGTATTTAGTGGGGTCGAGTCGATAACTCTCAGGGTTAAGTTCCAGTCATTCTGGGTATCCATAAACCAAATCAAGACATATGGTACATTCCACATAACAATCAATGTTGAAAAAAATATTAACATATCATGATTATATCAAGTTCATGTCAAAAGACGTAAGGATATAATAGGAGAATTATCATGCCAACATAAAGTAAATAAAGTATAGAACAATGGGAACACCAAGGTTAGATTTCGCCAAAGCTTTACGCTAAGGCCACCGGGTTACGCCGAAGTTTACGCTAAGGCAAAATACGCGTAAAGGAAGGTATGCGTAAAAGTCAGGTTTACGCATGAATTTATATGCGTAAAAAGTAACGCTCAATAATTAAAAATAAGGTTGAGCGTCAAACTCGTGTTATGCCAGGCCAGAGAAGTACGTACGTAAAAACTCATTTTACGCCAGGCCCTCGGGTTACACCATAGTTTATGCTAAGATAAATACGCGTAAAAGAAGTACTCTCAAAATAAAGGAACAAGTTGAGCGTAAACTTGCTGCATAAAAAGGTTGGGCGTAAAAAGTTACACGCGTAAAAGTCAGGTTTACGCATGCATGAGTAAGCGTAAAAAGAGATTCACGCTGGCATGAGTGATCATGGGCGTAAAAACTCAGTACTACGCGAACACGTATAACGTGGGCGTAAAGTCAATGCTTACGCGAGCACGCACAGCGTGAGCGTAAAGGGACGATATTACGCGGGCACGCACAGCGTGAGCGTAAAACTTCTCCCGAACTCCAAATTCCATGGGACCTTCGTCCAAGCCAGAACTGGGACTTCCGTAGATCAAAATGGGGTAGAATGAGAAGCTCTACTACATGAAACTATCTATTTTCAAAAATATGCAAGTTTGGTAGATCAAAACCCATGAACAACCGAAAATACAACAGCTTAGATCTATAAGAAATGAGCCAAGGAAATCAAAAATGCTAAGTACTAAACTATCTTAGAATCATGAGAGGAAGAATAATAAACCATAAAAATATGGGTTCTCATGTAGAGCAAGATGTACTTGCCTACGGTTGGTAGGTGGGGAGAGTGATGAGGAAGAAGAAAAAGAGTAATGGTGAAGGAGAGTAAATGAAGAGAGAGAAAGGGGATGGGACTTTAAATGGGGTGTTGGGTTGAGAATTGGGTTCGGTTCATGATGAACCACCATAACCCGGAAAATAAACCAACCTAGGCCGGACCTAGACCGAGCTAAAGCAGAGAATAAAAGCAGAAAGTAAAATGTAGAAAATTAATTAGAGTGAAATTAAAGGAATTTAAATACAGAACAATACATGATAAATATTAAATAAATACAATCAAGCAGTATACGTATTAAAATATGCATTCTGGGAACGGGGAGTGACAGCGTTCTACCGCCGACACTGCGGCGTAGGCTGGGCGTTGTTACGTACTCGTACCCTCACAGTGGGTGCGGGTCGTGACAGACTGCCAGGACCCTGGAGTCCTACTTCCGTGTAGGAATGCCATGGGTGTGGCAGTCCTGATACTGATACTCTGTGACAGTTTCTCAAACTGAATAACACAGATAAGACACAGGTAGGTACATATAACACAGGTAGGCAAGGCACATATAACACAGGTAGGCACAGGTAAACACATATAACACAGGTAGGCACATATAGTACACATGTAGGCACATATAATACAGGTAGGCAAAATCAAACACATATAACTCAAAATTTGCTCTATATATATTACTGGACTTCATATTTTACTGTATACAAAAGTGGTCCTCCATATACAAAATGTCAGACTGTAAATATATCTATACTTAGTCGATTTCGACGTCGTAGTGGTCAGCAGGTAAGTCTCTTGGCTCCTCAATCTTCAACAACTTCTTACAATGGTTGATCTGGTTAATGAAATGTGTGGTCCAAGCGATGGCTTCGACCGGTGCTCTTTTGTACCAAACTGTTGAAGGTGGAGGAATCGGAGAATGAGCGATCATCTTTAGTATAACAAAGTGATCCCCGATCCGACCTATAGTACATAGGTTAGACACTCCGTGGTCCGTCGGAGGAGCGCACATCGGAAAGAATGTATTGTTAATATCCGGCGAGATAAGTACAACAGGTATCATGTACCTATTAGCAAATAAATAGCCGACAGACGGGACTGACATGTAGTGGTCTGTCCCGGTAACACTGTCGGTGCAAGGGATACTTAACAACAAACTTGCAACCGTTTCTTCGCTTAGGATACGGGAGTAGAATGGAAGACGAGTCTCTAACTCCTCGTACAGCTCCTGCCTCACCCGTCTCCATCCGTCTTTGTCATCATAACCAAGATGCCTTGCAAGGGCATGAAATCCGCAATGGCCATCACCGGGGACATCGACAATAGACCAAATGTAACTTCGAAGCGCAGGTTAAAATTTGTCAATATACAAACTCGTTGTTTGGCTTGCAACTGTATCTTTTCTTGGAAGGTCCATTTTCTCCATTTTTCGGCGAACGAAAAGCTTGCCCTTCCGTGCAGGCGAAGGTTGCTGTAAGCTTCGTTCAACATGCTCAAAGGACGATAGATCTCTCTTAGTCGACTCCAGCCTTCTCTTCTGTGAACTAGTCAATCTTGTTTGAGGTATGCCTTTAGGATTGGAAACAACGGACGGCTCATGCATTCTAGTAGTCATCGGACATGTAATTTCTTAGATTTTAAGCTCAATGGACATCCGTTCCACTCCTACTGAGGCACACCACCTTGCGTGGAGAAGTTTCACTTGTGGCAAAGAGAAGAAATCATCGTCCGTCTTCACCAGGGGCATCATAGACAACTGCCTCCAACGTTGATCGACAGCATCTACTGGAATAGGAATGGATTCACGGCGATATTCATTAATCTGATGTACACAAGGAAGGCCCAGTGTATGTCGATATACACACCCGTAAACCTTGGGATCAAGCCCGACAAACTTTGACCTTTCAATCTCATTAGCTATTAAGGCCAACGCCTTGTGAGATACCACGCGCATTAAAGCATCTAAGAGTACTTCCTTTTTATGCTCATGCTTGACTATATTCAAACTCATCTCAAATGATGCCTTAATTTCATTCACCGTCCGGTCTACTGATAAATGTATAGCTTGCCAAACAGAGACGAAGTTGCCAAGAGATGATTTTAGGTGCCAATTCAATAAAGAGTGTGCTCCTTCGACACGGTTGGTAGTTGTCGTGCCGTAATGCTTCACCACATTCGACCCTGCTAAGACGAATTATTCTTTGTGCGGTTCAAGCCATGTATCTTTGATGTAAGAAATGCATGTCGGCTCCCTCGCCTCCCACTTTTGCTTGAACAAGTATCATGCGGCGTCGTAACTGGCAATCGTAGATGCTCGCCACACACAATTCCAATCATTGTATAATTCGTCAAAAATCTGTATGTCGATTTTACCATCCTCCTTCCGAAACTTCAACTTACATTGGGCTTGAATATTACAATTGACATGCCAAGTGCATAGCAATGTATCCGCTCAAGGAAAAACAATATGAATAGCATTAATTAGGGCATACTCTCTGTCGGTAACAAATACTGACGGCTCTGTATGACCAGTGTAAAGTGTTTTCAGTTTCTCCAACGCCCATGTGTAGTCTTCAAGTTTCTCACTCTTCATGAAGCAAAATGACACTGGAAATATTTTCCAAGTAGAGGTGAACCCGACAACATAAAAGAGAGGCATCTTGAACTTATTTGTCTTGTACGTGCAATCAAGGACTAACACGTCGACAAAAGACCTGGCCAAATTTGTGCAATCAGGATGAGCCCAAAAGATTGATAATACTTCATTACTCTGGGGATGTCTTCTATGGAACTCAACATAATGATTATCAGCAAGCAACTTGAGCACTTCTTGCATAGCCATTCTTGATTTCGTCCGGACAGCGTTTGAAGAAGCTAGGGCATTGTATATTGACTTCATTGTAGACATGTTCTTCTCATCTTCATGTCGTATGACAGAATATATTTGTCTCGGTGCAACTCCGGAGGTGGTGTCACGACCCGCACCCTAGAGTAAGGGCACGAGAAGTGGGTACGTCCAGCCTACGCCGCAGTGTCGGCGGTAGAACGCTGTTCTAGGTCATGAACTATAACTAACATAATATGAATACTCTCCATAAGGAGGCCAACACAGAGGTATAACTCAATCACAATCTATAGATAGAAAATGGTACGATAAAATAGATAAAGAAATCCTCAACTGAGGTACAACAGAAACTAAATACAAGTCTCAACATCTCTACAACATACAACTCTGAAACAAAGACATAAGCTAAACATGAAAGGAAATAGTCTAAGCTATCTACTCTATACAAGGTATCATCCTGAGCAGCTGCCTGAACCTCGCCAGGGGTCCAGGTCGTGAGTGTCATCTAGGCAAGCTCCAAGTAAGGGGGGTGGTGTCTGGCTCCTAATCAGAACAGCACAAGTCACAACAAGTCCAAAATAGTAAAATGAGATCCTACTATGCATTCTACATGATTCTAGGTCAAACTAGGCCAAAGTCAACTCCTGGTCAACCTTGGTCAACCCTAGAAGTCAAACTAGGTCCACCAAGTCTAAACTAGGCTAAACTCACTAGCTAGGTCTAATAAAGCTATACTAGACTCTAACAAGGCTATACACACAACATTTCAAGAACTCCTTATACCTAAATACAATACACATTATACATAGACACAATATTAAACTAACACTAAGCAATCACAAGCTAACACTATATGCATCAATAGGCACACATATTTCACACATATCTATAAGTACTTACACTACACATATGTACATAGGTATATAATGTAACCATGAAAATGCATGTGTGTGTGGGTGTACTTGTGTGCAGGAATTAGCTAACAGTCCTAAAACAGTGAAGAAAAATAACATGTGTGTGTGTATGTGTGAGGCTTGTGTGTGTGACATGGTGGGGTGTGTGAGGGGGCTATGAATGTGTACAACATGTGACAGGAAAAATAGAGGGAAAGGTGTGTGAGTGTGAGTGTGAGTAGGTGTAAACATGGAGAGGAAAAACTCAAATCAGAAACTGTGGTGTGATGTATTCTCAGGTATTTGTACATACAATACACATTCATCAAATTTAGGCTTTAAAAAGTAAATGTGTGGACTGATATTGTAATGTTCAGTAAACAGGAAAAGAAACCAATTCATCATTGACAACTAGCTCAGTCCTACTCTATTATAAATCAGTTCAGTACACAGGAAAACCAAATTCAGTTTCTAACATACAAACCCAGGTTCATATACTTGGTAAAATCTCAGGTATTTGAATAAGGGGGGGAAAACTCAGTTACACATATTAAATCTCAGATTTTCCTTTTGTCAAGGGAAATGAAAATCCAGTTTTCTATACATAAGGAGATCTCATAATCAACTCAATGGGAGACTCAGTTTTATTTATATGGAAAACACCAAATCAAGTTCAAAATGCCCAGGAAAAACCAGTTTTGTTTCCATAGGTAATTCTCAGTCTTCACATATTAACTTAATGCTCAGTTTACACTTGATTAGGAAAAACTCAGAATTTCACTTGTATAGAACCAATCTCAGATTGCACACCACTAATAGGGTAAACATAGCTCAGTCTCACATATATAAGTTAATTCTCAGTTAACATTTCAAGGAACTCAGTTTTCATGCATCAACAGTAAGAAAGAAAGGAGAAAATTCATCTATATTAGTGTAAACCAAAAAATTCAGGTTTTATTTCCCTGTTTTGGACTAGAACACTGAACTCAGTTTGAAGAAGAAGGAACTCAATTCATATATGCTCAGGTTTGGTCATCACATCAGTTCAGCCTACAACCCAGGTTCACATTTCAATACAACACAACTCAGATTACTAAGGAATGAATTCTCATGTTTAGCAATAGGAAATCCTTAAACACAGTTATCAGTTTTGGACCCAAACCAACCTCAGTTTTCTATCATAGATAATTCTTAGTTAAAACATTGGTTAACTAAATTCCCAGTTTTTTTTCCTTTCAAACAATCTCAGTTTTAAATCATAGGTAAATCTCAGTTAACCATATCAAAATCTCAGGAAACATGTTTATAACAGTAAACTAAATTGGAAACCAGTATCAGTGAATAATTGGGATAACCAAATAACCAAACAAAATCGAAGTGAGATAGTGAAACAAGGTGTGCAGGTGTCTAGCAGTTCGTGTCAACCCATAGGCGTGTCCTCGTGTCCAAAACCCAAGCCAAAACAGTGTCTATATCAACCTATAAATGTACCAGAAAAAGAAATGAAACACAGCCTCGTGCACGTGTGCACGAGGCTCGTGTGCACAACAGGTGTCGAACCAAATCTCGTGCTCATTAGCAAAGATTGACTACCCATAGGGCTATCCATAGGACACCCTGCACCGCCGTGTCGTGTCGCACAGGCGTGTCCACACACACGTATCAGAAACGAAGAACGCACACAGCACAGAACAAGGAGTGACTCGTGCGTCGAGGATTTCTCGCTCGAAATGCCACGTGGGCACACGAAACTTGACACATGGAGTGTCAGTGGGTGCCCCGAGGCTCCCACAAAGTTTCGTGTCCAGAGGGTTTGTGTCGTGTCCGCTACAGGGCCCGATAGGCAGGGGATCCCTGTAGCAGCGCGCGGTCGTGTGCGCGCGCGTGTCCACAACAGAAAAAAGACACACCACGACACGAAATCTATGACACAAGGACAGGAACCTATAAACAAGATCAAGATCAAACTTCCTATTCAAACACAATGAAATAAATCGATCGAAATGCCCTTTGAGGCATTTCGTCGAACACAGTGCCATTGGCACTGTTACGTGTCCAGAAAGGACACGAAACCTCCGACACCAAGCTCGAATCTAATCCAAACCCTAGGGGAACCCTTAGGGCTTCCTATTCATGGAGATTGACAGGGATTTCATGAAGATTTGGAGAAGTTACCTTAGTGTAAACTTTCAATAGGAAAGGGGCCTTTCTCTACACTTTGCTTGATGTCCCAAACACCTCAAATCATTAGCAAGCTGGACCAAAACATCATAACAGCAATAATACTAGTATTAGAAGGGTTTGCAACTGGTTTGAGGATTTTAGGAATTAAAATGGAATTATAGTGAATTTACTAGGGCAAGAACTCACCTCTTTCTTCTTGGATCTAATTTTTCTAAGGAGGGAGCTAGCCCTAAGTTTGAGAGGGGTTTTATAGTGGGGGAAAAGGGTATGATGGCTGCCATTAGGTTAGGGTTAGGGTTTAGGATGAGGGGCTAAGGTTCCTCCAACAATTTCTAGCTAAATCAATGGCTCACAATTAAAGTAGCATCCTTTAACTTTTAGCCTAAAATATCATTCTACAAATATCTAGATATTTCACTAATGTAATTACTTTAATGAAACCCTCTAACTTAGTCTCTAGGGTCATAATTAACAATCTAGATTAGGCTAACTTCTAGGTCAAGACTCAACAATTTAACTAACACATATTTAATTAATATAATTCACAATTTCACAAAAGTGTCAAAATGACTAAAATACCCCTAGGCTTAAAAGTAGAAATTTGAAATCCTAAACACATGATTAGGTCTCATTGGTCATGATTAGTCTTCTAGGTCATGCATGACTAATGTTACACTAGCAAAACACCAATTCACATTTCACTCAATTAAATAGTTTTTAAAATAACTAAAAATCACCAAAAATCATCTCATGACTAAAATATCATTATTAAATGATTTAAAATATAAAAGTTTAAAATTACCCTCATTTGGAAAAGTGGGTGTTACAGGTGGACAAGTCTTCGACTATCTTCTTCTCCGTATTATTAACCGTCCGACATACGGATGACCCAATAGTGTCTCGACAATCTCATGGTTGTGGGTTCCATTCTTCACTTCTACTGTCTATTTCCCTTCTTCTTCGTTTCTAATATGTATCGTGAATGGAAAACTATATTTCCTCGTTCCAACATTTCTTCTTGGAACTTTACTTTGGATAACTGTATTTTTCTTGTGCGTTCTGAACACACCACCTTTTTCACAGCCCACCACCACAGTTTGTCGTCCCGGTCGATTTCGGGCCGATCTGGATATCACTAGAACAATGTTGTTTTCCCGTCCGACTTTTCGACACTAATGTACCGTACCCTCGCTTGATTCAAAACATAGATCGGTCCAAAATAAATGGGCTACATTGACTGCAATTGGAGCCGGTACCGCAAAATCGAAAGATCTTAAGTCATACAATAAAACTTAAAGGTTAGTACAATTAGACAACATCCTAAAGCAAATAGGTTTCATAGATTAGGCCCGTGCATAAGATTGGTATCCATAAATAGCAAATTGTGTTAATAGCAAGACCGTCTTTTGTACAGCAATTGGTGTTCATAAATTATAAACACCTTTACTGACTAAAACTCTGCATTCAGGTATTATAGACTAGGACTGCCAGAGTGGTGGCAGTCCTTCACAGAAGAAGGACTGCCAGGACCCTGACAGTCCTACATATTTGTAGGACTGCCAGGGTCCTGGCAGTCCTTCTTCTGTGAAGGACTGCCACCACTCTGGCAGTCCTAGTCTATGATCTGGACTGCCAGAGTGTTGGCAGTCCTCTGTGTCACAGCACGATTTTAAATTCGATGACAAGTTCAAATGTAGTTACCAAGAGAGCTTCCGATGCATCAAAGTTGTCTTCGGACGTTGCGGGAACGTGTTCTTCGGACGTGGCGGGAACGTTTGATGATCCCGGTTGATCCATGTTCAATATTTTTCTACATTTAACACATAATTCAACTTTTATATGTGAAATTCTTGTTTAAAACATGAAACATATTTTAGTTCGATGACTTACCAAAAATTTGGAGAAGTCAATGACCTAGAGTTGAGGGAGAGAACAATTTGCCAAAAATTTAGGGAGAAAAGAAAAGAATTAGGATTTTAATTCTTTGACCTAAGAGAAGGAGAGAAGAAAATAGTTGAGGGAGAAAAGAAAAGAGAAGAAGGAGAGAGAAAATGAAAAGAAAAATTGGTATTTATAGGTGTGCTTGGGCTAGCCCCTAGCAAAATTTTTGGATGGCAAACTTGTAATATTCTTGAACTATTTTGGGCTAGCCCCTAGCAAAAAGGGTGGTGCCCTTAGAAAAAACCTTTACAAAAATGTATATTATTTTTACTTTGGACGAAATTCGTCAAAAAAAGGGACCAAAAAGCCCTCCCTTCTTACTCTTTCCTCCCCCCTTCCCCCCTCCCCCCCCCTACCCCACCCATCCATCACCCCCAACCCCCCTCCCTACCTCCGCTCCCCCTCATCCCCGCTACCGCCTCCGCTCCCCCCTCCCCGCCTCCGCTCCCCCTCCTTCCCGCCACTGCCACCGCCTCCCTCCCCGCCTCCAAACGCTTCCCCTTCCCCTTATCTACCACCCCTCCCCCCTCCACCCTGCCCGTCTCCGCTCCCCCGCAGCCGTGGCAGCAAGCAGCAGCAGCAGCCGCGGCGGCATGCAACGGCAGCGGGGGGGAGGGGGGAGGGCGGTGGCCGAGTGCGACGGTGGAGGCGGGGAGGGGGGAGCGCCGACGGTAGGGGGGTGATGGAGAGGGGATAGGGTGGGGGGGGGAGAGGATAAAGGAAGAAGGCATGGACATTTGGTCAAAAAAAAAAATTACGGATTCCGTCCAAAGTGGTGGGTACTGTACATTTTTTGCAAAACTGTAGGGTGCACCCTAAAATATGGTAAATCAAGTGGGGGGTAAGTCAAAATTTCTCAATTTGTTAAACGTACTTCACAACTTTTGAAGTATTCGACCGAACACCCGGAAAGATCGACAAGGTTCGAGTCCCTCAATTGTGTGTGTGCGTGAGATTCAAAATATTTTTGAAGTATTTGATTGGGAAAATTAGGACATATAATTTTTGCATTTCTGACTGTCAAAATTTTAACAGCTCTTTGTAAGGATTGTCAAATTTTGATAGACATATAAGCAAAGAAGTTTGTTTCCATTATGCTGAAATTTTAAAAGTCCTAAACATATCAAAAATTGTTAAAATATTTACAGTCTTGGATATACATTGAACTGTAGAAATGATGATGTCTCTTAACAAACTTTATAGTGCCTTTAATAATAAGTATTCATTTCAAATGATGACGGATAATATTCTTTGGTGACCATATTAACCTTTGAAATAAATGGTAATTTTTTTATTTATTTTTAGTTTATTTATTTATATTGGATAATAAATAAAAATATATGAGAAGATTGAATGCAAATGGAGTCGAGTCTGGCAAGACTTCAACCTCCGTATCTAATTATGATGAATCTGGAGGAAGTTAAGTGAAGGAGGATGCCATGGAGGTCGATCGGAGATGTAAGTAAAGACGTACAGTGTCCTACTTCACCTCCAACTACAACTTCTCATCCTATCTTTTTAGATATTCTTTTTTTATTAGTTGAAGTAAATATTTTTAAAGATTTTAATCATGAAATGTCTTTATGCAAAACATGAACGAAAATGGTGGTGAAGATGAGTATGTGGACCTCACATGGTGGTTCTTTAAATATTTCTACTTCGAGTCAAATAAGTATAGAGAGACATATTTATATTACGGGCCCTTTGGTAAATTGAAAAAAAGAAGAAGTATGATTTCTAAGGATTTGATGTAGTTCACTTCTTCCAAATTCTGTGTTGGGTTGGATTTAAATTTGGGATGAAAAGTCCTCTATAATTATTATTCTATATTATACAAAACACAAAGGTTTTTGAATCCTAGGGCTGACTGTGCCAAGATAAAGAGTGGTTGGGATTTAATCTTGGTGAATCAACGGTTGTGGGGTTTTATGGGGAATCCAAATAGTGGGATTTGCACTCATAATGGTTGTGGATGAGCATTATTGAGAGTGGGGTTTTATGGGGAATGAGCATTATTGAGAGTGGAATTTTATGGGGAATCCAAAGAGTGGGGTTTGCACTCATAATGGTTGTGGATGAACATTATTGAGAGTGGGGGCCTCATAATTATTATTGTTCGTTTAAAATTGGGGGTCCAAGATTTTGAGGGGGAATACCTTAAATGAACCATGCCCTATGGACACGGGTTATGACTAGTTATTCTATAAAATGTTGTCCCCTTGTGTCCCCATCTGCTTTTAATATTTACATCTCTCTAAAAATGAAGATGTCGGTTGGGAAGTGGAGTTTTATCTTTTAAATAATTAATATTGATTTATGTAATTAGCCAGTGTTACTAATGTCTTAGTAAATAAGATAGTTAATTAATAGTAGGTTATCAATAGTCCTTAATTAGTATTTGCTAATTAAGATGATCAATCGTTCTTAGATAATTAAGATAACTAATTAGGAGTTGAAAATTAATTAAAAATAATATCTATTTTTTGGAATTATTTTTTAGCAATTTGTTTCTTAGGGTCTGCTTGGCAATTATCGGGGTAGCGATTATGAGGTGTTTTTAGAGTACCGGTTATGAGCGGTTATGAGGGGTCCGATTTTAGATGGTTTTTAAGTAGCGACTTTTAAACCAGTCCAATCCATGCTTGGTAATTCACTAACGAACGGTTCTGAAAGTTTTTTACACGAATAAATTAAATAGGGAAGGATATCGGTAGTTATAATTATATCTATTTTTGTGAGGATATAAATGGAATAAAAAAATAAAGCCGCTCAAAATCTGTCGATTTGGTGTGTTTACAAAGTCACCCAAAAATACATTACACCGATTTTGGGAAATTTTTGAGCCGACGAAAACCAGTGCCTCAAAAAAATTAACAAGCAGAAATTTTCATAAACGGTCGGTTCAAAATACTCCAAAACCGATGAAAATACCATTACCAAGCAGACCCTTAGTTAGTATTAAGTTGCTAGTGTAATTATTTAACAATAATTAATAAGTAGTATACGATGTTAATAATTATTTTATCAAATTAATTAGATAAATAGTTACTATCAATATACTAATATATATTTAAGATAATTAATTGGCAAATAAAATATTAAATTAAATGATAATTATTTAGCTCTTAATTGATAATTAGTTAATAAGACATTTTTAAATATTAATCATTTGTACTAATAAATATGTTCATTTGTTAAATAAGTTCAATTAATTAAATAGTACAGAAAATTAAGCTCACGATAATAAAGTTTTGAGATATTATAAGAGAGGTAAAAAGGTTTTAAAATTTCAGAATCAAATACATATTGTCAAAGTTAACATTGATATAAGTGGCACCTAGACTACCAATACTTTTGGCGAGCCTGCATCCATACCGCCATTATGTTTTGTGAGATTGCATCCATACCGTCATTAGATTTAACGATATATGTGCATATTTATTTTTATTTTTGATCAAACCGGCCGTTTCCTTTCGACTTCTTTCACTAAATGGAGGGTCGGATAAAAGAGGAAAGGGGAGCAAGCATATAGAGAAGAAGGACAATGTAAAAAAAAAAAAAAAAAAAAAAAAAAGGCTTGCCGGAGAGCCCATATTTCCCAAAGAAATTGTGATTTCTCTGTATTTATTTTTAATGTTAGTTTTTAATATTGTACAACATGTCAGCAATGACAGTTTTGAGTTTATATCGCCAGAACTAATGGCGATTTGTGTATGTATTTTTCCAGTTTACTAAGAAGGAAACTGCTACACCATTTTTTATAATATTTTTAGTTGAATTAAACTTCAATACTATATTATAATTAAACTTAATTTTTCTAAGAGAAATACTTATAATTAAACTTCTTGTTCATCTGCTAACAGTTTCCTTCTTTGTCAACGAAAAAATTAAAATAAAAACTATTAAAAACGATATTAAAAAAAAACGCACACACACATTGCCATAAGTTATGGCTTAGATAACTCCAATCTGTCGTTACTTATATATGACGTGTTGTATGCTTCTATATCTCGTCAATTCTAATGGCGATTTGTATCTCTTTACCTAATTTTTTGAAACTTTTTCTCTCTAATATAATTTAGATTTTTTTTATTGTTGTAAGTATAATTTTTTATAATTACTATTTACTATTTTGTAGTATACTATGTCACTCTTCTATTGTTTCACTTTCTAGGCTATCCAAAAATATTTTAGAATTTGGGAATAAAAAATGCGTAAATTATCATACACTTTTTTCATCCTTTAAATACAAATCCAAATGTTTCTCACATTTATTGTTTTACCAAATATGATATTGGTATACTCGGAGGTGTCAACCTATGATATAGATTTGATCTGCTTACATCCATATTTGACTGATATTCCCTCTTTCGCTCATTCGGCATTTTTGTTAT
Source organism: Iris pallida (assembly GCA_029216955.1). Lineage (NCBI taxonomy): Eukaryota > Viridiplantae > Streptophyta > Magnoliopsida > Asparagales > Iridaceae > Iris > Iris pallida. The sequence goes on from JANAVB010018993.1 coordinate 9,776,035, forward strand.
TAATAACAAAGAACGTTGGACATGCATTGAACCACCATTCCGCAAACATGAAAAACCAAAAGGTGTTGTATGGACAATTAGCTCAACCTCTCAATGTATATCAATATATCTCAATGTGTCTCTACAAGCCATCCCAACCTCTCTTTATATAGGGAGAGAGAGGTTGGGAGTTACAAAGTGAAAAGTCACTTGGGAGTTACAAAGGTGAAGAGTCACTTGGGAACATGAAGGATTACCATGAGTTACAACACTCCCCCTTCGCTCTTCACAAACTCTGCTTGTAAACACCTCTGAGCTTCTTTATATGTCTGTAGCTTGCTGATTCAAATTTGACCACCTACTTGTGCCTCGTCAAAAACATTGCCAAAGAAAATCCAGTGGGAAAAACTTTGGTCGAAGGACAAAAGAGTACACACAGGTCAGTGATGATGGGGGTAAACTAACCATTGCAAAGGGGCCTCGTCAAAAACCTTGTCAGGAAAAACCCAGTGGAAAAAAACTGCTGATCGAAGGACAAAAGAGTACACGATGGATTAGAAGTATACACTGGATACTCCCCCTGATTACAATAGTCCTTAGTGAATAAGAGATTTGAACTGTGTCTCGTTAGAAACCTTGCCAAAGAAAACCCAGTGGAAAAAACTTTGGTCGAAGGAAAAAAGAGTACACAAGCATACATCAAGATGCTTTCCATTTCACTCGCACTCGACAGGGTGCAGGATATACGCACAACAGGGCGTTTGGAGGCGCTCGTTGGGGCGCTCCCCCTCACATGCACACAATAGGGTACAGGAAACATGTTTCACTTAGGCTAGCTCTGAAAGTTTCCTAAGTCCAATTACTCCGACATGTTTCTGGAACGAGTGTTTCGGCAGTGACTTGGTGAACAAGTCTGCACGGTTATTCTCCGATCCAATGTGTTGCACTTCAATCTTCTGAAGCGCTTGTTGTTCATGTGTAAAGAACAACTTGGACGATATGTGCTTGGTAGCATCCCTTTTGATGTAACCATGTTTCGCTTGATCAATAACAGCGGTATTGTCCTCATAGACGACAACAGGTTCATCTGGGTCATATGGAAGATCACATGTACTTCGAATATGGCCAATAACAGCTCGAAGCCATACACACTCTCTAGTCGCCTCATAGAGCGCGAGTAGCTCAGAGTGGTTCGTTGAAGTAGCCACTAAGGTCTGTTTGCGAGACCTCCAAGAAATCGTCGTGTTCCCAATGGTAAAGACGTAACCAGATTGGGAACGCCCCTTGTGCGGATCAGATAAGTATCCTGCATCGACGTAGCCAACAAGGATCGCGTTGTTTCGAGTGCCAAGAGCGTTGGACTCACTCAAAACCGCGTAGGGATAGAACAAGCCCAAGTCCGTAGTACCCTTAAGGTAGCGGAAAATGTCTTTTATGTCATTCCAATGGCGGCGTGTTGGCGCAGTGCTGTGTCGAGCTAGACAATTGTCACGTCCTAGAACCAGAATACTGGAGAGCGGGGGCGGACATAGCCAGCTACGTATATTGAAATGGAATCCACCTCGGTATACGGTCACGGCTGTCTAGATATGAGGGTTTACTACAAGCCAACGGTCTCTTAATGTCAAGCCTATTGTCTCAATCTCAAGCAAGTAATATAGTTACAAGATGTTAGATCACAAAATATACAATAAAAGGCGTCCCAAATATTACATATTCAGTTGATCATGAAGCTAGTCGTACAAAATGCGAGGACTAGCAAGAGTTAAGTCATACATGATCAACCCGAGGAATTGTTAATCATGTTTACAGCCCGTAGGCAGACAGTAAGTAAATGTGCATCGAGCTAACAGCTGCTCATCGGCTAAACGCCTCAAAAGAATAATTTACAATGGAGTGAGTGAAAAAAATGAAAAACCCACTCGTAGCCCGGGTTTCTTCTAGTCGCCACCATTGGGCTGGAAGTTCGGTAGATCCTCGGGTGCTGCTCCAAAATCTGGCCACACAAAACCAGCTGGGTCAAACCCCAGAAAGAGTGTCACGCCCCAGAACCAGAATACTGGAGAGCGGGGGCAGACATAGACAGCTACGTATATGAAATGGAATCCATCTCGCTATACGGTCACGGATGTCTAGATACATGAGGGTTTACTACAAGCCAACAGTCTCCTATGGTCATGAACAAGCCTAGTGTCTCAATCACGAACAAGTAAGTAAAAGTCACAAGATGTATGATCATTAAAATATACAATCATAAGGCGTCCCAAATATTACATATTCAGCTGATCATGAAGCTAGTCGTTACAAAATGTTAGGACTAGCAAGATTTTAGTCATACATGATCAACCCTAGGATCTGTCGATCATGTTACAGCCCGTAGGCAGACAGTAAGTAAGTGCAATCGAGCTAAACAGGTGCTCGTCGGCTAAACGCCTCAAAAGAATATTTTTACAATAAAGTGTGAGATCAAAAATAAATCTACTCGTTGCCCTGGTTACGTCTAGTCGCCACCATCGGGCTGGAAAGTTGGTAGATCCTCTGGAGCTGCTCCGAAATCTGGCCATACAAAACCAGCTGGATCAGACCCCAGAAAGAGCAAGTGCCACAAGGGAAGCTTCACTTAGGAACTAAAATCAGCAATTAGCACAGAAGATAATAATAAAAGTGAGAACTGGAATTAAAGAAAATACATCAGGATGATATACGACGAGATAACCATGGAACTATTCAGATAACCAGGTTACAACCCGTAAACCAAACAAGGACCGGGGTTGTAACCCTTCGTTTGAACAGAACTTGGAATTCTCACCATTTATCGGTAAAATAAATACAGGCATTCAGGTCATGCAGTAATCCGGAACAGGATCAGGACAAGACTAGACTGGTTAGACTCCATCCAATCATTTCACGGCCAAGCAAGAATTATGGCTTGATACTTTAACTAGCTAGGGTTATCACAGGCCTAGTTACTAGCAAGATGCAATGATTTTTCCACAGCCACAAGCCCTACAGACCATCCAGGTTACCCAGGTCGAAAATTAGGGGTTGAATTCAGGTGGGTACATCGTCCAGAAAATACATGTACCCTTAGGTAGCTTGAAGGGTGCAACACATGACAGTGTGCTTGAAATGTGCCCTACTCGACGGCAGGCTACAGATCCCAGGCGCGCCCAGGTAATGGGATTGTCTGTAGCTGGGAGATCTCTTTATGACTAATGTATTAATCTAGTTATTAGCCTTAGTCCATTTCAGTAGGTACTCCTGACCGTGGTACTCAGGAGTCCCCTCCTAGACATGATGCAAGATAGAATTGGATTATTTGTACAAGCACAAGCGCCCACGGTGTCCAGGTTATTTATACAGGTCATGTCATGTCAGGTAGCCGTCGCAACAGCTTATCAAGATATATCATGTCAGGTAATCATGTCAAGTTCACTTGTCAGGAGTGCGCCGCAACGGGCCACTATCAGGTCATGTCAGGTCAATTGTCAGAAGTGCACCCCTACGGGTCACTGTCGTGTTCAGGTACATGTGTAGGGCATCATAGTGCAAGCAATCAATCAGGAGACCCAAGTTGATCTGAGGTTACAGGACATGAATTAACAGTAATAATCAAGTAATAAAACATAGAATACAGTCTATAGAAAGCCATGCGGCTCGGCACATGCGGCCAAGGAGAGAATCCATGTGGGAGCAGCTCATGCGGCTGAGGGCGGGAACAGCCCATGTGGCTAAATAGAGTCCGGCGCATGCGGCTGAGCTAGGAGGAGGGTCATATGCGGTTAGCGGGGAGGGGTGAACCCTATGCGGCTGAGGATGGACTCGGCCTCATGCGGCTAAGGATGCTGATGCATATGCGGCTAGATATATAAGGTTTTCATGCGGTCTGCAGGGAGCAAGGTCTTATGCGGCTGGACGAGCCATGCGCTTATGCGGCCAGGAGAGATGAAGGGGTGCATGCGGCTCAGTTAGGAACCCATGTGGCCAGGTCAATTCAGGAGCTTATGCGGTCAGAGGGAATACAAGTCATATGCGGCTGCAAGTGGACCAAGTTCGTGCGGCTCGGATTATGCCGGGACCTATGCGGCTGGAAGAGTGGCATATGCGGTCTGCAGGGTCATGCACCTATGCGACTGAACTCAAGTGGGGGCTCATGCGGCCAATAACTCATGCGGCTAGGGGAATCACTTGCCGCATGAAATATTCATGCGGCTAAGTCAAGTACTGTTCTTCTTCTCCAAGTTTCTGAGAAGGAGAACACCATGAGAGCCAAGTTCTCAAGCTCCATAACTCCATCATCCGGAGCCCAAATCCGAACTTCTATAGGTCAAAATGGGGCAGAAAGAAATCCTCTACAACATAGAACCATCAAAACTTAGAAATAACGAGATTAAATAGATCAAAACCCAAGAATTCCGAAAATAAAGTAAACTTAGATCTACAAGAATCTAGCCATGGGAAGTAAAATTGTCGAGTACTAAAGTGAGTTAGAATGCTGTAAGGAAGAGAATGAAGTAATAAAATTGGAGTTCCTCCATGAAGCAAGTTGCACTTGCCTAGACCTCTCTCTCCCTCTCTCTTGGTAGGTGAAGAAATTAATGGAGGAAAGAAAAAGAGTAATGAAGAGAGAGAAGGAAGTGGAGGTTAATAAATGGTAGTGGTGGTGGTAGGTAGGGGGTTCACCCTTGGTTCATAATGAACCAAAGAAAACCAAGCCTAGCCGAACCCAAACCAAGAATAAACCAAGCCATGAAGAAAAGCTAAGCCAGGAATCATGCAATACAAGATAAAATACGTACACATATTCTGAAATACGTCATACGAACCACAGGCATTACAACTCTACCCACCTTAAAAGAATTCCGTCCTCGGAATTTAATTAAGAGGCTAGAGAGACAAGGACAAGCTATATCAATCACATGCAAGCTATAACTAGGCAGGCAATCACTCATTCAAGCAAGGAATCGAAGGCATGAGGCATAAGGAAGACATTATACCTCACGAGTCAAATAAGTCGAGATATCGCGATCGGATATCGTCCTCACGCTCCCACGTTGACTCACCCAAAGAGTGATGACCCCAAGCAACTCGGACTAACTTGATAGTCTTGTTCTTGAGTGTCTTCTCTCTTCGGTCCAATATAGACACGGGCCTCTCTTCATACGAAAGGTTAGTACCCACAACCAATTCCGAATGATCCAGGATATGGCTCGGGTCCGGGATATACCGTCGTAGTTGGGATACATGGAATACGTCATGCACCTCGCTTAGCGACGGCGGAAGAGCGAGACGATAGGACACATCTCCTACTCGCTCCAGAATATCGAACGGCCCTATATACCTAGGACTAAGCTTTCCCCGTACGCTGAAACGAATGACACCACGGTTAGGCAAAATCCTCATGAATACATGGTCACCGACAGGAAACTCGAGAGGGCGCCGATGAGAATCGGCCCAATGGCGCTGGCGATCTTGGGCAACTCGAAGATGATCCCTGACTCTTCTGACCACTTCAACTGTCTGGGCAATCATTTCTGGACCGAGCATCTGCCTCTCTCCGACATCGTCCCATGCTAGCGGGGATCGGCACTTCCTACCATACAGCGCCTCGAACGGTGCCATCTGGATACTGGCTTGGAAACTGTTGTTGTACGAGAACTCCACCAGGTGCAGGTGATCTTCCCACGAACCACCGAAGTCAAGTGTACAAGATCTCAACATATCTTCAAGAGTCTGGATCGTACGCTCTGACTGACCATCTGTCTGCGGATGATATGCTGAACTGAACTGGAGACGAGTTCCCAAACTCTCCTGCAGGCTACGCCAGAAGTGCGACGTGAATCTTGAATCTCGGTCCGAGGTAATACTGACTGGCACTCCGTGCAACCTGACAATCTTCCTGAGGTACATCTTTGCTAACTGAGCTGTCGACTGAACAACTCTGAACGGAAGAAAGTGAGCTACCTTCGTGAGCCTGTCAACTATGACCCAAATAGCATCTCGATAGCGGGGGACCTAGGTAATCCAGTCACAAAATCTATGGTCACATGTTCCCACTTCCATTCTAGAATCGACAAGGGCTGAAAAAGTCCAGCGGGCCTCTGATGTTCAGCCTTAACTTGTTGACAAACCAAACACCGAGAGACAAACCGGACTATCTCCCGCTTCATGCCATTCCACCAAAAGTGCTGACGAATATCACGGTACATCTTCGTACCGCCCGGATGAATGGAATTTTGAGAACTGTGAGCCTCTGCCATGATTTCCTGTCTGATATCTCCACTGGGTACACAAAGACGCTTACCATGCCTAAGTGTACCGTCTTCATGAATGCATAACTCCGGTCTTCGTCCTGCCTCACACTCTGCTCTGAGTCGCTGAAGCTTAGAATCTGCTGACTGCGCCATCCGGATCCTCTCGACGATAGTGGACTGAACTTGCATGCTGGCCATCAATGCTACACTGGAAGGAAGGACAACTTCTATACCCATCTTCTGAAGATCGGCTAACAGCTCTGGTTGTGCTGTTAGGAAATAAACTCCGGCTCTCCTGCTCAATGCATCTGTAACAACGTTGGCCTTCCCGGGATGATACTACAAGTTGACATCATAATCCACAAGAAGCTCCAGTCACCTCCTCTGACGCATGTTAAGATCCTTCTGGGTGAAAACATACTTCAGGCTCTTATGGTCGGTAAAAATCTCCACCCTATCTCCGTACAAGTAGTGCCTCCACAACTTAAGTGCAAATACTACTGCTGCCAGCTCCAAGTCATGGGTTGGATAATTCTTCTCATGATCACGAAGTTACCGTGACGCATAAGCTATTACCTTCCCATGCTGCATCAGAACACACCCTAGGCCTCTGCCTGAAGCATCGCAATATACTGAAAATCCTCCAGTTCCATCTGGAAGCATGAGAATAGGAGCCATCATCCAACCTCGCTTCAACTTCTCAAATGACTCCTGACACTCTGCTGTCCAAGCAAACTGCACATCCTTGCGGGTCAACTGGGTCAATGGTGCTGAAATCCGGGCAAAATCTGAAACAAACCGCCGGTAGTAGCCGGCCAATCCGAGAAAACTGTAAACTTCTGCAACGGTGCTGGGCACTGGCCATGACTCAATAGCCACAATCTTCTGGGGGTCCACTTCTACTCCTCCTCTGGTGATGATATGACCCAAGTACGAAATGCGATCGAGCCAGAACTCGCATTTACTGAACTTGGCATACAACTTGTGCTCTCTGAGAATCTGGAGGACAACTCGGGGATGCTGCTCATGCTCCGCTTCACTCCTGCTATAGACCAGGATGTCATCCAAGAACACAATCACAAACTAATCCAAGTAAGGCATGAAGATACGATTCATGAGATCCATGAATACCGTCGGCGCATTGGTTGCTCCAAAGGGCATCACTAGGAACTCCCAATGCCCATACCTCGATCTAAAAGCTGTCTTCGGGATGTCCTGCTCTCTGACCCTGATCTGGTGGTATCCTGACCGCAAGTCTATCTTCGAAAATACTGAAGCCCCCTTGAGTTGATCAAACAAGTCATCTATCCTCGGGAGAGGGTACCTGTTCTTGATTGTCACTGAGTTCAAGGTACGATAATCAACACATAACCTGGACGTACCATCCTTCTTTTTTACAAGAAGCATCGGGGCTCTCCAAGGCGATCCACTAGCATGAATGAATCCCTTGGTTCGAAGTTCTTCAATCATCTTGTACAAAATCTCCAACTCTGAAGGCGCCATCCTGTAGACTCTCTCTGATATTGGGGCTGTTCCAGGAATCAAGTCTATGGTGAACTCGATCTCCCGTTCTGGCGGCATACCTGAAAGCTCTTCTGGAAAAACATCTGAAAACTCTTCGACTATTTGGGGCAACTGCACTGCTGCTACTGCCATCCGCAATACTGGAGGAGAAGGCTCAACTGCGCCTCGGAAGAATGAAAACTCTGGCTCGCCTGGAATACTAAAAACAACTCTACCAACATGGCAGTCTATTCTAGCATACTGGTTTCTCAACCAATCCATCCCTAAGACCACATCATAATCGGCCATCGGAAATTCTATCAATCTAGCGGGAAATTTTTTACCGCTAACTACGATCCGACACGAGGAAAATACCCTATCGACTTCCACAAGTCCATTACCAGTAAGTATATTGAGCCTTACTGATAATGACTCGGGCTCCAATCCTATCCGTGTCGCGAATCGTGCAGACATAAAAGAATACGATGCACCAGAATCAAATAAAGCTGAAGCTGGAAAGGAGTTGACGAGAATAGTACCTGCCACCACCTCTCCTGGTGCCAATCCTTCCTCTACGGTCATCACCATAGCCTGACCATGCCCTCGGGGTGCTGGTCCCCTCTGCTGAAATCCTCGCTGCCTATTCTGACTCAAGGCTTGGACTTGAGTATGCTGCTGGGGGTTCTGCTGCTGGAATGCCTGGGACTGAGGCGGCAAGGGCCTCGGCAATGGATACTGCTGCTGCTGGACCGGAGCTGATCCTCTCACCAAAGAGCTAGAAAGGTTGGACGATGATGAACCACCCCTATTCGGGCAGGATCCAACCCTATGGTCTGCTGCTCCACAAGCCAGACACAATCTCTGTGCCCTCCGACACTCTGCCACTACATGGCCTGGTTTCCCGCAATGAGAACATTCCACTGCGGAAGACTGATTCTGCTTCTGCTGCTGAGGGTACGTCGGGGCTGAATGCTGAACCGACGTCACTGAGGCCGCTCGCCTCGGAGCTCCAATAGTCAAAGCCTTGGCTGCCGGGGCTGGGACTGAAGACTGATTCATCTGGCCGTGGGATCTCTTCCGACCTCCGGCCCTATCCACAATCCTCTGGGAGGTATACTCATGCCTCCTAGCTGCTCTTAAGACTGCATCAAAAGTCTGATGCTCAAACTGCTCAACTGCCAACAAAATCTCCATGTGAAGCCCCTGCTGGAATCGCTGGGCTCTATCATACTCGGTTGCCACCAAAGTGGGAGCAAACCGACTGAGTCTCGAAAACTCGACCGCGTATCCGTCGACCGTTCTGTCCATCTGCTTCAGATTGGTGAACCTCGTCTGTAGATCGTACCGAGCTACAGCATCAAAATACTTGGTCTGGAATCTCTCCCTGAATACTGCCCAAGCAATGAGTGCTGCTAATCCAACGGCCTGAGATGCCCACCAGCTGCGGGCAAGATCTAGCAACTGCAGGCGCACCACAGCTACCTTCTCGTTCTCTGGGGTCCTGGCTGCTTCTAGAATCACCTCTGTGTCCTGAAGCCAAGCATCTGCGGCGATCGTATCTTCACTACCGTCGAAGAAGGAAGGGTTCAAGCGCTTGAAGCTGTTGGCCGTGCTGTTACCCTGATGACCGCCTCTGGTCAAAGCATCCGTCACTGCCTGGTGCAAGGCATCTCTACGACGATCTTGGGAAGCTATCAAGGTCCTGACGAGTCCTACCAAGGTGCCATCATCAGGTTCTACAGGCTGAACTGGCTGGACTGGTGGCTCTCCGCCAGAAGGCACGACTCTGGAGGCTACTCCGGAATGCTGGGCTTGATCCCCGGGTTGCTGCTGATCTACGGGAAGTGCTCCGCCTTGCTGACCGGCAGGTCCAGGAACAATGCCGCTGAAGAAGACGACATGGGGAACAATAAGGAAGGACCATGACAGATCAACGAAACAAGCATATGATCGGGACAAGAATCCAGGGATTCAGATGATATGAGCAGAGATCAAGGGCGAATACTGATTGAGACATCTATTCGGTAAACCCTCACATATCTTGATTTACAAGACCTGCATGGGCCACCACTTAAACCATGTCACGCCCCAGAACCAGAATACTGGAGAGCGGGGGCAGACATAGCCAGCTACGTATATGAAATGGAATCCATCTCGCTATACGGTCACGGCTGTCTAGATACATGAGGGTTTACTACAAGCCAACAGTCTCCTATGGTCATAAACAAGCCTAGTGTCTCAATCACGAACAAGTAAGTAAAAGTCACAAGATGTATGATCATTAAATATACAATCATAAGGCGTCCCAAATATTACATATTCAGCTGATCATGAAGCTAGACGTTACAAAATGTTAGGACTAGCAAGAGTTTAGTCATACATGATCAACCCTAGGATCTGTCGATCATGTTACAGCCCGTAGGCAGACAGTAAGTAAGTACAATCGAGCTAAACAGGTGCTCGTCGGCTAAACGCCTCAAAAGAATATTTTTACAATAAAGTGGGAGATCAAAAATAAACCCACTCGTTGCCCTGGTTACGTCTAGTCTCCACCATCGGGCTGGAAAGTTGGTAGATCCTCTGGAGCTGTTCCGAAATCTGGCCATACAAAATCAGCTGGGTCAGACCCTAGAAAGAGCAAGTGCTACAAGGGAAGCTTCACTTAGGAACTAAAACCAGCAATTAGCACAGAAGATAATAATAAAAGTAAGAACTGGAATTAAAGAAAATACATCAGGATGATATACGAAGAGATAACCATGGGACTATTCAGATAACCAGGATACAACCCGTAAACCAAATAAGGACTGGGGTTGTAACCCTTCGTCTGAACAGAACTTGGAATTCTCACCATTTATTGGTAAAATAAATACAGGCATTCAGGTCATGCAGTAATCCGGAACAGGATCAGGACAAGACTAGACTGGTTAGACTCCATCCAATCATTTCACGGCCAAGCAAGAATTACGGCTTGATACTTTAACTAGCTAGGGTTATCACAGGCCTAGTTACTAGCAAGATGCAGTAAGATTATTCCACAGCCACAAGCCCTGCAGACCATCCAGGTTACCCAGGTCAAAAATTAGGGGTTGAATTCAGGAGGGTACCTCGTCCAGGAAACACATGTACCCTTAGGTAGCTTGAAGGGTGCAACACATGACAGTGTGCTGGAAATGTGCCCTACTCGACGGCAGGCTACAGATCACAGGCGCGCCTAGGTAACGGGATTGCCTGTAGCTGGGAGATCTCTTTATGACTAATGTATTAATCTAGTTATTAGCCTTAGTCCATTTCAGTAGGTACTCCTAACCGTGGTACTCAGGAGTCCCCTCCTAGACATGATGCAAGACAGGACTGGATTATTTGTACAAATACAAGCGCCCACGGTGTCCAGGTTATTTATACAGCTCATGTCATGTCAGGTAGCCGTCGCAACAGCTTATCAAGATATATCATGTCAGGTAATCATGTCAAGTTTACTTGTCAGGAGTGCGCCACAACGGGCCACTATCAGGTCATGTCAGGTCAATTGTCAGGAGTGCACCCCTACGGGTCACTGTCGTGTTCAGGTACATGTGCAGGGCATCATAGTGCAAGCAATCAATCAGGAGACCCAAGTTGATCTGAGGTTACAGGACATGAATTAACAGTAATAATCAAGTAATAAAACATAGAATACAGTCTATAGAAAGCCATGCGGCTCGGGCACATGCGGCCAAGGAGAGAATCCATGCGGGAGCAGCTCATACGGCTGAGGGCGGGAACAGCCCATGCGGCTAAATAGGGTCCGGCGCATGCGGCTAAGCTAGGAGGAGGGTCATATGCGGTTAGCGGGGAGAGGTGAACCCTATGTGGCTGAGGATGGACTCGGCCTCATGCGGCTAAGGATGCTGATGCATATGCGGCTAGATATATAAGGTCTTCATGCGGTCTGCAGGGAGCAAGGTCTTATGCGGCTGGACGAGCCATGCGCTTATGCGGCCAGGAGAGATGAAGGGGTGCATGCGGCTCAGTTAGGAACCCATGCGGCCAGGTCAATTCAGGAGCTTATGCGGTCAGAGGGAATACAAGTCATATGCGGCTGCAAGTGGACCAAGTTCATGCGGCTCGGATTATGCCGGGACCTATGCGGCTGGAAGAGTGGCATATGCGGTCTGCAGGGTCATGCACCTATGCGGCTGAACTCAAGTGGGGGCTCATGCGGCCAATAACTCATGCGGCTAGGGGAATCACTTGCCGTATGAAATATTCATGCGGCTAAGTCAAGTACTGTTCTTCTTCTTCATGTTTTCGAGAAGGAGAACACCATGAGAGCCAAGTTCTCAAGCTCCATAACTTCATCATCCGGAGCCCAAATCCGAACTTCCATAGGTCAAAACGGGGCAGAAAGAAATTCTCTACAACATAGAACCATCAAAACTTAGAAATAATAAGATTAAATAGATCAAAATCCAAGAATTCTAAAAATAAAGTAAACTTAGATCTACAAGAATCTAGCCATGGAAAGTAAAATTGCCGAGTACTAAAGTGAGTTAGAATGCTGTAAGGAAGAGAATGAAGTAATAAAATTGGAGTTCTTCTATGAAGCAAGTTGCACTTGTCTAGACCTCTCTCTCCTTCTCTCTTGGTAGGTGAAGAAATTAATGGAGGAAAGAAAAAGAGTAATGAAGAGAGAGAAGGAAGTTTGGATTAATAAATGGTAGTGGTGGTGGTAGGTAGGGGGTTCACCCTTGGTTCATAATGAACCAAAGAAAACCAAGCCTAGCCGAACCCAAACCAAGAATAAACCAAGCCATGAAGAAAAGCTAAGCCAGAAATCATGCAATACAAGATAAAATACATACACGTATTCCGAAATACGTAATACGAACCACAGGCATTACAAAGAGCAAGTGCCACAAAGGAGGCCACGAAATAAGAACAAAAGCCAGCATATCAGAACATAAGAAATAGAAGAAAAGTACAAGTAATAAAAGTACAGCTGGACAATAAACGACTAGGGACATGGAACCATTTCGGGAGCCAGATTACAACCCGTAAACCAAACAAGGACCGGGGTTGTAACCCTTCGCCTGAATAGCACTTGTCTCTATCCATTTATTGTTAAAGATAAGTAGAACAATCATGTACAGGAGTACCAGGTACAGGGACTTAGACGAGACTTGGACCAGGCTAGACACCATCCATTCACAAGCGGCCAAGCAAATACTACGGCTTGCTACTTAACTAACTAGGGTTATCACAAGCCTAATTACTAACAAGATGCAAGATGAGAAATTCCCAGTCCCAAGCCCTGCAGACTATCTAGTTATCCTTTCGCAGGTTGAGAGTATGGTTGGGTACATCGTCCAGGAGACGATATACCCTTAGGTGACTTAGAGGTGCAACACATGACAGTGTGCTGGAAATGTGCTCTACTCGTCGGCAAGCTACAAGTCCATTAAAGTGTCCAGATAACGAGATTGCTTATGACTGGAAATTCTCTATGTTCTAGTTTGATCTAATTATTAGCCTAATCCAATTTAGTATGAGTCCCTGGCCGTGGTGTCCAGGGAGTCACGTCCTAGACATGATGCAAGACAAGATAAGTAGATCTGCACAACGCAACAAAAAAGAACACCCACGGCGTCAGGGCAAGTCAAGTACGACCAGTTATCAAGTCGAGCCAAGTCAAGTCAAGAGTGCGCCGCAACGGCCACTATCAAGATATCAAGTTATAGGAGATTAATTACAGGTCGCTGGTTACAAGTTAAAAGACACAAGTTACAAGTGTACCACATCGAGTTACTGCCAAGATCAGAGAATGCTAGTCATAAATTAAAGACACAGAAAGTCATGTCAAGACGTGTCGGGTTAAGTCAAGTCGTGCTGTGGGCAGCAAGCTCTCAGAAAACAAAATCAGCAAGAGAAAAACCGAGAACCAAGGGGAACACCAAGGGTCAGAAGGGGAAGCCATGGCACAGGGTGTGCCACGCAAAGGGCTCGGGCAAACGGTGCCAAGAGACGCGCTCGAGAACGGTCGCAGCGCACCAAGGGGCGCGGGGAGCCAAGGGCACAGGGGCACGGAGGCCAAGCGCGCAGGGGGCGCGGGGGCCGAGCGCGCAGGGGGCGCGGGGGCCGAGCGCGCAGGGGGCGCAGGGGCCGAGCGCGCAAGGGGCGCGGGGGCCAAGCGCGCAGGGGCGCGGAGGCCAAGCGCGCAAGGGGCGCGGGGGCCAAGCGCGCAAGGGCGCGGGGCCAAGCGTGCAGGGGGCGCGGGGGCCAAGCGCGCAGGGGCGCGGGGGCCAAGCGCGCAGGGGTGCGGGGGCCAAGCGCGTAGGGGTGCGGGGGCCGAGCGCGCAGGGGCCGAGCGCGCAGGAGCGCGGGGCCAAGCGCGCAGGGGGCGGTAGCGCAAGGCAGCCAAGCGCGCGCGGGCCAGCAGCGCGCTAAAGAGCGCGCTCTGGGGAAACAGTCCGGCGCTAAACAGCGCGGCTGTAAGGGGGGGTCTTCTTCCTCAAGCTGAGAGGAAGAACACCAATGGCTTCAAAACTTTGGAACTTCACAACTTGGTCCATAAAACTCGAAATCCGGATTTTCAAGAGTCTAATTTGTGTAAAATTCGATTCTCTACAACATAGAAGCATCCAAAAAGCAAAAATCCAACTTTGGTAGATCAAATCCAAGAAATTTCGAAAATGGTAAAAACTTAGATCTAGGAGAATCCAAGCTCCAAATCCAAAAATGTCAAGTTCTAATGTTGTTCCAAATCATCTAACTAAGCTAAAAGACAAATAAAATTTGGTCTTCATGTGGTGGCAAGATGCACTTGCCTATGGGTGGGGTGTTGTGTAGAAGAAGGAAGAAGGAGTTAGGAATTAATGAGGGAAGTAATGAGGAGAGAGATGAAGAACAGTTTGGCAACTCTAGAGGGGGGTGAATAGAGTTTATATAGAAAATAACCAATTAAAAATTAACTCTTTCACGATCTATGAATAATCAGAGTAAAATGCGAAAAGTAAATGAAGAGCAAGAAAGCATACGCAAACACAGCGATTTTAACCTGGTTTCCCTCGTGGAGGACTAGTCCAGGTCTGAGAACTCTAGCTCAGGATTAAATCCACTATTTATGAAATAGTAGTTTACAACCCGTGCCTTTACTTCAGAAGAGCACGTCAACTTCTTACAGAGGATCGCAGTGGCGATTTGCTTGGAATTGTCCAAGCGACTTCTTCAACTCTTGCACAAGAATCCTAACTGAGAGATGCTGAGCACTCGAGACTTAGGAGGCTTGTGGCTAGTAGATGGGAAGGGTATGGCTTATTTGAGCTATAAGAGAGAAGAGAAGAAAAGATTGGATCATTTGAAATGAGAGAATTCATGCCCTATTTATAGTGTTTTTATAGGCAAAATTCGGCCAGAATTCGGGTAGGAAAATTCAAAAATTTGGCCGTTGGACAACTAGCAACCAGCTAACCCTAAAATTAGGGTTCCTGATTTCTAGGGGACAGAGTTCGGCCCGAACTCTGTGTGGAGGCAGAGTTCGGCCCGAACTCTGTCTCCAGAGCACAGAGTGGTTCAAAGGGGACCATTGGGCAATTTCTGGTTTGGTGGAGCTTGGGATTATTGGGTAGGTTATAGTCTAAGTTTCAAGAGCTCAGCATGACTCAGATTACATTTGTCTAGACTCAAAGAAAATATAAAATACAGGCTTGAATACGACTGAGAAGCAGAGGCTGAGCTGTTGTCTGTCTTGAGCTTAATGCAGACGTCGTGTGTCGTATTGAATTAATACAGATATTATTTAGTCAATGTTGTCAATATTTGGTTGACTGTGACTTTGTGTCAACAATCTCCCCCATATTGATAATTGGCAAAATAATATATGTATATTCAACATTCATACCTGGACACAGTTGATTATAGCAACATAGCTCCCCCATAATTGATGTCGAGCTAGAAATAATAGCTCTCCCGTAATCAGTGAACGGTGCTGAGCTAGAAGCAATAGCTCCCCCGTAAATAATGCATTGAACCTGTTGGCCTGATAAATAATATCTCCAAAAAGCACAAACAAGCACAGATATACAAAAGAAACAAATATATCCAGAATATACATAGTTCTCCCCCTTTTGGCATTTAGCAATATAGACTGCAGATGAATGAATAGCATAGAAACTGCAGTATAGACAATTAATAGTGATACAAACACACCAAGCAGAGAAGAAACAGTATATGAATAATCAAAATGAGTCACTAGCATAAAATATAAAACTACGATAAGCATAAAATGTCATCACATAGAGCCAAATGTCAAACCAGAGTGATAGAATATCCAAGTACATAAATCCAAAAACAAACTAAATAACTATAAATCAAAAAGCATCAACTAAGATCATCATCAGCAGCAGCAGATAGTAGCCAATCTCCATCACGGAGCACGAGAAGGCCCAGCAGAGTCTGAATGATCAGTGAAAGAGCGGCTGGGGTCCACGATAGCAGCATCCGGATCCAGGTACCGCATGACCCAGGGGTCGTCAATGCGATATCCAGCGCGACCAGGATCCCGCTCCATGGGAATGGGCATAGAGGGGTGCCGAGACATAGAATACCGGATATCGTGCAGCGAGTTACTGAGGGCACTCATCTGCAGCGTAGTCCGATAATCCATCTGCGTCCAGCGATCGTCCTCAAGAGCAAAATAATCCCGGAGCATAGTCTGAATAGACTCAAGAGTGGCAGGTGGAGGTGGTGCATCCTGACTGAGTGGAGAGACGTCAGGCTCCTCATCATCAGACTGCTCAGAAGTCTCAGGAGAGGCGACAACTGCCTGAAGGCGTCGTGCCTTGGACAGAAAAGCAGGAGCAGGCAAGAACTGACAGTCATGAATAGGAACGATGAACGCACGAAAAACCAGAGAAAGGTATAAAGGATAAACCAAGGCTCTTAGTTTCTTCCTGCAGTTTATCATCCAGTCCATCATTGTCCTTGGAAGATTGAAGGGGATACGATAATGAAGGTGATATAAAGCAGAGATCTCAAAGTATGTAACTTCATCGGTGGAACCAGCTTTTGGTAAGATAGTGTTGAAAATGATTCGATGAAGCTCATAGAAATATGGGTTGAGGTGCTTGGCCATAAGCTTGCGAGGACTTATGTTAGGGGCACATAATTCCTCCTTGAATCCTTCAAGAGAAGTTTCACCAACAAATTAGAATTGGCGAGCTTCCACAAGCTTATCCCAAGTATCGAGATCATGAAGTGCAAGATACTCGCCAACTCAGAAGCATCAAAAGCAATATCAATACCGGCAACCCGGGAGTAGATGTGGGTTGCATCGTGAGTCAAGTTACAATAGAACATTTGGATGGTGCTACGGTAAATGACAAAGTTTGAGGCAACTAACTCATCCAAACATAGATCACGAAACAATGATGCATATTGAGAAAAAATTGTAAAATTTATAGGATGTCCCCCGAACACCGGACGAGTCCGAAAGTTGCTAAACCACTCGTTAGAAGCGTCTAGCAACACAAACAATCGGTCGTCATATGTGGTATGATCGTGGGGACTAGGCGGATTGAACAACGGATGAATGGGTTGTTGTTCAGCTACTTGCTCAATGGGAGGAGGAGGATTCGAAGAGGAAGCACCCTCGGTTCGGATCCTCTTCCCACGATTGGGCAAGCGAGGAGCCATTTGCAAGAAATAAAAGAACTTGAAATGGAGACAAAGAAGGAGATATACCTGAAATCAACAACAAACAGTGAAAGAGAATGAGGAATGAGCCCTTCTTCTTGATTTTGATGAGCAATGGATCACTCTTGATAGAAAACTAGGGTTAGGGTTTGTAGGAAAAAGTTTGGAGAGGTGAAGGTGGTGGTAAGAATGAAGGAGAGAGATGAAAACCCAAAAATAAGATGAGGGTTTTCTTTGGTCGGAGGGAATCTGGACCGTAGGATCTAAAATGATCAAACGGCTGAGGCTGTCCCCGACGCTGGAACAATGGGACCGAACTCGGCCCGAACTCTGTTAGGGGCAGAGTTCGGCCCGAGTTCTGGATTAGTCTTCCAGAACAGAAAGATGGGCAAGGAGATAAAAAATGGTTAAGTGTTGAAAAAATAGTTAGAAATGAGGATAAAAGCTTGATAGAATCAATCAAGTAGATAGTGAGGTATACTAACATCAGAATAAACTTAGAAAATATCAAGTAGGCAATAATAAATTAAAACAAACCATATAATAAACAAGGAAATATATTATAATTCAATAGTTTGAATTTGCCATGGGTTAGCTGCAGGGGCCGGATCCCAGCTAGCGGTAGTCCTGAGGACTAGTGCACCGTGTCGCTTAGGCTTTTACGCCTTGTTGTCAGAAGGACCCTTTCGGCTTGTACCCATAGCAAGTTCATCGTAAGAGAATCATAATATAAATGATATTTACGCAGGTGAGTTTTAATTTATGACAGCTTCATCTAAAATTCCAAGTTCACGACAAAGGAAATTGAAGCGCTCTTCGGATAATGGCTTAGTAAAGAAATCTGCTAGCTGATGATCAGTGTCAATAAACTCTAAGTTAATCGTGCCATTTTGCTGATGATCACGCAAAAAGTGGTGTCTGATCTCAATGTGTTTTGTGCGTGAGTGACAGATAGGGTTCTTAGTCAAGTTAATAGCACTAGTATTATCACAGAATATAGGAATGTGCATGAAAGATAGATTATAGTCTTCAAGGGTTTGCTTCATCCACAGAATCTGTGCACAACAACGCCCAGCTGCGATGTATTCAGCTTCTGTTGTGGATAGTGCGACAGAATTCTGTTTCTTGCTAAACCAGGAGACTAAAGCCTTTCCTAATAAGTGACACGTACCGCTTGTACTTTTACGGTCGACCTTGCATCCGGCGAAGTCAGCATCAGAGTAACCAATGAGGTCAAATGATGTTGTCTTGGGATACCATAGGCCCACAGTAACCGTACCCTTAAGGTATCGAAAGATATGCTTAACCGCGGTCAAGTATGATTCCTTAGGATTTGCTAGATATCTAGCACATAGGCAAACACTAAACATGATATCGGGGCGACTAGCAGTTAAATAAAGTAAGCTGCCTATCATACCTCGATACTTACGTTGATCAACGGGTTTGCCACTCTCATCTGGTTCTAGTTTGGTTGAGGTAGCCATTGGAGTGCTGATTGGTTTGACGTTGTCAAGATCGAACTTCTTCAGCATGTCCTTTGTATACTTCGACTGACAGATGAAAGTTCCATTAGCCATTTGTTTTACTTGCAGACCAAGAAAGTAGTTGAGCTCTCCCATCATGCTCATCTCAAATTCTGTCTGCATACACTTGGCAAATTCTTGACAGAGGGTTTCATCAGTAGAACCGAAAATGATATCATCAACATAAATTTAAATCAATAGAATGGTGTCTTTAAAAGATTTTATAAACAGTGTAGTGTCAATTTTCCCTTTTGAAAAACCTTTCTCAAGCAAGAAACTGCTCAGCCTTTCATACCAAGCTCTGGGGGCTTGTTTAAGGCCATATAGCGCTTTCTTTAGCTTGAATACGTGGTCGGGAAATTTGTGATTTTCAAATCCAGGAGGTTGTTTTACATAAACTTTCTCCTTAATAAAACCATTCAAGAAAGCACTTTTCACATCCATTTGAAATAATTTGAAATTTTGATAATTAGCAAATGCACAAAGCATCCGAATGGATTCTAGTCTAGCAACAGGAGCATACGTCTCATCGTAGTCGATACCTTCCTCTTGGTTGTATCCTTGAGCTACTAGACGAGCTTTGTTGCGTGTGACTGAACCATCTTCATTCACTTTGTTTCTAAACACCTATTTAGTACCAATTATCGAGTGATTAGCCGGTCTAGGAACTAGTTCCCACATTTGGCTCCTCTCGAATTGGTTGAGTTCATCTTGCATAGCAGAAATCCAAAATTCATCATTAAAAGCTTCAGAAATGTTTTTCGGCTCAACTTGTGAAATAAAGGCAGTGCTACAATAGAGTCTCTTAGTGATGATCTGGTAGTTACTCCACGTGAAACTTCGCCTATCACTAAATTTTCTGGATGAGAAGGTTTGAAAGAAAATTTCTTACGCAAACCCTCCAGAGAATTAGTTTCGGTTGAAGTATTCATTGGAGTAGAAGTTGATGGCTCAACGTCATCATCAAGAGTACTTACTGCACTGTTATCTTCATCAAAAGTCACATTAGTTGACTCTTCCACAATTAGTGAGCGTTTATTAAAAACTCTATATCCCTTACTCTTGGCGGCATAACCAAAGAAAATACCATCGTCAGCTTTGGCATCAAATTTGCCTAAGTTGTCTTTGGTGTTAAGGATAAAACATCTACATCCAAAAACTTTAAAATAAGAAACATTGGGGGTTCTCCCAAACCAAAGCTCATAGGGTGTTTTCTTCGTAATGGGACGAATAAGCACCCTATTCAAAATGTGGCATGCTGTACTGACAGCTTCTGCCCAGAAATATTTCGGAAGTGAAAATTTATTCAACATGACTCTAGCCATATCGTCGAGAGTCCTATTCTTCCGCTCCACAACACCATTTTGTTGAGGAGTTCTTGGACAAGAAAATTCATGATCAAAACCATTTGTATTACAAAAATTTTCAAAATCATAATTTACGAATTCGCCTCCATGATCACTTCGGATTCGAGTAATCATGTAGCCTTTTTCGTTTTGAACTTTCTTTACAAAAACTTTGAAAACAGAAATAGCATCGCTCTTATTTGCGAGAAAGAAAACCCAAGTAAATCTTGAAAAATCATCAACAATAACGAATGCATAAAGCTTGCCACCAAGACTAGCTATTCTACTAGGACCAAATAAATCCATATGGAGTAGTTGTAGGGGTCTAGTAGTACTTACAGAGTTGATGGAATGAAATGAAGATTTGGTTGCCTTGTTTAATTCACATTCGGCACATACCGTGTCCTTTTTGAATATGATGTCGGGCAATCCTCTCACTAGCTTCTTGGTCGATAGCCTGGATATAGCATCCATGTTGGCATGACCAAGACGCTGGTGCCAAAGTAGTATTTCGTCTTTGTGGACATATAGACATCTTCCTGCATTGTTAGTATTTATAAAAAGATAGAAAATATAGATGTTGTCCTCTCTTTTCCCTTCAAAAGCAATGTCTCCCGTTGACCTATCATAGATGCAGCAATTGTTTTGTCCAAAGTTAATATCATATCCATGATCAGCAAGATGACTAATGCTGAGTAGGTTATGCTTTAACTCGGTCACTAGGCAGACATCATTTATTACAGGAGAAGGAGGATGACCAATGATACCATTACCTATTATGTGCCCTTTGAGATTGTTACCGAAGGATACGTATCCTTCTCTCTTCATCGATAGTGATGCAAAAAGATTTGCGTCTCCCGTCATATGTCGCGAGCATCCACTATCGAGAATCCACTTACTTTCAGTTGAGGAGGGAAGGTCCACCTATATCAAGAATAGATGTGACCTTTGGTACCCGAGTTCTTGAGGGTCCTGAAAAGTTAGTCTTTGGGAACCATGCATATATCTTTTTATCTACTAGTCTTCTAACTCTACACTGTGGTGAGATGTGTCCATGTGATCCATAGTAAGTACAGATAGCATTTTTATTCACATTAGGAGCATGAGAATGATATCTATAATGAGCAGAAGTATGATTATTAGCATGATGATGATGAGTATGCATAGAATGCTGTGGAGTGGCATGGTGATATTGTCTATGGTGATGTGGTTTATATGGCATGGCATTATGATGTTGTCTATATGGCATGATATGATGATTTTGTCTATATGGCATGACACTGTGATGTTGTCTATATGGCATGACATGATGATCTTGTCGATATGGCATGGCATGGTGATGTTGTCTATATGGCATGACATGATGATCTTGTCTATATGGCATGGCATGGTGATGATTTCTATATGTAGAGTAATGTTGGTTGTGTCCTTGTGCAGCATGATGAGTATGAGAAGTATTCTTACGTGCACGTGGTTTTTGTGTTTTATGAAAGTTAGTGTATATAAAAGCATGGTTACGTGCTTCATGAGGATGATGTGGTTGACTAGCATGAGTGGTGTTGTGCCCATGTGATTGGGTTTGAGGTTGAGCAACCTGTTTTCCCAATTTGGTTTCTAATCTCTTAGAAACAGCTTGCAGTTCATCAACCTTAATATTTAAGCCATATATTTTAGTCATTGAAACCTTGTGTCTACTCTTTTCTTCAGCAAGCAACGTGTTGAGTGTTGTGATTTCTTGTGTCTGTTGCTCAATACGTGTTTCAGCATCATGTAAGCTTAATTTAAGCTTGGATACTTCATTAGTGACATCAGTGGGTGACGTGTCTCTAACATTATCAAGAAGTAAAGAAATTCTTTGTATTTCGTCTTCAAGACTTTTGATTTTGTCCTTGGCATGTTTGTATTTACCGATGACCTTTTTGTGATCATCGAGTAAATCAGTGAAGGCATCGCCAAGTTCATCAAAAGAGAAGTCATCTAAAGTTTCGTTAGATACCTTGTTGGAAGTTACCATTAAGCACACATTTGCTGTATCTTGAGGAGAGTCATTTTCTTCCTCGGAGTCACTCGCTTCACTTTCATTCCAAATACTTGTGTTGGCATATTTCCTTGATGAGGACTTCTTGTATGGCTTCTCATGGCGGTTGCTCTTCTTCAAGAATGGACAGTCTTTTCGGACGTGTCCAGTCTTCTTGCAACCATAGCAGGTTGGCTCTTCTTTGCCGTCTTCTTGTGATTCCTTCTTCCTTCGATTGAAGTGAAGGAATTTTCTGAAGTTGCGAACCATGAGAGCTTGGTCTTCATCATCCGAGTTGTCGTCTTCGGTCTCATCGTGATCAGCCCTTCGTCGATGAGCTTTGAGTGCGATCTCCCTGGTCTTTGGAGCAGGCTCTTCGAAGTCCTTGAGGTCAAGCTCGTGAGTCATGAGCTTACCCATCAAGGTCTCCATTGACATTGTTGTGAGATCGTTTTCTTCTATGATGGCTGTCACCTTAGGGTTCCAAATCTTTGGTAGCCCTCTGAGTAGCTTGCGAATCTTCTCGTGGTTTGAGTATTGCTTGCCAAGCGAGGATAGAGGATTGATGATGTCGAGGAATCTTGTGAACATTTGAGTGATCGTCTCATTTGGCTTCATCTTGAAAGCCTCATATTCTTGAGTGAGACGGCTTATCTTAGATTCCTTGACTTGTGTGGTTCCTTCATGCGTCACTTCTAGAAGTCTCCATACTTCATGAGCAGTGGTGCATGTAGAGACCCTGTTGAACTCATTCCTGTCTATAGCACAGAATAAAGCATTAATAGCTCTAGCGTCTAGACTTGCCTGTTTCTTCTCCTCGACAGAATATTTGTCGTGTGGTTTCTCAATGAGGTCACCATCGACAACTATCCTGGCGGGCTTTTTGTAACCGTCAGTGACGACAGTCCACAGGTCAAAGTCTAGAGACTTAAGATAGAAGCTCATCCTTGTTTTCCAATATGTGTAGTTAGTTCCATCAAATAGGGGAGGCCTATGAGTGGACTGACCTTCACCATGATTGGAAATCAAGGATTATGTGGTTGCCATGGATCAGCTCTTAGGATGTTAGTCCTTGTAAAGAGAACAGAGCTCTGATACCAATTGAAGAACAGTTTGGCAACTCTAGAGGGGGGTGAATAGAGTTTATATAGAAAATAACCAATTAAAAATTAACTCTTTCACGATCTATGAATAATCAGAGTAAAATGCGGAAAGTAAATGAAGAGCAAGAAAGCATACGCAAACACAGCGATTTTAACCTGGTTTTCCTCGTGGAGGACTAGTCCAGGCCTGAGAACTCTAGCTCAGGATTAAATCTACTATTTGTGAAATAGTAGTTTACAACCCGTGCCTTTACTTCAGAAGAGCACGTCAACTTCTTACAGAGGATCGCAGTGGCGATTTGCTTGGAATTGTCCAAGCGACTTCTTCAACTCTTGCACAAGAATCCTAACTGAGAGATGCTGAGCACTCGAGACTTAGGAGGCTTGTGGCTAGTAGATGGGAAGGGTATGGCTTATTTGAGCTATAAGAGAGAAGAGAAGAGAAGATTGGATCATTTGAAATGAGAGAATTCATGCCCTATTTATAGTGTTTTTATAGGCAGAATTCGGCCAGAATACGGGTAGGAAAATTCAAAAATTTGGCCGTTGGACAACTAGCAACCAGCTAACCCTAAAATTAGGGTTCCTGATTTCTAGGGGACAGAGTTCGGCCCGAACTCTGTGTGGAGGCAGAGTTCGGCCCGAACTCTATCTCCAGAGCACAGAGTGGTTCAAAAGGGACCATTGGGCAATTTCTGGTTTGGTGGAGCTTGGGATTATTGGGTAGGTTATAGTCTAAGTTTCAAGAGCTCAGCATGACTCAGATTACATTTGTCTAGACTCAAAGAAAATGTAAAATACAGACTTGAATACGACTGAGAAGCAGAGGCTGAGCTGTTGTCTGTCTTGAGCTTAATGCAGACGTCGTGTGTCGTATTGAATTAATACAGATATTATTTAGTCAATGTTGTCAATATTTGGTTGACTGTAACTTTGTGTCAACAAGAGAATGGTTGGTGGGGATTTTAATGAGGGTGGTTGTGGTGGAATGAGGGTGGAGTATAGGTTAAAGTGTTCCATTGGGTTTAAAAATCAAACCAACCCAACTAAAATCGAGCCGAGCCGAAACCAAAATACGAGAAAAACCCAAAATTCCGCAAGTCGAGAAAAATAAAATACATGCCAAAATCCAACTACGAGTATAATTACGAAATACAGGAAATGAGGGTGACAACAATTCACAGCAAACGAGATGTCCGGTCTAGTACATTGGGCCAAGTACAATAAAGTGCCTATTGCACCCATATAAGAGCACTCATGACTCAATATCTCTTCGTCGTCCTCCTTTGGACGGAATGGGTCCTTAGTAATGTCTAGAGAGCGGACGATCATGGGAG
Organism: Iris pallida; assembly: GCA_029216955.1. Classification (NCBI taxonomy): domain Eukaryota; kingdom Viridiplantae; phylum Streptophyta; class Magnoliopsida; order Asparagales; family Iridaceae; genus Iris; species Iris pallida. The sequence continues at coordinate 9,800,769 of JANAVB010018993.1, forward strand.
TAGCGGATGGCTTAACGTCAAAATGACTAAAGCGTCTCAACACCTTTTGGGTGTAGTTCGCTTGATGGACAAGAATTCTATCTTTACGGTGCTCGATCTGCAGGCCGAGGCAAAATCGTGTCTTTCCAAGATCCTTCATCTCGAATTCCCTCTTCAGGATATCAGCAGTTTCTGACAAGTCTTTTTTGGTTCCTATGAGATTCATGTCATCTACATAGAACGCGATGATTGCATATCCTGAAGTAGATTTCTTTATGAACACACATGGGCAAAGTTCGTTATTAATGTATCCCAAACCGATCAAGTATTCGCTTAGGCGGTTATACCACATTCGTCCGGATTGTTTCAATCCATATAGCGAACGCCTCAGTCTAATCGAGAACGCGTTCCGTGGTCGGGAACTACTTGATTCAGGCATCTTTAGTCCTTCAGGGACTCTCATGTATATCTCTGTGTCCAGATCCCCGTAGAGATAGGCTGTGACCACATCCATGAGCTGCATATTCAGTTTTTCGGAAACTACTAAACTGATTAAGTAGCGGAACGTTATGACGTCCATTACGGGAGAATATGTCTCCTCGTAATCTATTCCAGGGCGTTGTGAGAAGCCTTGCGCCACAAGGCGAGCCTTGTATCGCACAATCTCATTATTTTCATTACGCTTTCTTAGAAAAACCCATTTGTGACCAACTGGTTTAATATTGGGTGGAGTTGGAGCTACAGGTCCAAACACGCTTCTTTTCGCTAAGGAATCTAATTCAGCCTGGATTGCTTGTTTCCATTGTGGCCAGTCCGTTCATCGTTGACACTCGACAACGATGCGAGGTTCCATGTCATCATTGCTCATAATGTCAGTGGCCACTGAGTATATGAACACATCATCGATGACAGTTTCGTTTTGCTTCAAAATATCGTCTAAGCTAGCGTACTTGCCGGATATTTCGAGGTTATCGGCATGATTAGGAATAGGTGTTTCATCGGGAACATGCTCTTCTAATACATCGCCGTGATCCTTAATGATCTCATGTGGCAAAACGCTTTTAACAAGATTTCTCCGCTTCCGGGACAGAACATCTTTGGAACCAACCGATCTTCCCTTCTTTTTGGGAATAGCGGCGGACTGGACGGCCGATGGCAGCGTCCTTTGCTCGGCGGGTTCGACTGGAGCAACATGTTTCACAGGAACATGGCGTCTCTCAGGGACGTCTATCCTTGCAGGCACATTTGCAGCAGGTATAATTGATCTCGTGACTTTTGCTAGGTCGCTAAATGCGTCTGGCATTTGATTTGTAATATCTTGCAGACCTAGAATCCTCTGCACTTCCTTATCACTATGTGCAGAGGGGGGATCATGATGAGCAAAAGCGGGCACATGCCACGCTAATTCACGTCGTTCCTCATCAATGTTAGCGTGCATTTCTCCCCCTAACGACGGGAAGATTGCCTCATCAAAGTCACAATCCGCGTGTCTCGCGGTAAAGATATCGCCTGTCAAGGGCTCTAAATAGCGAATGATGGACGGGGAATTATAACCGACATATATTCCCCGTCGCTTCTGAGGTCCAAATTTTGAACGCCTTATCGGCTCAATTGGAACATTGACTAGGCACCCAAACAAGCGTAAATGTGAGATGTCAGGCTCACATCCAGTAACTAGCTGGTACGCAGAAAGTGGTTGGGTGGCCATGGGCCTCAGACGAACCAAATTTGCAGCGTGAAAAATTGCGTAGCCCCATACAGATAGTGGGAGTTTGGTGCGCATAACCAAGGTCCGTGCTATCACTTGCAGTCGCTTTATAAAAGCTTCCGCTAGGCCATTTTGGGTATGAACATACGCAACAGGTTGTTCAAGATTTATTCCCAAAGTCATGCAATAGTCATCGAAAGTCTTCGATGTAAACTCCGCAGCATTATCAAGTCAAATAGACTTTATCGGATAATCCGGATGGTGAGCCCTTAACTTAATGATCTGGGCGAGGAGTTTAGGAAACGCTGCATTTCGGGTGGACAACAACACTACGTGTGACCATCTAGTCGATGCATCAACCAAAACCATGAAGTATTTAAATGGTCCGCATGTTGGTTGGATTGGTCCACAAATATCTCCATGAATTCCTTCAAGGAATTGAGAAACCAATCTCGTAGGTTTCACATGGAGCGGCTTGAGATTCGTCTTCCCAATCGAGAAAGCTTGGCAAAGGCTTTTCAGATTTATAACGAAATTCTTTCCTCCAAGAGGATGCCCATGCGATGCATTTATAGTGCGAAGCATCGTATTTTGACCCGGATGACCCAGCCGGTCATGCCATAGCATAAAAATGCTCTCATCAACTGGCGCTCGGCGAATGATGAGATTACTCTCGATGTGTTGTATCGTAGTGAGATACAAACCACTTGAAAGACTTTTCAACTTGTCCATGATACGCTTTTGGCCGTACTGAGTGGAGGTAATGAAAAGATACTCGAAGCCATGTTCTCGAGCAGTTTCAACATGAAATCCGTTTTCTCGAATATCCTTAAAACTCAGTAAGGTACGACTGGACCTTGGAGAATATAAGGCCTCTGATACTTCAACGGGAGTACCATTGGACAACGAAAAACGGGCTTTGCCAAAACCTTGAACAAGGGTTGAGGGTCCCGAAATGGTTGTCACTGAGGTTACTTTAAGCGTATAGGAGATAAAGTATGATTTATCTCTCAAGATAGTGTGAGTCGTTCCACTATCAACCAGACAATCTACTGCCCCGTGGTCCATGCCTATAAGTAAAGAAAATTAAAGTTTGTCACACGTTTGAGGAAAGTGCTCGAAATAGAACTTTAATTTATCGAGAAAACAGAAAATACAAACCACCAAAAGTTTCATGACTTAAATCAAATATAGAGAGAAAATGGAGATTCATTCTTCCATTTCTGCTATAAAATCGGGGGTCTCAAGATTTAGATTTTCGCACTCGTTGACCAGATTTGCTTCGACCCGACGCCCCTTGTGATAGTTATCAACTTCTTGGGAGGTTGTCCTGCAAGACCGTTGCATATGACCATAAGCACCACATTTGTAGCAGAGAGTAGGCGCTTGGCCTTCCACTCTCGCTTTGGGATGACTGGCCCGTTGGTTCTTACCATGAGACTGTCTAGGAGTCAAAGGTCCTTGGTTCTTGTTAGAACCTCGCCTTGGGTGACGAGACTTAAACTCGCCTCTGTTCCTTGGCTGGGACGACTGGCCCTTGTCTCGTTTCCACCGTAGATTTGGTCCACGGAGAGCATTTGCATTAGGCATTGGAATTGCCTTTGTTCTAGCAGGACGAGAATTGTTGTTTCTCATTAAAATGAGACTGTTCTTCTCGTCTAGTAAAAGCTGGGTGATGAGCTCGGAAAACTTGGTGAACTTAGACTGACGGTATTGCTTCTGGAGCAAGTTGTCAGTGGAAGGAAATGTGGTGTATGTTTTCTCCAATAGATCACTGTCGGTAATATCTCACCGCAGTATTGGAGAAGTGATCGAATCCTGCAGATTTTATTGTTGTAATCAGTTACACTCTTGAAGTCTTGGAAACGCAGGTTTAACCAGTCATGGCGCGCTTCAGGCAGCCATATGGTCTTCTGGTGGTCGAAGCGCTCTTTCAGAGAGTCCCATAGCGTCTTCGGCGAGGAGATTTCAATGAACTCCGCCTTCATGGCGTCAGATAAATACCTGCGGAATAGAATCATCGCTTTGGCGTTCATTGAGCGAGTGACTTCCACTTCACGCTCTTCCTCGTTATAGATGACGTCCAAGAGGCCCTATGCATCTAGATGGTTCTGGATGTCTTGCGTCTAGTCCAAGTAGTTCTTGCCAGAGGCTTCAAGGATGGAAAAATCAATCTTGATCGACATTTTTCTACAACAGGAGAAAAATTCTTGATCAGTCAACATATAAAACGACAGGTTTATATGGATTTGGTTTGTATAAGCAACAACAAACAATCGTAAATAAAACCAACGGTTTTGAAAAAACAATTTTTGTTTTTTTAAAAAAAATTTCTTATATCGATCGACGGGCCGATATAGAGAGTTCAATTAGTTTCTTGTAAAAATGCATAATTATAAATACAATTTGAGCAAAAAAAATATTCGGTCAACCCCTTTCAGTAGCTCTACATGAATATGACCAGGCAGAAAAATGAGGGAGGAGGGTCACCGAGGACCTCTTAAGAACCAAGTCCCAAGTTCTTTCTGACATCATACCCAAATAAGTAAGCCTATTCGGAGAGACTTCGTAAAAAAAATTTCAAATGTAAGAATAAATAAAAAATTTCAAGAAATTCACACTATTTGCGAACTGTGCAAAATAGGTGACAATTTAGTGCGTGCTCAAAATGAGCGTTGCCTTTGAAAAATTATTAGCCAAAAAAATTATTTTGGAAGGCCCAAATTTGGCGGTGCCAGAATTTGTTTATGTAGGCAAGACAATTTTTCAAGATTTTTCGTTATTACGTTAAAAAAAAACGTACAACATAAACAGGCAATAACACACAAAAGAATTGGTGCCTAAGCAAGCGGCACCAAAAAAAATGTCAACTATTTTTCCGACGTCTAATGAAGCGATGCCAAAAAAATAGCGAGAAAAAAATACAATTTTACTACCCATCTGTTACAATAATTCACTGAGTAACATAAAGAAAAAAAAAATGCTACTGAGGTGCTCGGCAGGGCGCAGATGGCACTGAGGTGCTCGCCGGGGCTCTCCAAATCCATCATTACCAAAAAAAAATGTTAGCATTTAAATTTTCTTCGTCAACATGAAAAAAAATTCAAAAAAAAATTATTTTTTAAGAAAAAAAAACTAACAAATATTTTGTTGGGATAAGTACTATTTAAACAAAAAAAATTCTGAAATTGTCAGTTTAAAAAATTTCAGAAAAATGTCTTTTACCAAAATATATACAGCAGAATATTTGATAAACACGCCAAAGTATATTTTGATAAAAAAAATTTTGAACAAAATATTGTGTTTTACCAAAGTATATTTTCGTAACAAAATTTTTGTAACAAAATATATTGCTGTAACAAAATATATTTGATAAAAAAAATTTACTCGTATATATTTTTCAAAAAAAAAATTTTAGTATATATTACGAAAGCTTCTACTACTCTTAAAAATCACACACTTCATTTCTTAAACAGTAAGTATGTCCAAATTCATGTTGGGAACGGAATTCGGATGAAAAATAAATTTCGTGACGACTGAAATAAGTCGGAAACATCATGCAATACACAATCGAACCATTCGTAAACATAGAATTTTTATGTGAACCATGAAGAGTCTAAGTAGAAGACGAAAAATTCACTAGACGAATAGAAGAGAAAAAAAATCACTCAACTACAATTTCTCCTACCGATCTCAGAAACTTAGAAAATGGACCAACCACAACTACTCAAAATGAAGAGTATATTAACAAAAATTTTTTTACCTTTCTTACCTTATGGTGGAAGAAAGTGAGAAAATGATCGGTACGTCGGGTCTCCGGCGTTGCACGAGCAAGGTGCTGATAACGTGTTGTGTGGACAATTAGCTCAACCTCTCAATGTATATTAATATATCTCAATGTGTCTCTACAAGCCATCCCAACCTCTCTTTATATAGGGAGAGAGAGGTTGGGAGTTACAAAGTGAAAAGTCACTTGGGAGTTACAAAGGTGAAGAGTCACTTGGGAACATGAAGGATTACCATGAGTTACAACAAAAGGGATATTTTTGTATTCTAAAAATACGAGAGTATCTTTTTAGTTTTTAAAATAGTAGAAATATAGTTAGTTTTTATATTTTAAAAATGAACATTTACAAAAAAATTAATCAAACTTTTAACTTGCTTGCATTTATTATGTTTTGGACTATCATCCAAGTTGCTACTGAACATGAACACGAGCATATTGATTACAAACAAATTTAAAATACAATTTTTTTAGGTTTTTTAAACTTAATATATTTGATTTTTTTTTTTTCATTTAATTAACCATCACATGTAAAACATGTTCTTCCTTTTCACACACGAGCATCAATGTGTGCATTCGTGCATGCAAAGTGCCTGCACGAGCATGGATGACATGGCAGTGGTTGCACGAGAATGATACTCGCAGACCACTTTGTCAATGCCACATATGTTACTTCTAAACAAATAATATCTACTTTTTTATATTCTTTAGAAAGGAAGTTGCTAAAAATCACACATACAATGATATAGTCGGCGGTCTAGCTAGTAGACAACTCTCCTCTGCTAAGACAACCAATATGATTTCATCAAAGATTGGGGTTACTAATGATTTTCTATGACTGGTTCACAATATGAGTCAAGGAATAACAAAAATTAGTTTCGGATAGGACAATCCATTCTTTTCTTCGGATCGATGCTACGAGTTGGTTCACCCCAAAAAATGAAAGGTATCCTATGTTATTTTCCAATTAATGTTTGTTTCGTTTTGCAATTATTATTGATTAGAAGGGTGACAACAATCCCAAGTTCAATTATTTGGTTGTATGCATTGATTGTATGGTGTCGTAGCAACAACAATTGTATTACACTAGGAACCAACTGCAATTTGCAATCCTTAATTAGAATGAGCAGGCTACTTCGCAGCAGTTGATTGAAAAAGAAAGTTTGTTGAAAACTTCCTCTAAATAAAATAATTAATTTAGTTTCAGAAGTAAAGTTGTAACGCACTACTTCTACAAACAAGAACCCGCACAAATATATATATATATATATATATATATATATATATATATATATATATATATATATATATATATACACACACACGTGCAATTGCACGGTTTTCAAAAATTTTATTATTAAACTTCATTTTATGCAGGCATTTACAGCTTTGACATGCATATATACATGCAGGACCGGTCCGAAGGATTGGGTTGTCCTGTCCTGGAGCTAATTTTGGTTGTCCCTTGACTCTTATTGTCAGCTGGTCCTGGTGGTCATCCGTGACCCTGACCTTGGGTGTGATCATGTTGAGCCTGCGGGGTTGCCCTAGCAGAGGGAGATTATCCAAGTCCTAAGTCTTGTCCGGCTTACCCCAGAGCTGGTCCTGTATACATGACTTTAAAATTTAAATTTTTACTTCTATTTATTTGGAAATAATTATTGTTGTTGTGACGAGCCGTTGTAGCTAAACAGCAAAAAATTTGTATTGGAGAAACAATAAAACAAATTTAGTCATTAAATTGTAAGATTATATTTAAAATGTGGGGGGTTGGCTTTCAAACAGAGGACGTACTTGCAAATGTTTGAGAAAGTGAAGAGACAAGAGAATAGTCAAAATTTTCTCAAGAAGAGGTGATCTAGAGTCGAATGGATGGATATATTGCCATACTGTTCATTCCATGATTGTGTTAACGATGGATGAATATCAATAAATGTTGAGCCTCTCCTCCGAACTGCAGGGTTCGCCTCTCCGCCGATTCCTAGGATGTTGCTATTAGCAAAATCCTAGGTTTTGCCTCTTCTCCGACACCCATCTCCGCTGCTCCCCCGCCTCCCTCCCCTTCCTCTCCGCCTCCCCCCCTCCTTCCTCCCTTCCTTCTGCCCCCTCTCTCCTTTGGCTCCGCCTCCTTCCAAAACCACTTCGTCCAGCGCTCGGCAATATATTGTCGGCCTGGTCTCCCATCTCCGCTGTCCCTCCGCCTCCCTCCCCTTCCCCTCCGCCTCCCCCCTCCTTCCTTCCTCCTTTCCACCCCCTCTCTCCTCTGGCTCCGCCCCCTTCCGAAACCACTACGTCCAGCGCTCGGCAATATATTGTCGGCCTGGTCTCCCATCTCCGTCCCCCTTCCGGAACCACTACGTCCAGCGCTCGGCAATATATTTGTCGGCCTGGTCTCCCATCTCCGTTGTCCCCCGCCTCCCTCCCCTTCCTCTCAGCCTCCCCCCCTCCTTCCTCCGTCCCTTCCACCCCCCCCCCCCCCCCCCCCCCCTCCTTTGGCTCCGCCCCCCTTCCGAAACCAGTATACCCCAGCGCTCGGCAATATATTTGTCGGCCTGGTCTCCCATCTATGGCCTCATATAGAGAGGTCGTCGAGAAGATGGCTTCTCTCTTCTCCCTCCAAGGACCTGCGGACGTGATCCCGTTGACGGCCAGAGAGAGCGTGGTAGCTCCCCACTGGGACTCCACCATGGCTGTTAAGCCTTATTCCGTCAGAGTTTTCCCGAAAACAACTATGGCTTCTATTCTCACTAAACTCTGGAAAACTAAGAATCCTGTTCATGTTTCGGATCTTGACATCGGAGCAGGGACTTTCCTGGCTAGACTGGAATCCCCGGAGGAAGTGTCACGTGTCCTCCTAGAAGCCCCGTGGAGTATCAATGAGGAACTGCTTGCTATAGAAAAGTGCGATCCTGGGAAGCTCCCTGAGGAGTACACCTTTCATATGGCAGATCTTTGGGTTCAACTGCATAAGATCCCACCGAAGTTCCTGAATAGAAAGGCTATCACCAGGATTGCGGAGGCGCTGGGCTCCCCAAGACGGTTCTCTGAAGCAGACGAGCGACAATGGACCACCTTCGCTCGCATTAAAATTCTCATAGATATATCTAAGCCTTTGAAGAGAAGTATCCCCACGACGATGGATGGTTTTGATGTGGAAAAGGTGGATGTCCGGTATGAGAGATTGCCTCGCCTGTGTAACTTATGCGCTAGATTGGGTCATTCATACAATATTTGTCCAGAGCGGAATACCTTTGAAGCTCTAATTGGAGATGACTGGACCGAGGATGAGAAGACCAGGCTTCGTGATCTCCTCCAACCCAGAGTTAAAGATGCGGATTACCGTGCTAAAGCCCTTAGAGTATTCCCCCGTAGAGGAGCACCTCCATCCAGTGGGGCTAACATTGGTCGAACGACAACACCTTGCTCGCCTAACAACTCAGGGCACTCTCAAGATGACTCCTTCCCTCCTCCTAACAATCTGTACCCCGTGCCTTCTTCTCCTACCAACCAATTGGTTAAGTACTCCCCACCCCATAGGAGGACCCCTCCCTTACATCCACCTGTCAACGAAAGGGATGGTTCTGATGGTCCTGAAGCGAACAGTAGTCCTTCGAGACATTCAATGGAGGACTCAACCAAGATTGATGAAGTTCCCATTCATACATCCCCTATGGAAGGCTCTGTGATCCCCATACCATTTCAATCCAAAGATCTGCAGGGTGAAGGTATGGAAGTTGATGAGACACATGTTATGAGGGGAAAGTTCAAGGTGGCAGCTGTGAGCATGACCAACGAGATGGAGCAGCCACAGAGTGGTAGGCCTGCTATGGAGTCTCGGCTTTGTGTGCAGGAAGTTCACCCTCCTGACCCCCACATTATCTCCTATAAATCTGGAGCTATCTATCGTCCCAGCTCTCATAGCAAAACTTCTTGGAAAAGAAGAGCGCGCAAAGAGGGCGCTGTGAAGACTTCATCCCAGGAGAGAACGCTCGGCTCGAATAAAAGAGGCTCTTCCCCTCTGATGAACCCGAACAACACCAAGAAGTTTCGTTTATCCGACATCAATCAAACATCCATTGTGAAGGTCGTGGCGGCTGACCTGAATCAGCCGCAAGGACCATGTTAATCCTATCCTAGAACTGTCGAGGGGTGAGGAATGCCTCGACAGTCCAGACTCTCCGTTCATTCCTCTCCGCCACCCGCCCATCCATCTTCTTCCTCTCCGAAATCATTTCCCCTCCCACCCACACTGAACACACTCTCCCACGTCTTGGCTTTGATAACTTCTTCTCCGTTCACCCGACCGAACATTCATGTGGTATGTGGCTGGGATGGGACAACAGCATCTCAGCTAAGGTCTCGTATCATTCTCAGAATCTTATCCTCCTTTGTATTGAAAGTTTGAATGATTTGCCAGCATGGAATCTACTGTGTATCTACGGGTGTCCCAAGAAGCATGAGCGACCCAAACTCTGGGATCAAATTAAATGCATGACCGACTTGTTTGATGTTCCCTGGTGCTGTATAGGGTACTTCAATGCTACTTTGGTGCCGGAAGAGAAGCAAGGGGGAAGTAGTTTTGATTTTCGCGCAGTTGAAGCTTTTAGACAAATGTTGGATCATTGTGGGTTGATTGACCTCGGCTGCAGTGGTCCAGCCTACACATGGTCCAATCATATCATAGAAGATCTACTAATCATATCCGGGATAGACTGGACAGAGCAGTGGCTTCTCCTCACTGGTGCTGTATGTTCCCGAATGCATCAGTCACCACTCTTCCGCGCATCAACAGTGACCATGTACCTATTCTTCTCAACACGTGCAAGAAACAACGGCGACTGAATCGTCCAAAGAGATTTGAAGCCCATTGGATGTCAGACAAGGACTTCTCTGAAGTGTTCGAACAAGCTTGGTAGGTCTCTAATGCTCAGAGAAATGTTCCACTGGGCCACAAACTACGACAAACGCTCATGAAGATGCATCAATGGAGTCGTTCCTCATTCGGTAACATCAAATCCCGTCTTGACTCTCTACACAAACGTCTTTCTCTTATTCAAGCTGATACAGTTACCGATGCATCGCTCTCCGAGGAGCGAGGGATCACTGCAGAGATTAATGAGTTGCAGGCAATCAATGAAGCTTACTGGTGCCAGAGATCCAGATGTAGATGGATAAAGGAAGGCGACGAGAATACCAAATATTTTCACACAAAAGCGACCCTCCGTAGACGTCACAATGAAATCCGTGCGCTGTTGGACAAAGACGGGCGTTGGGTATATGATCACGCTGCTATTGCCTCTACGCTTATTCAACATTTTCAATCCATCGTGGGTGCCGACGAATCTGAGCCTATGGACCCATCGGCCTTTGTTCCGTGTGAGGTTATTACTGAAGATGAAAATTCCTCCTTGAGCGCCATCCCACTGTCCGAGGAGATTCGAGCCACCATCCAAAGTATGGGTGCGTTGAAAGCTCCGGGCCCTGACGGATTCCCGGCTATTGTTTACCAAAAATATTGGTCGATCTTGGGCGAGGAACTGACTAACATGGTTCAGGCGTTCTTCAACGAGTCTCGACTCCCCCCTGGACTGAATCACACGCATATAGTTTTGATTCCTAAGAAAAGGAACCCCTTGACGTCGGCGGACTATCGGCCCATTGCTCTTTGTAATGTCACATACAAGGTCATCTCAAAAATCCTGACAAATCGATTAAAGCCACTGCTCAACAAGTTGATCTCTCCTAATCAGAACGCGTTCATACCTGGAAGACAAATCTCTGATAATATCATCATTGCGAAGGAAATTATTCATCATATGAAGCACCTTCCAAGGAAGAAGAATTCATTTGCATTAAAAGTAGACATGTCCAAAGCCTATGACAGGCTCTCTTGGACCTTCATTCGACAAGTCCTTCACGGTATGGGCATTCGGGGGAGATCGAACGAGCTGATCATGAAATGTATTGAGTCGCCGTCTTACTCTGTTATTGTGAATGGTGCTCCAGAAGGATTCTTCATTCCCAAAAGAGGTATACGATAAGGATGTCCATTGTCCCCTTTCGTATATGTCTTATGCTCAGAAGTTCTTACCTGCCTATTCAAAAAATCTGAAAGGGATCATTTGTTCCAAGGAGTTCGACTCACCAGATATGCACCCTCTATTTCTCATCTGCCTTTTGCTGATGATATAATAATTTTTGGATATGCTTCACTTGCATCGCTGGATGCTGTCCATAACATTCTCCAGATTTATTCGAAGTGGTCGGGCCAGAAAATCAACTTTGACAAATCTAGTATCCACTTCAGTAGAATGGTCTCGTCGACTGAGAGAGAATCATTAGTGTCTTCCTTACATTTTGCTTTCATGAAGGAGGATGAGTATTATCTAGGCCACCCTCTTCTTGCAACTCGTAGTAGTAACAGCTCTTCCGGCCTCATTGACAAATGCACTACTCAATTGCAAGGGTGGAAATCCAAGCTATTATCGCACGCCGGGCGTACCACACTCATTAAAGCTACTCTGGGCTCGATCCATGTTTACTATATGTCGATAAACCTGATACCAAATGCCACATGTCTGAAATTGACTAGGCAGCAGCGTAATTTCTGGTGGGGGCATGATATGGAGGAGAAGAAGATGCACTTTTTAAAATGAAAATCATTTGTCTCCCCAACCAGGGAAGGAGGCCTCGGCATACGAAATCTCAGATGGGTGAATAATGCTCTGGTGGGTAAACTCCTCTGGAGATTCCTATCGAATCCGGATTTATTGTGGGTTCGGCTGCTTCGTGGGGTATATCTGCATGATCGTAACTTCTGGAATGCGACTCGGTCGAGAAGGTCCTCACCTACTTGGACAAGCATCCTGGCGTTACGCCAGCATATGAAGGAGGGCCTATGTTGGAAAGTTAACGGAGGTTGGACGAGAATCATCGACGAACCATGGATCCCTTCCCTCCCTGGGTTCTGAATCACCAAATGTTGCATTCCCCCAGATGGGCCACAGTTCGTTCGCGAACTGAGAAATCAGCATGACAGCTCCTGGAATATGCCGTTGATAGAAAGTCTCTTTTTCCCACTGGAAGCAGCAGCCATATCGTGCATACGCGTCCTCGACGTGGAAGGCCCGGACGAACTCCTGTGGACGAAGGCTAAGAATGGTAAATTCACTCCAAAATCTCTATACGAGCATTTCCGTCGTAGTGAGCCCAACACGGCGCGGTCGGGAGAGGGCCAACCTGTTTGGCGTCATCTCTGGAAGCTGAGGAATGTGGCTCCTCGGGTCCGATTATTTGTATGGCGTCTCCTCCATAACTCACTTCCGTTGTTCACAGCCTTGAACAAGCGGATACCTGCTATTAACAACAAATGCCCGTTTTGTCTTGAGCTTGAGGAAGATGAGAATCACTTGTTCCTGCACTGCCAAGTGGCCAGAGCGGTATGGTTTGCGAGCAGCGTAGGTCTTCGTATTGATCCCGACATGAGCATCCGTAGGCTTCTGGAAAATTGGTTGAAGGACAAGCAATCTGAAGATGTGGTCCGATTGGGAGCCAACATTATTTGGGCCATCTGGAAGGCTCGCTGCAATTGTATCTTCAATAACAAAGCTCCCAATATAATGAATATAGTGTAACAAGCTGAATGCATGCACAGAACTTATGCTGGCCTACACAACCCCCAAGCGGAGCAACTGCCGGACATTTATCAATTTAAGGAGAACACAAAGTGGATCCCTCTGCCATCGGGGTTTGTCAAAATTAATGTTGACGGTGCGGTATCATCTTCTCGTCTGGCCGTTGCTGCAGTCGCTAGAGATGACAAGGGAGGATTCATTGCAGCCAATTCAGTTGTCCTGGAAGACTTACACACATATGGTGATGATCGAGCGTTATTAGCTGAGATTCTAGCGGTTCGCCAAGGAGCTTTTTTTGCTAGCAAATTGCAGGCAGGTGATATGATTATCGAGGGAGATTCCTTCATTGCCCACAGAATATTCAATGGGGATGACAATCTCATCCCATGGAGACTCAAAGATCAAGTTCAGAGCTCCCGGGGAGAGATCCGCGGGCTGAACATTAGTGTGCGGTTCGACTTCACCCGTAGGGAAGGGAACATGGTTGTCCACTCATTAGCAGCTCATTCTTTGCACAACGATTCTAGTTATGAGGAGCACATTATTCCTGATTGTATTTCTCATTTTATAGCAACTGAGGCTATCGCCCCAAGTTGAGAGCAATAAAATTTTTGTTTTCCTCAAAAAATAAAAATAAATGTTGTTAGTGTCATTAAATCTTTTAATAGAATATTAAAATTAACACCTGCATTTTTAGAAAATGTTAAAAAACATCATAATAAGAGTTGATGAGTAAATCAAATTATTTTGACAAAAAAAAAAATCTAGGTAGTAGTAATGTAAAGAAGGTTCCTTTAGAAGTTCCAAATTTTCTAGAGAGAATCTATGCATCAAAACTAGAAGTAAATACACATCAAAATCCAAATAAAAAACTAACTAACTAAATTAATCAAACCATGTTTAAAATGCCAACATCCAATAAAAGTTTGTCGATAGACTAACATAATTGGAATCAACATCACAGGTCAGTAAGATATTTCATTAAATTATCTAGCTACTTTTCATCATAAATAATAAAAACAACACGAAATTAAAATATTTACTTGCATTTACCCAATGATAAAAGTTGAGTACCAATCTCTTTCTTAAACATGTTGATGAATTGCTTATAAATTCAGATAGATAGCGTATTTTATCTCTAATTTTTCCCAGGAAAAAAATTAATAATATAAAGCATGACAGTAACTTGGAAACAGTTGGTCAAAACGTATTCTAGAAGGGTGTATCTACAAAATACAGGGAAACAGAGGGTGGCCCACATGACATGATAGGCGGGAGCCACAACCGCCACGGAATGACATGGATGGGGGCGGCGGGCTCCAACAGCGTACGGCAACCATGTTCTGTGCTTGTTGGCGCTACAAGAGTTGTGCAGCGTGGCCCTATCCGGGTGAGAGCAATGCTATGCCTACAACCAAATTCTTACCACCTCTTTACTTCCGCCACGTGTCGAATTTCGATTGGAGAAGAGTAAGTGGTGGGGTCGGGTGGAGCCCATGTAGCAAGGGGGGTGTGAGGGGTGGTGGGATCCGGTGGGACCCATGTGTAAGGGGTTGGTGAGTGAAGTTGTAAAAAGGTTGTAAGAATTTGGTAGTAAACTTAGCATTATTGATCCGGGTGACGGTCCTGGATAGCTGGGATGGTGACGTGGCTGGGCCTTGGGGGCCCACTGGAATATGTGACGAAGAGATTCTGTCACTTTTGTAGTAAAAGACAATTTTACCCCTAATGATGGGACTGAAGTAACTCAAGGATTAACCCTCCAACCAGGGGGTAGTTTGTCATTATAGGTGAGCTTTTGAAATAGAAATTAAACAAAAACTCTATAAAAAAACATTGAAGTTCGAATTTATTACGTCATCCTAAAAGACATAAATTTCTTATATATATATATATATATATATATATATATATATATATATATATATATATATATATATATATATTTATGTCTAACGAAGGATACCTGCTGATTTTTTTGTGACGAATTCTGCCTTTCAGTGACGAAAATAATTTTCTATGACAAATTCGAACTTTTAGTGACAAAAATAGGCTTTTGCTAATATTTTTTGTTTACATTTTTCATAATCTCGGAAACACATTTTTGGAAAAAGAAAAAACAAAATTTACGCCCTTAAGAATGGCGTAAATTGCACAATTTTTTTGAAAAAAAGTTTTACGCGCTTTGGGAGGACGTAAATTGTTAAAACTAACAATATGGTATCTGAAATTTTATAAAATCTTTGTGCTTTTTATACAACAAAATCGAACTTCTATGATTTCTATACAACTTTTTAAAAATTAAATTGGAGTATTTCTCTCTCTCTCTTTAAAAGTATTTCTGGTTCATATTGTTATAAACCAAAAATCGTGGATGATGTGGGAAGCTTACAGGCCCAGCCCATGATGCAAAGGCCTCCTTGAGTTGGCTCTAGACCAACATGAATAGAGCTTGGGAACGCGGTCTCCTTGGTTCACTTATCCTGTCAACGCGTCGCACTAAGGAGAATCAAGGAATTGGTGCGGGCTAGGTGGAGCAGTTCCATAATTTCCTTCAGTTTGTACACACTAGATGTTTGTTGAAATGGTTGAGTAGATTAAAATTGGTTACATTTTTTAGAGGGTGTTCTTTTTCACAAACTCTTCTTGAGAATGACCGCTGTGCTACTTGTTCTCCTTTGACGCGGTGCCACGTGTCCCTTTTTCATTGATCGAGTTCCTCTCTCAAATTCACTCTCTCTTAACATCAGCCGTACGACCAAAGAAAGGAGAACACGTAGTACCGTGATTTAAAATGCAGTTCTTCCTATTGATGTGTTCTTTTTTTTTTTTTTCCACTTACAAGTGTCACTCTATTTTATTTATAAGTGAACTTACAAAACATGTTTTTTTTCCCACTTTTTAGTGATTTTTTATTAGAGGTGATTTTTGTTTTTTTTTCCCACTTTAAGTGTGTGTTTTTTTTTCCACTTTTAAGTGGCACCAACAAAACCCCCTTTGTGGTGCCAACACGGTGCCACTTGTCCCCCCTTCGCGGTGCCATGTGTTTCCACTCCATTGGTCGGGTTCCTCCTGCAAACTCATTCCCTCTTAACATCAGTTGCATGGATCCAACCAAAGAAGAGGGAACACATGGTACCGCGGTTTAAAATACAGTTCTCCCCGAAGACATGTTCGTTCTTTTTTCACTTATAATTGTCACTCCATTTCATTTATAAGTGTACTTACAAAACATTTTTTTTTTTTTACTTTTAAGTGAATTTTTTTTACTTAGAAGTTTGCTTTTTTTTTCCCCCACTTTAAGTGCTATTTTATCATTATGTACTATCATATGAAACATGGATAATTAATTTACAGAATTTTTCATTTAATTATATATTCAGAAAAGTTACATCGAGACAGTTAAAAATTTGGAAGCAATTTTGACGTCTGAGTTAGGAGATATGGTCCCGCGAAGTCGCGATAGATGCTAAAAATGAGACTGTTTTTGGGACGAATTTTGGAACTGTTTTGGATGGAAAAGAAAAAAATTCTTGGTTGTTAGTAAGGAAAAGGTAAGAAGGGATGATTAGATTTATATATAGGAAAACAAATTTTAATTAAAATTTGGACAAGTGAAATAATTTTTAAGTGAAAATACTTAAGCCATCCATTAATTTTAAAAAAATTATTTACAAATTTGTAGCCACTTATAAGTGAAAATTACTTATAAATATGATAAATTAATGTATTTATTGTGACCAAATTTATTTATAAGTGAGGCTCAGTAAAATTCATTTGTAAGTGAAAGAAAGAAAACCTTTTGATCAACAATGTGTACAAATGAATTACACCAACCAGCCGTACGTTCTTCTTTATCAACTAAAGTTTTTCCTTTGTATTATCCAGTGAATTATCACATATAAGTATGCTGAGACTACCCGGTTTGGTGAATCAATAGTTCCAATTGGACAATTTTGTTGTCACAAATTGCAATTTTGTGTGGCATACAAATGCAAGTATGAAAATTGGATTAAAAGTCAAGAAGTTGACCGAATTCGAGTGGCTCTTATGGTTACCAAGGACCAAGGAAGGATATAAGTTTCTGATTGAGTAATGGAACATCAGTGGATCGAACCACACATTAAAAGTCATGGACTCACACCGCGGCCCAATTAAGTAAATTAGAAATTAAATTTGTGAGTTTTATATTGAGTTGGATTTGGGATGAGATCCCGCCCAAAACTTGTCCTACACAAAGACCGACCACCTGTGGATCCCAAACATCTTCTTTTACTTATAATTTATTTTCTTGCCAAATTTATATACGCATGAACAAGAGTATGTTTTTGGGGAATACTCGTTACGAGCTCAAAAATAAATCATATAATCCCAAATATACAGAGATTAAATTTTGAAATGGTGTCTTTTAGATATTGGTTGTACCTATATTTGATGGATTTATCATGGTGGTTGTTGTCGGTGTATTTCTAACTAAAATTTAAAATCACTGTAGTTTCTCTCCACACTTATAATGAATCAACATATAGGGAGAAGATACATTAATTTTTTTTAGAAGACCGCGTAGATCTCTAACTCATGAGCACATGAACTAGAATCCAACAAAATATTAAGTTATCGAAAATATTTTGTTGTCCGCGGGGGTGACTGCGCACGTGCCCGCACGACGCTTGTCACCACCCTACTGGGCCCCCCCCCCCCACTGCCTTCATAGCCCGCGTCGCCCCCACCCAATGAGAGAATGGCCCGCGGGTCAAATCCGCGGACAATGTAGCATCTCCGTTAAGTTATATACATTTAGAAAACATTTTTACAACTCTTCTCTCCACATTTGCAACAATTTGAATTAGTACTTGCATCATGAAGATAAAATAATTTTGTGGTGAAAATACTAAAAGGTTCAATTATACTTTTACAGCGTAAAACAAATTTGGACTCAAAATAAATTTATTAATCATTTTGCTATACTGAACCAGAGTAGGGGTGAGTATTCGGTTTATTCGGTTCCAACCGAACCGAATAACCGAAAATCGAATTGGACCGAAACCGAATAAGCAAAACCGAACCGAATTGGTCAATAACCGAACCGAACCGAACCGAATTAAATCGGTTCGGTTTTTTGATTTTTTTGTTAATGTATATAATAACTAAATATACCTAGATATATTTATTATATACCTATAGTGTATATATATATATATATATATATATATATATATATATATATATATATATATATATATATATATATAAATTTAGTTTATATATATATATATATATAAACTAAATTTATATATATATATATATATATATATATATATATATATATATATATATATATATATATATATATATAAACTAAATTTTAAATTTTCTTATTCGGTTTTCGGTTTTGGACCGAAACCGAAACCCAAAACCGAAACCGAATAAGAAAATTTAGTATTTTCAAAATCGAAACCGAACCGATTTTTTTAAAACCGAACCGAATCTCTTGTTCGATTCGGTTCGGCTCGATTTTTGGTTCAAAACCGAATAATGCTCACCCCTAAACCAGAGTAGAAGCTTTTACTCGTGTGGTACAAAAGAAGTATCAACAAAATCTTACATTTACTGACAACCTGTTTCAATATAACCATGCTAGCGAGACAATGTAGGAGCTGATGTAGATTGTACCTGCATCATTTAGATCATTAGATGTAATATCACAAATCTACTTGGGTTGTTTCTAAAAAGAAGGGAGGTTTAAATACTTTTCACAGATTATTATTATTATTCTTAGCTTTCTCTAAATTAAATCAAGTTTTGTTAATTCATGAGTTATCTTAGACTACACGAGTTATTTTCAATAGTAAGCCTAGTGTTCCTTAAATAGAAATTATCGCCATCCAGTGACGGATCCAGAAATGTATACTTGGATGGACTAGAGTGAGTTAGAATAGACTATATGTAGACTAACTCCCACAAAAAAATCTAAAAAATAAATTATATGAAAAAAAAAAGAATTTTTTTTTGATTGGCTGAGTTTTTTCAATAGTAAGCCTAATGTTCCTTAAATAGAAATTATCGCCATCCAGGGGCGGATCCAGAAATGTATACAGGGATGGACTAGAGTGAGTCAGGATGGACTAGATGTAGACTAACTTCCACAAAAGAAATCTAAAAAATAAATTATATGGAAAAAAAAGAA
This sequence comes from Iris pallida, assembly GCA_029216955.1. Classification (NCBI taxonomy): domain Eukaryota; kingdom Viridiplantae; phylum Streptophyta; class Magnoliopsida; order Asparagales; family Iridaceae; genus Iris; species Iris pallida. The sequence goes on from JANAVB010018993.1 coordinate 9,820,061, forward strand.
GATTTTTTTTTAGCCCACCCCAAGTGGTACCTGCATCCGCCTCTGCCATCCTGGATATAGTGGTGATAGATAAGAGCATTGGAAGAGGTTTCAAGTACTACATTTTGACTTTAGTCAAATTTTATAGTACTTGAACACTGCAATGGGCACTTGTCCATATTTGAAATTTGCTTGAAAGCTAAGAGACACTTCATATTTGGAGGATGCGCTAATTCCTCTACACTAATTTTTTGGCCCACCAAAATTGTTCGTTCTTACAAAACGGAGAAGAAAAATAAAGAGAAAAAATAAAGTCCGAGCTCTCTAGCCTAGTGGTATTAGAGCGGACATCCGGAGGGGCCGGCAAGGTTCGAGCCCCCCAATTGTGTGTGTGCGTGTGATTTCAAAAAAAAAAAAATAAAGAGAAAAAAAAGGGGAGGTAAAATCTTAGCAATGAAGGAAAATAAAGAGAAAAATGGATAAAAAAGATAACGTTAATTTATAATATTTGTTTGGAGTGTATCATTGTCTGTCAATATAAATTGGACACTGTAAAAATAGTAATTTATATAATTTTTAATAATATGGAGTATTTGCTTGAAGTGTCTCTACTATAGATAATTTGAGGTAATTATATCGATGACACATACTTAAACCCACTCTTTCCCTCTCGGTAATGTGATTACCAAGGGCTAAACAATATACTTAGATCTGAAATGATAAATGGGCCTACGATTTCTGTTCGCTGGCTTGACCGTGGGCCTACGTGTCGAACCTCATTCTTTTCCTTTTATTCGTGTGAAAATCACCGTCAATAGACCTGTCAATGAGAGACTGTCACGTGAACTGTGAGCCAAAATTGTGGACAAAAATACGGTCCACATAGCGACATCCTACTTAGATACACACACTCGAGGGAGGAGGAAGTTACAAAAGGACCGGTTGTGTTGTTGCAACAGTGTGTTCGTCTTTGATAATGCAATGTCACTTATACGTACTAGTCATGCAGCATATGGTATTAATATAATAAAGCAAAAGACGTTGATGTCCTATTTGCATTTAAAATCCTCGACATCACTGATGAGCGATGACTATTGGTCTTTGTCATGCAAATCACATATTTTGCAATTTATGTTTAAGATTTATTAATTTATAATTAGTTGAAATGAAATTAATTGGCGAGGCATAGATCCTGATTATAGCGATGACGACTCTGAGAGAGAGAGAGAGAGAGAGAGAGAGAGGAATCAAAAACGAAATGGGCTACATAGTTAGACCGTGTCCAGAATATTTGTATATGCATGCAAAATGATGTCAAACGCTTGATTCGGTCAAAATCAAACTTTCAAAAATCAACACCAAAGAATCAATCAAAGACTTACAATGTTGGAACATAGACGATTTCAAGTCCGAGTTCATTTTCTTAGAGCAGTCAATTTCCTCTGTCCACAATCATAGATGGAAGCAGAGCCGGCCCGGAGGTTTAGGTTGTCCTATCCTGGAGCTAATTTTGGTTGCCCTTTAACCCATTGGTGGGGTTATGCTGAGCCTAAGGGATTGCCCTAGCAGAGAGGGATTGTCCTAGCAGAGGGGGGTTGCCCAAGCCCCAAGGCTTGTCCGGCTTATCCCAGGGCCGGCCCTGATGGAAGATTAAAGTAGGGAATTTTATTTTTTCTTAGGCCTTGTTTGGTTAACAGAATTATCGGGTTAGAAAATAAAAGTAATTATTTTTCTATGTTTAGATACCAAATAAGTTGAGGGAGAAAAACAAAACTGATTCACAATAGAAGAAAAATTAGGAAAAAAATAATTCTATCCATCCAAACAAGAAATCACTTTTTTACATTGAAATATTAACTTTTTTTTTTCAAATTTTTTGACATTTCCAAACATCGAAAAAAAAAATCAATAAAAATTATAATTTTTTAATGGAAAAAAATGTCAAGAATTTTTTTTTTTTTCCTTCTAATCCGTGAACCAAACGAGACTTTAGTTTTTAGTTTTTATTTTTATTTTTATTTTCAGCTGCAACTTCCAAAAACCGGAGGTCAAAAAGGTTTGAGCAAAATTCTGTCTTTTTGCAGTGTATTTATCAATTGACCACTTTATGGCTAAATTCGCACTTTCTTGATCATTCTCATTCCAGTAAAATTCCTCACTTTTTTGTGGCTATTTAGGACTGGTTTGGATAAAGTTTTTGTATTTCTAAGAATATATCTTCAATTCCTTTTTCATGGGAAATGAATTAAACATTTTCATACCCATGTTTGGTTAGGTTGAAAATAGGTAGTTCAAATTTTTTAAAAATTTTATCTTCATGTTTGATTTACAAAGGGATAGAAATATTAATTTATTTAGTTTTCCTTTAATACCCTTTCATTAATTTCATGATGATTTACATGTTTGGGATAGAAGTTGAAAATTTGAAAATAAAAAGAGGGTATAACCATCCAAACAAAATAGCCAAACATCATTTCTAGAAAAGCAAATCTATTCCCAAAGGGGGGTTTGGGAATAGCTTTTCCAACTCAATGGGAATAGCTTTCCCCCATAAGCCCCTCATATTTCCTCCTCATTCCCAATCCTAAATATACCACATGGATAAAAAAATTTAAAACCTATTCCTAAGCCACAAAAATTTGAACCAAACGTCTCCTTAAGGCCGAGCATTGGAGTTGTTATTACGACTTTTTTTTTAAGTAGACTGAAAGCATCTCCCATCCTATTGCGACTTTATAGAAAAAATTGTTGTCGCAGAAGAATGACAAATTTTTATTTAAAAAGTATTTTTGAAGGTGACATAAAATAGCAAAAATATTATAAAATTGGTTGTCTAGTTCTAGACAATGCGTTTAATAATAACTTTACCTCCACATTATCAATTATGAAAAAAAATATTTATAAAAAAAAGACTTTCTATCTTGTTTGTGAGATGACAACCGACTACCTTTTCGAATACTTAGAGCATCTTCAACCCTATTGTGACTTTGGAAAAAAATTAATGCCACATAGGAATGACAAAAATTGATTCAAAAGTTCTTCTCCAATGCAATTGTCAAGTCAATTATGAAGCTTATGTGACAAAAATTAAAGAAGACATTATGAAGTTGATTGTCTTGTTCTAGACAATGCACTTGACAATGTCTTCTCTTCCATGTCATCAATTATGAATAAAAAAATATTAGAAAAAAGAAAAAGATGAGTAGCTGTCTTAAAAGTTACCTTGGAAGTTGGGAAAAAAAAAACTTTTTATTGTCTTCTCAATACTTTTGCATTGGAGAGAGTTTTTCTATCTCATTGTCATTTAAGATATAATTTTGCCACATAAACAAGACATTATCTTGTGGCTCATGCCACATAGGAACCACCTAAGACTCGCAATACTTAACAAGACAATAGGATTGGAGATGCTCTTAAGAAACCGTGAGAACGGTTGAGAATCGACCAATCATAGCATCGATCCTTTAGCGTTGGGTCGACCATTGAGTTGTCTAGGAATTGGATTTTTTAGATTTCAATAATAGAAAGAAAATTAAAATTAAATGTATACATAGTCCACTAACACAATATATATATATATATATATATATATATATATATATATATATATATATATATATATATATATATATATAGAGGAAGCGGATCAAAAGTCCTCCTTAGAAAGCCCCCCAAAAACCCTCCTCACTCTAATCCGTAATTTAATGTTAATATTAATGTTAATATTAATGTTAATGTTAATATTAATATTAATATTAACATTAAATACTAAAATTAACATTAATATTAATATTAAAATTAATATTAACATTAAATTAACATTAACATTAATATTAACATTAACATTAACATTAAGATAAAAAAAAATTAAAAAATTAAAAAAAATTAAAAAAAATTAATATTAACATTAACATTAATATTAACATTAATATTAACATTAACATTAATATTAACATTAATATTAACATTAATATTACGAATTAGAGTGAGGGGAATTTTTGGGGGGCTTTCTAAGGGAGATTTTTGATTCGCTCCCTATATATATATATATATATATATATATATATATATATATATATATATATATATGCAAATGACCTCTAGCCTAGTGGTTAAGAGAGATGCATGCGGCCCAAGTGGTCAGGAGTTCGAGTCCCAGTGGAGGCGAGTTCGCCACAATTACCCATTGCTTCAAAATATATATATATAATATGTATATATATATATATATATATATATATATATATATATATATATATATATATATATATTATTTAGAGCTAAAGTCAAAATAATGTGATTATTAGAGCATGATGACATCATGGTGACATGACAACAATTTTTTGGACATATATCACCATGATGTCATCATGTTTTATAACCACATGATCACATGAATTATAAGGTTGAGATTAAATGATACAATAGTAATACAATAAATCTTGGTACAATATCTTACCCTCCCCCCTCTCTCTCTCTCTCTCTCTCTCTCTCTCTCTCTCTCTATATATATATATATATATATATATATATATATATATGAAATGTTCGGCATAACATACAAAATTTTGTGCACAACTTTTCAAACTTACTCTTCTAATTGGCCACAAGAACATGTTGAATTCGGTATATAATTTTACAGAAAATTATAAAAAAAGCATTAAAATTTAGTATAATTGTAAAAAAAGCATCAAGTTCTGTGAAATTATATTTTCAGCATCCATTCGGCAATTCAATTGCCGTATGATGATGTCAGCCAGCCCAGCTTCGATTAACCGCTAATCCAGAATGGAGAGAGAGATTAAGGATCAAACGGCAAATCCAAGACCGTTCGCTGACGTCAGCATACGGCAATTCATTTGCCGTTTGTGTTCCTTTTTTTTTCTTCAATTGAATTGTCGTTTTTGTTTTATATTTTTTTTTTTACGCTGATGTCAGCATACGGCAAAGGAACTGCCGTTTGTGTTTTTTTATTTTTTTCCATGCTTTTTTTGTAATTTTCTGTACAAATTACTTTAGCAAGCAAGTTGGCTCACGTTAGTAAATTGTTTGCTCACACAAGGCTCATGTTAGCAAATGTTAGCAAGCTTCCAAATGAAACAAGTTGGCTACAGGTCACAACTAAAAGCTCATATGAGGACATTCAATAGGAGGTAGACACATGGACTAGAATTTTCGTTTAGGTCCTTAAAGAAAACTTGGTTTGTCTCATAAGCTCACATGAGCAGTCAAAAAGAAATCAAGCATTAGAAACGGCAATTCCTTTGCCGTATGATGACGTCGGCGGACGTCAGCATAAAAAAAGAAAATTAAAAAACAAAAACGGCAATTCAATTGAAGAAAAAGGAAAAAAAATGATATAACATAAACGGCAATTGAATTGCCGTATGCTGATGCTCAAAATATAATTTCACAGAACTTGATACTTTTTTTATAATTATATTAAATTTTAATGCTTTTTTTGTAATTTTCTGATAATTTTATCCCTCACTTTTACTGTGGAAACAGATGTAAGTGACGTTACATAAAACAAAATTCAAACTGCACATCCTATTCAAAATCTGCCTAAGGGCTTGTTTGGTAACCGAATTTTACTATTTGGATTTGAATTTGGAAATCCTCCAAATTCAAATCATAAATTTTACTATTCAAATCCAACTCCAACAAAACATAGGATTTGGTTTTATGATTAATAATTAAATTATAGTCATGATCAATAATTAAGCTATTAATTAATTATGATTAATTATAGTTATTATTATTTATAAAATTAATAATTAACGATTAGTAATTAATAATTGACGATTAGTTATTATTAATTATAAAATTAATAATTAATGATTAGTTAATTTTTAAATAAATAACGATTAATAATTAAAGATTAATAACTATAAATTAAATAATTAATAATTAACGATTAATAATAGTAATTAAATAATTAATAATTAACGATTATAAATTAATAATTAATAATTAACGATTAATAATAGTAATTAAATAATTAATAATTAATAATTAATAATTAATAATTAACGATTATAAATTAATAATTAATAATTAATAATTAACGATTAATAATTAATTATTAATAATTAAGTAATTATAATTAAGTAATAATTAATTAAGTAATAATTAATAATTAACGATTATAAATTAAGTAATTATAATTAATAATTAAATAATTAACGATTAATAATTAACGATTATTAATTAAGTAATTATAAATTAAGTAATAATTAAATAATTAAGTAATAATTAATAATTAACGATTATAAATTAATATTTAAGTAATAAATTAATAATTAATAATTAATTAATTATAAATTAATAATTCATAATTATTAGTTAATGATTAATTAACTGTAAATTAAATATTTTAAAAATAGTAATTATAATTAATATTATTATGATTAGTAAATTATTAATTAAATTATTATAAAATATGATTCTAATTGTGATTAAAATATTATTAATTAAGATTATAATAAAATAATTATTAACAAATTATTAATTAATATTATAATTAATATGATTATAACAAAATTAACTAATTAACCAATTTTTTAATTAATAATACTAAACATAGGATATGATTATTAATTAATATTATAATAATACTAATAAATTATTAATTAATATTATAATAATAATACTAGTAAATTATGATTATTAACTAAATAATAAAATATTATTAATTAATATTATAATAATACTAATAAATTATTAATTATGATTATAACGAAATTAACTAATTAACTAATTTATAACGAAATTATTAAAGATTAACTAATTTTTAATTTACTAATTTTTAACAAAATTATTAAATAATAAATATTTTAACGAAATTATTAAAGAATAATTATTTTTTTCCTCCAAAATTCAACCAAATTTAAGTTTTGGATTTTGTCATACTTTTCATATCCAAATTCATCTCCAACCAAAAACATAGAATTCTATGAATTTGTCTCCAAATCCATAAAAATTCAAATTCCACCTCCAAATACGATTTACCAAACGGGTCCTAAAATGCAAAATTCTGAACACCACAATGCCTGAGCCTGGCCATGACAATAATAATGCAGAACTTAAAAAGGAAGAAACAAAAAGAAGAAGAAGAAGAAAGCATTGGGTTGAGAATGCCGAACAGTAGGAAACTGGGAAAAGCTGCAGCCAAACAAACAACCCCGGCGGGGCCCTCTCCTCGGCATTGTGCTCCATGCCATGCCATCACTCCAATGGCCCACTGACTCTGTGCAGCTTCACTGCTTTCTAGCAATTAATGTCCTTTCATGGATTAATGACAGTCACACAGGGATGGGTTATTTAATAATAGATTCAAACACAACAAGACAATAATAGATTTTTTTTTTTTTTTTTGCTGATTCAGAATTTTTTCAGGTCTATGATATTATGGAATCGTAGATAGAACGTTCTTACATACTTCACTATATTTTATTATTGTCATTGAATTTCAGTTAACACCAAAAATATTTAAGTCGTGCACGAACGTTCGTTCGAGATGAGGTAACTTGTATGAGTCCAGGAGACTTGTTTCCGAGTATTATGACCTTCATTCAATAATGAAACTCAAACTATAGTAAACCCCGTAAAATATTATTGATCATGGCTATTGTGGGTGTTTACTCACTTAAGCTTTATAATAGCTTTGGATTTGACACTTCAAAGAGTTACGTTATATCAAGTAATTAGGACAAGGATTTCTTGTGTTCTAATTTAGAGCATCTCCAACCTATTGTCTTATTTTGTGGCAATAACTTTTTTTTATCATGAAAACAACTAAAATACAACAACCAACACATGATAAAAATAAAAATGCAGATCTAAAATTTTTAATTGAACACGTCAGAATTTAAGCTATATGCTTGTAATAAAATTAACGAAAAATTTCAACAGTAGCATAGAACTTTATTAAAATTGCAAAAAAGACAGTTTGGGAAAATTATAGGGACAGCACCGTCGCGTCCAATTTTGGAACGTGAAAAATTATCTTCCTAATCCATTCCCCCTCCCTTTCCTAATGGCCGGTTTAGTTGGTGGAAAAAAAAAATAATAATAAAAAAAAAACGGCGCCCAAAAAAGGGGCGTGAAATTTGCACTTTAAAAAAAAAAAAAAAAAAAGGGCGCCCCTAAAATGGGCGCCGAATTTGCGTGTATTGATATGAAAGAAAAAAAAAAGAAAAAAAAGGAGCGGAAAAAAAAAAAAAAGTGGCGGAGGGAATCTCTGCATGCTGTATGAAAGAAAAAGAAAAAAAAAGAAAAAAAGGAGCGGGAAAAAAAAAAAAAAAAAAAAGTGGCGGAGGAAATCTCTGCATGCTGAATACATGGCGGAGGTAAATTTGGCGCCATAAAATCGGACGCCCTTTTTTTATTTCCTTTTATATTTTTTTTCTTGTAAATTCGGCGCCCCAAATTCGGACGCGCTTTTTATTATAATTATTTTTTTTTTTACAAAATTTGGCGCCCTTAAATGGGGCGCGTTTTTTTTTTTTTAATTTTTTTTTAAATCCTAGCGGATTAAGAGCGGGTTATGGAGCTGAATATGGGAAATTAAATTTCAACGACCAAATTTAGGGCGTAAAAAAAATTCACGTCCCAAATTTTGGCGCGACGATGCTATCCCCACAATTTCTACAAACTTAATGCCTTTTCTGCAATTTTAATAAAGTTCTATGCTACTGTTGAAATTTTTCGTAAAATTAAAGGTCTAAGTCCGAGCTCTCTAGCCTAGTGGTATTAGAGCGGACATCCGGAGGGACCGACAAGGTTCGAGTCCCCCAGTTGTGTGTGTGCGTGTGTTTTCAAAAACAAAAAAAAAAATAAAGGTCTAAATACTAATTATCCTTAGAGAAGAAAGGCCATTACATGAGATTATGCAACAATTTTGCATTTCTCATTACAACCCCAAAAAGAAGAAGAAGAGAAGAAGCGTTGATTATATATTACATAAAAAAAAAACATGGAAAATTCAGCTGCAGCCCCTAAAAGTAAAATAAAACTAATTCCAGACCCCCCACACCCTCTCTCCGATGAAGCTTACCAACCTCCTCACCGACGAGCTCTTGCTCTCTCCTCCCTCCTCCTCCATATTCTCGCTGCCTCCTTCCCCGTCTGCCACGTGTCCGCTGTCGACCGGCGGAACTTCCTTCCGGTCCTCCTCCAGCTCGGCCGCCTTCTTCTTCCCGGCGGCCCTCCTGCTGCTGCTGCTGCTGCGGCGGCTTCTTCCTCTGGCGGCGGTGCGTTCAGCTTCTTCGTGCATGTTCTGTTGGTGGTGCTGTTCGGCCGCGTCGATGATGAGGTGGATGAGGTGGCGGTTGGGGGAGGAGTCCCAGCGCGACCAGAAGCTCTTGTAGCACAAGAAGCACCCGCACGTGGGATCCGGCTGGTGCTGCTGGTTCTTGATGGCACGGTGGTGGTGCTGCTTGCTCTTGTTGTTGTTGTTGGTGGTGGTGTTGCCGAGGAGGTAGGAGAGGACCTGCTGCTCCTCCGGCGAGAGGGCGGTTGCGAGGGTGAGGATGGCGGCGGGGAGGGAGGAGAGGTGGCTGTGGCTGGCCGGAGGGGAGGGGGAGGGGTGGACTCTGTTGGTGGTCTTTCCGTTGTAGAGTTTCTTCATCTTTGCCTATTTGGTGATGGATGGATATGCTTTGGGGGTTGGGATTGGTTGTGTAGGTGAGTTTGTTGGGTGGGGAAAGAAAGGAATTGTATGTGTGTGGAGAAGGTGAGAAGAAGTGTCTTTTATACAATATTTTATTGTTTGTTTCTTTCGGAAGACAACGTAAAATATTTTTTTAATAAAATTATTGAAAACTATTTTAAATATAGAAATTTTTATACAGAGTAAAGAATTTAACGAAATTGTAAAAAAAATAACAAGTTTTGAAAAATTGTATTTTTGATAATGAAACGACAATTTTCATGGCGCAGTGGCATATAAATATGCTAAGGTAGCAGTTCCCCGTGCATGACGCTTAGGTTCTTTTAAATTGTCTAAAAAAGGTAACATTCGCATTGTCCAACAGAAACAGAACAAATATGCTCTAGTACAATCAAGTATCTGCAAATATTGAAACTAACATATTAAAACTAACACACTATTGAAATTAACTAATAAATAAATCTTAACAATAATTACGTACCCTTAAATTATCGACCACGACTGGACCGTCGGTAGTTTCATCTAGATCCATAAAATTAACTCGAAGCCAAGTTATACTGACAAAACTCTTTCCTCCTAATCCGATGCTGCATTAATGCCTAGATATCTCCTGATTATTTGAGATGGATTTAAATGTGTATCAAAATATATAGGTTCACCTGTAATAGGTAATCCTAGAATATTTGCAACATCTCAAAGTGTGATTGTCATTTCACCAACGGACAACTGAAAGGTGTTGCGTTGAGCCCACCATCGCTCATCGAGACTAAAAATGAGATGTACATCGTGAACTAAAATTTAAATTTCATCCAGATATTGAAACCCAAATGAACGCAACAGCTCCTTTTGGGCAGCATTTAACTCCCATTTGCGATATCCTCTTTGAATCCTCCAACTTCCATGCTCCCGTGTCCGAGCCTCGGGAGGATAATCATATAGCTACAAGCGAATAATATTCTTATATTTATGTAAAATAAATAAATAATAATGTTAGTTACCATTTTTAAATTTACCTTTCCGTCAAAAACCAACGTAGATATGAGTTTATCGTTCCTGTTTTATGGCTTCTGTAACCAGCCCCCCGGGAATACGTCCGTCATTCGGTTCAGCAATCTGTTACATTTTTTCTAAAAAGTATTAGTAATATAGTTATTCATACATAGAAAATATAATTCCAATATAAAAAACAAATACTTACTATGTAAAGATGAAGATCAAGATAGGGGAAGGAAGGAGTAATGTTCTGTGAAGTTGAAGGAGTAAGGAGTTGTGAAGAGGAGGGAAGGAGGATCGAAATATATAAAGAAGAGGGAGGGGGAGTTGTCACGCCCCAGTACCGAAATACGGAGACGGACTAGGCCAGCTACTCCATATGAGGTATACAAACGTCATACGGCGATCGTGGCTGTCGAGAGACTAGGGGGTATATGCTACATTCAAGTCTCCTAGGGTCACACAGAACATCTAGGTCTCAATCATTCAAGCAAGAAAACATCAATTAATGAACATATAAAATAAAGCAGTAAGGCGTCCCCGACGCTTCATCAAAATGTTCATGGGGGTCTAGCTTTATAAGATAGCTAGCCCAGAAAGTCATTGGTACAAAATTGTATTCAGCTGCAGTCTGATTTAATTACAATTGTGCAAAGACAAAATGTCTAGATTAGCCGGCTAAATAGGTGCTGGTGGCTAAACGCCAGGACATAAGTAAAGATACAAGAGTGGTGGAGAAGAAACTCACTCGAGTCCCCCGCCAGCCATGCTCCTAGTATGCACCATTGACGTCAGGGAAGAAGTTCGGATCCTCAGGCTCTGCTACGTGATCTGGCCAAACAAAACTAGCGGGGTCAGCCCCGAATAGCAAGTACCACAAGGGAGCACAAAAGAGTGAGATAAAACCCAGACATAAAATAATAATAATAATAATAATAATAATAATAATAATAATAATAATAAGCTTCCGGTCGAAACCACGGTCCACAGCCTGTCCTAGCACGATAGACCAACCCAACAACCAAATAAGGACATGGGTTGGACCACGCACCGTGATAGTCCATGTCCCTCGGCTACTAACGAAAGGCTCAAGCACAATCAAGTCATTTTCCAAGCGGCCATTCAATCCTGCGACTTTCTATATTTGGCAGAGTTATCTCCGATATACTGAAAAGGAATCCTCAGATCGTGTCAACCCAGCAGGGCTAGCCTAACCATAAGACATATAACACATTGAATATGCACCAGTCCCCCGGAGGGCTACCGCGCTAACACATATAACACATAGCTCGTAAAGGTCAGATATGGCCTTCCGCTATAGGCAAATAAAACCATATCCGTGGCAGCCAACCCGACACGTCAGGTCTGAACCTGGGGTGGCCAGTATGGCACGATCTCGGGATTCTTCTCACCCAATGCATCTACCATGTTAGTTGCCTAGTTAAATCCCTAGGTTATCCTCGGAGCTCACATGTCGTGGTCACATGTTCGCTCCTCTAGATGTCGTACATTGTGCGAGCACCCCAAGAAGGAATCTGTACTGGCTCATGGAGTTATACGTTATATACCCCCTTCTTGGTGTAAATGCAACACACACAACACATACCACGTCATTGCCACCGACCATTGGTTATGCAAATGCTGGGCTCTTGAATGTACTGGCAGGCATCACATAGGAACACTTAGCGCTTAGGATTGCACCTCGGTGCTCACTTTGATTGTACCTCAGTACACATATAGGGATATCCAGCCATCACTGTCACGACCCGCACCCGCTATAAGGGCACGTGTACGTGACAACGCCCAGCCCTCACCGTAAAAACGGCGTGGAACGTTGTAGATTTTCTACTCTAACAACAGTTTATATATATATCAAAAACCCGTCAAGAATATGGTCAACTCCGAACGGAGGACAAGCAATGAATATATATGAGTACTCAATCACAACTCTAAGCACTACCAAAATTTATCGTTTTAGCGACAGCCACATCCGTCGCTAAGACGACGGTAAATACAATTAGCGATCGAGTACCGACGGATATTGGTCAAAAACATTCGTCGGCAATCAGCTCGTCGCTAATAACCTTCCGTCGCTAAGTTGTCGTCACATGACGGACTAGCGACGGATACTCGACGTTACAATACGAAGCCTTAGCGACGGATGTCCGACGGACTGTCGTCCACTTCAGCTTTTAAGTACTGAACTGTGTAGGCTATAGCGACGTACATTTTCGTCGGTAACCCGTCGTAACAGCGTATCAGATTGTATCATTCCGTCGCTAATGCGTCGCAAGGCGTCGGTAATTAACGACCGCTTTCCGACGGATTCCTGACGGACTATCCGTCGAGCAGGTTCTGGAAAAGCTTGGCATTTCCAGCACCATGGCGACAGAATCGTAGTCGCTAACCCGTCGCTACGGCGACGCCACAGCGACGGAGTTCTGACTGATTATTCGTCGCCATGGTTCTGAAATTGTCATGCATTTCCAGAACCATGTCGACGGATTTGTCGTCGCTACGGCGTCACTATTTAGAGCGACTGATTAGCGGCTGTCTACCAGTCGCCCTGGCGACGGCCTTTCCGTCGCTAGTCCGTCGAAGCTTATACCACCAGAACGTTACCGACGGATAATCCGTCGATAACCCGTCGCTGCCTAGAAACATTTTAAAAACTTCAGATAGCGACGAATTACCCGTCGACAACCCGTCGAAAACTGGGAGTATCCGTCGCTACACGGTCACTAGTCCGTCGCTAACTGGATTTTTTGGGAAAAAAATTGCAGCACTTTCCCTGTTCACAAATATATGCATAAACCAAACCAATATATAATGCACACCAATTATCCAACAATCACACAGACCAAATATATAATGCAGTCACATTATCCAAGAATCACATAGACCAAGTAATGCACATACGAATTTAATGCACACCAATTATCCAAAAATCATATAGACCAAACCAAATTAATATAAAATAGACATCAATTATCCGGAAGAGTAACCTAATATCCATCGTTATAATCCGATCATTGCACAAATATTTCAAATTTTTCACAAATATTCCAAAACACATAGGAAAGAGTTGGCCAGTTACAGTAACCTAATATCCAATCCTGGCGACCGATCATAACACAAATATTCCAAAATTTTTACAAATATTCCAAAACACATAGGAAAATCGACTTTCGTCTCAACAATGACCACAAGTCAGACGATGAATTCTCACAGCCAGGGATGATAGTTGCGTTGAGGCATGTACCATTCTATCAGCCACTTTGCATACGAAGGCTCAATCTGGTTGAGGTCTTCTGTAGGGACAGGAGGGTCGGTCCCGATGCTACTACTCTCTGACGGTGGCTCCTCCTTAGCTTCAAGCTTGGGAGCAATCTCTTCCCTGATGGTCATCGATTCTTCCTTGACCTCGACCTTTGGTAACACCTTCTCCTTAACAGTCACCGGCTCTTGTTTGACGACGGAGACTTCCTCTGTGTCGACCTCCAAGGGTTTCTTGCCTCGACCCCTTCCTCGACTAGCAGCACCACCTCGACGAGTCCTAGGAGCCATCTTTCTGACAACAAAAATTTTCATATAGGGTAAAGAAATTTACTCAAGTTATAAAAGTTGTGACGTTGGTTTTTTGCGTTCATCATCATTAGAGGGAGCAGCACTGGAAAAGTTGTGACGTTGGTAGCATGAGTAAAAATCTGTATCACAAGACTAACAGAATTACTATGTAATCATGTACTCACCAATAACCGGATGTAACTGGAGTCGTTGGGCCTATCGTGCAGTAATTTGTGGATCCGCTGGTATAGGCCAGATGTATTTAGTATCTAGTGTATCAAGCCTGTATCGGTCTATCGGATTGGTATAGGACGTATCATATTGGTATTGGCCTTAACAAATTGGTATCGTCCTATATCCGATATGTACATGTATCGGCCGTATAGCTAGGATTCATATTGGCCTTATCGATTTGGTATCGGTCATATCAGATATGTATCGGCCGTGTTGGATTATTATATACCATTTCGGATTAGTTTCATGGAAGGTTTAGTAACAACTGTACTTGGATTTCTCTCTTCTCGAGCTAGAATACCATTGCAAGAGAATCACCAGATCGTGATTGGCCAGTTACAGTAACATACATACTTCCTTTTCCATCAGGAAAAGCGAGATTGAAAAGGAAGTATGTATGTTCTGTAACTGGCCATTTACGCTCTCGTGACTCTCTTGCAATGGTAATCTAGTTCTAGAAGAGAGAAATCCAAGTACAGTTGTTACTAAACCTTCTACGAAACTAATCCGAAATGGTATATAATAATCCAACACGGCCGATACCTATCGGATATGACAGATACCAAATCAATAAGGCCAATATGAATCCTAGCTATACGGCCGATACATATCGGATAGGACGATACCAATTCGCTAAGACCAATACCAACCGATACGGCCCATACCAAAACGATAGATCGATACTAATCCGATACGGTAAATACTTATAAGTACCTACGGTCCAGGAGGTTGATCCGCTATAGTACACCCATGTACGATCAACGAAGTAACGATCCATTTCAATTTGGATGTGAAAATCTGTATCGTAAGACAAACTAAACATAATCAGTTCTATTTCACATGCTTAATTGCCAAGTATGGGAACGAATGTCTCAGAACACAATCCAAAATTCATTCTAGTATACATTAGTTTGAATCATCTACGTTCTGTACATATAGTGTAGTATATGTTCTTATCGTATCTAGTATCTGAAAGATGTAACAGAATCAAGATGAACTCACATAGATTACAGGTGCCCCACATTTGAGTGCTACACCAAGACTCACCGTGATGAGGTTAGTGATTTATTTAACCTAATATAGTAATCTTGTAATTTAAAGTTGGAAGAACGTGCAAGTAGCCTTATAGTTTCTGCCTCGCCAGTCGAATGGCTTAATTGCCAAGTATCGGAACGAATGGCTCAGAACACAACCCGAGATTCATTCTAGCATACATTAGTGAGTTCATCTTGATTCTGTTACATCCTTCAGATACTAGATACGATACGAACATATACTACACCATATGTACAGAACATAGATGATTCACACTAATGTATGCTAGAATGAATCTTGGCTTGTATTCTGAGTCATCCGTTCTGATCAAGCATCTTCCTTCTCCTCTCCTCCACCATGGCTCTGAACAAATCTGCTCCTCCTTCTACTTCCCTTCTTCTTATTTGACTCTTTCAGCAACATATGACATCCAGCTCAAGTGTAGAGTCGGGGGAGAAGAAGTGGGCAGAAAGAGGAGGGGGAAGCAGCACAGCCGGCGGCATGACCCGGAGGAAGTACATAGGTTTTCTTCAACAGCCGTAGGAGAACTATAAGGATATATCTTTTTAGCGACATATCACATTGTCAAAGACCCTTAATGTGACAATCATGTTACGGCGGTGTCGGAAGACTAACATGTCAAGCGAGATTCTAAGCCGTGTATTTTGACATAATCCTCAAAACTCTTTCCTGCTATGTAATAATGCAAGATTACTACAGAGGAGAAAAGAGTTGGGAAGATTATATCACACGGCTTAAAAACTTATGACATGTTAGTCTTCCGACACCAATGTGGGATGAGCACGGATACTTTGACAAATGGGACCACCATGCTGTCAGGAACCTCTCACTCGAGCTCTACACGAAAGATGTCCACTTGAGCTCCGGGACAAAGTTTTAGCTCGGAGCAAGAATCTGTTGACAGAGCACATCTACTATGCTGTCAGAAAAAATTAGTAACGGTGGGAGACCCATCTGAGTAGGACGTATTCTCTGATAATATCTCCTCCAGCACTCAATCCCAATACTTGTCACGACCCGCACCCGTTTTTTTTTTAACGGATACGAGACGTGTCCAAGCCAGCCTACGCCGTAGTGTCGGCGGTAGAACGCTGTCACGGCCATGAAGATCAAAATCACAAACAATGCTCATTCACATAATTAATTTAACTTACAAAGATTACAAGTTTTACATTTGTAGAAGAATATAAACTTGTACAAATAAAAGTATGACTACAACTCAACTATCTAGCTAGTCTCTAGGCTTTTGTCTGCAAGTATTTCCTGTCACTTTCCAAGCTAAGTGAATCCACGGCTAACCTGAAAATGTTGGTTTCCAGTCAGGAATGGAACGAGCACAATTCACTGAATACAATTTCAAATAAAGAAAATGACTATAAGACAAAGGTTAGGCATCAATCATGAGTTTTGAAAATAACAGTAAAGCCGTGAGAAAATCAATAGTAAAAATAGACCAATATACTTTCCACCGTTAGAAGTACATTTGACATGTGATCGGTCTGGGGTACTACACCGCACGGTCTACGAGATCTACTGCATAAAGTAAACAAGGTCTACAAGATCTACTGCATAAAAGTAAACAAGGTCTACAAGATCTACTGCATGAAAGTAAACAAGGTCTACAAGATCTACTGCATGAAAGTAAACAAGGTCTACAAGATCTACTGCATGAAAGTAAATGTAGCCTCCCTCCCCGAAAAATTTTGAAATAATTTTTCTTTTATTATTTCATTTGAGTTAAATGGTGATTAATAGATATTATAAATATTATTATTAGTGGAGATTCAATGACACTTGTATAAAATGGGACTTTGTGTATTTTGGGATTACTAGACTGCATATAATGGTATATGCATACCATTAATGTTTTATTGAATTTTGCTATTATTATTATTATTATTATTATTATTATTAGGTTATTATTTTATTATCAAGGTTATTATATATAATATTATTATTACTATTGGTGGTTCCAATTTTTGTCTAGAAACCGAAGAAGCTTGTCGATCTCGTCTTAATCCAAGCTTTTCATCTTGGCACGAAATGTTGCTTCTGGTTTGATTGTCTCAAGTCACCTAGTCTGACAGTAGTAACAGAATCTTACAATTATCATTAATAGCCTATTACTATGCATGGTTATCTTTGTTCGGCCCAATTGGATCTAGATATTGTGGGATCCTTTGATTATCGATCACCTGTTCTGATTTCCGCATGACATTGAAGTTAATCACTTGTTGGGGTACCAATATCTAAACAATATAAGGCCTGAGCCCCTAATCTCAGCCCATA
The DNA here is from genome assembly GCA_029216955.1 of Iris pallida. Classification (NCBI taxonomy): domain Eukaryota; kingdom Viridiplantae; phylum Streptophyta; class Magnoliopsida; order Asparagales; family Iridaceae; genus Iris; species Iris pallida. The sequence goes on from JANAVB010018993.1 coordinate 9,837,852, forward strand.
ACCAGGCCAGGCCCGAGCGAACCCGAGCCAAAGCTCTCGGCCAAGTCCCCACAAGCCCAGCCCATGAGTCCCCAGCACAGAGAGGGCCCGACCAATCCTCGGTTCAAACCGAGCGGAGCCTAGCTACTCTTTCCGAATTTTCACCTATATATATATATATATGCGCGATAGATCGAGAGAGGAAACCACAAAAACCCTAGCCGCCCCTTTATTCTCCTCCTTCTTCCTCCTCCTTCACGTTATGGAGCCGGGATGCCGCCAATTAATCGTGCGACCATGGAAGTCCTGCGGCACAAACCAGTTTCGTCCCAAGTACACTCGACTCCGCGATCGCAATCCCACCTTCGTAGCCGACGGACGGAGGATCCCTCATGGTCATGGCTCGAGCAACCGAGATCGGCACTTGAGTCGACGACGGTGGACGTGCCACATCCGACCGGTCCCCATTCTTGTCGACGTATGGTCGAACACCTGCTTCCCGATGCCCAGCGGTCGGAACAGTTCGGGCAGCGTGAGGCCCCTCGACGACGCGTCCCTGTGCGACTGAATGTCGGAACAGCAGCTCCCAATAGCCTCCTCGCAGCGTCGATGTTCGGTGAACAATGAGACCTTGCTCGAGCGGGCCTCTGTTGCATATACTCCAAGAGGAAGACTACTGCAGTAGTAGTAGTAACCACGTGAAGATGAGAAGGTAGCTATTTCCTACTTCTAACCCTTAACAATTAAGAAATTGCATTTAGTCCTTCTTAGTTTCTTTTGGTGTACATAGATGTATGCCATATGATTAGTACAAACGTGTAAAGAAAGAAATATAAGAGTAGGTTTCTACTTGAACCCCTCCATAATTCTTTATTACATTAATAGAATATGATAAATTTGACATAAGTCCTAGTTGATTGGATAACTTGCATCTAGTCCTTATACTTTTATTACGTATAGAAAGACTAATTTTCATACAAATATTATTTTATATTAGAATAGCTTGTATGTACTGTTAGTTTTAATTATAATACTAATATAAATAAATTTTGTCATTAAAAACTACTAATAAAATATAGAATATATGGTAAACTACTATTTCATAGTAAACGGGTGAAACTTTCGCCTTAACCCTCATGAAAAAGTTTAAAACAGTTTTAAAAACTTAGGAAACCCTCCGGCACGACGTGCGTCCCGCCAAACCAGGCGACGTGGTCGCGCACCGTAAGCATCGAAAGCTGCGTAACAGCTTCGTGTTCGTGTGGGCTTTGGCGGAATTCAAATTGGTCGCGTGTGCACGACGAATTTGATGCGTATCCGTCAAAATTCACCGTATCGTGCACTTTGCAAATTTTTCAATTACTTTGTGCACGCTCGTCAGATCGAGACAAAACTTGCGCCAACATGACCGTATCATTTTTCTGGTCCTGTATGCCAAGTTTGGTCCGATTCTGAGACCGTTGACAAAATCACCGTTTTGCGGGCCCCACGGTTCCACTCAACGGACGATTTTGTGCACGGCCCGCCGGAATCCAACTCTGGACATACGGTTGGGTTCGTATCAGAAAACCGGATCCGTAGACATATAGTTTGACGACTTTAGAGACCATTGACTCTGGCACGCTTTTCGGTGCAAAGCGGGTCCAACGGCGGACACCATTTTTGCCTGAAATTACCGTTTTGCCCCTATGTCCAGAATTGGACTTAAGGACAGGCAATCCTAGCTAATTTGACTATTCTGAGACTGTTGGCATTGTCTGTTTCACCTTTCGGAGACAGTTGTGATGACTTGGACTTCGTGGCTTACCAGTTGACTATATATTTGTTGGATTTGCGTGCGACCTCCAGGCAAGTATACCTTGTCTCCCTCTACAGTTTTATTTACATGCATTTTATTTTAGTTTTCAGCTTTTGGATTATTTATGGACATGTGCTTTTTCGTGTTATTTTCTGTGGAGTTGTTTTTATTGTTTATAGCCATGTTCATGTTTGGCCTTGTGTTTCACACTTGGAGTTTTTCGTCAGTACCTTGCTTGAGTCGTGTCATAGAACGAGTGCGTATAGTGAACTGCTAAATCCTTGATATTGCTTCCTTGGCACCAGAGAGTCCACACACGGGACGAGGGTGTTTTTCTTGATCTGTTTACATCCGTGAGTCCACACTAGGGACTAGGATGTCGATTATTGCACCAGAGAGTCCACACTCGGGACGAGGGTGTAGACTTGACTTGACTTGCACCAGAGAGTCCACGCTCGGGACGAGGGTGTTTACATCAGAGAGTCCACACACGGGACGAGGATGTAGTATTTGCACCAGAGAGTCCACACACGGGACGAGGGTGCCTTGCCGCGAACTAACCAGAGAGTCCACACTCGGGACGAGGGTTAGTACTGACCAGAGAGTCCACACTCGGGACGAGGGTTAGTACTGACCAGAGAGTCCACACTCGGGACGAGGGTTAGTGTTTAGTTCAAACCAGTGAGTCCACACTCGGGACGAGGGTTTGGTTTCTTCCATTGATCATCATGTTTCGTTCATCCGGCAGTTCATTATGCGTAGTTGTTCTAGTGTTCGTGTTCGTATTCGTGTTCGTGTTCATAGTCATTTGTCTTGTTCTTTCTTGTTTATTTTCCTGCGCATAATAAAACTGATAGATAGACATGTATATTATGTATCTTGCTATGTCCTCTGAGGACCTGATGATCTCCTCAGGTTTAGCGATTGCATGGAGTTAGCTAGTAGTTCTGGATGACGGAGGATTTGCGGTTCTTGCGGGATTCAGGTATCGTTATCGTGTTTATTATCCGTTCGTGCTTTCATTCCTTATCATGAGATATCATGTTCCTTGTTTCAGTTGTAGACTCTTGTTATATTCCTTAGAGTCTTATCGGACATTTATGCTAGTGGGCTGCAGACCACGACCCATAGTGTTCATTCATGTTTCATATTCTTATTGTGGATTGAGATATAGATTGCATTGCCATGATTTGGCAGTAAACCATAGCCTTGGCAGCGTTTACGTATTCGAGATGGGCTGGAGTCCGCTCGATGCGTAGCTGGGCTTGCTCACGCTCTCGCGTCCGAAAAGCGGGTGCGGGTCGTGACAGTAAACAAGGTCTACAAGATCTATTGCATGAAAGTAAACAAGGTCTACAAGATCTACTGCATGAAAGTAAACAAGGTCTACAAGATCTACTGCATGAAAGTAAACAAGGTCTACAAGATCTACAATATCTACGAGATCTACAAGGTCTACGGTCTGATCACACATCCTTGGTACTTCTCATTCCCGACTCAATAATTTATAATAGAGTATAAAAATATCACATAACCAATGACTAATCAATGAAATATAGTAAAGATCAATATCGAAATGCAGACAATAAACTGTACTCGCCTGGTAATCCAAGCCGCTGATAAGTGTAGATGTCCAACTGGAGTCACAGTGTCCTATTTAGAGCAATCACAAGTCACAAAAGAGTCTAATCATGAAATAAAAGTAATCTACAGTACATTCTAGATAGTTCTAGGTTCTTCTAGGTCAAAGTCCAATCAACAAGTCCACTAGGTCAACTAAAGTCAAATTCTAGTTCAATCCGGGTCAAACTAAGCCAATGGTTGACCTATAGTTGATTTTTGGTTAATATAGTCAACCTGGTCAAAGGAGGATCAATTCTAGTCCCTAAGTATTAAACTATGAGGTTGTACTAATTTCGAATTACGGAAATATAAGAATTGACCAACTAATGGTGACACCTAGAGAAAATATCTACAAACATTGTCGGATGCTAAAACAAATATCACCAACGTGTCCAGAAGGGTCAAATTAGCTAGGATTGCCTGTCCTTAAGTCCAATTCTGGACACAGGGACAAAACGGTAATTTTGGGCAAAAACGATGTTCGCCGTTGGACCCGCTTTGCACCGAAAAGCGTGCCAGAGTCAACGGTCTCTAAAGTCGTCAAACTACATGTCTACGGATCCAGTTTTTCGATACGAACCCAACCGTATGTCCAAAGTTGGATTCCGGCGGGCCGTGCACAAAATCACCCGTTGAGTCGGACCGTGGGGCCCGCAAAACGGCGTCCGATTCAACTGTCTCAGAATTGGACAAACTTGGCATACAGGACCAGAAAAATATTACGGTCCTGTTGGCACAAGTTTCGTCTCGATCTGACGAGCGTGCACAAGGTAATTGAGAAATTTGCACAGAGGTCGATACGGGGAATTTCGACGGATACGCATCAAATTCGTCGCGCACACGTGACCAATTTGAATTCCGCCAAAGCCCACACGACCACGAAGCCGTTACGCAGCTTTCGATGCCTTCGGTTCGCGACCACGTCGTCCGGTTTGGCGTGACGCACGTCGTGTGGAACAATTTTCTAGTTTTTAGAAACAGATTTTTTTCTAACTTTGGGATTTGATTTCTCGACACGTAGTCGACGAAATCAAATTCCGTAAAAAGGGATTCGGAGCCCTATAGGTTGTCTAGGACTGTCTTCAAATAGTTTTCTAAAATTTCTACTAGGTTGATGGGAAACTGTTCCTAAACACGGGTACCTGGGACTTTCCCTTGTCCTGTTTCGGGTCCGATTTTTCGTTGATTTCGAGCCGATTTATCTCGAAATCTCCGTTGATATAAATCAAACTAATTATTAGGGTTCAAAGTCGGATAGGTTGGGGATGTACCTGAGGAATCGGTTCGAGAAATGATTGTTCGATGATGTTGGAATCACGTCGAGAGGGTGGGGTTCCCGCCGTTCGCTCCCTGTCACTTTGCGCACGCGTGAGTGCTTTCTCCGCGCAGCCGTGGCCGACTCCGGCGATGCCTGGCCGTGCCCGGCCGCCTGAGCACGCACGTGGGGAGGGGGTTTGCCTGGGTCGACGCTGGAGAGGTCGAGAATTTAGGTTTTGGGGTTTTTGCGATCATTCGATCGCATCGTGTATATATATCTATATATTGAAGTTCCAGAGTTCGGGTTCAGAGGGAGTTTGCATATGTGGGCTTTTGGTCCTTGCTGGGAAGGCTTGGTCCTTGCGGGGGTCTCGTGCTGCTGTTTCCTTAGCCTTTCCTATTATATATTTTTTTTTATATAAATATCTCTTCATATAACCATATACATTTGTATATACCCCAAATAAATTCCAACTATATTTATAAAAATCATAGAAAATCCCCAGTAATATTCTAAAATATTTAAATAAATATTTTGTACAATTTACCTAATAAGATTATAACAAGGATATTTAGATAAAAATATTAAGTAAAAGATAACGCTAGTATTAATATGAATACTGCAATTATTTGAATGAAAGTAATAATAGAAATAACAAATTTTTGAAACAAAAACTAAATTGTAATCCTATAAAATCTATAAGCTCAATAAATATATATATTCTATAAAACCCACACACTTTCACACTATGCACTATATATATTTTAAGAAAACCCGAAAACTTATAAATTAAAATTTTCCATAAATAAAGTTAACTACATAATATTTATAAAAATATAAAATCACCATTTAATTCAAATAAATAAATAAAATACATATATATTCTCAAAATTCCGGGAAGAGGGGTTACACTACTGATATCATTCTTGTAATTGTGATCTATCAGAGTATACGTCATACTGAGATGGATCTAGTATTCTCTCTTGTTGGTTGTCGTATCATCATTGCCGAGGGATGAGGGTCGGAGGACAGTACAAATAGTCTAATACAAAAACAACTCAATATGTAGTCCAATACAAATAGTCTAATACAAAAACAACCCAATACAAATAGTCCAATACAAATAAGTACTAATAGCTAATGAGAACCACGCTGCTCACGCAAACGCTCAGTGATACGTTCACGCAACCACCTCGAAAAAGCGAGATTTTTGGCGCGATGAGAGCTGTCGTCCCTTGCAAGGACTGCATGAAGAGTCCTCTCGGTCTCACTAGCTACCGGTGCTGGATGAATAGAACTCCCGGTCTCACTAGCAACCGGTGCCACTTCCTTCTTAACTGTAGGAGGAGCCACCTCAGCATTTACTATTTTCCTCAAACGACGTGCCGCTCCTCGGGTCATGGGTGCCATCTGGTAAGATCGATAGTCACAAATAATATAATTGTACCAGAAGCAAGCTAACTAAAGGAACCATCATGTAATTTGAGTACATTTTCGAAAGCCGATAAAGTATAAAAAATTCAATTTTTTGCTAAGTGTGAGAACGGATGGCTCAGAAGACAACCCAAGATTCATTCAAGCATACATTAGTGTGAATCATCTATGTTCTGTACATATAGTGTAGTATATGTTCTTATCGTATCTAGTATCTGAAGGACGTACGTAACAGAATCAAGATGAACTCACATAATGTAATACTAAGACATCATCTACTACTATATAAGATATAGTGATAGGTTGTCGTATCATCATTGTCGAGGGATGAGGGTCGGAAGACAGTCAACTTTATCTACGGCTACATAGTTTCTGCCTCGCCAGTCGAATGGCTACAGGTACTATGTCCTGATCACCATGTCGTACCGTAGATCAAATGGAGCTGGAACTGGAGCCAAAATACAGTACTACTTCACCATGTCGTACCATTTTACGCTCTCCTCCTCCCTCCCTCCGGCGCTCTCACTCTCTCTGGCGCTCTCACACTTCTAATCCCTATGTGTTTTAAGTGTGAGAACGGATGGCTCAGAACACAACCCAAGATTCATTCTAGCATACATTAGTGTGAATCATCTATATTCTGTATACATATCAGGTAGTATATGTTAACCTTATCGTATCTAGTATCTGAAGGACGTACGTAACAGAATCAAGATGAACTCACTAATGTAATACTACGACATCATCTACTACTATATAAGATATAGTGATAGGTCGTCGTATCATCATTGCTGAGGGATGAGGGTCGGAGGACAGGCAACTTTATCTACGGCAACATAGTTTCTGCCTCGCCAGTCGAATGGCTGCAGGGAATATCCGTCACCATGTCGTACCGTAGATTAATGCAATTAATGGAGCTGAAAATATCCGTCGCTAACCGGTAACTAGTCCGTCGCTAACTGAGATTGTCACATACACATATGTATATCACAGCGAGATGTATAGATATATACATCTATACAGAAGCACACAACTGATAGAACTCGCACTATCCTTGAGACAGTGAACATATACACCATGAATCCAAACCCCATATATATTCACATTTACTAATCCAAACACCACCAAACTAATGGAACACCCAATATGGATAACACATTATTTAGCCAATATATAAACTCAGATGAATTTGAGAAGCAAAGCCACCCGCCGCCCCCGACCAAAGCCCGCCGCCCCAAGCCCGCCGCCCAGTAGTTCGGTTGCATATATATATGAAGAGTGCTTATGGGTGTGCGTCGGTTGCAAATAGCCCCGATGCACCCGCCCCAAGCCAGCCGCCCAGCCCCCGACGCCGCCGCCCCAAGCCAGCCGCCCAGCCCCTAACCCAAGCCAGCCGTCCAGCCCCCGACGCCGCCGCCCCAAGCCAGCCGCCCAGCCCCCAACCCAAGCCAGCCGCCCAGCCCCCGACGCCCCCGTCCCAAGCCAGCCGCCCAGCCCCCGACCCAAGCCAGCCGCCCAGCCCCCGACGCCCCAACCCCAAGCCCACCGCCCAGCCCGTCGCCCCAAGCCCACCCGCCTCCCAGACCCCGACCCAAGCCAGCCGCCGAGCCCCCGACGCCCTAACCCCAAGCCAGCCTCCCAGACCCCGACGCCCCCGCCCAGCCCTCGATGCCCCAACCCCAAGCCCGCCTCCCAGACCCCGACGCCTCCGCCCCAAGCCCACCGCCCAGCCCCCGACCCAAGCCAGCCGCCAAGCCACGGACGGCCCAGCCCCAATCGCGACGGACAGACCCTATAACCGAGAGAGAGAGAGAGAGATCGAGAGAGAGAGAGAGAGGGGGGGTTACCTTCGGGAGAGAGAGAGGAGAGGACGCCGACGCCGACGACGACACCGACGCCGATCACCGAAGCCGACACCGGCGAGAGAGAGAGAGAGAGAGAGAGAGAAGAGAGAGTAAATTTGGGGGGAATGCGAAAAGTTTCCCCCGCCGTTCCATTTAAAGTCTGGAACATTTATTTAGCGACGGACGAGCGACTGGTAAAATACCGTCGCCAATCGGTCGCCTTTTTGGATAAGTGTCGACTGCACATCCGTCGCTAAGGCGTCGAAAATATGACCCGCCAATTTTCTACACAATTCCCACCAAAATAATCGACTGTGTAGCGACGACTAAAACTCCGTCGCTAAACACCGACACTCTAGCGACAGATGTGCGACCTTTCCTCCCCCTAAAATTAAAATAAAAATGACAAAGGATTGTAGTCGGTAAGCAGTCGCTGAGCGGCCACGAAACCGTCGCTAATACCGACGGAATAAGTCCGTCGCTAATAATCCGTCGCTAAATGAGTGTATTTTGGTAGTGAAGATGATAAAGTAAAGACTGAAAGATAAAGACAACAAGACGATAAAATAATAACCTGTCAAGTCCAAACACAAATAATATACAAGCCCAAGTCTCTAATATACAATCCATAATAATAACAGTCTCAAAAGTAGCTGAAGACAAGGTCCAGTACAAAAGACCTACTCTAACTAAGCAATAGGTAAAGTCTCGTCAGGCGGAGCTAAGCCCTGCTGGACCAAAGTCTCCAAGTCTATGCCCACTACGTCATCCGGACCGTAGTAGGTACTGTAACCCCCCTCATCGGCATCTGTAATATTTTATCAATATATCCAGTCAGGATGGAACGAGTACAAGCTACTAACAATAGTTCCCAAGATATGACAAAAGCCATAAGACTGTAAATAGAGAGTATATACAAGAAAATTATGGAATGTACATGTGAGTATCATGGCAAGGTAAGCTGTAAATCTAGAGCTAGAACAAGGCAAGTAAACTGATCATGGCATGTACAAGAATCAAGAATCATCTATCTAGGTGTGTGAGTACTAGCTACAACATGTGGTCGGCTTGGGAACTTGTACAAATAGTAATAGGCCTGGCTAATCATACGTGGGGTGTATGATCAACACTCACAATCAATAGGTGCACAATGGGTGCACAATTGGCTTTGACCACATATCTACACTAATACTCTCCGCCCCCGACTGGTAGAGTGGATCCAAGCAAGACACGTTACGACATGGGATTCTACGAGAAGGGAGCAAGTCTCCTCGAGAATCGGTGTCCATATACTGCACAAGAACTACAAGGGGGCTTGCACAAGATATGCCAAGATAACGAGGAATAACATCTCATGTCGGGATCCATGAATACCAATCCGTGTGACCAATGTGTCGAGAACAAGCATATCTACACTAATTATATGAATTATAACAATCATCGTAAATTGGAAAAGTGTCAGAGAATGTACTCGCCTGTAATATGATAAGATATGTCAACGGGATCCAAAGCAGCGTCTCGAGGACCTATAGAGAACAAGACGTATCAATACTATATTTAGAAAGTAAAGTCAAATCAAATTAAACCTTATTTAAGTCATTCTAGGTCAAGATACGGCAAACTAAGTCAATCTAGGTTAAACTAGATTGTACATGGTCGATCTAAGTCATTTCAGGCCTAACTAGGTCAAACTGGGTCAATGCAAGTCAATCGGAATTAATCTAGGTCGATTTAAGTCAACGGTTGACTTACAGTTGACTTTTGGTTAACTGGTCAACTCTAGGTCAACCCTAGGTCAATCCTAGGTCAATGGTGACTAACAGTTGACTTTTGGTCAACCGTTCAAGTCTAATGGAATTTGGGACTAAATTGGATAAAGTGTTGACCCATAGTAGACTTTTGGTCTAAAAAGTCAACCGTGGTCAACCGAGGTCAAGACTAGGTCTAGGCGACTATTTTTAATCATTACCAACCCTTACAACCCATATCCAAGTCCATCTTGGACTTCGAAACTCAAATCTTGGCCGTAGGCCAATATCCTAATTTACCCTTTTCTAAGGTAAATTTTTAGCCTAGGTGAATATCAAGTTAGCCTACATACGCTTGGTATTTTGACCCGTGCTCTCTAGGGTAGTAGGATACTAGCCTATACATTCGTTACCTACCAAGATACCTAGGTAAAGTGGACGTCTAGTCCATCTTACGGCCCATTGCCGATATCTTGAATATCTCAAGATACGCAATGGTACGGCGCGATACCGGCGCCCTACAATCCCGATTTCAATTCGGGAGCCTACCCGCAAAATCTAATTCACGTATTCTAGGTCTTCTCCAAGTTTTAACTCATTCCGACACTCGGAGCTCCGTTTCACCCTCTAACTCGATTTTTCCCCTAATCGATTTCCCACTTTCCTGTACTAATACTCTTCTTCTCATTCTAATTTCTATTCTTCCAACTCTCTTCTCCTAATTCTTCCTATTCTTCTTCTTCTAATCCTATTTTCCTTTCCCTCATTCTCTTCTAATCCTTTTCTCATTTTTCTTCTTAACTCTTCTTCTAACTCTTTCTTCTAACTTCTTCTTCCTATTCTTCTAACTTCTAACTTTTCTAATCCTCTAACTTCTTCTAATCTTTCCTCTTCTCATTCTCCATATATATATCCATCTATATATATATATATATATATATATATATATATATATATATATATATATATATATATATATATATATATATATATATATATATGGGGGGGGGGAGGTTTAATGGGTTTAAAAGGGGGGTTTAATGGAGCTAGGGGGGGGGGAGAACTGGCAGCCACTGTGCTGCCAGTTGCTGCTGCTGCAGCAGCTACTTGCTGCTGCTGCAGCTGCCCTTCTTCCTCTTCTTCATCTCCTACTCTCTTCTATATATATATATATATATATATATCTATCTATATATATATATATATATATATATATATATATATATATATATATATATATATATATATATATATATATATATATATATATATATATATATATCACTACACCAAAATGACAAATTAGAAACGTTAGGTATTTTTTAATTTGAAACACTTATTTTTTGTTCCTAGGTTCTGGAACATATTAAATATGTTCCAGAGCAAAAAAACGTTCCTAATATATTTCTTTTTTATTTTTTAGAAAAATATTTATTCAAATACACTTTTTTAGTGTTTCAAATATGTTTCAAATTGAGATTACCCATGTGCATCCAAGCGTACTTACTAAATAAGCAAACCATAATTTTCTCCCATATATGTACGGCCAAACCTAACTGTTCCAAACATACCAATCCCTACCCCCCTCGCAAAATTGCTTTTCCCTCCAGAGTCTTTCATCTCCCTCCAAATTAATATTCACCTCTCTCCCTCCCTCTATCTGCCCGCCATCTCGAAACCCACTTCCGATTGCCCGCCATCTCGAAAGGGTTTAAGATCGCCATCCATCGAGGAAGGAAGGGTTCGAAGGACTTGCCATCATCCATCGAGGAAGGGAGGGTTTATTCTTTCTATTTCCTCTATTTTTTTGTTTAATTTTTCAATTTCACCATGCTTCTCTCTTTCCATATGTATGTATGCATAATTTTTCCATGTATTTGTGTAGTATAATTTTTGTTTTCTTTTTTCCCAATTTACGTAAGTGATTTTTCCATAATTTTTTCTATTTCTGCGTATTACTAGCGTAAGATCGCCATAATTTTTCCATAATTTTTCTTCTTTCCACAATTTTTGTTTAATTTTTCAATTTCCTCCAACTTTGATTCTTCTTATATACACAGATCTTAGAAAATTATACACCATAGGAAAATTTTCTCATAAGCAAATGGAACAATATCTCGTTATGGATATGGATGGCAATTTTCTCCGAACCATTGTCATGTTAGGGACAATATAACAAATTTTATTTCAGATTCATTACTACTGGGTTCAAGAGAAGCTATAAATCTACACACCCCCAACCATCTCCAATAAGCAACCCAAACCTGAATTTCTTACAACATATACTTTCAGAAGTCACCAAATTATTGTGGAGACCAAGATTAAATACACAATAATATAACTCGGCATTCCCCCTACATGCTAAAGTCAAATTTGGCACAAATATGGAGCATTTTGTCAAGCTGGGCGATCATTTTGTCAAGCTGGAAAGAATATGATGGATTGACTTCATATTCTATAATTTGACTCATGACAACTGAGGATCGTACCATAGACATTGAAAGTTGTAAGCAAGCCCTTTATTTATTTGTCTAGACATCTAATACTCTTTGATATCATTGTCGACAAAGGTACTTCAAGTTCTTTGCACATATCTGCAGGAACTGTCATTGTGATTTTAGGAAGCAGAGTAGGCAAGAGAAATTCAAGTGCCATTAGTATAAAATCGGATATAACTGGAATGATTTCTATCTTGAGGAAATTAGGAAGATACATGCTACGAAGCATGGATATTCTGAAATTGGTACGTTTATTGTATCACGTCACTATGGGTACATATCCAACACGACTCAGACACTCCAAAATACCCTAGAAAAAGCCAAAGTCAGTGTTTGGGTCATCATGTCAGTATCCTAGTATCTTTGTTTTCGTATCCATGCAAAATGGACTACATGTCATGTACTCTTCAATATCTCTTCCACATACTTTGGTCAAATTTATTAATTACACAGAGATGGACCAGTAGTGTGCTCGTTGCTTGCATTCTGGAGGAAGCGGGTTCGAATTGAAAAGTAAAGAACCCTACCCATATGTATGGGGTATGGCTACATACACTTTAACCTCCCCTAACCTAGCATAAGAAGGTGCCTCGTTGCATTCGGACACCATTTACATAGATGGACCAAGGAACACTAACTTTGAGATTATGAACTATCATATAGGGCATTTTAGTAACTATTTGAATTCGAAAAGTAGGTTTGGCGAACTGTGTTCTAAAGATGAGACTACGATTACATAAATTGTACTCTTCAATATTCCATGTACAAAGCAGGATAAAATTTGTTATTCGGGCATTGTACAAACAAGGATTAGAAAACTATGTGATGGAAAAGATACTTTGTTCTGGAAAAGGAAAAGCATCGACAGTTAAAAAATGGGCTGTCAACAACAAATGTACTTCCCAGAAGATGAGACTATGAGTGCAGAATTTGTACTGGTCTATCCTTTCTACCAACTTTAATTGGAATGTACTTCCTTCTCTTCAACTTAATGTGTCATATAGATGAACGAAATTCCCAAAAATCAACCATATGATCTTACCCCTTTGGCTAGTCTCCTTTATAGTCTACAGAATTTGGATGATGTTTCTTGATTGCATGAGCTTAAATATGATTAACTTTAAAGTCGTTCCACCAACCACCTGGGCTTCTAGGTCTTGTAACAAATGTTCTCTCTTAATCATAAATGTCTTGGCTACTAAGGTCTCGTTAGGGAACCAGTCTGGAAAAGTGGAGGAGGTCTCGTTAGGAAACTTTTAACATCCAACTGTTGACACAAAGTCACAGTCAACCAAATATTGACTACATTGACTAAATAATATCTGTATAAATTCAATACGACACACGACGTCTGCATTCAGTTCAGGACAGACAACAGCTCAGTTTCCGACTCTCAGTGTATTTTCGAGTCTGTACTTTTACATTTTATTGAGTCTAGAAGTATGTACTCTGAGTTATGCTGAGCTCTTGGAACTTAGTCTATAAGCCTACCCAAAATCCCAAGCTCCACCAAAACAAAAATTGCCCACAAGTCCCACTTAGAACCACTCTGTGCTCTGGAGACAGAGTTCGGGCCGAACTCTGCCTCCACACAGAGTTCGGGCTGAACTCTGTCCCCTAGAAATCAGGAACCCTAATTTTAGGGTTAGCTGGTTGCTAGCTGTCCAACGGCCAAATTTTTGAATTTTCCTACCCGAATTCTGGCCGAATTCTGCCTCTAAAAACACTATAAATAGGGCATGAATTCTCTCTTTTTAACTCACTCAATCTTCTCTTCTCTTCTCTCCTACAAGCTCAATAAGCCATACCCTTCCTATCTACTAGCCACAAGCCTCCTAAGTCTCGAGTGCTCAGCATCTCTCAGTTAGGATTCTTGTGCAAGAGTGAAGAAGTCGCTTGGACAATTCCAAGCAATCGCCACTGCGATTCTCTGTAAGAAGTTGACGTGCTCTTCTGAAGTAAAGGCACGGGTTGTAAGCTACTATTTCACAAATAGTGGATTTAATCCTGAGCTAGAGTTCTCAGGCCTGGACTAGTCCTCCACGAGGGAAACCAGGTTAAAATCGCTGTGTTTGCGTATGCTCTTCTGCTCTTCATTTATTTTCCGCACTTTACTCTGATTATTTATTGTTGGTGAAAGAGTTATTTTTAATTGGCTATTTTTTCTATATAAACTCTATTCACCCCCCTCTAGAGTTGTCAAACTGTTCTTCAATTGGTATCAGAGCTCTGTTCTCTTTATAAGGACTAACATCCTAAGAGCTGATCCATGGCAACCACACAATCCTTGATCTCCAATCATGGTGAAGGTCAGTCCACTCATAGGCCTCCCCTATTTGATGGGACTAACTACACATATTGGAAAACAAGGATGAGTTTTTATCTGAAGTCTCTAGACTTTGACCTGTGGACTGTCGTAACTGACGGTTACAAAAAGCCCGCCAGAATAGTCGTCGATGGTGACCTCATTGAGAAACCACACGACAAATATTCTGTCGAGGAGAAGAAACAGGCAAGTCTAGATGCTAGGGCTATTAATGCTTTATTCTGTGCTATAGACAGGAACGAGTTTAACAGGGTCTCTACATGCACCACTGCTCATGAAGTATGGAGACTTCTAGAAGTGATGCATGAAGGAACCACTCAAGTCAAGGAATCGAAGATAAGCCGTCTCACTCAAGAATATGAAGCCTTCAAGATGAAGCCAAATGAGACGATCACTCAAATGTTTACAAGATTCCTCGACATCATCAACCCGTTATCCTCGCTTGGTAAGCAGTATTCAAACCATGAGAAGATCCGCAAGCTACTCAGAGGGTTACCAAAGATTTGGAACCCTAAGGTGACAGCCATCATAGAAGGGAACGATCTCACAACTATGTCTATGGAGACCTTGATGGGCAAGCTCATGACTCACGAGCTTGACCTCAAGGACTTCGAAGAGCCTGCTCCGAAGACCAGGGAGATCGCACTCAAAGTTCATCGATGAAAGGTTGATCACGATGAGACCGAAGACGACAACTCAGATGATGAAGACCAAGCTCTCATGGTTCGTAACTTCAAGAAATTCCTTCGCTTCAATCAAAGAAAGAAGGAGCCACAAGAAGACGATGAAGAAGAGCCAACCTGCTATGGCTGCAAAAAGACTGGACACGTCCGAAGAGACTGTCCATTCTTAAAGAAGAGCAACCGCTATGAGAAGCCCTACAAGAAGAACTCATCAAAAAGGTATGCCAACACAAGCATTTGGCATGAAAGCGAAGCAAGTGACTCCGAGGAAGAAAAGAACTCTCCTCAAGACAAAGCAAATGTGTGCTTAATGGCAACCTCTACCAAGGTATCAAACGAAACTTTAGATGACTTCTCTTTTGATGAACTTGGCGATGCCTTCACTGATTTACTTGATGATCACAAAAAGGTCATCGGTAAATACAAGCATGCCAAGGACAAAATCAAAAGTCTAGAAGATGAGATACAAAGAATTTCTTTACTTCTTGATAATGTTAGAAACACATCACCCACTAATGACACTGATGAAGTATCCAAGCTTAAATTAAGCTTACATGATGCTGAAGCACGTATTGAGCAGCAAACTCAAGAAATTACTACTCTCAACACGTTGCTTGCTGAAGAAAAGAGTAGACACAAGATTTCCATGACTAAGATTTATGGCTTAAATATTAAGATTGATGAACTGCAAGCTATGTCTAAAAGATTAGAAACCAAATTGGGTAAACAGGTTGTTCAACCTCAAACCCAATCACATGGGCACAACACCACTCATGCTAGTCAACCACGTCATTCTCATGCAGCACATAACCATGCATTTATATACACAAACTTTCACAAACCACGTGCACGTAAGAATACTTCTCATACTCATCATACTGCACAAAGACACAATCAATATCACTCTCATCATACTATGACACATCAACATACCATGCCACGTAGACAAAATCATCATAGGCAAAATCATCATGTTATGCCACAACATTACACTATGCCATATAGACAATTTCAGCATGCCACTCCTCACAGTCAATATTATCATGCTATGCCACACAGACATCATCATCATGCCACTCACTCTATGCATAGTCATCATTACCATGCTAACTCTCCATATCATCCTCATCCTGTTGCTTATAGATATCATTCTCATGCTCCCAGTATAAATAAAAATGCTATCTGTACTTACTGTGGAACACATGGACACATCTCACCACAGTGTAGAGTTAGAAGACTGGTAGACAAGAAAATATATGCTTGGTTTCCAAAAACTAACTTTTCAGGACCCTCAAGAAAATGGGTACCAAAGGTCACATCTACTCGTGATGTAGGTGGACCTTCCCTCCTCAACTGAGAGTAAGTGGATTCTCGATAGTGGATGCTCGCGACATATGACGGGAGACGCAAATCTTTTTGCATCACTATCGATGAAAAGAGAAGGATACGTATCCTTCGGTAACAATCTCAAAGGGCACATAATAGGTAACGGTATCATTGGTCATCCTCCTTCTCCTGTTATAAAGGATGTCTGCCTAGTGACCGAGTTAAAGCATAACCTGCTCAGCATTAGCCATCTTGCTGATCATGGATATGATATTAACTTTGGACAAAACCATTGCTATATCTACGATAGGTCAACAGGAGACATTGCTTTTGAAGGGAAAAGAGAGGACAACATCTATATTTTCTATCTCTCTATAAATACTAACCATGCAGGTAGATGTTTATATGCCCACAAAGACGAACGACTGCTTTGGCACCAGCGTCTTGGTCATGCCAACATGGATGCTATATCCAGGCTTTCTACCAAGAAGCTAGTAAGAGGATTGCCTGACATCACATTCAAAAAGGACACGGTATGTGCCGAATGTGAACTAAACAAGGCAACTAAATCCTCATTTCATTCCATCAACTCTGTAAGTACTACTAGACCCTTGCAATTACTTCATATGGATTTATTTGGTCCTAGTAGAATAGCTAGCCTTGGTGGCAAACTTTATGCATTTGTTGTTGTTGATGATTTTTCGAGATTTACTTGGGTTTTCTTTCTCGCTAATAAGAGCGATGCTATTTCTGTTTTCAAAGTTTTTGTAAATAAAGTTCAAAACGAAAAAGGCTACATGATTACTCGAATCTGAAGTGATCATGGAGGCGAATTCGTAAATTCAGATTTTGAAAGTTTTTGTAATGCAAATGGTTTTGATCATGAATTTTCTTGTCCTAGAACTCCTCAACAAAATGGTGTTGTGGAGCGGAAGAATAGGACTCTTGGCGATATGGCTAGAGTCATGTTGAATAAATTTTCTCTTCCGAAATATTTTTGGACAGAGGCTGTAAGTACAGCATGCCACATTTTGAATAGGGTGCTTATTCGTCCCATTACGAAGAAAACACCCTATGAGCTTTGGTTTGGGAGAACCCCCAATGTTTCGTATTTTAAAATTTTTGGTTGTAGATGTTTTATCCTTAACACCAAAGACAACTTAGGCAAATTTGATGCCAAAGCTGACGATGGTATCTTTCTTGGTTATGCCGCCAAGAGTAAGGGATATAGAGTTTTCAACAAACGCTCACTTATTGTGGAGGAGTCAACTAATGTGACTTTTGATGAAGATAACAGTGCAGTAAGCGCTCTTGATGATGATGTTGAGCCATCAATTTCTACTCCAATGAATACTTCAACTGAAACTAATTCTCTGGAGGGTTTGCCTAAGAAATTCTCTTTCAAACCTTCTCATCCAGAAAATTTAGTTATAGGAGAAGTTTCACGTGGAGTAACTACTAGATCATCACTAAGAGACTCCGTTGCTAGCACTGCCTTCATTTCACAAGTAGAGCCTAAAAACATTTCTGAAGCTTTTAATGATGAATTTTGGATTTCTGCTATGCAAGAAGAACTCAACCAATTTGAGAGGAGCCAAGTATGGGAACTAGTTTCTAGACCGGCTAATCACTCAATAATTGGTACCAAATGGGTGTTTAGAAACAAAGTAAATGAAGATGGTTCAGTCACTCGTAACAAAGCCCGTCTAGTAGCTCAAGGATACAATCAAGAGGAAGGTATCGACTACGATGAGACATATGCTCCTGTTGCTAGACTAGAATCCATTCGGATGCTTTGTGCTTTTGCCAATCATCAGAACTTTAAATTATTTCAAATGGATGTTAAAAGTGCTTTCTTGAATGGCTTTATTAAGGAGGAAGTTTATGTCAAACAACCCCCTGGCTTTGAAAATCATAAATTTTCCGACCACGTGTTCAAGCTGAAGAAAGCGCTTTATGGCCTTAAACAAGCCCCCAGAGCTTGGTATGAAAGGCTAAGCAGTTTCTTGCTTGAGAAAGGTTTTTCAAAAGGAAAAATTGACACTACACTGTTTATCAAATCTTTCAAAGACACCATTCTATTAATTCAGATTTATGTTGATGATATTATTTTTGGGTCTACTGATGAAACTCTTTGTCAAGAATTTGCCAAGTGTATGCAGACGGAATTTGAGATGAGCTTGATGGGAGAGCTCAACTATTTTCTTGGTCTGCAAGTAAAACAACTGGCTAATGGAACTTTCATCTGCCAATCAAAGTACACCAAGGATATGCTGAAGAAGTTCGATCTTGACAACATCAAACCAATCAGCACGCCAATGGCTACTTCAACCAAACTCGAACCAGATGAGAGTGGCAAACCTGTTGATCAACGTAAGTATCGAGGTATGATAGGCAGCTTACTTTATTTAACTGCTAGTCGTCCCGATATCATGTTCAGTGTTTGCCTATGTGCTAGATATCAAGCTAATCCTAAGGAATCACACATGACCGCGGTTAAGCGTATCTTTAGATACCTTAAGGGTACGATTACAGTGGGCCTATGGTATCCCAAGTCAACATCATTTGATCTTATTGGTTACTCCGATGCTGACTTCGCTGGATGCAAGGTCGACCGTAAAAGTACGAGCGGTACGTATCATTTATTAGGAAAAGCTTTAGTCTCCTGGTTTAGCAAGAAGCAGAACTCTGTTGCACTATCCACAACAGAAGCTGAATACATAGCAGCTGGGCGTTGTTGTGCACAAATTCTGTGGATAAAGCAAACCCTTGAAGACTATAAGTTATCTTTCATGCATATTCCTATATTCTGTGACAATACTAGTGCAATCAATTTGACTAAGAACCCTGTCTGCCACTCACGCACTAAACACATTGAAATCAGACACCACTTTTTGCGTGATCATCAGCAAAATGGCACGATTAACTTAGAATTTATTGACACTGATCATCAGCTGGCAGATTTCTTTACTAAGCCACTATCCAAAGAGCGCTTCAATTTTCTTTGTCGTGAACTTGGAATTTTAGATGAAGCAGTTATAAATTGAAACTCACCTGCGTAAATATCGAGTATATTGTGATTCTTTTACGAAGAATTTGGTATGGGTAAAAGCCGAAAGGGTCCTTCTGACAACAAGGCGTAAAAGCCTAAGCGACACGGTGCACTAGTCCTCAGGACTACCGCTAGCTGGGATCCGGCCCCTGCAGCTAACCCATGGCAAATTTGGACTATTGAACCACAGTATATGTCCTTATTTATTATATGGCTCATTTTCAATTTAATATTGCCTAATTGATATTTTCTAAAGTTCATTCTGTTTTCTGAGTACCTCTCTATCTATTTTTTTAAATTCAACACTCTTTGTTGTCCTCAACTATCTTTTGTTTAACTCTTAAACATTTTCTTCATGTTCTTTGCCTGTTTTCAGTTCTGGACCATTGATCCAGAACTCGGGCCGAACTCTGCCCCTATCAGAGTTCGGGCCGAGTTCGGTTCTTAGGTTCCAGGGTCGGGATCTGGCTCTGCCGTTGGATCAATTCTAATCCAATGGTCAATATTTCACCCGACCAAAGACCAAGCCCTACTTTATTTCGGGATTCCCTCTCTTTCCTCCCATATTTCCTTCTTCTCCACCTCTTCCATCTTCTTCCTTCCAAACCCTAACCCTAGTTCTTGATATAGAGGGCTCTATTTCTTCTCAAAATCAAGGGAAAAGGGTTTTTCAACATTCTCTTCAACTGTTTGGTATTCTTTTCAGGTATATCTCTCTTTTTCTATCATTTCCAAGTTCTCCTCTTTTATTTCAAATGGCATCTCGCTTGTCCAAACGAGGGAGAAGGACTCGACATGAGGGTGCTTCCTCTTCGGTTCCTCCTCCTCCGATTGAACAAGTAGTTGAACAACACCCCATTCATCCGTTGTTCAATCCGCCGCGTCCCGATGACCCTAACACTTACGACGACCGTTTATTTGTATCGCTAGAAGCCTCTAATGAATGGTTTAGCGATTTTAGAACTCGTCCGGTGTTTGGGGGCCATCCCATAAATTTCACTATATTTTCACAATATGAGTCATTATTCCGTGATCTTTGTTTGGATGAACTTGTTGCTTCAAATTCTGTCATCTACCATAGTGCAATTCAAATGTTTTACTGCAATTTGACTCACGATGCAACCCACATCTATTCTCGGGTTGCTGGCATTACCATTGCCTTTAATGATTCTGAGTCGGGAGATTTTCTTGCTCTCCCGGATCTTGATGTGTGGAACAAGCTTGTGGAGGCACGTCAACTTCAATTTGTTGGCGACACTTCCCTTGAAGGATTCAAGGAGGATTTATGTGCTCCTAACGTAAGTCCTCGCAAGCTAAAGGCCAAGCATCTCACCCCCTACTTTTATGAACTTTATCGCATCGTGTTCAATACTATCTTGCCCAAGGCTGGATCAACAGATGAAGTCACTTATCTTGAGATCTCCGCCTTATATCATCTCCACTATCGTATTCCATTCAACTTTCCACGGACTATGATGGATTGGATGATCAACTGTCGGAAGAAACCAAGAGCTTTGGTTTATCCTCTCTATCTTCCTTTAGTTTTTCGTGCTTTCATCATTCCTATCCATGATTGTCCGTTCCTGTCTGCACCTGCCTTTCTATCCAAAGCACGACGCCTTCAGCCTGTCGCTGCTTCTGAGTCATCTGAGCATTCTGCTGATGAGGAGCCTGACGCCCCTCCTTTTGGTCAGGATGCACCTCCTCCTCCTGCCACTCTTGAGTCTCTTCAGACTATGCTTCGCGATCGCTTTGCTGTTGAGGATGATCGCTGGACGCAGCAGGATTACCGTACCACCTTGCAGATCAGTGCCCTTGGGAACTCTCTGCATGATATTCACTTGCTCGTCATCCTGATCTGCATGTGCCTATTGAGCGGGATCCAGATCGCGCGGGTCATCGTATAGACGATCCGTGGGTCATAAGGTATATGGATCCTGATGATGCTTTTGTGGACCCTCGTCGCTCATTCCCTGGTCCTTCAGATGTTTCAGGACCTTCTCGTGCTCCATGATGGAGATTGGCTTGATATGCTGCTGCCACTGCTGATGGTCTTAGTTGCCTTTTGATTTTAGTTATTTCAGTTTGTTATGGATTTATGTACTGGATTTATGTCTTCAAACCCTGATGATGTGCTGGTTGGTGGATAACATTTTATGCTATTTTTCGTAGTTTTACTTTATGTCAGTGACTTGTTTTATTAGTATTATACTGTTTCTTCTCTGCTTGGTGTGGTTGGATTACTTTTCATTGTCTATACTGCTATTTCCATGCTTTTCCTTATGCAGTCTATATGATCCTTTATATTGCTAACTGCCAAAAGGGGGAGAAATATGTATATTTCAAATGTATATCTGTCTGTGCTTGTGTTTGCTTTTGGGAAAATATTTTTATCAGGCCACAGGTTCTATGCATTATTTACGGGGAAGAGCTATTGATTCTAGCTCGGCACCGTTCACTGATTACGGGGGAGCTATCTTATTCTAGCTCGGCATTGTTTATAGGGGAGCTGTGTTTTAACCAACTGTGTCCAGGTATGAATATTGAAATATACATTTATTATTTTGTCAATTATCAATATGGGGGAGATTGTTGACACAAAGTCACAGTCAACCAAATATTGACTACATTGACTAAATAATATCTGTATAAATTTATTACGACACACGACGTCTGCATTCAGTTCAGGACAGACAACAGCTCAGTTTCCGACTCTCAGTGTACTTTCGAGTCTGTACTTTTACATTTTATTGAGTCTAGAAGTATGTACTCTGAGTTATGCTGAGCTCTTGGAACTTAGTCTATAAGCCTACCCAAAATTCCAAGCTCCACCAAAACAAAAATTGCCCACAAGTCCCACTTAGAACCACTCTGTGCTCTGGAGACAGAGTTCGGGCCGAACTCTGCCTCCACACAGAGTTCGGGCCGAACTCTGTCCCCTAGAAATCAGGAACCCTAATTTTAGGGTTAGCTGGTTGCTAGCTGTCCAACGGCCAAATTTTTGAATTTTCCTACCCGAATTCTGGCCGAATTCTGCCTCTAAAAACACTATAAATAGGGCATAAATTCTCTCTTTTTAACTCACTCAATCTTCTCTTCTCTTCTCTCCTACAAGCTCAATAAGCCATACCCTTCCTATCTACTAGCCACAAGCCTCCTAAGTCTCGAGTGCTCAGCATCTCTCAGTTAAGATTCTTGTGCAAGAGTGAAGAGGTCGCTTGGACAATTCCAAGCAATCGCCACTGCGATTCTCTGTAAGAAGTTGACGTGCTCTTCTGAAGTAAAGGCACGGGTTGTAAGCTACTATTTCACAAATAGTGGATTTAATCCTGAGCTAGAGTTCTCAGGCCTGGACTAGTCCTCCACGAGGGAAACCAGGTTAAAATCGCTGTGTTTGCGTATGCTCTTCTGCTCTTCATTTATTTTCCGTACTTTACTCTGATTATTTATTGTTGGTGAAAGAGTTATTTTTAATTGGCTATTTTTTCTATATAAACTCTATTCACCCCCCTCTAGAGTTGCCAAACTGTTCTTCACCAACAACTAGCGATAACTGGATATGTAGGTTGTAAGTTCGAGCAAACTGTTCTTGAGAACCTCCTTCAGGTGTTGCTAACAGGTTTGCAAGTGGAGCAAATTGGATTAGGGGCTAAGCTTGAGAAAATTTAAGTTCTTGAAAAAACAAGATTGCATGTACATCTAGCTAGAATTGTTAGGATTAATTAAGCTCAATACTGCATATGTGACTTAGTTATTTACGAACATGCTTATGGAAGAACCAGTAGAAAATGAGTTTACTAAGCATTTTAGTCAATGGAAAAACAATAACCCTCATGATGAAATGAGAATTGAGATATTCCAAATGTATATACATGTGTATCGGTATTCAGTATTCAACCTAGCTAATAATAACCAAGTCTGGAAGGACATTCCAATATGTGCTTCTTAATTAGTAACACTATCTAAAAGGATGTATTGTTGTTCAGTATTAAACTTGGCTACTGATACCATAAGATTTTTGCTTGTTACTCAAATTTGTTTGGCTTAAAGTCGATATGATGCACAACTTTCGAATTTTAAAGTGTTTGTGCTACCTAGCTTTCCAATGATTCCATGAGAAAACAATTACAATATGTCAATACCTATATCATTTCCATTTGCAAGTCTATATATATCATTTGGATTTGAGACCAATTGATTCGGGACTGACTTACTAGTTAATGAATTCGATTGAATTATGTTGGGCAGATAAATGATAACTGATGGTAAACATAGTAAAAGTTGGTTCAAGGTTTTCAGTATTTGGTTGACATGCTTTATTCTCATTATGCATTTCCCATTTAATAATTTTTTGAAATCAGTGTTAATTTGTTTATTTTGTATGATTTTGATGGATATAACACAACTTCATGTGATTTGCTCACGTCTTTCACTATAGGATTCAAGAAACTTCTTATTCTTTATTTATGAAAGAACCTATTATTTATTTATTTTAATTGAGATTTTCTTGCATAAATAATTAATCTCTATAAGTTTTCAAATAATTTAATTTATTTGACTCATGTCATACATCTTGGATATCCTTAATTTAATTGAAATGTATTCCTATGAATTTATTGAGTATTTACTTCATTTGTTTTTATTTTCTACAGAGAAGATATTAGTTTGGTACAAGTTTAGTCATAGAACCATAGAAGAGCTATGCAGAGTACAACATACTGCACACAGGCAGAACGTCAAAAATCTGCACTGTAGATTATATGCAGTCAAGTGTGTGCTTTTGGGCAGTGCCTATATAATGTGCAGTATTAGTGCACTATATAATGTGCAGTATCAGTGCACTGTAGGATGTACAAGAGTACGTGCACCATATACCTTATAAGTTTGTGTCCTATGGATGTGTGTTAGTATATCATAGGAGGGGGAGAGTGTGTGTCAATGAAGGTATCTTGGTGTCAAGCAGTGTGTTGATTAGAAGGGTGTATACTACTGCCATTACCCTAGCCATTGTTCTGTACTTTTGTTGGGCAATATTGACATTGTAGCTACATCTGACATTCAAAAATTCTAGAGCGGAGAGTTTATATCGACTTGGTTGAAAAAATACACAGAAAGTTTATATCGACTTGGTTGAAACAATACACACTTTTAACAGTCCATATTTTAAATATATAAGCAAGAACAGTGCAAAAGTGAGCTACAGTATTTTATAGGAGTATCATGTATTTGTTTGCATCCTTTGATATGATAATTGGAACCTGAAAGAAATGAGCAACATAAGAATTATCTTCCAAATACCCTATGAAATTAGACTTTCCACAAGGTTCTGCATTTGACAGCAAATGTAGTTCCAAATGATGAATGCAAATGCAACCTTTGTTGTCTCTTCAGTTGAATGCAAATGCATTCTTTGTATCAGTGTGAGAACAGTCGTGTATACTGCTGCCAATACCCTTGCCATTGTTCTGCACTTTTGTTGGGCAATATTGACATTGTAGCACTTTTCTAGTTTTATAGTTTTTTTCCATTTGTCTAACATGCGCTTATCTTTTCAATGTGGTTTTTAATTTCAGTTGGATCCTACGAGATTTGTTGGGTCAATGGGAATGTCATTCCTTTCTACTGTTTGGCCTAATGTCTCGTAGAGATGAATAAAATTTTCTATAACATTGTACCATCTGTTGGGTCAATGGGAATGTCATTCCTTGCCAAGGCGAGTAAAACTTGATCCAGGTAGATTGAATTGGATTAAGTTGGTTCAGGTCTGTATCTTTTTTTGACATGGCAGGCTAACTCACTGAAATGCATCTAAGATTACATTCCATTGATTAGTTGAATGCTATTCTTGCAATCAATATCGAAATGAACCCTAAAATAATTCTTTATTGTAGAGGCGTCTGATTTCGCCATACAATCAGGTCATGCATTTTGTTTGTAAATGTGTGGCAACATTGTATTTTGATGCTGGGACGATACTGACCCAATAGCTTAAAAGTGGCTTTCCTATATAAATGCGACAGGATCACCTACCTTCCCTCTATAGAAATAATGGGATCTTTGACAGTACAGACCTTATTAGCATGGATCATGACTGGTTTTTTCCATTATTTCATTTCCGAGGAAACTAATGTCATATTCTTATTGAAGCTCTGACTGATAAAAGTGTTGGATTAAGTTGGTTCAGTTCAATTTTGTGTATTCATAATAGTACATTTTTTTATCTTTAAACAAGTTGGGGAGTCATCACCAACTTTCATGGAAATAAAGTTTTTGTGATAGAGGGGTTCTGATTGAGGCTTGGGGTTTGTAGGTTTATCTCAGATGTAAACTAATGTCATCTTTTTAAGGTTATGTATTATCAATATTGAAAACTATGAAGGGCTGCAGGGAGGCTCATTTTAGAAACATTGATTTTTGATTGTTTTGAACCTATGTTTCTACATTTTTGTAGCATTAAATGTTTCTACATTTCTGTAGCATTACCCTTGCCATTGTTCTGCACTTTGCTGCAGCAACTACCTACTGCTGCCATTACCCTTGCCTACTGCAGTTAGGATATGCAGTTGCTGCTGCTGCTAATGCTATCAAATGATGAATGCAAATGCAATCTTTGTTCTCTTCAGTTGAATGCAAATGCATTCTTTGTTAAAGTTACTACTTGATAAATAAATTTTGTGGTTATGTCCTCAACTGGGTTTATTTTTTGAAAAGTCTATTGCAAGCATAACTTCATAAGTTTATTTTTTGAATAGTCTCTTGCTACTTGCATCCTTCAATATCTTAAGGAAGTACTTGAAACTAAGTAGGAAGTATGTGCAAGTGCTTTCTTTGATCTAGTTTGCAGAGCAGAGGATGCCCTCTCTTAGAAATTTATGCTACAACAACTTTGTTTGATAAGGAGAGAGTCTTCCTTGTGCAAGGCTAGAAGGTACCTGTTGACTATCCCCTACAACTTGTATACTCCTAACAAAAGGAAAAGAAAGGACTGTTCAAGGGGTTCTTAATTCAGTATGCTAGTATTCTTTATGGAGGGTAAAAGGGGGTACCCAATTTTGGCATATATTCTTTAGTTGGCTTTCTGACATTTGCAAAATTCTCTTTGACCTTTGTTGTTTCAGAGAGCTGTTGCTTGGGATATGCTGAGGATATATAACTACTTTACTGAAACTCAAGAAAGGCACAGGTAACCTATTCTTGATTGTGTTACTAGTTCAAAAAATAAAACAAAAATTGCCTTATGCTACAATTTTAATTAGCACACCAAAATGTGATAACTGGGATACATTGTCATACAGTAATCCAAGTAGGTAATTTGGGCAGTTAAATCCATCAAATACACCTTGGCCACCTTATGGAGTCACCCTGAACTATGTTATTATTATACCATTGTTCCTAGACAATGATATTAAGACTAAGTTAATTTATTTATCCGAAGCTTGTAGCAACTTTCCTACCAAGATGCATCCCTTGTTATCCAATTTGATAATAAAAAAAATTGATTTGTTGTTTTCTTGGACACTATTGGTTACTTTTGCCACATCAATACAAGAAAAATTAAGTTTGATGAACTCGAACATTGATTTTCTCTTAAATGGAATTATAAAAATAATACAGGAATAACTGGTCAACTAATTTTAGGAAAATTTGAGTTTATCAATTTTTTTATGACCAGAACATCACAAAGTTTACTATTCATACATATGTTTAATCTTATTATCAAATTTAGGAAATAATAATTTTTATAGCTTGATGCCATTCGAATTACTTAAATATGAGGCTAGTAATGAAAAAGTTCTAGCTACTAATGCCCAGCTTTCTGTTTTTCTTATATTGAGATGTATTTTGATAATTAGTTAACTTGAAATGTTTGGTAGGATGTGGCTATGATTCAGATGATGATGATATAAGAGGAGTTTGATGAGCTTCGCAACAATGATGATTTTGCTGGCCTAGACTTCTTTTTGGGATTTTTTTAAAATGTTTGTTAAAATGTTCATCAAAAATTGGAGAAGTTAGCATCGACGATTTCCTTGTGTGGAACAAGTCCTTCGTCAAATACATGGAGCCATAGTAAGTGATATTTTCTCTTCATTATAATAAGTTATATCCGGATTTTTAGCCATTTCATTTGTGCTAATGATAGCCATTTCATTTTGGTCATTTGTTTATCAAAGATGTGATACTTAGAATCCGAGACCTGATTACGGATTCCAAATGCTAAAAATAGACTTTAGTCACCAAATGGTAATCTCACAGATTTATAATAATGGCACATGAATAATTTAGAGCATTCTCGTAATGCCTATGCAAATAAATTTTATGTAGGTCTTATATTTTGGCACATGGTAATCTCCAGATGCTGAAAATAGACTTTAGACATTTCATTTTGGCCTTGTATTTTTTCCTGAAATACAAAATTGGATTGGTGACAAGTAGAGAGGGTTTCCCTGAAATACTTGTCATTACAGTAAACAAAACTGATCTACATCACTATGTTTGATATCTATTTCTGGAAATTATATGGCAAACAAGTGATCAATATGCACATAAAGCGTTACATAATTAAGGAAACCACAAATATGGTGAAGGCCAACTAAAGAAAAATGCAGATTCATTGCATCCACATCTCACAAATTTCCTCAATATTTTTGAATCTTAACTCAGTATACTCGAGACCACAAAGCATTTCATAGCATTATAGTAGCCATTAACTTCTAAAAATCACCCAGACCATATGCAGATAGTTCTTCTCTATACTTGAAGGAAAACACACTAAATCTTCTAATTTGCATAGTATCTTCAGAAAGCAACAACTTAGCTGGAATTAAACTAAATGCTAGGTCCTTGCAGCCAAATGAACAAATAACGATTGGAACTTTATCTCTATGCTAGTGACTTCCAAGCACTTTTGTCAAAAAATAACACAGTACTCCTACCTTCTAAAAGGTCGCATTGGACGCCCTAATTTATTTCCAGAACCCAAAAACTGGAGATTGCTACATGAATATTCAGAAATAATCTTTTTGTATACCTCCCGAAGACTTGTGCCACAACACATTGCATCTTAACCCCCTTATATACCCAATACTGAACCATAATCGTCTCCTACATTCCTAAAAGCTTTAAACGCAAAAAATAAATTCAAAGATATATGTGGTTCATTCTTCACATGGTAATCTCCAGATGTTTGTTTGGTTCATTGCTTTGAGTTGTTTGTTGGCACCGAGACTGAATTATACAGTCTCTTATTCTCCAATTTTTCTTGAATATAGTAGATTTTGGTTATCTTAGTCTCTTATTCTTCAATTTCTTGATTTTAACTTAAAACTTGTTTTATAATGTTGTATGCAGGTGCTGCTTTTTGTCGTCGTTCAAATCTCCATCATTCGGTTGGAGAATAACTTTTGGGATCATCTTTTAGAGAACTAAAATTTGTAAACAAATTATCATTTGCGATCGAGCTACATTTTATTATTTGTAACTTTTGGGATCATCATAGAGAACTAAAATTTGTAAACAAATTATCTTTTGTGACCGAGCTACAGTTTATTATTTATAACTTTTGGGATCATTTTTTAATAGCATTTTATAACGATTAATATTTGAAAAATGTTATTAGTTGTTTTGTATTAAGTTGACAGCTTTGGTTAATTTAGTGGACCTCTTGGATGTTGATTTAGGAAATGTGTGGAATGCATCATTTATTGTGTTTTAATGGTAATTTCATGAATCATCATATTTGTGGTTCAAATTAAATTTTTTTTTTTTGCGAAATTGAAATTTAAAAAAAAATGCACATGAACGCTAATAAAGTGTTTCAAACCGGCCACATGTATATTGCAAAAAGTGTTGCAAATTACATTTAGAAACGAACATAAAACGTTTCAAACTGATAGTTAGAAACAATTCAAACGTGTTCCAAAAATACTTTAGAAACACATTATATGTGTATCAAAATCTAATTTTAGGAACGTTTCGAAGTCGTTCCAAAATTATTTTAGGAACACATTATATGTGTTTCAAAATCTAATTTAGGAACGTTTGACAACTGTTCCAAATGAAATTTAGGAACGCTTTATAAGCGTTCCAATAATTGCAACGCCACTTTTAGGAACGGTTGTCAAATGTTCCTAAAAATATTGGGTACATATTAAAAGTGTTCCTAAGTCTCCATTTTGGTGTAGTGTATCTACATACACATATATATATAATCTAATATCCATCCATCTATCTATCTATCTATATATATCCATATATATACACACAATCACACTCACATATCTACTTATATATATATATATATATATATATATATATATATATATATATATATATATATATATATATATATATATAAACACACACACACATGTATATATATATAAAAAAAAATAAAAAATAAAAAAAAAATATATATATATATATATATATATATATATATATATATATATATATATATATATATATATATATATATATATATATACACATAGGCACATACACACTCAAGCACACACACACCCTCACACACTCTCTCACACACCCTCACACAAGCACACTCACTTTCCCTACCACTCTCACACACCACCACAATCCTCATGACACCAAATACATATCAATATACAAATATACATACACATATATATATATATATGCATATATTTTTTTAAATATATATATACATATATATATATATATATATATATATATATACATATATTTTTTTAAATATATATATACATATATATATATATATATATATATATATATATATATATATATATATATATATATATATATATATATATACCACTCTAATTAGAAAATCCCCAATAAATCTTCTAACCTAGATTTTTAGGAAACCTACAAATTCTAGGGGAAAAGTGTGGAGAATCATCTCCTCTATAATTATTGTGAAAGCAATAAGTGCTAAAGAGGAATAAATAGGGAATTAATGAGCTTACCTAAGTTTGGGTTGCTTGAGGAAGAAATAAAGCTTTGAAAGAAATTGAATTTGAGAGAGAGAGAGAGTGTTTGCTTTGTGGAGAAGCAAAGGGGGGTGCTCCCCTACTTGGCCGGCCATGGTGGAAGGGTTATTGGGTTTGGGTGGTGTCACGACCCGTACCCTCATGAGGGGCACGAGCACGTGGGTACGTCCAGCCTACGCCGCAGTATCGGCGGTAGAACGCTGTATATAACGTCTGTAAATATCTACGACTAACAGTTTAAATGTACCTGTACAGTATATACTCTCCGAATGGAGGTGACATATCAATACAGTCTCAATCACAGAATAAAACTAAGGTAGATAGCTCAGAAGGAAAGACATATGATAGATGAAAGAGTAATAAGTCCACAGTCTAAATACAAGCCCAGATATATACAATAACACAGGGTATCAAAATAGAATATTGAAACTACAGTCTGATAAAGCTAGCTGGATCACAGTCCAGTCAAACCTAGCTAACCTACACTACTCTGGAAGTACAAAATCTAGTGGCTCTACTATAAGGCCACGGTCCAAAGCTACTCCATCTAACTCGAGCCCATAATAGGTCGAGCAGTCCGCATCAGAATCATCTGTAATATATCATAACGGTATCCTGTCAGGAAAATGAGCAAGTACAAACACTAACAGCAGTTCCATGTGAATTGACAAGTTCTATAAGAGACAGTATAATGAAACTACAAGACAAAGATATATGAAGACTTGGGAACCGTTCGGAAGCCGAGTTACAACCCTTAAACCAAACAAGGACCGGGGTTGTAACTCTTCTCCCGAGCAGAACTTAGTCTCCAATCAAGGTACAATGTAAAGGCATGTAGAGCATGTGAGTAACTGTATATCATGCATGGTGAGAAAGTACTGAATATAGAACAGAACAGGATATATGACAAGAAAAGTAAATATAAAATGTGCATCAAATATTATAGCCTAATGTGATCGGTATGGGTCAAGAATCAGGCTTCCAGCCGACCGGCTACAAGTACGTGGACTCGGCCCGGCCGGGATGGTAAGCTATGGAGCAAATAGTAGCACAGGTCAGGCTATACCCATCGTGAGGTGAGGGTATAGCTATGATACAAGTAGTAACTCAAGGTGGGCATTGATCACACTATCTATAATATTCCCCATTCCCCGAATAGTATACGGATCCGGACATAGCACGTCATGACGCGGGATTCCCAAAGAGGGGAGCAAGTCCTCTTCAGGAATCGGCGTCAATACAAGTACGAAAATTAAGACTAAGCAAGTACTAGTATCCCAAGAAATCCAGGAATGACATCTCATGACAGGAATCCGACAATACTAGTCCGTGAACTATCGTGTCTGAGAATCAAGTAAGACACTACGACTGAATCGAATATAGCAAATATCAAGACAATGAAAACTATCAGTGAATGTACTCGCCTGCTGTCCTGAGCTGTAGGATATATCAATGCTCAGAGCGGTATCAGAAGACCTAAATATGAGATACTGTAAGTTAATTTAGGTTTAAACAAGTTTAGGAATGATTTACAATGAATGACATGCAATCTAGGTCAAACTAGGTCTCACTGAGTCACACTAAGTCCTGTCAAGTCAATCTAGGTCAAATCAAGTTATATCAAGTCAATCTAAGCCAACCCAAGTCAATCCTAGGTCATACCAGGCATCACAGGTCAAAACAAGTCGAAGAAAGTCAAACGGGGTCAAGAGTTGGCCTACAGTTGACTTTTGGTCAACTGGTCAACCCTGGTCAACTCTAGGTCAACCCTGGTCAACCCTAGGTCAATGGTGACTAATATTTGACTTTTGGTCAACTACACAAGTCTAATGGAAATTGGGACTAAATTGGACAAAGTGTTGACCCATAGTTGACTTTTGGTCCAAAAAGTCAACCGTGGTCAACCGGGGCCAAGACTAGGTCTAGGCGACTATTTCTAACTATTACCAACCTCTACAATCCATATCCAAGTCCATCTTGGACTTCGAAACTCATATCTTGGCCGTAGGCCAATATCATATTTTACCCTTAAAAAGGGTAAAATTCTAGCTTAGGCAACTATCAAGTTAGCCTACCTACGCTTGATATTTTGACCCGAGCTCCCTAGGGTAGTAAGGTACTAGCCTATACATATATTACCTACCAAGATACCTGTCACGACCCGATCCCAAATTAATGGGTCGAACCGGACCATGCCCAGCCTGCACCGTGGTGAGACGGCGGCAGTAAGCTGTTCCATTGCAGGTATTCACAACAACACAAGTACATTTGCCACAACTGTTCTATTCGGAATTAAAACTTTATTTGATAAAATATTCAGAAATACAACTGGAAATGAAATGCTGAAATAAACTACAAACTCCAAGAAAAGAAAAACTATCTAAGCATCTGGTTCTGTAGTCCCAGGATCAGCGTCCTCCAGAGACGGCTCTGGTACCGTCGCAGGGTAGAGAACCTGGTCATAATAGCCATTATAGAATAGCTCGTCATCCTCAGTGTTACCTAAAATGTTGTCTCCAGTCAGGAGGGAGCAAGAACGAAATATGCATCTCATATCTTAAATAGTAATTGGAAAGTGCAGGATAAACAGTTTAAAATAACAATTTTCAGCAGTTTAAAACAGTTCAGTGTGTTTTGAATATGCAAACGTCTATGACCGGCTTGGGTTGAGCAGTAGTATCCTAGCGATACGATATGGCTTATCCCCGTGTGTGTGAGGGGTAAGCTAACACAGTCAGTTCAGTAGGGGCTTTGGTCATAAACGCTTACACTATTCCCCCAGTCCCAGATTCAGTAACAGTAACAGTCGGTAGAGTTCCGTGCCAGCAGTGTGATTTAACATGCATCTTAACTTTACTAAATAAAATACAGGAATACACAAATCGTAACTTGCCTTGTATTAGATTGACTGGAAGGACGAGGCGGTACCGAGGAAGAACGTCAGTTGTAACTTCGAGTTCCTACAATTGAGAACTCGACTTAGATTCCTGAATAACCAGACTAAGTGTGCTAGTTGCAATCTCTAGTAGACATGTCCTAGTCATGTTTTATGTTGTATTTATTTACAGCTAACGATTACGTCGCAACTACGTGCGTTGATTAAACCGGTTAATTGGTTTATTTGGAAAATCACGAGAATCAATTATAATTTGGAAAACTTTGTGCTTTGTAATATATTTATAAAAATACAATTTCTTTTGGTGATAAATCGTGAATTAATATTATTTTATTCATTTTAACTAACTTCGTGATTAACCAGCAAATTACGTTCTAAACTACGAATATGCAACTAATCCAAAGACCACCCAAATCACGTCCACCAGAAATAAAAATAAATCTATGCTACACAAATACATTGGCACAGCTAATGGTCCTAGGGTGGGCTTATGCCCGGTACAAATTTTTCTTTTACATTAAATAAGAGAAAATGACTGAAATTAAATAATTAAAGTGCAGGAATTAAATATCTAATATAAATAGCCAAAAATAAAATAATTAAAAAGAAAGCTAGGAGTCTCAGACTCGGTCCATTTCCTCAAAATTCGGCTTATGCCTCAACGTCCGGTCGGACCGGTGCGTTTGTATTTCGCCGGGGCCCACAGACCGGTACGGTCGTCACCCGAAAATCAGTTTAGAAATTCATTTTCAAAAGCCAGTTTTGAAATTAATAAAAATATAGTTTTTTTTTTGTAAAAATTTGGGCAGCACTTCCTCTATTTCGGGACAAACCCAAAACTGGGAAGTGCGCCATCAAACTCCTGCAAATATTTTCCAAACCAGGGAAAACCCATTTCCAACCAAAATATCCAACCCAAAATGGTTATCATAAAGCCACAACACAAATATAATCCAACTACAGAAACCTTTCCGAAAAATTTCGGAAAACCAAAAACAGAACCATTCTAAGAAGATGGTCGGACATACTCGGAAATTCCGAGAAACAAAGAACAACAGAACCTATTCCAAAAATAGAGTTCGGAAAGCCAAAACCACAGAACCGCAATAAATCGAGCCGATTCCCATTGCGGGATTGGGGACCGTATCATCATCGACACACGGGAGGGACGAACTACTCTGATTATCAGAAATTACCAGTTTCCGTTGGCGGGGAGCCGCGGGAAAAATCTCGGGAAAGAAATCCGAACTAAGTCGGCAGCAGGTCGAAGATCCCGGCTCAACCACGCACAGCAAAGGGGCGCGGGAAAGTCAGCGGAAGAGGGGATTGGCCACGGGGAAGTCCGCGGACAGCGGAGAACCGCGGAGAAGGGTCGCGCTAGGGCAGCGGACGACAGCGACGGGGGAGATTCTGCCGGGGCTCGCTGACACGACGGGGGCGCTGACAGCGCAGCGGCCGCGCGGAGAGGGTCGGGTTCTGCCGGCGGAGGGAGCCGCGGCCACAGGGGCGTGCGGGCTCGGGGAGGAGCCGTCGCTGCGGGCGGTCGGGAGACGGCTGCTGGCCGCGGGGGGCTCTGGCCGCGGGTGGGGATGAGCTCGGGTCCGGCGCGGAGGCGGGGATGAGCTCGGGGAAAGTGGGTTTCCCAGAAGAAAAATGAGAAAAGGAAAGAGAAAAGAGGGATAGCTCTGTTGGGAAAGAGATTAAGGAGATGGGTTTTGTTTCTCCACATGGGAAATGGAAAGGTGAGGGAGAGAGAGTGGTTGAGACTTTAGTTGAGAGTTCTGAGTGAAAAGTTTAAGATCGTGGGAGAGTTAAGAAGAGAGAGTGGTTGAATATGTGTGGTGAGGAGAGAACGTGGGGAGAGCAGTTTACCAATTCTTTAGGAGAAACACACTGGTCCTTCGGGACCAGTTCACCACGTGAATAAATATTTATTTATTTTATTATTATTATTATTTCTTTTATTAAACCAAGTCAAAATAGGAAAGAGTTTGGGAAAGGAAAGGTTGGGATCAGGCTCGAATTCGGGTCTGGGTCTGAAAATCCAAAGAGCCAAATTATATTTATTTTCAAAATCCTTTTTCACCCAAAAATAGTTAATAATAATATTTAATAATAATAATTTTGAAAACGTTGAATAATAACACAACAATTCTATTAAATAAATTGCTACAAAAATAATGGGTTTCACAATCTTCCCTCCTTAGAAAATTTCGTCCTCGAAATTTAAAGTAAGGTAGGAAAGACAAACATGTACGGGTACTGCGCCCGTAACTCAGGTCCAACTATAAGAATTTCCAAGGCAGTCGTGGATGAGACGGTTTAGGGATAAGTTTTATTTATGATATCATCCACGCAGAAAAAAATACAAAAGTGAACCAAAGTACACGAGGTTGATCAGACCATCATGCACCGGTCCTGATTTAGACAATATATTAGTGGGTGCACCCAATAAAATATCGTCATGATCAAGCTTGATAAAGAGATAGCTTGAAAAACTAGGCTAACTTCGTCAGCATCAGTCAAGTTTAGAACGAAAAGATAAGAAAATAAGTGATGGCTCGAATTCTGATCTTCTTCTTACCTCTGACTAGGCTTGCAACTGGTTTCTCTGGCACTGAAAGGTTAAGTCCAAACTTGAGCTCTGAATTATCCAAAATGTGACTCGGATCCGAAATGTAGCATCTGAGCTGTGACGTAGAAGACGTTGCACACTCTCAAGATTAGCTGGTAGAGCTAACTGGTACGCTACTTCCAACACGTCTTAAACTTCAAATGGCCTGATGTATCTGGCCTCAATTTCCGGCTCCGTCAAAACTGATTGTTCCTCTGGTAGGAAAACTTCACCAAATGCAATTTGGTCTTCCCAAGACCTACCAAATTCCGAGACGCAACATCTCAAACATCTTCAAGCGTCTGGATTGACCTCTCTGATTGCTTGTCCCGCGGTACTCC
Source organism: Iris pallida (assembly GCA_029216955.1). Classification (NCBI taxonomy): domain Eukaryota; kingdom Viridiplantae; phylum Streptophyta; class Magnoliopsida; order Asparagales; family Iridaceae; genus Iris; species Iris pallida. The sequence continues at coordinate 9,874,260 of JANAVB010018993.1, forward strand.
ATGAATCTGGTAGATGTGCCTCTCGTACAATGATGCCCACTTCTTAGTGGATAAACCAACTTTGAAGGAAATAAAGTGTGCCGACTTAGTCAGTCGGTTTATAATAATCCAATTGGTGCCCTTCCCTCCTTGGGAATAAGGCAATCCTTACTCAAAGTTCATTGTTATATGCTTCTACTTCCACTCCGAATTGTCCAGCGGCTTCAACAAGCTTGTTGTCCTCTTGTTAAATTCGTCATGTTGACAAATTCACATCTAATCCCATACCTGGAATTGTGCTTCTATATTCCATAACACCAATCAATGGAGGCATAATCCGATACATCTTATTATCTCCTGAATATATAGAATACTGCGACTGGTGCATTTCTTTCATCAACTCGTTCTTCCGTTTGTCAACCGACACGCAAAGTCCCGCACCATTCTTCAGAGTTCCAATGCTGATTAATTTAGAAACCCTCAAGTGTTCCTGCCAACACTTGATCTCTAAGTCTGCAAGGTGCCTCGTTTGAAACTACGTTCTCTTGATTTAAATCCTTCAGCCTCGAACTTCATCAATACTGAATCAGCATCCAGCTCCGTCCTTCTATCTCCAGGTAGTATAACCTCCAGTCCAAACTCCTCGATGTCTTCTAGCAGGTGCTAGTCCTTGGTTAAGAACTTCGCCATCAGTATCGACCAAGTGCAATAACAACCACATTAGCCTTACCTGAATGGTACTGCAGGTTGATTCAGAAATCCTTCATCTGCTTCAACCATCTTCTTAGTCTAACATTCAGCCCTTTCTGAGTGAAGACATATATTTCAGACTTTGGGTAGTCCGTAGATATTTTCACTCCCTTTCCATAAAAATCATGCTTCCAAAGCTTCAAAGTAAAGATAATTGCAGCAATTCAAATTAGGTGTGGGATAATTCTTCTCATGAGTCTGTAGCTGCCTATATGTGTAAGCAATTACTTTCCCATGTCGTTGAAGAACGCAGCCCAGTCCTCTTCCAGAGGCATTACTGTAAATTGAGAACCCACCGGTTCCTGCGGGTAGCACAAGGATTGGTGTAGTGGTAAGTCTCTTCTTCAGCTCCTCAATGCCGTCTGGCAAACTTTCGTTCAGATGAACTCTTCATTCTTCCAAATGAGCTTCGCCATCGGCTCAGCAATCTTGGCGAAATCCTTCACGAACTTTTGATAGTAGCCGGTCAAGTTCAAGAAACTTCTGAATTAAACTTGGGGTATACCACTCTTCAACAACAGCTATCTTCCATCGAAATTTCTTCTCTTAACAACATGGCCAAAAGTCCACCTTGTCAAGGAAAATCCACGTTCAGATAACTTACCATAAAACTTCTTTTTCCTCAAAGTTTCCAAAACTTCCTCAGGTGTTCCTCATGCTCTTCTTCAGTCTTCAGAATGTTATCTATGGAGATGATGAACCGATTCAAATACTCATAAAAACTCTGTTCATGAGGTTCATGAACACAGCATGAGCATTGGTCAGTCCAACGTCATGACCAAAGAAAACTACCCATACTTGGTGTTTGAACGCCGTCTTGGAAATGTCCTCTTTCCTGACTTTGATTTGATGGTAGTCAAATCTTAAGTCAAACTTTGAAACACCCTAACTCCACACAACCAGTTCAAACAGATCCTCGATCCGGACAGAAAGTACTTGTTCTTTAGTGTCTGGTAATCGATGCACATCCGTTGTTCTATCCTTCTGGGGCAAAAACAAGATAGATACTCCCTAAGGTAAAGTTCCACTCTGAACAAATCCTAGAGCCTTCATTGATCTGGTCCTCCATCTTCTTGGCCAACTTCGGGTTGACTCTGTAATACCCTTTAGAATTAGGGTAAGAGCCGGGGACTAGGTCAGGGGTGAATCCTATGTCTAGATCTGGGATAATCCGATGAGACTATCAGGAAAAATATCTGCCATAAGAGTGTAACTAAGAACTTCTATTCATGTAGAGAATTACAGCAAAAACTCTTATGATTAATCTAGGGGCATCCTGATACAACTTTCAAAAAGATGATGCTATTCAGCAGTTCTAGGTACTATTCTTCATGGTTCTGGCTCTTGTATGAGCAGTCTCCAACTGCTTCCCTTTCTATGAACCTCGAGTTATGCATCATGCCTTATTGTAAGGGGCAGGGTCTGCTGGATAGGAAGAGGGTCCCTAGGTTGTGGCCTAACAGGTGTTGCTGGGATATGAGCTCTGGTTTGATAGGAAGATAAGGGACAGTCCTTTACCCGATGTTTAGCAGATCCACATGCCAAACATTGTCCCAATCTCTTGCGGCAACTAACGGCCTGATGACCAGGCCTCTTGCAATAGTTACAAGCCCATAGCTTCTTACGACAAGGCTGCCGGAAAGTAGAGTACTTGATGGGACCCAAATATCTTCTAGATTCAGGGGTATCCTTCCTAGGACAAAAGTTCTGCTCTAACTTGGTTGGGGATAACTAAGGCTACATCATGACGTTCTTCGTGTCTTCTCTCGTGATATTCTTCTGTTCCCGCTGTGCTTCATCTTGAGCTTTCTGGAACTCCAGGGTTTCTTGAAATAGGGTAACCATTTGGAAGATGATTGCTGGTACTAGTGGAGCAACAAAAATGAATACTCCACCATGGAAATGCAATTCAGTTTGAGATGAGGTAGGAATCGCCAGTGTAGGGAAAACATCACTGGATGCACTATGAGGAAGGTCAAACAGCCGCGAGGGGAAAGACCCTGGGCTTGGTTGAGGAGATGGGGCATGAGCCGGAGATAACACCTCATCGCCAGCAGGATTTGGTCAATGGTCATTCTCTGGAAGGTTTAGGACGCACACACATAAGCAAGGTAGCCTACCGGTCTATAATCAAGCAAAAATATTTATTTATATAATCGGTCCTATGTCGTGACAAATCAATGTTCTAGTGTTCTAATTGTTTCTAGGTATGTTTTCCTAGGTTGTTGTTTGTTGACGACCTGCATGGGCCACCACTGAAAATATGTCACGACCTGATCCCAAATTAATGGGTCGAATCGGACCATGCCCAGCCTGCACCGTGGTGAGACGGCGGCAGTAAGCTGTTCCATTGCAGGTATTCACAACAACACAAGTACATTTGCCACAACTGTTCTATTCGGAATTAAAACTTTATTTGATAAAATATTCAAAAATACAACTGGAAATGAAATGCTGAAATAAACTACAAACTCCAAGAAAAGAAAAACTATCTAAGCATCTGGTTCTGTAGTCCCAGGATCAGCGTCCTCCAGAGACGGCTCTGGTACCGTCGCAGGGTAGAGAACCGGGTCATAATAGCCATTATAGAATAGCTCGTCATCCTCAGTGTTACCTAAAATGTTGTCTCCAGTCAGGAAGGAGCAAGAACGAAATATGCATCTCATATCTTAAATAGTAATTGGAAAGTGCAGGATAAACAGTTTAAAATAACAATTTTCAGCAGTTTAAAACAGTTCAGTGTGTTTTGAATATGCAAACGTCTATGACCGGCTTGGGTTGAGCAGTAGTATCCTAGCGATACGATATGGCTTATCCCCGTGTGTGTGAGGGGTAAGCTAACACAGTCAGTTCAGTAGGGACTTTGGTCATAAACGCTTACACTATTCCCCCAGTCCCAGATTCAGTAACAGTAACAGTCGGTAGAGTTCCGTGCCAGCAGTGTGATTTAACATGCATCTTAACTTTACTAAATAAAATACAGGAATACACAAATCGTAACTTGCCTTGTATTAGATTGACTGGAAGGACGAGGCGGGTACCGAGGAAGAACGTTAGTTGTAACTTCGAGTTCCTACAATTGAGAACTCGACTTAGATTCCTGAATAACCAGACTAAGTGTGCTAGTTGCAATCTCTAGTAGACATGTCCTAGTCAGGTTTTATGTTGTATTTATTTACAGCTAACGATTACGTCGCAACTACGTGCGTTGATTAAACCGGTTAATTGGTTTATTTGGAAAATCACGAGAATCAATTATAATTTGGAAAACTTTGTGCTTTGTAATATATTTATAAAAATACAATTTCTTTTGGTGATAAATCGTGAATTAATATTATTTTATTCATTTTAACTAACTTCGTGATTAACCAGCAAATTACGTTCTAAACTACGAATATGCAACTAATCCAAAGACCACCCAAATCACGTCCACCAGAAATAAAAATAAATCTATGCTACACAAATACATTGGCACAGCTAATGGTCCTAGGGTGGGCTTATGCCCGGTACAAATTTTCCTTTTACATTAAATAAGAGAAAATGACTGAAATTAAATAATTAAAGTGCAGGAATTAAATATCTAATATAAATAGCCAAAAATAAAATAATTAAAAAGAAAGCTAGGAGTCTCAGACTCGGTCTATTTCCTCAAAATTCGGCTTATGCCTCAACGTCCGGTCGGACCGGTGCGTTTGCATTTCGCCGGGGCCCACAGACCGGTACGGTCGTCACCTGAAAATCAGTTTAGAAATTCATTTTCGAAAGCCAGTTTTGAAATTAATAAAATATAGTTTTTTTTTGTAAAAATTTGGGCAGCACTTCCTCTATTTCGGGACAAACCCAAAACTGGAAAGTGCGCCATCAAACTCCTGCAAATATTTTGCAAACCAGGGAAAACCCATTTCCAACCAAAATATCCAACCCAAAATGGTTATCATAAAGCCACAGCACAAATATAATCCAACTACAGAAACCTTTCCGAAAAATTTCGGAAAACCAAAAACAGAACCATTCTAAGAAGATGGTCGGACATACTCGGAAATTCCGAGAAACAAAAGAACAACAGAACCTATTCCAAAAATAGAGTTCGGAAAGCCAAAACCACAGAACCGCAATAAATCAAGCCGATTCCCATTGCGGGATTGGGGACCGTATCATCATCGACACACGGGAGGGACGAACTACTCTGATTATCAGAAATTACCAGTTTCCGTTGGTGGGGAGCCGCGGGAAAAATCTCGGGAAAGAAATCCGAACTAAGTCGGCAGCAGGTCGAAGATCCCGGCTCAACCACGCACAGCAAAGGGGCGCGGGAAAGTCAGCGGAAGAGGGGATTGGCCACGGGGAAGTCCGCGGACAACGGAGAACCGCGGAGAAGGGTCGCGCTAGGGCAGCGGACGACAGCGGCGGGGGAGATTCCGCCGGGGCTCGCTGACACGGCGGGGGCGCTGACAGCGCAGCGGCCGCGCGGAGAGGGTCGGGTTCTGCCGACGGAGGGAGCCGCGGCCACAGGGGCGTGCGGGCTCGGGGAGGAGCCGCCACTGCGGGCGGTCGGGAGACGGCTGCTGGCCGCGGGGGGCTCTGGCCGCGGGTGGGGATGAGCTCGGGTCCGGCGCGGAGGCGGGGATGAGCTCGGGGAAAGTGGGTTTCCCAGAAGAAAAATGAGAAAAGGAAAGAGAAAAGAGGGATAGCTCTGTTGGGAAAGAGATTAAGGAGATGGGTTTTGTTTCTCCACATGGGGAATGGAAAGGTGAGGGAGAGAGAGTGGTTGAGACTTTAGTTGAGAGTTCTGAGTGAAAAGTTTGAGATCGTGGGAGAGTTAAGAAGAGAGAGTGGTTGAATATGTGTGGTGAGGAGAGAACGTGGGGAGAGCAATTTACCAATTCTTTAGGAGAAACACGTCCTTCGGGACCAGTTCACCACGTGAATAAATATTTATTATTTTTTTTTATTATTATTTCTTTTATTAAACCAAGTCAAAATAGGAAAGAGTTTGGGAAAGGAAAGGTTGGGATCAGGCTCGAATTCGGGTCTGGTTCTGAAAATCCAAAGAGCCAAATTATATTTATTTTCAAAATCCTTTTTCACCCAAAAATAGTTAATAATAATATTTAATAATAATAATTTTGAAAACGTTGAATAATAACACAACAATTCTATTAAATAAATTGCTACAAAAATAATGGGTTTCACAATACCTAAGTAAAGTGGACATCTAGTCCATGTTACGACCCATTGCCGGTATCTTGAATATTTCAAGATATGGGATGGTACGGCGCGATACCGGCGCCCTACAACCCCGATTTCCACCCGGAAGCCTACCCGCAAAATCTAAATCACGTATTCTTGCCCCACGCCAAGTTTCAACTCATTCCGATACTCCGAGCTCCGTTTTGCCCTCTAACTCGGTTTTCCTCTATTTCATATTCTAGCCTTCTTCCTATTCTTCTAACTTCTTCCAATCTTTCCTTCTAACTTCTAATTCTTTTCTAACTTCTAATTCCATAAACTTCTTCTACTCTTCTCTACGTATCTATCCATATATAATACATATATATATATATATCTATATATATACATATATATATAGATAAAGGGGGGGTTTCTATAGGCTAAAGGCCAATGGGGGGGAGCTTTTGCCTGGCAGCTGTTACTGCAGCATGCTGCTGCTGCTGGGTCTGTTTCTTATTCTTCTTCATCTCCTTCTATCTTCTTATATATATATATATATACTTCATATATATATATATATATATATATATATATATATATATATATATATATATATATATATATATATTGTGTTAGTGGACTATGTATAAGGGGCAAGACAAACACCACTGGGCCAGTTGGGACACTATGGCTTCCCCAACTGCTAACGGCGGGCTTGGATTCACCAAACTCGATCACATCGTCAAAGCCTTTTCAATGAAACTGTGGTGGAAATTACGCACTGGCAATAACCTGTGGACCAAGTTTATGAAGGCCAGGTACTTCAGACACATCCATCCTGCGACTGCCACAGCTAACAGCAGGTCTTCCACGGCTTGGCATCGTATTCTTCGGGGCCGGGAACTGGCCGAACCCACGATCAGACTTCATCTGGGTACAGGCGAGTCCAACCCATTCCTGGAAAGGTGGACAGGTGACTGCCTTATCCCGAACATCACCGACTCCCCGAGAAACTGCAGGATCAAAGACCTGTGGAATCCCTCCAACAACGTTTGGAATTGGGACAGAATCCGTGACTGGTCTGGCATCGAATCTGTTGACAGCATTCGCCAGCACGGTCTTTCCATCGGTATCGAAGCTGATCAGCTGAGGTGGTCGCTAGCAGCTTCTGGTGTTTTTTCAGTGCGATCGGCTACTCTCGATCCAAGATAACGGCCCTGACCTTTTCATTGCGCGTTATTGGAACTCTTGCATCCCTAAGAAATGGTCATTCCTCCTGTGGAAAGTCATGAGAAATAAACTTCCCACTGACGACAACCTTAACTCCATCGGTTTTAGCCTGGCATCCGCTTGTAACTGTTGCAGCGAGCGTCAAATCGAGACTATCGACCACATCTTCAGGGAAGGCAGCCTCCCTGACAAAATCTGGAGCACCCTCAATCACAACTACAACACCTCTCCAGACGACGGGCGCTTTATCGATCTTCTGGCTCACTGGGGTGCCGCTTCCCACGGCCACCAGATCGTTGCAGCGGCCGCCACCTGGGCTATCTGGAAAAATCGCAACAAAGCGAGATACGAGGGACACCAATACTCGGCTGATCAGCTAATCCGGGAGATTCACCGACAATGCGGCAAACGGAGATCCCTTTGCTCACACAGTTCTCCGGCTTTGGGGCAACCGTTTTTCTTTTAGTTTTGACGGTCGCGTCCGGTCCTTTTTCCTGTCCTTCCCTTTTGGTATACTTTTGTCTTGTATACGTGTCAGGCTTCAGTTTTTGAGCCTTGATTTTTAATAAAAGGGGGTTTCTTTAAAATATATATATATATATATATATATATATATATTAAAAATATATATATATATATATATATATATATATATATATATATATATATATATATATATATATATATATATATATATATATACATAACTAGATATCTATCTATATATCTATCTAGATATCTATCTATCCATCTAATATATATATAACACACACACATCCATATACACACATCCATATATATATATATCTATACTTATCCATATATATATATATATATATATATATATATATATATATATATATATATATATATATATAAATATATATATATATATATATATATATATATATATATATATATATATATATATATATAGACACACTCACACACACACACATGGACACACTCTCACACAACACAAACACACACACATTCTCACCACTCTCATCCTCATGACACTAATTTCATATCAAATATATACACACACTCACACACATAAATACACATGTATATATATATATATATATATATATATATATATATATATATATATATATATATATATATATATATATATATATATATATATATATATATATATATATATATGTGTGTGTGTGTGTGTGTATATATATATATATGTACCATTCAAAAAGGATTAAACCCTAATAAATCCTTAACCTATTTTTCTTGGAAAAACCTACAAATTTGTGGGCAAATGGTGGAGAATCTTCTCCCCTCCATTTATTGTGAATGAACTAAATGCAAAAGAAAAATAAATGAAGAAATTAAAGCATACCTAGATTAGGGTTGGTTGGAGGAAGAAAGCTTTGGAAAGAAAATGAATTTGAAAGAGAGAGAGAGAGAGAGAGAGAGAGAGAGAGAGAGAGAGAGAGAGAGTTGCTTAGTGGAGAAGAAAGAGGGGGGGCTAGTCATGGCCGGCCAAGCATGGCATGGGTGAGGGGCACTTGTAATTACAAGTTTGCCCCTTCCTAAGCCTAATGTTAAAATAATCCCAAATTAGGTTTAGGAAGTTGCTAAAAATAATTAAAAATCATAATTAAACTAAACTACTCATGGGGGACTAGTCTAAACTCTTAAACCCTAAAGTTTAGTGTGGTGGGCCATGGTTAGCTAATATGCTAATTACAGCTCAAGTCGAAATTCACCGGGGTCCCGAATTAACTCGGAATGCGATGAAATTCGAACCCTACTCCTATAATAATTAAATAATAATATTCATGAAATAAAATTCCCAAAAATATTATAAAATGAAAAATTACCATTTTATCCCTAACTGGGAAAAGTGAGGGTGACAAGTCTATCCACCTAAAAAAAATTTCGTCCTCGAAATTGAAGACAACAAGCACAGGAAATCATAAACAGAAATAAAGAAAATAAATTTATACCTCAGGGCGCATAAAGATATGGGGAACGCTCCCGCATGTCGTCCTCTCTCTCCCAGGTAGACTCACCTGGAGAGTGATGTCTCCATACAACCCGAACCAAGGGTATGACCTGGTTCCGGAGCACCTTCTCCCTGCGATCCAGAATCTCCACCGGCTGTTCTGGATAGCTGAGAGTAGGTCCCACCTGTATCGCTGAATGGTCCAATACATGGCTAGGATCTGCCACGTACCGCCTCAGCTGAGATACATGAAACACGTTGTGCACTCCCTCGAGCCTGGTAGGCAAGTCCAGTCTGTAGGCTACTGCACCGATCCTCTCTAAGATGGTGGAAGGTCCGATGTAGCACGGACTGAGCTTCCCACCGCCGCCAAAGCGAATAGTGCCACGTGTCGGGGATATCCTCAGAAATACCATGTCACCAACCTAGACACAAGACAAAAACTCAACACACAACTAACAAACAATCACAACAAACACGACAAGAACTGAAACTAACCTCGAACTCTAACGGTCTCCGGTGACTATCGGCCCAATACCGCTGCCTATCCTGAGCCACCCGAAGTCTGTCTCTAATCAATCTGACCTTCTCGGCCGCATCCACAACCATCTCCGATCCAAGAAGTGCCCGTTCGCCGACATCGTCCCAAGACAAGGGAGTACGGCATCTCTGTCCATATAGAGCCTCAAATGGTGACATCTCTATACTGGCCTGGTAGCTGTTGTTGTAAGCAAACTCTACTAGGTGAAGATGGTCCTCCCAAGAACTCTCGAGATCTAGCACATATGTGCGAAGCATACCCTCCAAAGTCTGGATGGTCCTCTCCGACTGCCCGTCTGTCTGAGGATGATAAGCAGTACTAAACTTGAGCGAGGTGCCCAAGCTAGCCTGCAAACTCCTCCAGAAGTGGAAAGTGAATCGGCTATCCCGATCTGAAACTATGCTCACCGAAACTCCATGCAATCTCACGATCTGACGAACATACAGCTCAACCAGCCTCTCCGTAGACTAACCAAACTGCGTCCTTTCCTTCTGGCGACCGTGGAAGTCCCGATACAAAGTCCATGGTGATGTGCTCCCACTTCCACTCGGGAATAGGTAGCGGCTGTAGCAATCCACCTGGTCTCTGCCTCTAGGCCTTCACCTGCTGATACACAAGACAACAAGATACAAACTGAGCTACCTCGCGCTTCATGTCATACCACCATACGTGCTCTCTCAGGTCACTATACATCTTGTTGGCTCCAGGATGCATAGAATACTGAGAGCGATGCGCCTCCTGAAGAACCTCCTCCCGAAGCTCTCCACGCGGAACGTACAGCCTAGTACCGTGCCGCAACAACCCGTCTTCGGCTAAAGAGAAATCGTCAAGCAAGCCCGTCCTCACCTGCTTCCTGATGCTCCTCAGGACAATATTATCATACTGCGCTGACCTGACTCTATCCATCAGCTCAGACTGAATCTGCAAACCCCATATCTGGATCTCCATGCCCGGAATGATGACCTCGATACCCAAACTATCCAGGTCGGCCAACAAATAACGATCTGTCGTCAAGAACATAACAGCTGGATACCTGCTCAAGGCATCTGTAACTACGTTGGCCTTCCCCGGATGGTACTGTAAGGATATATCGAAGTCCTTCATCAGCTCTAACCACCGCCTCTGCCGCATGTTCAACTCCTTCTGAGTGAACACGTACTTCAAGCTCTTGTGATCTGTGAAGATCTCAATTTGCTCTCCGTACAGGTAATGCTTCCATAACTTCAAAGCAAATATAACCGCGGCCAACTCCAGATCATGAGTAGGGTAGTTCTTCTCATGAGGACGTAACTGCCTGGATGCATAGGCAATCACCTTCCCGTGCTGTTGAAGAACACACCCTAAACCCTTCCCGGAAGCATCGCTGAAGATCGAGAACCCTCCTGACCCAGATGGCAAAGTCAGGATCGGAGCTGAAGTCAACCTCCTCTTCAGCTCATCGAATGCAGCCTGACACTCATCAGTCCAGACGAACTCCATGTCCTTCCTGGTGAGTCTAGTCATCGGCTCTGCAATCCGCGAGAAGTCCTGGACGAACTTCCGGTAATAACCAGCCAAACCCAGAAAGCTCCGAACCTCGGCAACTGAACTGGGCGTAGACCAAGACTCCACTGCCGAAATCTTCCTCTGGTCTACTGAAATCCCGTGCTCGGTCACAATATGACCTAGGAACTCCACCTGATCTAAGAAGAACTCACACTTCGAAAGCTTCCCGTAGAGTTGCTCCCTCCTCAGAGTCTCTAAAACAACTCTCAAGTGTTCCTCATGCTCCTCCTGCGTCTTCGAATAGATCAAGATATCGTCTATGAAGACCACCACGAACTTGTCAAGGTACTGATAGAATACCTTGTTCATCAAGTTCATGAACACCGCGGGAGCATTGGTCAACCCAAATGGCATCACTGTAAACTCGTACTGGCCGTACCGAGTCCGAAATGTCGTCTTGGGAATGTCATCCCGCCTCACCTTCAGCTGATGATACCCGGACCTCAAATCTATCTTCGAAAAGACCTTTGCCCCACTCAGCTGATCGAACAAGTCGTCGATCCTCGGCAAAGGGTACCTATTCTTGATAGTGAGGTTGTTGAACGCCCGATAATCAATGCACATACGGGACGTACCGTCCTTCTTGGGCACGAACAGGACTGGCGCTTCCCAGGACGAAGAACTGGATCTGATGAACCCCTTGTCCTGCAGCTCGTCGACTTGCTTCTTCAGCTCTATCAACTCGCTGTTGTTCACCTTATAGACATGCTGCGAGATGGGTTCGGCGCCCGGCACCAAGTCTATGGAGAACTCAATGTTCCTGTCTGGCGGCATCGCTTGCAACTCCTCGGGAAAGACATCCGAGAACTCAGCAATCAACGGATGTGGCAAATCCTGCCCCGCCAACAAAGCTCCACAGAATCCAGCCTCCGGCTCCGCTGCTCCTCGAGCAAACTCGATCTCTGGCTCACCCGGCATCCTAAAAAGAACTCTGCCTCCTCTACAATCAATTCTAGCATGGTGCATGCTCAACCAATCCATACCGAGTACCATATCGTACCTCGGTAGGGGCATTACGAGCAGACACGCACTCAAGTCCCGGCCTCTCAGAGTGACTCTCCGCCCCTTGCACTTATTATTAACCAGGATAATACCTTCCCCGGTCATAATCTTGCAAGTCCTACCCATATATTCAGCAATAATATTGTGTCTCAGAGCAAAAGAAACAGACACAAAACTATGGGTCGCCCCAGAATCAAATAAGGCGAAAGCAGGAAAAGAATCTAGGAGAACATGACCTGCAACAACATCTTCCACGGGCTCCGCCTCCTCCTCTGCTGCCAAAGCGAACACCCTGCCCGCGGGTGCTCCCCTCTGGTGCTGGACAAAATGCTGCTGCTGGGTCTGGAGTGGAGGACCCCTCTGCTGAACTGCTGGTCCTCTAGCCTGCTGCACCCTGTCCTGGCCTCCCTTGGCTGCCCGAGCAGGGCAGCCCTTCAGCTGGTGGTCGGTCCCTCCGCAGAATAGGCAAGCACCTAACCTCCTCCGGCATACGTCTCTGCTGTGCCCCGTCCTTCCACAGAAAGCACACTGCTGGGTCTGCCTCTGGCCCTGACCCTGATGCTGCTGGGCACGCGCCGGTGCCTGCTGAATCTGCAACAGAGGCTGCTGCTGAAACGGCCTCTGCTGCTGCTGCTGCTGAATGTGGGGGCGCTTGGCCGGTCCCGTACTGGAACTCGCCCCCATAGTATCTCCGCTCCTCTTCAGCTTGAGGCCGAAGTCCTCCTCTGCGATATGTGCGTCCATCAATATCTGATAGAACGTCGCATCACGGCGACCCGAGGTGCGGGTGCGCACTGCATGAATAAGTCCCCTGCGGAACTTACGAGCCTTCTGCCCCTCATCCTGGATCATATCGGGAGCAAACCTGCTAAGGCGGAAGAACTCAGCTGCATACTCGTCCACCGACGAGTTTCCCTGCACTAGACCCATGAACTGGCCCTCCAATGCTGTAAGAGCCACGTCCGGAAAGAACTTCTCCTTGAAGAGCCTCCGAAAGTTCTCCCAAGTCAGCCCTCTCACCGACGCATGAGGATCCATGCGGTACCATGTCAGCGCAATGTCGAAGAATCGGCTGGCTGCGGTCGAAACCCAAAGTGCTCTAGGAAGCTCTGCCAGCTCCATGCTCCGCTGCACATCCTCTAGCCAATCATCTGCATAGAGGATGCCCTCCGTGCCTGTGAAGTCCCTGGAGCTCATCTTCCTGAAGTCCAATACTGTCCCCGGCCTGGACTACTGCTGGTACGGCTGCTGGCCAGTAAGGCCCTGTACCGTACCCGGTGCCACTCTTTCTACTGCTGCCAGGGCAAGCTGATACGAGTTCTCCATACTCTGCCTCAGCATCTTGATCTGTCGGTGTAACGCCT
>JANAVB010018993.1:9892811-9943567 GCA_029216955.1 Iris pallida
CCACGTACCGTCTCAGCTGCGACACGTGGAACACGCAGTGCACTCCCTCTAGTGCGGGCGGTAACTCCAGTCGGTAAGCCACTGCACCGATCCTGCCCAAGATACGGAATGGTCCGATGTATCGTGGACTAAGCTTTCCGCCGCCACCAAAATGAATCGTGCCACGCGTCGGAGAAATCCGCAGAAACACAAGATCATCAACCTAGAACAAAACACAAGACTTAAAGCTTGATCTAAAACAATCACAATCAGACTCAAATACTAGAAAATCTAACTATACCTCAAACTCCAACGGCCTCCGGTGGCTATCGGCCCAATGCCGCTGCCTATCCTGTGCCACCCGAAGTCGATCTCTGATAATCTTGACCTTCTTCGCAGCATCTACTACCATCTCAGGGCCAAGCAAAACCCTTTCGCCGACATTATCCCAAGACAAGGGAGTACGGCACCTCCGTCCGTATAGAGCCTCGAAAGGTGACATCTCTATACTGGCTTGGTAGCTGTTGTTGTAAGCAAACTCTACCAAGTGAAGGTGGTCCTCCCAAGATCCCCCGAAGTCCAAGACACAAGTACACAGCATATCTTCGAGGGTCTGAATCGTCCTCTCCGACTGCCCGTCTGTCTGGGGGTGGTATGCGGTACTGAACTTGAGCGATGTGCCCAAGCTAAGCTGCAAACTCCTCCAGAAGTGGGAAGTGAATCGACTGTCCCGATTTGAGACTATACTCACTGGAACCTCGTGCAATCGGACTATCTGCCGCACGTACATCTCGGCCAACCTCTCCGTCGACAAACCCACTTTGAAAGGCAAAAAGTGGGCCGATTTGGTCAATCGATCAACAATGACCCAAATTGCATCCTTTCCTCCTGGAGAGCACGGAAGCCCAGATACAAAGTCCATAGTGATATGCTCCCACTTCCACTCAGGAATGAGTAGTGGCTGGAGCAATCCACCGGGTCTCTGCCTCCCGGCCTTCACCTGCTGGCACACCAAGCATCTCGAAACGAACTGAGCCACCTCACGTTTCATGCCATACCACCAAACATGCTGTCTCAAGTCTCTATACATCTTGTTGGCTCCTGGATGCATAGAGTACTGAGAACGGTGCGCCTCCTAAAGAACCTCCTCCCAAAGTCCTCCGTTCGGTATGCACAATCTGGTACCATGCCTCAACGACCCATCCCCTGCTATAGAGAACTCATCCAACAGTCCTGCCCGGACTTGCTCCCTGATGACTCTCAGAGCCTCGTCCTCAAACTGAGCTGCCCTAACTCTGTCCATCAGCTCCGACTGCACCTGGAGACTCCACATCTGCGCCTCGAACCCTGGAACTATCACCTCTATGCCCAATCTCTCTAGATCTGCCAGAAGGTGACGATCCATCGTCAAACACATGACCACGGGATACCTGCTCAAAGCATCTGTGACCACGTTGGCCTTCCCCGGATGGTACTATAAGGATATATCAAAATCCTTCATCAGCTCTAACTATCGCCTCTGCCTCATATTCAGCTCCTTCTGGGTAAACACGTACTTCAAGCTCTTGTGATCAGTATAGATCTCAACTCGCTCTCCGTACAGATAGTATTTTCACAGCTTCAAAGCAAAGATGACCGCTGCCAGCTCCAGATCGTGGGTAGGGTAGTTCCTCTCATGAGGACGTAACTTCCTAGATGCATAGGCAATCACCTTCCCGTGCTGCTGAAGCACACAACCCAAACCCCGTCCTGAAGCATCACTGTAGATCATATAACCACCAGATCCAGATGGCAGCGTCAAGATAGGAGCTGTAGTCAACCTCACCTTCAGCTCCTCGAAGGCGGCCTGGCACTCCTCGGACCAAATAAACTCCTCGTCCTTCCTGGTAAGGCGGGTCATCGGCTGGGCAATCCTGGAAAAGTCCTGCACGGACCTCCGGTAATAACCTGCCAGACCCAAAAAACTCCGAACCTCTGCTACTGAGCTCAGCGTAGACCAGGACTCCACCGCAGAAATCTTCTTCGGATCCACTGAAATCCTCTCGCCAGAGACAACATGGCCTAGGAACTCCACGCGATCCAAGAAGAACTCGCACTTGGACAGCTTCCTATACAGTTGCTTCCTCCTGAGAGTGTCCAACACAATCCTCAGGTGCTCCTCATGCTCCTCTGGTGTCTTCGAATAGATAAGAATGTCATCAATGAAGACCACCACGAACTTGTCAAGGTACTGATGAAATACCTTGTTCATCAAGTTCATGAATACCGTCGGGGCGTTGGTCAACCCAAACGGCATGACGGTATACTCATACTAGCCATAGCGAGTCCGAAAGGCAGTCTTCGGAATGTCATCCCGCTTCACCTTCAGCTGATGGTACCCGGTACGCAAGTCGATCTTCGAGAACACCCTCGCCCCGCTCAACTAGTCGAACAAGTCATTAATCCTTGGCAAAGGATACTTGTTCTTGATGGTAAGGTTGTTGAGCGCCCTGTAATCAATACACAGACGTACCGTACCATCCTTCTTGGGGACGAAAAGAACTGGCGCGCCCCAAGGTGAAGAACTAGATCGAATAAAGCCCTTGTCCTCCAGCTCGTCGACCTATTTCTTCAGCTCCGCTAACTCACTGTTGTTGATTCTATAGACGTACTGGGAGATAGGCTCAGCGCCCGGCACTAGGTCTATAGAAAACTCAACATCACGATCTTGCGGCATCCCGGGCAGCTCCTCGAGAAAGACATCCAAGAACTCAACAATAAGTGGATGTGGCAACACCGGCCCCGCCAACAACGCTCCGCAGAATCCATCTTCCTGCTCCGCTGCACCCCTGGTGAACTCATACTCCGGCTCTCCCGACGGCCTAAACAGAATCCTGCCCCCTCTGCAGTCGATGCTAGCGTGGTGCATGCTCAACTAGTCCATACCGAGTACCACATCGTAACTCGAAAGTGGCATTACGAGCAAACACGTACTCAGCTCCCGGCCTCTCAAAGAAACTCTCCGCCCCTTGCAAACATTACTAACTAGGATAATGTCATTCCCAGTCATAATCTTGCAAGTCCTACCAAGATACTCAGCAATGATATTGTGCCTAAGAGCAAAAGAAACGTACACAAAACTGTGCGTAGCACCTGAATCAAACAAGGCTAAAGCTGAAAAAGAATCGAGCAGAATAGAACCTGCGACAACATCCGCAATAGGCTCTATCTCCTCGGCTGCTAGAGCAAAGGCTCTACCCTGACCACCCCGCTGCTGGTGGTGCTGAGCAAACCACTGCTGCTGGGTCGGAAGTGGACCCCTTGGCTGCACTGCAGGAACTCTCGTCGGTGCCCTCTGAGCTATACCAGTAACACGAGGGTTCACTGGACACTCCCTCAACTGATGGCCTGCGCCGCCGCAAAAGAGACACACTCCTAGCCTCTTCCGGCAAACCTTCCAGACGTGACCGGGCTTCTTGCAGAAGTGGCAAGGAGCCCCATGCTGTGCCTGCCTCGGCTGAGTGTGCTGCACCTGCTGCTGAACCGGTGCTCTGGCCTGCACCTGCGACTGGTGATGCTGGAAAGAATGATGCTGAAGCTGAGGGCGCTTAGCAGCCCCCGCGCTGGTAGTAGCCCTCGAAAAAAGATCACGCTCCCTCTTGGGCTTCAAGCCCCACTCCCGCTCTACCTTGCAGGCCTCCGCGTAGATCTGGGTATAAGTCTCATAGAAGGAGGGAATGAGGATCTTGATATCCCAAGTCAGCCCCTCCCTGAAACGGCTCGTCATGATCTCCGGGTCTCGAACCATGTACTCTGCGTATCGGCTCCGACGGCCGAACTCCGCGGCGTACTCCTCCACAGATAAACTGCCCTGCTGCAGATCCTGGAACTGCCGCACCAGGTCAATCTTGTCCGTAGGGAAAAAGAACTTCTCCTTGAAGAGGAGCTTGAACTCTGCCCAAGTATGGTCCTCTCCAGCTTGGGCTGGCTCATTTCTGAACCAGGTGCGCGCAATGTCTAGCAACTGTAAACCTACCGCCTCGACCTTCAGGTCGTCTGCCAGGCGGGAGGCCCTCATCTGCCGCTCGATATCCTCGAGCCAATCATCTGCATAGACCACACCCTCGGTCCCGCTAAAGTCACGGGGCCCGAGCTTCTTGAAGTCCTGGATATCTCCGTACCTAGTACGCGTCCCCGGATGCGGATTCCTCTGCTCCACGGCTGCAAGGGCCAACTGATGGGCATCCTCCATGCCCTGACGCATCGCGTCTGTCTGCCTCTGCTGAGCCTCGGCCTGGGCTCTCTGAGTCTCCAGCATCTGCTGGAGGAAAGTAAGCATCTGCCCCATATCTGTAGACAGAGGAGGTGGAGGTGGAAGTACGTCTGCAACTAGCGGAGGAATTCGCTGCGCAGGAGGAGGAAGAGCGCCCGCATCAACTACTGGTACTGCGGTCGGAAAAGTCGTAGCAACCCCAGGGTCAGCCCTCGTAACCAGCGGAGGAGCGCCCCCAAGAGCTGCTGCTGCCGACACCCCAACTGCAGCAGGAGTGTCCGGATCAGGTCCGTGAGTCATAGCAGACCTCTCCGCGTCCGCGGACTCAGGATGCTGGGACCTGGTCTGCACCATCCCAAAGATAGAATTAAAGAAGATATCAATATGGTACAAGAAGGATTATATCAAAGGAGGACAGCTAGAAAACAGTAAATCAATATCAAAGACGATAAGTAAGATAAGCAAGGAAAGATCCTACTGTGATTGAGCACTCTTAGCCTACTACCTCCTATATGTAACACAGGCTCGTAGTCAACACTCTAAGACGAGTGCCGCTACGACATCGTACTAATTGCGACTTCAGGACCTGCATGGGCCACCACTAAAAATGTTTCACGACCCGCACCCGCTATAAGGACACGTGTACGTGACAACGCCCAGCCCTCACCGTAAAAACGGCGTGGAACGCTGTAGATTTTCTACTCTAACAACAGTTTATATATATATATCAAAAACCTGTCGAGAATATGGTCAACTCCGAACGGAGGACAAGCAATGAATATATATGAGCACTCAATCACAACTCTAAGATGATAAAGTAAAGACTGAAAGATAAAGACAACAAGACGATAAAATAATAACCTGTCAAGTCCAAACACAAATAATATACAAGCCTAAGTCTCTAATATACAATCCATAATAATAACAATCTCAAAAGTAGCTGGAGACAAGGTCCAGTACAAAAGACCTACTCTAACTAAGCAATAGGTAAAGTCTCGTCAGGCGGAGCTAAGCCCTGCTGGACCAAAGTCTCCAAGTCTATGCCCACTACGTCATCCGGACCGTAGTAGGTACTGTAATCTCCCTCATCAGCATTTGTAATATTTTGTCAACATATCCAGTCAGGATGGAACGAGTACAAGCTACTAACAACAGTTCACAAGATATGACAAAAGCTATAAGACTGTAAATAGAGAGTATATACAAGAAAATTATGGAATGTACATGTGAGTATCATGGCAAGGTAAGCTATAAATCTAGAGCTAGAACAAGACAAGTAAACTGATCATGACATGTACAAGAATCAAGAATCATCTATCTAGGTGTGTGAGTACTAGCTACAACATGTGGCCGGCTTGGAAACTTGTACAAATAGTAACAGGCCTGGCTAATCATACGTGGGATGTATGATCAACACTCACAATCAATAGGTGCACAATGGGTGCACAATAGGCTTTGACCACATATCTACACTAATACTCCCCGCCCTCGACTGGTAGAGTGGATCCAAGCAAGACACGTTACGACACGGAATTCTACGAGAAGGGAGCAAGTCTCCTCAAGAATCGGTGTCCATATACTGCACAAGAACTACAAGGGGGCTTGCACAAGATATACCAAGATAACGAGGAATAACATCTCATGTTGGGATCCATGAATACCAATTCGTGTGACCAATGTGTCGAGAACAAGCATATCTACACTAATTACATGAATTATAACAATCATCATAAATTGGAAAAGTGTCAGAGAATGTACTCGCCTTTAATATGATAAGATATGTCAACGGAATCCAAAGCAGCGTCTCGAGGACCTATAGAGAACAAGACGTATCAATACTATGTTTAGGAAGTAAAGTCAAATCAAATTAAACCTTATTTAAGTTATTCTAGGTCAAGACACGACAAACTAAGTCAATCTAGGTCAAACAAGGTCAAACTAGATTGTACGTGGTCGATCTAAGTCATTTTAGGCCTAATTAGGTCAAACTGGGTCAATGCAAGTCAATCGGAATTAATCTAGGTCGATTTAAGTCAACGGTTGACTTACAGTTGACTTTTGGTCAACTGGTCAACTATGGTCAACTCTAGGTCAACCCTAGGTCAATCCTAGGTCAATGGTGACTAACAGTTGACTTTTGGTCAACCGTTCAAGTCTAATGGAATTTGGGACTAAATTGGGTAAAGTGTTGACCCATAGTTGACTTTTGGTCTAAAAAGTCAACCATGGTCAACCGAGGTCAAGACTAGGTCTAGGCGACTATTTCTAATCATTACCAACCCTTACAACCCATATCCAAGTCCATCTTGGACTTCGAAACTCAAATCTTGGCCGTAGGCCAATATCCTAATTTACCCTTTTCTAAGGTAAATTTCTAGCCTAGGTGAATATCAAGTTAGCCTACCTACGCTTGGTATTTTGACCCGTGCTCCCTAGGATAGTAGGATACTAGCCTATACATTCGTTACCTACCAAGATACTTAGGTAAAGTGGACGTCTAGTCCATCTTACGGCCCATTGCCGATATCTTGAATATCTCAAGATACGCAATGGTACGGCGCGATACCGGCGCCCTACAACCCCGATTTCAACTCAGTTTATAGTTTAAGTACATGTCTATTTAGAAAGTTTATATTCTAAACTTTTATTATTTTTATTTTCAGTATGTGTTGGTTGTTGTTTTTGTACTTATGTTCATGATATAATAAAAAAAAATAAAACAAAAAAATAAAAAATTAGGATTTAAACTTTCTAATTGTATATATCAGAGCTTAAATTCAAAGCGGATATAAAATTCATAGTCTTAATGCTAGTTAGCCTTAAAATAATACAAGTGTTTGCATGTGTGTCCTTTGACAATTGGTAATTTTACATATATCTCATTCTTGTTTGTTACTTTTGTTCTTGGCAGTAATAAACAGGGTCGGACCTGGAGTAAGTCAGACAATACTTCGGTCTTGGGTAACCCCTCTATGCTTGGATAACCCCCAGACTTAGGGTGATCCCAATAGAGGTTGAAATTGTGGATGAGCCTCAAAGATCGGCCTACAATAAGGATCAAGGGACAAACAAAACTAGCTTAGGATAGGACAACTCAATCCCGTGGGCCGGCTCTGGTAGTAAGAAGCAGCAGCAGCAGGTAGAATTTGGTCGTCTATTCTTTGTTGAGAATAAGGGTCACTTTTACGACTTGGAATTTAGATGATGGTCAGGAAAATACTTACGAATTTGAAGTAAGAAGAGAGCAAGTATCAGGTTCGGACACAACCTCTACATGTAGGGGGAAGATGAAAAGAAGATTTGAACAATGTCGCACACAAGGACGGTGCCAAGAGTCAAAGGTGTGAATGTAGGCCGGGCTCCCTACGAACATTCACGATATCTGGCTAGTCAAATTTGGATTGGGTCGGTCCAAATTCGATCGAAATTCGAAATCGGTTTGACCTATTACCCAAACCGAGTCGGACTAGATTTCCATATCCCAAACCTAAGGACCATCCGGTTCGGATCCTTCAACCAACTGGGTTGGACTGGATTTCTTCCTTCAGGTCCGGATCGGACTGGACCGGCCAAGGTCCGGCCAGATCCGATTCAAGCCCGGTCCCCCACCCCCTTTTGCAGTGCCGCTACTCTCTTAGAGCATGATTAGTAAGGACCATTCCATTTTCTAGATTCTAGATTTAGAATGTAGGAGCTCATTTTTTAGAATAATAAGTCTCATCTCTAGTCCCAATTTCTACAATTTCGGTCCCAACTCATCCATGGGTGCTAAGGGTTGGGCCTCACAATTTCTAGATTCTAGATTGTAGAAACTCGTTTTGTAGAATAGTAAGTTCCAATTTGGAGCCCAACTTTCTAGATTCTAAATTTTATATTATTTTTTTTTCTACTTTAAATTTTGACCACACAATTTTTGGGACCGGAGCTCACTTTATCATTTCCTACTATTCTCATACAAACCCAACCCATTCTACATTTACCTTTTTTTTTTGAAATTTTGGGCTCCAAATTGTATTGGAGAGTCCCAACTACTAATGATGTTCTAATACAATTTGGAGCCCAAATTTTTTTAAAAAAAAGGTAAATGTAGAATGGGTTGGGTTTGTATGAGAATAGTAGGAAATGATAAAGTGAGCTCCGGTCCCAAAAATTGTGTGGTCAAAATTTAAAGTAGGAAAAAAATAATATAAAATTTAGAATCTAGAAAGTTGGGCTCCAAATTGGAACTTACTATTCTACAAAACGAGTTTCTACAATCTAGAATCTAGAAATTGGGAGGCCCAACCCCTTAGCACCCATGGATGGGTTGGGACCGAAATTGTAGAAATTGGGACTAGAAATAAGACTTATTATTCTACAAAAATGAGCTCCTACATTCTAAATCTAGAATCTAGAAAATAGGATGGGTCTTACTAATGATGCTCTTACAAGCCAACGGTTAACGATTGGGAGGGTTTTTATCATTTTACCCTCCTCCTATATAGAGGTTAATAGTCGTTTTGAAAAAAAGACAATTTGGTCAAGTAACCCCCTAAGGACAATATGGTCTTTCTAGAATATTTTGGTAATAATCATTTTTATTTGATCATTTACGAATGTTATTTGGAACTATTTTAGTGATTTGACTGAAAATGATCAAAACACGTCTATAATAACTATATTACAAGAATATTTGTGATCATTTGTCACCGGATTATTTTAAAAAGATAAATTACTTCATATGTTTTTATACAACAAAATTTACTCTCTTTTAATACTTTTCAATCAATCTCGTGTTCTTTTGAGAAATTAGAATTTTTTTTTTAACAATCAATCTAAAGGCCACAGATAATAGACAATCACCATCCCAAAGTCTGCAACTTTAGCCTGAAAGCATAGCTATAGGGACTACAAGGCAACAAAAATAGAGGATCTAGTCGTCGTAGTTGGTCAAGTATTTACGAATATTTTAGTGAGATGTATAACAAGAATGAAACAAGCCAATTTAAATTATTTTATAGTAGTTTAAATATAATTTTAATTCAAATATGTTATAATATGTTTTTATAATTTTGGATATATATTTAGATAATTATAACATATAGTTAGTTTAAATATAATTTAAATATTAAATATATTTTAATTTAAGTTTGTAATGGATATGTTTATAGGATTTTTACATACTATATATAACGATTTTAATTTTTTAAAATTTTTTTTTTTGTATTGGACTCATTCGAACCATTTTGAAGCTTCTCCTTATAAGAGTAAAGACGGTAGTTTGATACAAATTTCATACCAACAAAATTTATATATACAAAAACCAAACGTTGGACGGAAGAATTAGAACAAATAATTTTGGGCTAGTCGGCGGACCTTGAGATCTAGATGACAAGAGAACCGTCCAAGAGTAAAATTGCAACAATTAGGGGCGGATCCAAACTGTTGGTGGGGTGGGCTCCAGCCCACTCCAAAAAAAAATCTACTCTTTTTTCTTATGTTCTTTTCATTTTTTATTTTTTTTTATATAGGTTAACCCATCTCTAGCTCATCCGAATCTGTTGCAGCCTACCTTAGTTTCAGTTTCTGGATCCGTCCCTGGCAACAATCAGAAGTGAATAATACGATAGGAGATTTTGAGAAAAGGAAATAAAAACAAGAGAAACTTTGTATTTATTCTTTCTTTTAATCAATTCTTGTTTGTAAAAGTATAATTAAGTCAAATAAATCGAAAAGTTATAATTGAGAGTTTATAGTCTAACAAAAACAACCAAATAATACCCCAAAACTAAGTATCCCTAATATAAACATTACGTTGGGTCGTATCTAAACTACATTTTCTATTGAATCCGTTGGTCAACAGTTGTAGTCATAAATTGTTTGGGGATAAACAACTTATGTGATACTCTTATTTGCTATTAAATATGTAGTTTGGTGTTCCTATATATTATCTATGTAATGGATGAGGTGGTTGTTGATAGAGTTATTATTGTAAATTAACGATTTATTTTTTGTTATTATCGAGTTATATCATAAACGTTTTCCCTAAAAAAAAAATTATATCATAAGCTTTTAGTATAAATTAGTCACATACACCTCAGAATGTTCATTTTGTATAGTAAAGGTCAAAGATATATAGCTTACAAAATTTAAGAAGAAATCACCACATAAAATTATCTTCTCTTTAATATATTGTTTTCCTCTATGATTACAAAGATCCCCGACGATCTAAAGGAGGCGTAAGATGCCAAGATGTGTATTGGGCCTGGCGGTCCGGAATCCGGACCTGAATTGGCCCAGTCAAAATCGCTCTGGGTTAGCTCGGGACCGGTCAACGGGCCAGCTCGACCCAACACACAATAAATTTGGGTTCGAACTGGGTCCAAAGAAATGATCTGTTAGCCCAGCTCGAACCGTACTCCTAACTGGGGCCGGGCTAGATTTAAATTTTTTTCAAGCCCGCGGCCGAGTCCGTTTCGGACCGGATTTTACTTTGTAAAATTTCAAAATAGATTTTTTTTTTTTTTGGGGGGGGGGGGGGGGGGGGGGGGGGGGCTCATGAACCCAAGGCCTTCAAAGTAAATACCCATCATCCACTCAACTAACCAATACTTCCAAATTGGTTTATGTTAAAAGTAGAAACAAATGTAGTATAAATTCAAAACCGAGGTTTTTTTTTTTAAGTTGGTTAGCCTGCGGGCTAACTCGGGTCTAGCCCGGATCAGACTCGGCTCGTACTTATCTGGGTCTGGGTCCGGACTGGGTTCGAAGATTACAATTCCGAGTCGACCCGGTCCGGTCCGCTCCTCCACCCGGACTAAGTCAGAGACTCAATTCCAGTCAAACCCGATCAAGGCCCGGACCGGCCCAGCCCGGCCCACCTCACACCTTGAGTAAGATGTGAGGTGACACTCCAACAAACTCGGCGATCCCAATGAGACGAACAATGGAAGGCAATGTTCCAACAAACCGGTAAGGGATCCACGAGACATGTTGAGCATCGAAAAAATCATGACGACGAACAAAGTTAATTTTCAATAGCAACTCAAAATTAAATTCTATAGTATGAATTTTGATCATTTAAGAAAACTCAAATGTAGGTGTTGTTGAAATTGTAGGAGTTATGAGACGTCGTAGAGAACAGTTACACAGACTTGACCATCACAACGTATGATTCGCTTCCAAAAGTACGAAAGGATGCCATATATGATTTGAAGAAGAAGAACAATATCTTGTTCTATATCTACCAAATAATGGAAGGTTCAACGAACGAAAGGATCATGAAAGCAATAACTTCCAAGAAGGCATGAGAGCTCTTGGAGAAGAGCTACAAATGCGTCAATGTGTGAAGCATGTTCATCTTCAAATCATACGAGGCGAATTTGGAGACTTGAAGATGGTCGAGACCCTTGTTAGCAATCACCCGAATAAAACTCGTATTATACGCGAATTTTTTCGTATCTTTCATAAACGTATAATACTTGCGTACTTTTGACAGATCCAAATCAGTACATAAATTTTCAACATGCGAAGTTTTAAACGTGTTCTATATAAATTATTGAAAAATTTGGCACAAAAAATGTGTTGAAAACCTGTTTAATTAACCAAATTTGACAACATATTTAAGAATGTGAAGTTTTTAATCTCAATATTTTTATTTTTCGAATACTTGACCGAATTTTTGAACGTATTTTATCTGCACTGAGCCAATTTATACTCGTACTTTTGCCGTCCCGAATTTTTTCCGTTTGTCGAATTGCTAACAAGGGTCGAGACCGAATCTGTCGGCAACTACTTAGATCGCGTCATCACAAATACTGACCAACTAAGCATCAACGGAGAGGAGAAGCAACTTAGCAATCATAGAGAAGATGTTTTGTATGCTACCATCAAAGTTCGACCCAGTGATATACCGGGCCACCGGCAATCAAGAAATTTAATGACCTTGAGAAATCTCAATAAAAGAGTTCATGGATGTCATGTCAACATATCTCATTACCATTCTCTATGTCCGTCGTCCAATCCGAAAACCTAAACAACATTCTTTCCTATTCTTTATGGTTCCTTATAATATTTTTAAAATTTTAAACTCTATTAATGAAATTTTGAAGCTTCAATTTAGACACGATATCATTTGGAACAATATGGAAGACTGTCAAAGTTTTGATTGTCCTGACTATGTAGCGGATTGGTAAAATTTTGAAAATCATGAAAGCAGACTTCTCTGTAATCAAAACTGATTATGTCCTATAATGAAACTAAAATGTTAAAAAATTTGACAGTTGTGAAATGAATTATTTTGTTTCTAAGATAAAAAAAAGGATTAGTTTGAGAAGTCAAAAAATTAAAAAAAAATTGTGACACCCGGAGATAGAAATACTGTAAAAAAAAAATTGAAGCAAAGTTCACGGTGGGGGCAAATCCCAAAACTGCTGTCCCTATGATATCCCATCTCCTACAAATACAAATTTTGGCATCCATAATTATTTAGTTCTTTAAAACAATAGATGTATTATTTATGGGAGGGGGACATTGTTTCACTTAACAAAAGACCTGAAAATCGGCTTTTGAAAATAAAACGAGAAAACGTACAAGAAGTACAAATTGTTCTGGGAAGTATTGCTATGGAAGTCTGATCTGAAGGCGATCACTTTGTTCCTTGGACCATACGATGATGATGAAGATCACTGCTAGAAGATGAACAACTGGAAGAACTAAGTCACCAGAAAGGTATCGACGCACTTGGGCACTGATGGCGAGGTCGAATGCTTTCCTGCTTTGCTTCACTCTGTTCTAGAAGAAAAGTTGAAGAAGAATGCTCTCGGGGAATCAAAGTTTCTGGGCTCTGGTCTCTATGTATTCTCCCCTGTCCCCTGTGTGAGAAAAATAAGTCTATTTATAGACTTGACTTTTTGTGCGTAAAACTTAGCAAAAGTTCTGACTTTACGCTAATAACTGCCATCCATAACTGAAGTCATCCTTTACACACGTTGACACGTGTCCCATAATTTCAATAAGAATAGAATGCACGTACACACGTTCTTCGAAATGTGTGGCATGAAAACCTCGTAGGCAAACTACGTTCCAAACTAGTCAGAAAGGATAGGGCGTAAAAATAATCCAAATATACCCTGAGCGTAAAGTAGTAGACTAGGCGTAAAATAGCCCTAAAATGGACTTCCCGCGTAAAGTGGTTGATAAAACAACCTTGAGCGTAAAGGTAGCCCAAATAAACTTTATGCACACGTCAACTTTGAGCGTAAAAAGGCTCATATAGTATTCATGCGTAAAAGAAGCCATCTTGTGAGCGTAAAATAGCTCAGTCCACGTACTAAACGACAAATATTGATTTCTGTGTAAAACAAATTCCTTCGAATCCTGTGTTATACGCCGTCAGTAGATCTTTATGTCAGACCCATTATTACTTTGCATTAAATGCATGATTTGACAGCCTGTCTTAAGTGTAAAGTAATCGGCTTGCCCTTGGCGTAAAATAGAAGACTAGTCCCTGGCGTAAAATAGCTCATTTTGAGTGTAAAGTTCTATCTCTTTGACTCAGTCTATGAAGTATTTTTTTACGCTCCTACAAGACCCCCTTCAAAGTTTTCAAATATTTTCAAAATTTGAAATACTTTGAACAGAAACGTAAAATTCGGGATATCCAGCGATCATTCGCGTAAAAATAGGGATATCCAACAGTCGGCGTAAAGATTGGGAATTTGAATCGATTCAAAAATCTCTATAAATAGAGCTTTTCGAGTTCGATAAGGACTTTACTTGTCTCTTTGCAATCTCGAATCTCTTTGCCTCCCCTTTCTTCGAAATCTCCCTCACTTTAACTCGATGGCTCCCAAGAAAACCACCGCCGGCAACAAGGGGAAGAAACCCGCCGTTGACTCTTCATCGGCCGACTGTGAACAAACTCCCATTCGATCATCGACACCACTCCGACAACCCAATCCCGCCGTAGCTCCACCTATGAAGGGTAAAACTCTATCTTTTGGCCGGAACATTCATTGGAGAAGAAGAGAACAACCCGAACTTTCAGATTTCACGCTCACTTCATTCGTGTTAGCGTAGAAACTGAAATAACAAAATACGTCCACGTTGTACGTGTCAGCGTAAAAAGTTTAAGAAATACGCCCACGTTATACGTGTCAGCGTAAAATTCGAATTACGCTCTTGTCTATTCATGTCAGCGTAAAATATGCCCACGTTATACGTGTCAGCGTAAAATTCGAATTACGCTCTTGTCTATCCATGCCAGCGTAAAATTTTCAAATACGCTCACTTTAGCATGTGCTAGCGTAAAATGCGAATTACGCTCATGTCTATTCATGTCAGCGTAAAATTTTCAAATACGCTCACTTTAGCATGTGCTAGCGTAAAATAAAAAAACTTTGTAAAACAAAGACTTTTTACACTAAATTTTTTTAGTTAATTTTAGTAAGCGTAAAAGTCAATGTCTTTACTCATAAAACTTCAAATTAGATTTCTCACTAACTTGATCTCTCTTTTTCCTTTTGTCAGTGGATTTACAGGCTCATCCTCTTGAAGAAATTTTTGGCTCATCAGCGGACATGGTGGGTTCGAACTATCTGGAGGATTTATCTCATGTTAAATTCCTCAATCCAACCCCGAATACCCTGCAGCGAGAGCACAGCTGATATCTGCCCAAGGAGATAGGATGTTATTATCCTTGATCGACGGGGAAGTGCTGGTGTCACTGGACAATCAACAATTCTTAAAGCCAGCTTTCTTATTCGGGGATGCGATAGATTTCAAATCGCAAACTCATCCCAAAAAGGAGGTCTGGGGATTTAGATCTGGAGAAAGGGTGATGTATCTCCCTGACATGGACATGGATTACCCTTTATCTGCTTTCTTCCATGCTAGCCATCACCGTCAAATGCTATGGAATTTGACTCCCAATAGCTATGGTAGACCGGGTAGGATCATTTTCAGAAGAGAAAGAGCAAATGACATGGGTTATCACATTAGCACTCCCTATGGTGGTATCATTCCATTTTCTGGTCTATTGCCCGGGTTTACACCGAGTGAGGACTCACTTCTCATCCAGCCGATACAAATTCCCATGTTCATAAACAAATTTCTAAGGGAAGGAGTCTTATATCCTCAAACCAACCCAAGGCTGACAGGGTGGCTAACCCCATACAGTAGTAACTGGATTCAGATCAGTAATTGGGTCATGAAGCAGTTTAAAATAGAATTAGACGATATTGGCCTGTATGAAGCGGTGGCCTCTACCAGTTATGGCATTCCACCGAACAACAACTTATTCCTAGCTTTACTGGAATTGTATATGAGTTCGACAGGAACTTTTGCAACTCCACACGGCGAAATGGGCCTTGCTTTGCATGAGATGCAATTCATTTCAAAACTGCCGATGGACGAATTTCCTTACGAAGAATACATTCCTTCCAATCGGAAATTAGCAGAAGTTCGAGAGAAGAGCCCAGAAATGGTGCAAGTCTATGAAGAACTTATGTGCCATTATCTGATTTGTATCAGTATGTACGAAACGGGATCACATTTGGCATACATAACCAAATGGACAACCTATCTATTTTACCATGAAAACAGAGTGTCCAAGACTGAGAAGAGCATGTTTCGAGAAGACAAAACTCAAACCATTAGACCTTGCTCAATAATTCCTGCAGATGTAATCCAAGAGTTGATGGCTTCTCAGAAAGCTCGCGACCAATATCTGTCTACCAAAACCGGAGACATCCCTGCGGGGACTGAGGCTTTAAGCTACCTGAGGCAGGGTAGTCAGAAAATGTCAAAGAAGGCCTTGCTGGCAGGCTTCCTATCCTTATGGCTACGAAGATGGGTCGTGCCAGGAATCAGTACCGTGGACAGGATTCACCGTAATGTATTGTGGCCAGCGGTACGTTTAGTATTCAAACACAGAATCAACCTGCTGTCGGCAATGGTATGCCGAATAAATGCAGGTCTACGGCCTTTCGGTGAAGAGTTGATTAATAATGCTCCTTATCGAGACAATTTTTCAAGGGTGGAGCTGCCCTATACCTATCTGATGGGTTGGTTACTACACCACAATTGCAATTTGCTGCCACCGGGCCCTGAGGATGAAGCGAGGATTTTCCTTCAAAAATTTAGCAAATCCACATGAAGAGCTACAACGGTGGCAGACACCCGAGCAGCATTAAATTACTCTCATGGTTGGAACTTCTTCTGCACAAGGCCACCAGTTCCAGCTGACTGCCTTGGCGTGCAATTTGAAGATAGAGTAGATAGATCAGCTTTATTACCAAGATTTGTCTTCCGATGGCTGGCGTACATCAGACCCTCCCAACTAATGTACAGGAATGAAGATTACTGCGCGTTTGAACCTTACCTACCAAGTAGGTTTGCTCGCCAGTTTGAATATGACCAACTTCACGTTGGCAATCCTTCCACCAGCTTATATCATTATGGAAAGCTGATTGACGGTGCACGAGCATGGAAATTTTTTAGCACTGCATGTACTGGTGCTAGATTCACCATATCTACAGCCACTAGTCCAACTGAGCTACGTATACTTCACACGTATGCTCATATTTATACATCTATTCGCTCCTTCAAAGACGGTTATAGCATGCAAGGAAGTCAGCGATGGGCCCATGAGGGAAATGTTGAAGAACCCATCAGAATAACTCATGACGTACCAGACAATACTTCTGCTATAGATGAATTTCTGACAGTAATTCCTAGAGGAGCTGGGGAGATAGCCGCGGGACCAATAGTTATTGGAAAAACCCGCAAACGAAAGCAGACTACAACTACCACTCTTCCAGTGAAGTCTCCTGAGAAAAAGAAGAAGACTACTACTAAAGGGCCTTCCAAACCCAAAGCCCTTATTCCAGAAGATGACAACTCGGTCGAAGAGGACCAACTTGTTGCTTCCCCTTCAGTCCATCCGGGAGAAGGGTCTTCAACACCTCAACCAGCAGCAGCATCAGAAATTGTAAAACTTTTATCTCCTGGACGCCTTAGCTCCTCACTCCATTTATCTTTGTCGCGAAAGGCACAAGTTACGGAAGATACTACTACTGCACACATTGCTAATCGAGACCAGATCCCATCAGACGAGCCGGCTCTCACTTTTGACGATAATGACTGGGATGGTGATTATGATTCATACCTTAAACAAAACGCACATATTCCAGGTACTAAGCAAAACCTATACGAAATTATGTATCATGATTTTGTATATTAACTTATTTTGTTCATTTTGTAGATATCATCATTACACCAAAACCCGTGGCTCCTCCTCCTCCTCAAGAAGATATCCATGAGTTAAACGAGGAATCTGATGAAGAGGCTCCTTCTTCAGACGAAGTAGAAGTAATCCAACCAGAAAATGAACAACCAGAAGTACAGAAAGAGCTTGAAGCAGAGGTTGAAACAGAGGTTGAAGCAGAGGCTCAGCCCGAATTATCTTCTCGTATTGACGACCGAGAAAAAGAACAAGCTGCAGAAAAACCAACTGCAGACCATGAAGCAGCTGTTGAGGGAGGAACTGGCCTTGATGAAGAACTTGAAGTATCTCCAGAGCCTGAACAGTCAGAAGTTAAAGGAGATGATGGAGGCATAGTCAAATTTCCAACCGAAACTTAGAATGTTGTGATAGCACCCTCTGCTATTACTACTGATCCTGTAGAGGTTCCGGAGGAGAGTATGCCTGAACCTGAGTCAGCCGCCACCACCATCATTCCACCTGTACCCATCACCGCCATTGAAACTCTAGTAGTTTCAGCTCCAGAAACGGGTGGAGTAACTAACTTTGAAGAAATTGATTCTGAAGCTGCTGGGAACCAGTTGACTATGATAGCAGTAACTACAATGGCTTTATCTCAGCCTGCCATCAGAGCAACTACATCTGCAAATGTTGAAGACACAATCCCTGAAGCTCTTAGGGATCAAATGGCTGAGACAACAGTAACAAGAATTGCTTCATCTCAATCTGCTGTCACACCAACAGCATCTGTTCCTAGTCTCCAAAGAAGAGATCTAGTAGATATTGCTGCGACGCCAAGTTCAAGCATAGAAATGAATCTCCTGGTTGAGATTCATACCGAAACTTTTTATAAAACTTTGACGACCCTAATCAAGATGGTCTTGAATAAGGGTCTCTGTTACGAGAGCTTGAAAACGTCTATGGCTCTTACCATCAGGAACATTGCTATGTTCAATGATATGGAGAGAGCAGCAACATTAGAGAAAATTGTGGAGGATCTTGAACAACCCATCCGAGAGTACCTTAAGTTGTCAAGTGAGACTGTTGAAAGTCTCATACAAGAAGAGTATGACGCTTTGACAACTGAATATCTTGATCGGGCGACAAGATATAATGAAGCTCTCCATGATTATAGTATAAAGGTTGTCAGAGAGAAAGCATTTTTAGCTGGAATACAGCCCGAGCTGGATGGTCATAGAGCAGCCTATGACACTTTAAACCAGGAGATTCAGCAGCAGAATGATAAAATCCAAGAAGTTGAGGCTGAATTGGCTCGGTTAAAGGTAGAGAGAACAAATGATCGCTGCTAGGAATCAGCACCTTGCTCAGGGCTCTATTTTAGAAGAACAGGCCTACGGAGCCGAATCAACTATCAAGACCCTTGATGAAGCCAAGGATAATCTGATAATTAGCTTCGCTGGACTTTCTAATCTTTGCATTACCGAAGCTCAACATGCTGAAGCGACTAAGAAAGTATTGAGCTCTCGTGATAGGCGCCTGGCAGAACTACAAAAATTACTTCAAGATGTTTCTGCTCCACCTTAGGAAAATAAGGAGCTTTTGTAACCTTTGATCTTATCCAAGAAATAAATAAAATATTTGTTTTGTGATCCTATCATTTATTTTGCATTTAAATAATAGGCATGAGATAGAAAGTACTTATCAGAGGTAATATGGACATGATAAGTTTTCGAAGTTCAATAAATTATATCTATCCAGAGGTAATATGGACATGATAGATAATAAAATCTCGTTTTCTTGTTTAGAGTATACATTACTATCAGAGGTAATATGGACATGATAGATCATAACAACTCAAAGAAAACTAGATTAATATCTATTCAGAGGCCAAATGGACATGATAGATAAGAAATACAAGCAGATTTAATATTTATTCAGAGGTAATGATAACATGATAAATAATAAATCCAATTTTTTTTAATCAACTGATAAAATAGAAGATTAAAATTTCTCTCCAAGGAGACAAGTAATCAGCTTAACCAAACATTGGTAGCTGAAGAACAAGAAGACAGATGTCATTGAGGATACATGCCAATATTGATAAAAGAATGAATGAACCAACGTATCTCTCGGAAAACGAAAAGTCGATTCAATTCCACAATTGACTGAATGAATCTGCCGTAATGAATGAACAGGTCTTTTCGGGAATGAAAAGTTGTTTTTAATTTTAAAGACCAGTTCATTAATAGATCTCTCCTATAAATAGTTAAGAACTCTTTGTAACATTTCATTCTTATTTCCACTCCTCTATCGGAAATGTCTTCCAAGGATGTGCAGCAAAAGAATGAAGTCTCCATGAAGGTTGAGGACGTCATCGACACGCGTCCCGTTGAGCCAATTGTGTCAGGCCCAACCGAAATAAGCGAAGGCTCTTCTACGCCCAAGCCACCGCAAGACATTTTCGCGTTCTTAACAGAGCCAGGGAAAACTCCTGAGGAAGAGGCACTGAGGATGTCCACGGCAAGTTTTTTGTAATTCAGGCGACGATGCCTTCGATGCATTGGCCGACTATCTATTTAATAAGGAAGGCAGTGGTCCTCGTCCTTAATCCTTTGTTCAGAATAAATTTTTTTATTTTAATTCTGTTTTTTTATACATAGTACTTCTTAATAAATTTGCCATTGATCGGCATCATGAGTAGATCTCCATTGGGCTTGGATAACCGATAGGCGCCATTGGAAAACACGGTCTCAATTACATAAGGGCCTTCCCATTTTGCTTGGAATTTCCCTTTGCTTTTGTAAGTCATCACCATCGGTCTTCGAACAGCTAATACCAACTCGCCAACCTTGAATATCCTCTCTTTAACTTTACGGTTGAAAGTTCGAGATATACGGGCTTGATATAGCTCAATATGCTGTTGTGCTTGAAGATGCTTTTCGTCCAATCCTTCAAGTTCTTGGAGTCGTAATCGATCATTATTCTCTATAGTTAGCTCATTAGCAATGTCTATTCGAAGAGATGGGATCTGGATTTCCAATGGAAGGACAGCCTCACATCCATAAACCAGTGAGAATGGTGTAAAACCAGTAGGAGTTCGGACTGTTGTTCGATAAGCCCATAAACATTCTCCAAGTTTCTCATTCCAATCACGTTTATTAGAAGAGACAAACTTTTTGAGAAGTTTAATGATCGTCTTGTTGAAAGCTTCGGCTAAACCATTAGCAGCTGGATTATAAGCCGTAGAAGCCAGATTTTAAATTCGATTCTTATCACAGAACCGATAAAATGCCTGACTGGCAAATTGTGGTCCATTGTCATGAATTATCCGTCGAGGAATCCCGAAACGATAAATGACATGGTGTTTGATGAAGCTGATCATATTAGATGTTTTTACTTCAGTAAGTGGAACTGCTTCTGCCCACTTAGAAAAGTAATCGGTTATAGCCAATATAAACCGATGTCCTTTAACAGAAGGAGGGTTAATCGGACCAATGATATCCATACCCCAAGCTTCGAAGGGCCAAAAAGCTGCTGTAGGATGTAGAAATTCAGAAGGTTGGTGGATAAAGTCAGCATGAATCTGACATGCTTTACACCTTCTGGCGTAATCCACATCATCTGCAATCATGGAAGGCCAATAATACCCCATTCTTCGAATGCGATCTTGTAACTTCGGACCTAGTTGATGAGCACCACAAACACCATCATGAGACTCACGGAGTGTCTGTTTAGCTTCACTTTCTGAAAGACAGCGTAACAAGAGTCCATCGTATGAACGACGATATAACATATGTAAAGACGAATCATAGTAAAATCGAAATGATCGTCTCTTGATTGATGCAGCTTCTTTTGGATCTTCAGGTAAAATCCCATGAACCGCATAGTCAATGAATGGACTTCTCCAATCCTTCTGCTGGGAACTTGACTCTGTAGTATAACTCTGTTCAATATACATATTATTTTTGACACAGAATAAGGCTCGGTCCAACAAAGTAATTGTATTTTGTCTTCGAATTGGAACAACCAAGTCTGCAGCTAAGCTAGTAAGAGCATCAACTTCCATATTCTGAGAACGTGGCACGAATTCGATAAAGAATCCTTTGAATGAAAAGATTAACTCGATTACCACTTGATGATAAGGGATGAGATCAGGATTTCTGACTTCATAAGTTCCTCTAACTTGATTAACAATTAGTTGAGAATCTCCATAAGCTTCTAGAAACTCAATATCCAATTGTTTTACTACTTGGAGACCAATCAGCAAAGTATTGTATTCTGCTACATTGTTAGAGCATGGCTCATTGAGAGAGTAGGCACGGTATATGACCATTTTATCAGGAGAAACCAAGACGATTCCTACTCCAGAGACAATATTACCTTTAGGTCCAACCCGTGATGCTCCATCAAAATATAATTGCCAGATGTCATCCTTCAAAGTCATGTTGTAATCCACGACTTCATCTGGAATGTCCTCATATAGCTTCGATGTTTCAGGTATAGGGTGAGCAGCTAAGAAATCGGCTAATGCTTGACCCTTCACCGATTTTTGAGGTACATAAACCATATCGTAAGGAGTGAGCAACATCGCCCACGTAGCTAATCTAGAGTTAAGAATGCTCGGTTTTCTCATCAATACCCGAATAGGATTTATTCTGGAGATAACATGAATAGTCTGTCCTGTCACATAATGTCTTATCTTTTGGACTGCAAAAACCAAGGCCAGACATTCCTTTTCTACATGAGTATACTTGTGTTCAGCTCCGACCATCATTCGGCTAAGATAATAAATTGTTTATTCATGCCCTATATCACTTTTTTGTGCAAGAAGAGCACCAAGTGGATGATCCAAAGCTCGAACATATAGCAAAAATGGTCTTCCTACCACTGGAGGTACCAGAACAGGTGGATTTGTAAGGTATTGCTTGATGTTATTGAAGGCCTTCTGATACGCTTTATCCCAAACAAATGATACACCCTTCTTTAATAGACGAGAGAAAGGTTGACAGCTCCCAGAGAGATTAGATATAAATCTCATGATATAAGCAATGCGATCCTGAAAGCCACGGAGTTCTTTCAGGTTACGAGGAGGACGTATTTCAAGAATTGCTTTAACTTTATCAGGATCAACATGGATACCCTGAGAAGTAATGACAAATCCTAAAAATTTGCCACTGGAAACCCCTAAGAAAGACTTAGTAGGGTTCATTTTCAATTGATGTTGACGCATCAATTCAAATACTGTCTTCAAGTCTTGAATGTGATCATCTTTTGATCGACTCTTGACAGCAATGTCATCTACGTAACGTTCAACTATCTTCCGTAGATGTTCTTGAAAGATGTTGCTCATAGCCCGTTGATACGTGGCACCGGTATTTTAAGACCAAACAGCATAACCGTATAGCAGTAAACCCCAAGGGGTGTACGAAAAGCAGTATGCTTCTCATCTTCTGGATGCATCTTAATTTGATTATATCCTGAGAATCCATCCATGAAAGACATGCGTTCAAAACCGCATGTATTGTCTATCATGACATCGGTAATCGGAAGTGGAAATTCATCCTTTGGACAAGCTGTATTAAGATCTCGAAAATCTATGCAAACTCGGACTTTTCCGTTCTTCTTCATAACAGGAACAATATTGGCAACCCAATCGGGGTGTTGTTCTTCACGAACAAAGCCACATGTTATCAGCTTTTTGACTTCCGCCTCAATTGTATCCATCATATCTGGTCAAAAATGCCGTTGCTGTTGTTTTACAGGCTTGGCAGTAGGAAGAATATTGAGTTTATGAGTAGCAACTTTAGGATCTAAACCTGACATATCCTCATAACTCCATACAAAAATATCAATATATTCTTTGATCAATTTTATCAACTCTTCCTTTTCATCCTCAGAAAGGTTTTTACTGATGAATATTGGTTTGGACGTAGTTCCATCTCCAACATCAATTTGGATAATCTCATCCTCTGTAGGTGGCTGTCGCTGTTCAAAACTAAGTTCCTATTGAGTGTCCATCTGTTGAGCCCAATGATCATTCTCAAATGGTTCAGATTCACCATCAGTTTGAACCATGGTTACTGAAAATTTTTGTTCAGATTCATCATAATAATGTCCTCTAACATATGAGGAGTGAGACGTATCGGATTCGATGAATTGGATTTCTTCCGAATCTGATAATTGTGAAGAGCTAGAAGAAAATTCTTCTTGTATATCGTCATTAAACATATGGAACGGATCATATCCCAACCCATGACGAGTTTTCTGATAAAACGGATCACCACTTAATGGTAATCGTCTACCCTTGCCTTGATTAAGACCTTGCATAGTCTTCAAATTATATCTCATATTCTAGATAATCTTGAGAGATTGTTGACTATATTTGTCAATTCGGATTCTTCCTTTATCTTTATCTCTCAGATCATCTGTCTGAGCAACATGGATATTTCTAGCTAGACCAAACACAATTTGATGCTTGTTTTTCTTATCAGACGAAATCACAAAATAAGATTCTTTATGACGTCTATAAGTTACACAAGCTTGCGATGAAGCGGCTACAGAAAGAAGATAGGGAGAAGATGTTAGGAACCTCTGAGCATAAGGTCCAACATCGACATGAGAAGGAAAAGAATTTTCCTTATTGTCAATGTATAAGGTTTCCTCTGTATCTATGTCGTCTTTATATTGATTACTTTGATTATCAGAAGATAAAGTCATTCTTTCAACAAATTTGACAGCCATATACTCCAAAAGGAAATCTTCATTGATATCGGAAAGTACAAAATGATCAATATTTACATCATTTACAATTTGACTACTACGCTTCGGATTGATCATTAACGGACCATCATCCGTCTTCTGCGTAGACTTGATCATTCGTACGAAAAGTACGCCCTTTGACCTTGATCACAAGAGGTTGAACTTGGCTTTTAGCAGGAACATTCACTGATTCCTCAGATGAAGTTTGAGTTCTTCCTTTGACCTTTATCATCAGAGGTTGATTATTGACAGGTTGGGGTTGGATTCGCCCTTTGACTTTGATTTTCAAAGGTTGCTCTTCTGGTGAATCTTCATTAATAGACTGATCTTCAGCAATTGATCGATCTTCAGCCATGTCTGATATCTCCTTTATATGTTCTTGTTTGTAGAGCTTTGAATCAGAAAAATAGGCTTCGACACCCTTGAAAGAATTGATATCAGCAAACTTAGTCTTCACAACCCCTTGGGAATCCACGTACTTGAAGCATTGGTGGAGAGTTGAAGGCACGATGTTATGCTCATGTAACCACGGTCTTCCAAGAAGGATGTTGTAGGATACGTCTGAATTAATAACATAGAATGTTGCCATCGTTCGAAGATCACCAATCTGGATTTTCAGACGGATCTTTCCCAGTGGTTTACTCTTTCCAGAGTTGAAACCAACGATTGTGGTACTAGTGTAAGTCAAGTCACTAGTAGGAATCCTCAACGGTCTTAGCATACTTTGAAAAATTATGCTAATGCAAGACCTAGGATCAATATAAATCCTGTCAACTTCAGTGGATTCAATATACCTAGTATAGCACAAAGGCCTGTCATGCTTGTTATGCTTCAACAGCATATCTTCTTGTGTAAAGGTAATATTAGGAATTGCTTCCATCACACTATGACATTGTGGGCATGACACTGGTATATTATCAGGAGTCTTGAGTTGAGATAAGCAGGAGTCAGCTTGCAGCAAAGCTTCACTCAAGGTTTTACGACTTTTTTTTAGAAAGGCGAAGCAACTCGAAGATAGATAGTCTAGCCGGAGTATTGGCTAACTGGGCTAGAATATCAAATTTATAGGGTTTCATCACCACCCCCTGACTGGAAGCAGACTTCAATGGGACGTCAAAGCGTACTGCTTTATGTTTCCCCTTTTCAACCACAGATGGTTTAGCAGGAACAGGAGACGGTTGAGTTGGTGGTGTTTCAACATTCTCTGCATCTTTGGAGGACCCCTCATAATCTTTGTGGTACTCTTTTCCAGATCTTGTACCAGCAAAGGTTTCTTCTTCAGACTCAGAAGAAGGAAGTACCATATTGCAGGATTTAGTCTTCCTTCCCTTAGCCTTCTTCTTACGATGATTGTTATGAGGAACCTCAGAACCCAATCCAACAATGGATTTTTGACTTTGAATTTATAAAGGAAGTCGTATTCCTTTATCATAATTCAAACCTTCTGCCTTTTGAAAGTCATAACCCATCTTTTTCATGAGAATGACAGATTGCTGACTATATAAGTGAGTGGGCAGCGGACTTTTAACAGGTGGTTCAACAGAGGAAGAAGAAGAGATTTCTGTAACTACAGGAGAATGAAGAATAGAAGTCTCTGTAGCTACGGGAGGAGAAGGATTCGGGATACGAGAAAAAAATCCCTACAGGAGCTTTTTCATAAGCAGTAAAGTCTTATTGTGCCCTGTATAAGAGAACACTATTCATGGCTAGCCACTGCTGATGAGTAAGCTTGAGATTTGTAGGAGGAGCCAGACTTGGAGGACATATGCTCAATCTTCTCAGTCTATCTTCCAAAGGAATGCCATCCCATAAATGATCCAAATCATCAGGATCTGGAATAACATGAGAAATCATGTTACAGGTTTTGACATTATTATCTTTCCTAGATTTTGAAGTTTTACCTTCATCTTCCATTTCAGGTACTAAGTCAGGATGTACCCACATAATTTTACCATTCTTTAATGTAAGAGGCAACAATCCTTTATTTTCTTCCCTGGCAGGCGAGATATTCACAATCATCATCGTCGCCTTCGGAATTGGGACAATTCCATCTGGTATTTGTTGAGAAAGAAAATCTCCAAATTGAAGAGAAACCATATTGGTTGTGACCGTATGCTCATCGTTAGTTAAAGAGATGGCATTGGCATTAATCAGCTATTGGATTTTCTTTTTTAGGACATAACAAGCCCTGGTAGGATGATTGATGTATCTGTGATAGATATAATATTTGGGGTTGTCAGTCAGATTTGCCTCATTGGGCCTCTTTGGCTCCGGGATCTGGAGTTTGCCACTCTTTACCAGACATTGGAATATCCCTGGGATATCACTCTCGTCAAAAGAATATTCTTCTTTTGGCTTAGAAGACTCCTGATTATTCGACGTCATTTTATTTTTGGAAAGATTAACCATAAGGGTGTCCTTTCCTTTTACATTACGATTGCCAGAATTATTACCAGGATTACCTTTCTTTCCCTTATCCTCTGAGGCAAAGATCATTCCATGTTCACGAGCCAACCTACCATTGGTCTCGGCAGAAACTGCTGCTATAATAAACGAGGCCCAATCTGTGAATTGGGAACCCGTGAAGACAGCAATGGATGGTCGCAGATTCATCTTGTATGTATCAATTAACGCTGAATCTGACATACCAGGAGGCATCTTTAGAGTCGCCTGTCGGAAACGTTCAATAAACGTCCGAGTATCTTCTTTCTCCTTTTGTTTGATTTCTATTAAGGAGGACATGTTCATGTCCATACCTCCTTCATAGAAGCGGGAGAGAAACATTGCCTTAAAATCATCAAAAGACAAAATGCAATTGTCGGGTAAACTACGATACCAGTCGTAAGCTGAACCCGTCAAGCACCCAATGAACACTCGAGTGAGAAGAGCATCATTTTTCTGTAGATGTACAGTCATAATATCAAAGTAATTGATATACTGATTAGGAGAAGCCTTTCCATCAAACAATACCATTGATTGTGGCTTAAATTTCGGTGGAAAGGGTACATCATTCCAATGAGGAGGATAAGGTTGCTTAATTCCTAACCTCTGGAGCTGATCCTTGTGCTTCAAAACTTCAAACTGTGCTTTGAGCTCACGCACTGCTTGAATGGCTTCACTGGTTTGAGAAAGCACATTTGATTGAATGGTTGTTGGATGTACCGTAACCTCCACCGGAGATGGTTCGTCTTCTGGAATGATGGGATCTGGAGATGCCGAATTTTGGTTAACAGCAGGCTCTTGAATATTCAAAGGTATATCAGCCCCTTGGCTATCTTGAGTTTGTGCTGCTACCTGCACCGGTGTTACTATTGCCGGTTGAGCAGTTTGTTGAGCCGTTATTATCTGGTGCATGCTTTGCATCATGTTAAGCATGTCTTTCAGTGATTGCTCAACGGCAGTGAGACGCTGTTCTGTATTAGCAGATGACGTCTCTGGTTCATCTCCAATAGCGTAGGATTCAACCTCTCTTGAAGATACAGAGGGATTAGTATAGAGGTATGAATCAACACTATCAGTTTCAGACTCAAAAGATTGAGTACCCCCAGCTTCTGAATCAGAAGTCTGTAACTGTCTTTGTCTTCTTGATCGAGTATTCTGATATACTCCTTCAAAGGAATCAAGAAGTCTATTGAATTGTTGTTGACCTGGAGTTTGGGACGTGTTCCGTCTAGGACGTCGTCCTTTGTTGGTATGAGATGCCATGTTGACTGATGCATATGACAACTCATGTTCTTGGTCATCATCTTGTTGTTGAGGCGCATTAAAATTTAACCGATCAAAAACTGATCGTTTAGAAACCGAACAACAACATTTAATTACAATCTGGTGACACTCACAATGATGATTTTTTTGGGGGAGTGTCACGGGAGATTGTCTATTTTTACGCTTTTGTATTAGCAATTCGCGTAAATCAGAAGGAGTAGATGAAGTAGTCTTCTTTATTATATTTGGGGTAGAAAAACGTTTAGTCTTTTGTGTATAAAGAAGATTACTGGCTGCATTCGCAGAACCAAACTGTACATTTTTACGTGCTTGGAGTTGCGCACGTAAATCCTGAGATTTTTGAGCACGAAGGACTCCATCTTCATTGCGTGTAATTTGAAAGTTTGGTACCTTGCGTACAGCAGTGTAAGAAGGTTGTTGGTTGAGAACAGATGTTTTACCAACTATGTTTTTATGCTTCATGCGTGTAGGTACATTCACTTTAGATACAGAAGCATCGTTGTGAATTTTATCTACACTGTCACAGACAGGAGATTTACCTTTACGCGTAGAGCGCAAAACATGAGTATCTGCCACGTTATAAACGGGCGACTTTCCTTTACGTGTAGAACGTAAATTTTGTGTGTCTACCGCGTCACAGACAGGAGACTTATTGTTACGCTCAGAACGTGAGACATTGGAGTCTGCCACGTCACAGACGGGAGACATGTTTTTACGCCCAGGACATAAAACATGATTTTTACGCTCAGGGCGCAAAACCTGATTTTTACGCCCAGAGCGTAACACCGGAGAGTTTGCCACGTTACAAACGGAAGACTTGTTTTTACGCGAATGGCGTGTCACCGAAGTAGAGACTGCCTCATCATAGATGGGAGCCTCTAC
This sequence comes from Iris pallida, assembly GCA_029216955.1. Classification (NCBI taxonomy): domain Eukaryota; kingdom Viridiplantae; phylum Streptophyta; class Magnoliopsida; order Asparagales; family Iridaceae; genus Iris; species Iris pallida. Next base: position 9,921,614 of record JANAVB010018993.1, read on the forward strand.
AACAGGGGTAGGAAGGATTCCTTTGTCTGCAGAGACAGTAGGGAGATCCGAGGATGCCTTGGATTTGGGAACCCAAACTTTTCGCGCCTTCCGCGATTTCTGAACATTAGAGCAGCGATTGCTACCCGCAGTCCGGAGCATTTCTTTATAGGCAGTCTGGTCGAAGTGCACAACCAGAGTCTTCTTTGTCGATCTAATCGACACATCATCGTATTGAGCAATTGCCTCCTCGTCAGAGGAGAAGGTCGTTCCCAGCAGAGTCGCCATTTTGTTTCACTTAACAAAAGACCTGAAAATCGGTTTTTGAAAATAAAACGAGAAAATGTACAAGAAGTACAAATTGTTCTGGAAAGTATTGCTATGGAAGTCTGATCTGAAGGCGATCACTTTGTTCCTTGGACCATACGATGATGATGAAGATCATGCTAGAAGATGAACAACTGGAAGAACTAAGTCACCAGAAAGGTATCGACGCACTTGGGCACTGATGGCGAGGTCGAATGCTTTCCTACTTTACTTCACTCTGTTCTGGAAGAAAAGTTGAAGAAGAATGCTCTCGGGGAATCAAAGTTTCTGGGCTCTGGTCTCTATGTATTCTCCCCTGTCCCCTGTGTGAGAAAAATAAGTCTATTTATAGACTTGGCTTTTTGTGCGTAAAACTCAGCAAAAGTTCTGACTTTACGCTAATAACTGCCATCCATAACTGAAGTCATCCTTTACACACGTTGACACGTGTCCCATAATTTCAATAAGAATAGGATGCACGTACACACGTTCTTCGAAATGTGTGGCATGAAAATCACGTAGGCAAACCACGTTCCAAACTAGTCAGAAAGGATAGGACGTAAAAATAACCCAAATATACCCTGAGCGTAAAGTAGTAGACTAGGCGTAAAATAGCCCTAAAATGGACTTCCCGTGTAAAGTGGTTGATAAAACAACCTTGAGCGTAAAGGTAGCCCAAATAAACTTTATGCACACGTCAACTTTGAGCGTAAAAAGGCTCATATAGTATTCATGCGTAAAAAAAAGCCATCTTGTGAGCGTAAAATAGCTCAGTCCACGTACTAAACGACAAATATTGATTTCTGTGTAAAACAAATCCCTTCGAATCCTGTGTTATACGCCGTCAGTAGATCTTTATGTCAGACCCATTATTACTTTGCATTAAATGCATGATTTGACAGCCTGTCTTAAGTGTAAAGTAATCGGCTTGCCCCTGGCGTAAAATAGAAGACTAGTCCCTGGCGTAAAATAGCTCATTTTGAGTGTAAAGTTCTATCTCTTTGACTCAGTCTATGAAGCATTTTTTTACGCTCCTACAGACATCACGGGGACAACGGTTGACAAAGATCTACTTAGTCCACGGTGACAAATTGATAAATACTCCAAACATATTTGCATGTTGATATACCACTTATGTACTACTATAATTAGGTTTTCTGGACACAAAGCCTTAACTTGGACGCAGTTTCACTTTCACAGATGTCACGCCCCGCTCCCGTAGGAGCGATCGTCCTCGCTAAGGCGTGATGCCGCACGAGCCTAGATTGCGCTCGTGCAAGGCAATTCCATAACGGCCGATTACAACAGCGGCGACGGGGTCGTCGCACAGAAGTCCCAAGCAGAAACATTGAATACATTGTAACGGAATTTAAAGAAGAACACATGAACACAAGACATTCAAAACAATCTCTTTATTGATATTGAGTACAAGATTACATTTGTGGGCGCAAGGCCAATTACAAGTCTCTCAGGCTCACTTTTCTCTCGTTTACAATGTCACTCTGCTCTCTCTCTTCTCTTGATACAATACTTGAATCCAGCGGAAGCTTCGGAAGGCGATGTCCATACATTATGTCCTGTATAAGTCTTCAGATCATGCGACCGCACGCTTCGACTCGCCAAGGAACTCCGTGCCTCGACGCATCCAAACGAGCTCCGCGCCACGAGCTTCTACCTGTGCCTGCACATAAACACTGTGTGGGTGTCAGTACCACTGTACTGGTGGAGTGAGCTTCTCGCCCACCCATACGAAACTGACACGTTTCATTTACTTTGTGCAACATAAACCCTTTTTCATTGTCTTTCTATTCTTGCCTTAGGATCAATTTTAGGACCGGCGCCTTAGCGCAACTTGCGTATCGAAACCATCTCGTGCTTGCAATGTCAACGTTAACTCATACTTGTCACTAGACCACTCCTTGTGTCAACAACGTTAACCTATCAGGTCGTGTTTGCCTTACGGCCATAATCAGAGACGTAACTACACGAAGGACTCCATTTCCTTGCCTCTAGACCTTTCTCGTACTTGCATTGTCGACGCACCGACTTATACTTGTCTTTTGTGCCAAACTCTGGGACGTAACGACTCGGTCATGCCATAACTCGATTCGTGCTTCAATATCTCCGAGGCAGTGCCTCCTTGCTTAGTCTTGCCTACACTTGTGTCGTGACAACGCGGCCGTGCCTCATATTTCGAGGCCGTGCCCAATGACTCAACGTAACTTCACACAACTAGCCCTACGGCCCTTCTCGACTTAACTCGCGACAGCTCAAGCCTAACTCATGCAACTCTATGCCAACAACTTAACATTCGACGCCACATCTCGTGCCGAAGCACGTCGCCTTCGCTGTAGCCAAATCTTAGGCTCAGACATTGTGTCTTTTTAACTCATACATATTCAATTCAATCCAAAGACACCCATGCGGATTGCCGCTCGTGCCGACTCATCTATATGAAGGGTCACTGGCCTAACCAGCCATTTGGACGTAAAACTTACCATGTTAGTTTTATAATAATTATATTAAGTGTTTGTTATGGGATTGGCCTAACCAGCCGCCTTGGACGTAGCCTGACAGTACGGGACCCTTTCAACGCAGGTAGCGAGCCCCGATGAAAGTCCCCGCCTTACCGATCGCCTTACCAGCGTTGCCTATTACCCAGCTCGGCTACAACCAGTTTCTTCCTAGGCCGAGACGGTCCCGTGGCCCCGGAATTCCGCTCGAAGAAACCACCCCTTGTCGACAAGTTGTCCAAGTTCATAAGGGTTTACATGGTGTATTTTAGGATACTGTTGGGGCTTGTTATGTGATCAATTCATTTACTTGGTTGTTTTACTCTTTCCACTTTTCACACTTCATTCGCAGAGCCCAAACCAGGGTTGCCTCGGCGACTGAACCACAGTCCCGACATATTTTCTCTCGGCGACTAACCATCGCTTAGACATAACATTCTTTGAACTCAGGGAACGGCTACTGCATAGCCTTCCAACTTAACTTGAACATAACGTGTTTCCTTAAGTATCGACCGACCGTGGATAACTTTCCACTGAACCAACCGTGGCTCGTGCCTCTAAACCGACTCGTGTTCTACGCAACGCTGTCGCCCAAGTCATACTTCATATGACGGGCCTTGGGTCGTGGGACTATTTATCTTGACAACCGCAGAATGAGCGGGACAGCACGTAGAATAACTTAGGTCGACCGGCATTTCTTTGCCTAACTCACTCAAGCCTACAACTTAACCCAAGGGACGAGCATAGGCTATGCCAAGCCTTGCGGGACAGGGCCGTGCATGCTTTATCAAGCATTTGTGCGGGCGACACCTATGACTTAGGCTAACTCTCAGCTTTTGTACCGAAGACCAACTTTCCTTCTCCCAAGCCACGGGACGAAGGACCGAGTGTCATTTTCAAAGCGCGCCGTGCATCAACTCTAAGCCGACAGTGGGACGTTTTCTATGTTCTAACTCGATTCAAACCGTCGGGATTATTCCCTTAGCTATGTGGATGCGTAGCTTTTATTATCAAGCCTAACTTGTGCAAGTTGAAAACACGATTTATTATGTGAAGGCAAAGATGAGGAGAGTTCACCGAAACTACCCCACCTGAGCGATGTCTCCGAGTAAGCCGTTGCAAGGCTAAGGCTGAACGCCGTCAGTGTTTCGATTCCTCCGATTGACTTTGCGGGACGGGGCACTACAACAGAGGAATCCCCCACTTGGACTTCAATTGTTCGAACTGGATCCAGGCTGGCCCATGGGTAAGTCTGATAAGACTTTAGACTTGGACAATTCCCCTCCATATGACAACCCTCCCACCCTCTCTTCGGGCCGGCCCAGACTATCCTAGGCTTCATCATTAGCATCGGCCGCGTTCTTCAAATCCAGCCCATCTTGTGGTCAGTGGTTTCCTGTTGTAATAGTGATGTAATCTTTGCACAAACTAATCCACATGTATCCACTCTTACAATTCACAATTCCTGTTACTGTAGGTGAAGTTCAGTGGCATATATTGTCAAAGTTACAAGAAGGCACACTGTACTTACTACTTTCAGTATCCCAAAAGACTGGATTCCAATTCTCTCCTCAGCACAAAACTAGAGTTTAGGTGGTAAATGGATTTGGATTTTGGGTTTGGATTTGGAAATCCAAAATTCAAATCCAAATCCAAATCATGGATTTCAAAATCCAAATCCAAATCCAAATCCAACTCCAACCAAATATAGGATTTGAATTTATGATTAATAACTAAATTATAGTCATGATCAATAATTAAGCTATTAATTAATTATGATTAATTATAGTTATTATTAATTATAAAATTAATAATTAACGATTAATAATTAATAATTAACGATTAGTTATTATTAATTATAAAATTAATAATTAATAATTACTTAATTTTTAAATAAATAACGATTAATAATTAACAATTAATAATTAACGATTAATAATTAATAATTAGAAATTATAATTAATGATTAATAATTAATAATTAACGATTAATTATTTTTAATTAACGATTAATAATTAATGATTAGTAATTATAAAATTAATAATTAACGATTAGTTAATTTTTAAATAAATAATGGTTAATAATTAATGATTAATAATTACAATTAATGATTAATAATTAATAATTAATGATTAATAATTAACAATTAATAATTTTTAAACAAATAACAATTATTATAATTATAAAATTAATAATTAACGATTAGTTAGTTTTTAAATAAATATTAGTTAGTTTTTAATTAACTATAAATTAAATATTTTAAAAATAATAATTATAACTTAATATAATGATGATTAGTAAATTATTTATTAAATTATCATAAAATATGATTCTAATCGTGAATAAAATATTATTATTAAGATTATAATAAAATAGTTATTAACAAATTATTAATTAATATTATAATAATACTAATAGATTATTAATTATGATCATAATTGGATATTAATTAATAAATTATTAATTAAGATTATGGTTATGATTAATAAAATTATTATAATTATGATTAATATAGTAGTAAATTATTAATTAGGATTATTATAAATTATTAAATAATAAAATTATTAATTAATAAATTATTAACTTAGAATATAATTGTGATAACTAACTATTAGTTAGTTTTTTATTAATTAACTAATTTTTAACGAAATTATTAAAGAATAAATGTTTTAACAAAATTATTAAAGATAACTAATTGTAATACTTTAAATATTTTTCTAAGTTTTCTTTAAAAAAAACCCATCCATGGCATGACTGTCACGACCCGTTACCCAAATTGTTGGGCCGGGCCGAGCCATATCCAGCCTACGCTTGGTAAAAGCATAGTAAGCTGTTCTAAGAGTTTATACATGAATGATACTAAGTGTGCTAACATTTTAGCCAAATAAGATTTTATCACAACACAGCTTCTATTAACGAAAGTAAACAAGTGTTAAAAGTTATTACACTTCAAATGTATGATACTGGAGACAAAGTCCAGTATCCAAATATAAGTTCAAACCAAAGTCTATGTCTCAAAATACATGAAAGATATCTAAGTAAGGTTTCCCGCTGGGGCCTCTTCTGGAGCTAAGGCTAGGTCCTTAAAAGCTGCACCATAGTAGGTGTCACATAGCATTTCCTTCTCAGAAAGTACACCTACAACGTTATCCTGTCAGGACGGAAGCAAGTACTTGTACTACAAACATATAATACTGATCATGACATGGTAAGAAATGAAATGAATGTAATCCTGACATGGCACAATCTATCATATAAAATCACAACTATCATGACAATGATGCATTTGTCATGGCGACACATGCATATATATAGTTTAAAACTGGAGCAGGTACGTGATCGTCAATAGGTGTAAAATATACTGTGGCACAAGTATATAAAATGTACTGCCGTACAAGTAAGCAAGCGATAGATGTACATACGTACAAATACAGCTGGTACGCCTACAACAAGGTATACATATAAAATGTCAACCTTGCTCGGTACATACGTACGGAAGAAGGGGGCATGATCACGTACTCAACTATCAGTTTCTCCCATGTCCCGATAACCATCATGTGAGATATGTAAAAGCTCTTATAAGCATGTGAAGATACTGAGAATCCATATAAAACATGTAATGATATGACTTTACAGTTTACATAAAACAATATTTTAACATGGTTCATTCACAGTTCATTATCATATGCAGTAAATAAGTTTGTAGGGGTACTTGCCTCGAGCAAAGCAAGAATAAGAATATAAAAATACATATGTCCAGTGTCCTGTCAAAATGATATACAACTCAGCCTCTAAGTTATGATTAAGATTACACTAGTGTTGTGACACGGCTCCTAATAGGACACTAGTTAGGTGAAGCTCTAGTAGTCCAAAGTGAGGTGTTACAACATCTAGACTAACAAGTAGGTCTCTACACTAAGGTAGGGTAGGGTCCCGATACTAAAATATCCCAAAAACACACAAAAACACACAAGTCAATATTAATTAATTAATTAGACTGTACATTATGTTCCAATAATTATTAAGATAGTTATACAGTCCTATTTTATATGAAATAATATACAAAATTGATCCTTGTTAATTATAGTAATTTAATATAAATTTTCTGGAATTTATAATCCAATGTAAGTATTTATTAAAAATCAGATTACAACTTTACATTGAAAATGAGTTCTGGTTTACTATTTTTAAACAGTGTCAAAACAGTAAACCAAATCATGGAAAAATTATATTAAATTAGATTAATTAACATAGTATTTTATAGTAATTTTTCTAGAATTTATTCAGCATTAAAAAGATGTCTGAAAATTCAAAGTTCATAAATCACAGATTCTGAAATTAAATAAATAATTACTTAATGTATTTGTCCGCGTATTTGAAATTGAACCGAAGTCCAGATACGGGACCCGAAGCCATGAATCAAGTCCAACATGACTCGACTAGACCCCGAATATGTGTAGGCTCACCTAAGTTCGATCAACCTATGCTAGGCTTGGACTTAGAGTGGTCGTTTGCACAAAGTACGTAAAATCGTAAATAAATGTGCATTTTAAATATATGTAATTTAAAGGAATTTAAATTGCAGAAATTGAAAGCGTACATATTACAGTATAGGCACTGTATTTATAAATATGTATTACAGTATAAGCACTGTATTTATTTACATATTACAGTATATGCACTGTATTTATAATGACATAATTTAAATGACAGAATTAAATGACAGAATTTAAAATACATATTACAGTATAGGCACTGTATTTATATTGACATAATTTAAATAACATAAATTAAATGACAGAATTTAAAATACATATTACAGTATAGATACTCTATTTATATTGACATAATTTAAATAACATAAATTAAATGACAGAATTTAAAATACATATTACAGTGTAGGCACTGTATTTATATTGACATAATTTAAATAACATAAATTAAATGACATAAATTAAATGACTGAATTAAATAACATAATTTAAATGACAATATATATATATATATATATATATATATATATATATATATATATATATATATATATATAAAGACATTTTATTGAAATAAAGGATAGCTCAGAAAGAGCGTTACACGCGGGTGCTGGGCCGAAAACACAAAACGAGCCCTGATGTACAAGGTAGGAAATATAAAGGGTTCAAAATCGAAATTCCGAAATTTCAAAAACTAAAATTTTGAAATTACGAAATAACAAAAAATCGAAATTTTGAAATATCCAACGTAAATTCGAAATTTGAAAATATCCTGGGAGGGGGGAGAGCCCGTGTGGCACATGGCTCAAGGTTCAGGCGGTGGGGAACGCGACCCGAGGCTATGGCGCGCGTCCCTAAGACGGGTCACTGCCGGTGGCGGGCTGCTACGACGGGTAGGGCTCGTCGTGCTCGACTCGCTGGTACCCTTGGTCGTCGACGGCAGGGTATGTGCGCAAAGAACGGAGGGTTCGCCGGAGTTCGGTCGACGACGATGATCGCCGTATCAGAACAGAACAGTAAAGAAATTTTAAAATAATAAATTTGAGGATTTAATATCAATAATTAAATTTGATAGAAATTAGGATTTTTTACATTGGGGTGTGTGCCTATTTATAAAAAAATATAATTAGGGAAAACTAACCATGATTAATTACTAACTTGATCCTAGGGTTAGATTTTACCGTTTTGCCAAAACGGCAAAAAATACAGTTTTTACGGTAGCAGTTATTTAATTACAAAAAAATTCAAATGACGTCCAAATGACTTCAAACAAATCGCAGAAAAATTCTAAAATTAATAGAAAAATATTTAGAACCTAATAGAATCAATTTGGGGCAATTTTGGAATTTATTTTATTTATTAAATTTTTTGAAAATAGGGTTACAATGACACATGTCATGCGATGTGTCCCCATGAGAATCCCCTAGAACAAGCCATGTGTCCCATAGAGGGGACTAGAAGGAGGGACACATCACCCCTCCTTTCCTTTTTAAATAACTCCCCCTCTCTCCATACACACATACACACCACACACCCACACATATATACCACCACCCCCTTTCTCCACCTACTGCTGCCGCCCGCCGCCGCCTGCCGTCGGCCACCCCCCTCTCCGGCCACCTCCTCTTCTTCCTCCTCCTCATTCTCTTTCAAAAAGAAAAGAAAAGGGAAACTTTAGGTAAAATTCCTTCTTCTTTCCAAATCTCTTTAATTCAACTTTAAATTCTAGGTTAGGTTTTACTAATTAATCCAATTTTGAACTATGGTTGGGTTCAATTTAGGAATTTGTGGAGAAAGCTAGGTCAATCTCCAACCCAAGGCAAGTCCTCTCACCATTTCTCCATGTTTTTCTCTCTTCTCTTGAAATTTCTATAATATCAAATTCCTTATTTGTTCGGAATTACTATTATCGATAGATTCAAATTCTGAAATTTCTAAAGTTAGTGGTACAATCCAATATTTTGATATACGACGGTCACCCATACTCGACGAACCAGCACTTTCGAAAATTGCCCGACAATGCCGTAAGCGGAGCTCCCTGTGCTCCCACACTTCGAGAGCATTTTGGTCGGTGCTACCCCTGTAGCCCCGGGTGATTGTTTCGCCATTCCCCCTCCTTTTTTTGTGGTATACCTGTATAGGCTTCGGCATTTTGCGCCTTGTATACGGATTTTGACTGCGATCTTAGAACCGTCATTAATAAATTGAGAGGTTTTTTTCATATATATATATATATATATATATATATATATATATATATATATATATATATATATATATATATATATATATATACATAAATTTATGGGTGAACACACTCTTTAATACTAAATGATAATACAAACACGTGTATTTAGGTATACATGGACACATATAGTTGCAAGAAAATTTATACATATAAGCAAGGACACTCATGTTCATATACACATATACATATATATCTTGGCATATTTTATCTATGCAATTCATGTACTTATATTCCAATGAATACTTTCCATTAAATTTTTGTTGGTTGAAATCAACTTAACAACATGTATGTATATATCTCTCACACATGTACACACCCTGACATGTTACGTGGACACAAACACAAGTACTTAAAATTTTCATGGACACCTACAAGCTTTGACATACTTTAGGGATTCTATATATATGCTTAAAGAAAAATCCTTACATATGAATTTTATATTCTTTGACATGTCATGTGTAAATAAGAGTTTTCTCCCTTATCATGGCATGTATAAATAAGAGTTAGTTTTAATTTTTAACATACTATTTCAATTCTGTCCCTATTTAAGATTATGCTTAATTAACATGTCTCGGCATGATTATTAGTTAAAATAGGTATTTTTGGGTACCTATATATTATGGTAACCCTACCCCTATTAATTCTCAATTTTCTTTTCCTTAATTGCATCTTTAAAGGAGCATAGAAAATAACTTAATATTTAGTGACATCGATTGTTAGTTAGATGTTATATATCCTCATGTCGCTAACAATTTTTATTCCGAGAAGCTTGATTTGTCTATAAACAGAGCAAATTGCAATAATCAGAAATAAATAAACTGAAATGCTTGCTTGCTTGATTGCAATGGTAAGAAAGTTATTATTTCAGTATGTATGTATATATGATGCTTGCATGAGTTTCCGGTGTTGAGGGTTGCTCCACCGAAGGGGTCGGCGAATCCGATATACCTGCGTGGTTCCGGTGTTGAGAGTTGCTCCACCGAAGGGGTCGACGAACCCGGATTTTAATTTTATAATATATTTGTCTCTTGTGAATTTTCAGAGTCACCCTATACAAAGGAGACTCTGCCGAAATTTTGGAAAATTCAAGAGATAGTCAAATTCCCGACTTTCAGAAAAAAATCGGGTTATTTCCTAAGATCTAAAATTATTTAGGAATGATACTTAGTAATAGTTAGGAAGCATTGGGCGAGGGAGAACAACCTGGATATCCCTAAATAGTCCCATAGCATAATTAATTTAAAAAGCTGATCAGTAAAGTTTATACTCGTTCGTAAGGCCATGCGAATCGAGTTTGTGAGGCTTAGCTCACGTATTTTCGTTTGCTCAAGGGAGGCAAACTAAGCCCAAGGGAGGCTCTTATTTTGTTTGGTCAAGGGAGGCAAACCAAGCCCAAGGGAGGCTCCAGATTATTACATCTATTTCGACAGTAACATCGGATAGGTGATTGTTAAGCCCAAGGGAGGCTACAGGCCGGATACTAAGCACCGTGCCGCCAAATTCACAGCCTGATCCCAGGTTAACGGGATTGTTGATGGAAAATCATTTAGATGAATATTCAGGGGTTGTTCTCCAATGTTGCATTCCATGTTAGGTTCATTTTCCTTTTGAATTATATTACCTGTCATAACGCCTACCTGGATAAGAGGAACAGGATACTCATACATTAACATAAGACTTCATTTCAATATGACTACTTTACAAAACTATTATGTCTCATTTCATTTCATATTTCTTTTACTCTTAATCGTTCTTGGCCGAGGACCTGCTTGTCGTTTTTAAACGACCTAGTATTTTGTCCACTAGGAGAAGAAGAAGACGTTCATGCCGAGGCATTACCGCTGTACGTCGAGGAGTAGTTATCTGAAGACTCTCAAGAGATGACCGTACTGTTGTAGTTAGTTTATGTGGATTACCTTGTTGTAATAAACTTGTAAGACAATAAATCCTTAGAAAAGGTTTCATGTATAATAAGTTACAATATGTGTAATGAAAAGTAAGTCCTTATATTTTCCATTCTGATGGTTACGGGCGACAATCGCGAATTCTGCGCGTAGCCTGTGGATGTGTTTATGACGTCACCGTTTGAATCTGGAAAGTGGGACGTGACACTAATTTTTAACAAAATTATTAAAGAATAAATATTTTAACAAAATTATTGAAGAATAACTAATTTTTTTCTCCCAAATCCAACCAAATCCAAGTTCTGGATTTTGTCATACTTTCCATATCCAAATCTATCTCCAACCAAACATAGGATTCCATAGAATAACTAATGGATTTCTGTGTAGTCGAAATTTTTATATTTTTAAAATTTAATTTTCTGAAAAATTAATATTAAATGCTTAGTCAATATATAAATATTTTTGAAAACATATAATTCATATTGATGAATAAATAAATTTAATAGTTATTACTCTTTGTGACTTTTTATAGTAGTTGGTTAAGATAATATGTTAGTGTTCAAGATAACGTGGTTCAAATCATATTCCTCTCTATTTCTCCTCCTCTTGGAAATCAAATTTCTATTCTTCTCATTTTCTTTGGCATCCAAACAAAGAAAATGAATCACTTTCCTTCCCGAAGGCTCCAATTTCGCAACCCAAAGGTAGCAACAGTGTTTGGATGCCAAAAGAAATGAGTTGTAAAGAAAATTGATTTCCAAGAGAAAAAAATATGAGAGAAAATAGTTCCCCTACCAACTCAAGGATTGACTTTCTCCCTAAGGATTCACATATTTCCAAATATCGGATTTTTTTTTTATTGGAATTACAATTTTATAAAGAAAATAAAAGATGAAAGTATGGATTTATTTTTCTTTTCTTTTATTCTCTAGCCAAACGAGGCTTAAAAAGTTCACTGCTCAGCTCATAACCCATGAGTTTATATGGGAGATTGGAATTCGGCAATATCATAGAAATAACATTTCGGAATCATTAGTTGTAGTTGTTGTTGCTGCTACTGCTATTATTATTATTATTATTATTATTATTATTATTATTATTATTATTATTATTATTCTATTCTTGCATTCATGAGAAGAAGGTAGAATCTTCTCTTTCCTCTCCATCCCAGTGGCCTACAATTTTTTTTTATAACGCACACACAACTACACGTCTTTACGGTTGAAGGGCTCGAATCCTGCCGGCTCCGCTTGGTATCCGCGTTTACGTCAAGAGTTATATCCTCCCATTCCTAAGAAGGTAGAATCCTCTCTTTCTCTCTCCATCCCTGTGACCTACAATTTTTTTTATAACGCACACCACACCTACACATCCGATTGGAGGACTCGAATCCTGCAGACCCTACTTGGTATCCGTGTTATTCTCCATTGAGCTACAAGCCCTGGATGTAGCCTACAAGTGAATCCAGTGCGGAGCCATTAATTCCTTTGAATTAGATGTTCTAAAGTCATGACAAATACTCACATTTAGAGGTGTTTTTTTCCCATCTTCTCTTCTACTATACAATGAGGCTTCAAAACGGCTCAAAAGTGAGCCGTCTAAGCCGTATGTATATCATGGTCTATTTATTAAGAAAAATATTTAAAAAAATGTTGAATTTTTAAAATTTGTCAACATGGAAAATCGAACTCAAACAAATGAGAAAAATAACTTGCACCTTAACCACATGAGTTAAAATAGATATTTGACTATAATTGGATAACATTCTTATTATACGTTATTATATGTGCAAAGCACGTGCATTTATTAGTAACTATATAATGCTACCACTTTAAAGCATAATTATTTTATAATTATATGATATACTTTAAAGTGTTGTTTTTTTTTCATCACTTTAAAATACTTTATAAATGTATGAATTAACTGTTTTGACTTCAAATACTATACAATCATTTTAAACATAAATTCACACGTAGAAAAAAAGAAGATCAACCTCGAATATTTTTATTAACACAGTATAAAATTATTATTCACAAGTTCACCTTCAAATAAAAATAAAATAAAAAAATAATTCAATAATTTGAAAACTAGTTTTTTGGGCATCATAAATTATTTAACTTTTAACCCAAATGTCCATTTTTGCCTCCAAAATTATTTGATAAATTGGTGGGTCACACACTTTTTTTTTGAATACTTTAAAGTGCTCAACATTCCACATAAAGAAAAACAAACATCCTCTTTTAATGTCAGATATTTTTTTTGTGTTCAGGGATACCCTTGTCATTGATTTAAGTGTAAGTGATTACTTTTCTTATATTTAGATGCCAAAAGAATTGTTAAGAAAAAAAATTGATTTTCAATGGAAAAAAATAATTTAATCCATCAAAGAAAGAAATCAATTGGAAAGATTTATGAAATGCCCAAAAACTAAAAAAGTTTTATGTAAAACCCACCGCTAAAAAAACTTTCATCACGTGCCCAGAATTAGAGAAACTTATCCAAAGCGGGTTCCAAATGACCCTTTTGCCCTTCCTTTTAATTTATTGGAACACCCACAAAACTGCTCTTAAAAAAACGTTTCAATACTCCATCTTCTTCCATACGTTGCTCACTTTCGAATCTAGGTTTTCTCCTCAAAAATCTTCAAAAACTCGTCGAAAAATTTCGGAAAGACCGGGACGAACGACAAAAGTGCTAAAACGGAGGTCAAAACATCATTTTTTTGCGAATCTAAAATTTCGAAAGGCCGTCTAACTGTGAAGCTGTTACTTTCAGTCTCCTCGACGATACGCTCATTTTGCGACAAACGGGACCTCGTTTCGACCTCCCAGTCAAAAGTTATGGCCCTCCAAAGTTTCAGCTAACCATAAAATGCAGGAGAATGGCATTCTCCGTCTTAATTTACACGGAGAATGACCATTCTCCGTCTTAATTAGGACAGAGAATGACATTCTCCGTCTTAATTTACACGGAGAATGGTCATTCCAGTGTTAAAACGCAGGAGAATGACCATTCTCCGTGTTAAAAACACGGAGAATGCCATTCTCCGTGTTAAATGAAACGGAGGAATATCATTCTCCGTGTTAATAAAACGGAGAATGACATTCTCCGTCCTAATTAAGACGGAGAATGGCCATTCTCCGTGCTAAATTAAACGGAGAATGACCATTCTCCGTCTTAATTAGGACGGAGAATGCCATTCTCCATGTAATTTATCACGAAGAATGGTCATTCTAGTGTTAAAACGCAGGAGAATGACCATTCTCCGTGTTAGAAACACGGAGAATGCCATTCTCCGTGTTAATTAGGACGGAGAATGCCATTCTCCGTCTTAAATAAAACGGAGAATGCCATTCTCCGTCCTAATTAAGACGGAGAATGACATTCTCGGTCCTAATTAAGACGGAAACGGAGAATGTCATTCTCCGTGTTAATTAGGACGGAGAATGACATTCTCCGTCTTAATAAAACGGAGAATGGCATTCTCCGTCCTAATTAAGACGGAGAATGCCATTCTCCGTCTTAAATAAAACGGAGAATGCATTCTCCGTCCTAATTAGGACGGAGAATGCCATTCTCCGTCCTAATTAAGACGGAGAATGGTTATTTCCAGTGTTAAAACGTGTAATTTAGTTTTTTCAGGAATAAAGAGTTTCGTTCTTCTTTCAAAGCGATGATAATTCTTATGGAAAAGAAGAAGAAAGATCTTCTCTCCACAATTGAAGATCTGAGTTCAAATGTCTCCACGATGAAGATGATGATGATGGTGATGATGATGACGAGCGATGATCTGAGTTCGACTGAAGAAAAACACACCGAACTACGAACGATCTTTGCGATCTCTGCTGAATATGAGAGCAATGGAATTCAGATTTCCCGTGAAGAAGAAGAAGACGAAAATCGTAATCCACATCTGAGTTTTTTGAATTCAAATACATATAGATGACCAATTCGCGCGAGGGGTAGTTTCGGTATTATAAAAATAGCAGTTTCTAGCGGGGTGGCATCTAAAAGGTATCTTGGAATATTTAACGTGAAAATACTTAATTCTGGGTATTTCATAAAACTTATCCAGCGGGTGGGCATTTCATAAAAGTCCACCCCGAAATTGGGTTTCTCAGCAATTTCCAGAAATCAATTTCCTATCTTAAAGTATTCGCTTGTTGCTTTCAAATATCGAAAAGAAAAATAAAAAAATTATAATTCTTGGAAGGAAAGAAAATAAGAAAAAAATGATTTTCTTTTCCACACCTTTCGTTTCCGTGAACTGAACCAAATAAATGATGAAAAAAAGTACAGAGTGAATAATACATAGTATTGATCACGCTGACACAGTGCAGATGATGCTGCGATCTTCTTTTGAAGACACTAACGCTCGACTAAAGTTTACGTTAGAAATTGAAGACACTAACCCTTCGACTAAAGTTTACGTTAGAAAGTAAAATTGCTTCGGAAACTTTATAAAAATGTCTCACAAGCAGAAAGTTCCGTAAGACGTTACTTCGGACATCGCAAAAAAAAAAAAAAAAAAAACTCACACTCTTCGCACCTTCTGCGAGACTAAAACGAACAATTTGTTTGACTTACAAGTCTGCCGCAACTATGAGCTATCATAGTTCTAAATCAATTAAACAAATAACAATATTTAATATCCTTAATTATCCTTCATCGATCAACGACCACAATACCTGCTATTTCTTATCAGGCCACATTTGGCTCGCAGAATTGGAGTCTTTGAAAGAAAAGTGATTACTTTATTTGTTTGGATACCAAAGAAAATGAGGAGGCAAGAAATTTGATTCCCAAGAGAAAAAAAAAATAAAGAAGAAAATATTCCTTCCACCAACCTAGGAATTCATTTTCCACCTCTAAAGGATTCACTTTTCCTCTCAATTTTTTTAGATTTTCCAAACACTGGAAAGAGAATTGATTGGAATTGTAATTTTCTAATGGAAATGAAATATCATAGATTTCCTTTCCTTTCCTTTCCGCGAAGCAAACAAGGCCTCAGAGTTAGCTTATATATTTTGGAATTTCTTTCACTAGTATATATCCATTAATTATTCACTGGTTCAGACTCATGATAAGTATTGATTTATTGACATATGCCTATTTTTTTAATTTATACTAATATATAATAATTAGAAAAGTTCAATTTCACCGTAAATTTTTCTCTCCAAATATATATTTTTATTAATTAAAATTGTTATTTAGAATTAGTAGGGACATCTAGATAATTAATTTGTGTTTTAATTTTTCTAAATGTTCTAAATAAATATAAGAATAATAAGTTGTCTTTTAGTACGCACGTGCATATATATATATATATCTAATATTATATATATATATATAATATAATATATATATAATGGAAAAATTTATGAAATGTCCAAAAACTAAACAGTTTCATGAAAAATTCACCGCTAAAATTTTTTTATTGCGGCCCAGAATTAGAGAAACTTATCCAAAGCGGGTTCCAAATGACTCTTTACCCTTCTAATTTAGTCAAAGCACCCGCGAAACATACTCTTAAAAAAAAAGATTTCGATTCTTCATCTTCTTCGTTACGCTGCTCACTTTCTTCTTCCTCTTCTTCGATACGCTGCTCACTTTCGAATTTAGGTTTTTTTCTCCAAAATCTTTCCATGTCAAAACGGAGGTCAAAACATCATTTTTTTTGCGATTCTGAAATTTCGGAAGTCCGTCTAACAAAAAATTTGTTACTTTTAGGCTCCTCGAAATACGCTCGTTTTGCGACAAACCGGGCCTCGTTTTGATCTCCCTGTCAAAAGTTATGGCTTTCCAAACTTTCAACTCGCCATTCTCCGTGGTAAATCACGGAGAATGGCCATTTCTAGTGTTAAAACGCAGGAGAATAGTCATTCTCCGTACTAAATGACGGAGAATAGCCATTCTCCGTACTAAATTACGGAGAATGGTCATTATCCGTGTCAAAACCATGGAGAATTGCCATTCTCCGTGGTAAAATCACGGAGAATGGTCTTCTCTATGATATAACACGGATAATAATCATTCTCAGGATCTTTACACGGAGAATGGACATTCTTCGCCATTTTTTGCAACGGAGAATGGTCATTCTCCGTCTTTTTTTCGACACGGAGAATGATCATTCTCCGTGATATTAACACGGAGAATGACCAATCTCGTGTTAACATGGAGGAGAATGGTCATTCTCCGTATTGAAAAAGACGGAGAATAACCTTCTCCGTGTTAAAACCACGGAGATAGCTATTCTCCGTATAAAATGACGGAGAATGGCCATTCTCCGTCACTTTACCACGGAGAATGGTCATTCTCGTGATATTAACCCGGATAATAATCATTCTCTGTGATCTTTACACGGAGAATGGCCATTCTCCGTCTTTTTCGACAGGGAGAATGATCATTCTCCGTGATATTAACACGGAGAATGACCAATCTCGTGTTAACATGAAGGAGAATGGTTATTCTCCGTATTGAAAAAGACGAAGAATGACCATTCTCCGTATTAAAACCACGGAGAATAGCTATTCTCCGTACTAAAATGACGGAGAATGTCCATTCTCCGTCACTTTACCATGGAGAATGGCATTCTCCGTGTTAAACCCATAGAAAATTGTCATTCTTCGTGGTTTTTAACACGGAGAATGCCATTCTCTGTGTTTTAAAAGAAGAATGACTTTAGCACGGAGAATGGTCATTTTTCGTGGTGGAGAATGGTCATCTCCGTGGTTTTAACACGGAGATTTTTTTTTAGAAAAATTTTGTCAGGAATAAAGAGTTTTCTTCTTTCAAAACGATGATATTCTTATGGAAAAGAAGGAGAAAGATCTTCTATCCACAATTGACATAATCGTCGGAAAAGTTCAAATGTCTCCACGATGAAGATGATGATGATGGTGATGATGATGACGAGCGATGATCTGAGTTCCACTGAAGAAAAGCACACCGAACTACGAACGATCTTTGCGATCTCTACTGAAGATGAAAGCAATGGAATTCAGATTTTCCGTGAAGAAGAAGAAGACGAAAATCGCAATCCAGATCTGAGTTTTTTGAATTCAAATACATATAGATGACCAATTCGCGCGGAGGATAGTTTCGGTGTTATAAAAATAGTAGTTTCCAGCGGGTGGCATCTAAAAAAGGAAATCTTGGAATATTAACGTAAAAATACCTAATTCAGGGTATTTCATAAAACTCATCCAGCAGGTAGCATTTCATAAAGTCCACCTCGAAATTGGGTTTTTCAGCAATTTTCAGTATATATCTATTCTACTATATAATAGGAAAACTTAGATGGTGAAACTTTTGAATTCCGAAAATACCCTTACATACTTATACTAATTAAAAATAGTTCATTAATTTTAATAAGGACAACTTAGTAATTAGGAAGGCTACCCTTTGGTCTTCCTAAATTAATTAAGAAATGTTAAAATACGTGCAAGACACGTGTATATATATATATAAAATATATCTATATATATATATATATATATATTTTTATTATTATATATATATATATATATATATATATTATATATATTATATATATAATATATATATATATATATATATATATATAGGGTCGTTCTACAATACATCCGCTGGAAATGGATGTATCGATACATCCGAAATCTGGACCGTTGGATGTTGATCCAATGGTTGGGTTGAATAATAGTGTAGAAATATCATTTAATGCTGATTTAGACTTTTGACCTGTTGGTAACTTGCTTTAGCAGGTCATTCTTCACTTTAATTTTTCAATGAACACCCTAAATTAACTCATATTTACTCTCTCAAAAGTCCATCCAATTTAATATTTCGTAATTTTTTTGTTTTGGTTACAGGCCGTCGTGGTGGTGGTGTTGGTGGCTGTGGTGGAAAGAGAAACGGAGATGAAGAAGGAAATAAGAATCGGTCCGGATCGCGTCGAACGTCGTCGAGCCCTCCTATAACAACGAGGAGTACCAGCTGCGCCAAGAAGAATCGGTCCGCTTCGCGTCGGACGTCGTCGAAACCTCCTCGAACAAGAAGAAGTACCAGCGGCGCCGCTCTAATTTTACTGTCCATACCATTGTCAGAAATCTTATTTTTCATCTAATAATTTTATATTTGTTAACAAAGCTACATGTCACGGTGGTGGTGGTGAACTGAGGAAACCTGCTTCTGAGGTCGGGCGGATCATCTGCTCACTTATTTTAAAAAAAAATCTGTATTGATCGGACGAAATATTTTTTACTTTCTAATGATAATTTTTTCGAAGAGAATATTTTATTTGGACGGTGAATGGGCATTCTCTTTGCTTTTAACACGGAGGATGGCCATTCTCTTTGCTTTTAACACGGCGAATAGACGGAGAATGGCCATTCTCTTTGCTTTTTCACACGACGAATGGACGGAGAATGGCCGTTCTCTTTGCTTTTAACACGGAGAATGGCCATTCTCAAGGAGAATGGCCATTCTCCGTTCCTTTAACATGGAGAATGGCCATTCTCCGTTCTTTGAAAATGGAGAACGGACACTCTCTGTGCTTTTAACAAAGTATGGTACATTTAGGACTGGAAATGTTCAAGTATCTCATATTTTTTTCACCAAATATTTATAGTATTTTTAATATCATTTACCATACTACATTCATTTAATATTAAATCATTTTCAAGATAATTCGAATATCATTTTATCAGGCTTCCACTGTATGGCTGAACAAAATTTCTTGCGAATGTTTGAATATAATTAACCTACTATCAAAGAGAATTTTTCTTACATTACATTATGCATTACACTGGCATCGACTTCATACTGATGGCATCGATGTACTGATGGCAATAACAAAGGATGAACATGCAGGATTACAATTATGTTTCCGCAAAAACGAGGGATGAACAGGCAGGATTACAATTTTGCTTCAGCAATAACAAGGGATGAAGAGGCACTGGCATCGAATTCATACTGATGGCATCGATGTAATAATTTTTTACAGAAAGCAAAACACATTACAATCAAATAAAGTTTCAGTGATCCAGGAATGCATCCGTAATGAGGCCACCTGTAAACCCTAGCAATGCACCCAGGACTCATGAAATCTGTGATGGGCATCTACAAATCAAAGGAATACAGCAAAATATCAATATCATCTATGAAGGCCAACTGCCAACCAAATAAATGCTTCAACAAAAAATCATAATCAAATTAGTATACTTCATTCCAAGTCCAATAAACTGATAATTTACGTTACAGTAATCTGCCCAATCCACGTTACAGTAATTGCCCAATCCACGTTAGTAATTCAACATAGAAAACTGCAAAATTCACAATACAAAATCCAAAAATATCAGACCTACTCTAAATTCAAGACCATATTACATTTTCAAAACAAATTACGAAACTATGCACTTAGTACAAGCGAAAAGTTTAGTCTTACAATATTCAAACACAAAATTTAGTTTGTCCCCATGACAACAAATATTCAGAACCATATACAAGTCAAATATTACATCCAAATTGAAATAAGAGACATTCAAACACAAAAGATGAATCTTCATAGCCGTCCATCTTCTTCTATTGTTTCTTTTTTTCCTACTCTTTCTCAAATATCCTTCACCTACACCTTGAGGGACGGATAAAAAAATTATAGTCAGTATTGACTCACTTTATGTAGAAATGACATCCATAAACATAAATAGAAGTATCAAGTGATGGCTAGCATTAAAGTGTCAATGTGCACTTGTGTATTTTACATAAGAGTTTGGGCTAGCCCCATTTACCTTCTTCACGAGGGAAGAAAAATCTTATTCTTGTGTCAGCAAATTCAACCTCTATCTGGTTATCTTTTCCAGAATCATTTCTGGTTGTCGGATATAGTCTTATCTTTTGAAGACATTCTTAAAGTTTGCAGCAACAAATTGTGTAGGTCAACCCTGTCCTTAGTGTTTTTGATTCCATAGTTGATAGTTTTCCAGATGTTGATGGTTTGCTTGCAGCTCGACTGCCCGTTTTCCAAACATTCGAGTGAAGGTTATTTTTCTCATGGGGCCTTTGTTTTTAATATAAAACATCCCCTGCTAAGCTTGGGACAATATTTATTAGTCATCGAGCATACAAATCTTCCGAAAGGGAGAGCTGTCTGTAGTTGGTTTTCCGACGAGATGCATCATTCTACTGAACATGTAGAAACCTATATCCATCCTTTTTTTCTTCCCATATAATAAAGAAATTTTACTCTCTCGTGATGGATAGAAAACTCATGTCCAGTAGGGTTGAGTGTTTGAGATACGTAGGCATGCAACAATTTATACAAAGTTGATATTGATCTTTGTACATTTTGAGGGGTCTTGGCACCCATCGAAACACCTGTAATCTCATGAATTGCATCCGTCATGGAAACATTATCAATATCTTTCATATCAAACTCAGGAACTGGATCAAATCCATAAAATTCGTTGATGACAGCGATTTACTAATCAGTTTTTCTCTCAGAAACACCAGTGGTTGATCCTCTTCTTTTCTTT
>JANAVB010018993.1:9943580-10092691 GCA_029216955.1 Iris pallida
TGTGCTCCCACACTTCGAGAGCATTTTGGTCGGTGCTACCCTAGCCCCGGGTTGATTGTTTCGCCATTCCCCCCCTTTTTTTGTGGTATACCTGTATAGCTTCGGCATTTTGCGCCTTGTTACGGATTTTGACTGCGATCTTAGAACCGTCATTAATAAATTGAGAGGTTTTTTCATATATATATAATATATATATATATATATATATATAGCTATATATATATGATATATATTATATATTATATACATAAATTTATGGGTGAACACACTCTTTAATACTAAATGATAATACAAACACGTGTATTTAGGTATACTGGACACATATAGTTGCAAGAAAATTTATACATATAAGCAAGGACACTCATGTTCATAACACATACATATATATCTTGGCATATTTTATCTATGCAATTCATGTACTTATATTCCAATGCAATACTTTCCATTAAATTTTTGTTGGTTGAAATCAACTTAACACATGTATGTATATATCGCTCACACATGTACACACCCTGACATGTTACGTGGACACAACACAAGTACTTAAAATTTTCATGGACACCTACAAGCTTTGACATACTTTAGGGATTCTATATATGCTTAAAGAAAAATCCTTACATATGATTTTAATTCTTTGACAGTCATGTGTAATAAGAGTTTTCTCCTCCCTTATCATGGCATGTATAATAAGAGTTAGTTTTAATTTTTAACATACTTTCAATTCTGTCCCTATTAAGATTATGCTTAATTAACATGTTCTCGGCATGATTATTAGTTAAATAGGTAGTTTTGGGTACCTATATATTATGGTAACCCTACCCCTATTAATCTCAATTTTCTTTTCCTTAATTGCATCTTTAAAGGAGCATAGAAAATAACTTAATATTAGTGACATCGATTGTATTAGATTTATATATATCCTCATGTCGCTAACAATTTTTATTCCGAGAAGCTTGATTTGTCTATAAACAGAGCAAATTGCAATAATCAGAAATAATAAACTGAAATGCTTGCTGCTGATTGCAATGGTAAGAAAGTTATTATTTCAGTATGTATGTATATATGATGCTTGCATGAGTTTCCGGTGTTGAGGGTTGCTCCACCGAAGGGGTCGGCGATCCGATCTATACCTGCGTGGTTCCGGTTTTGAGAGTTGCTCCACCGAAGGGTCGACGAACCCGGATTTTATTTTATAATATTTTGTCCTCTTGTGAATTTTCAGAGTCACCCTATACAAAGAACTCTGCCGAAATTTTGGAAAATTCAAGAGATAGTCAAATTCCCGACTTTCAGAAAAAAATCGGGTTTTTCCTAAGATCTAAATTATTTAGGAATGATACTTAGTAATATTGGAAGCATTGGGCGAGGGAGAACAACCTGGATATCCCTAAATAGTCCCTAGCATATTAATTTAAAAGCTGATCAGTAAAGTTTATACTCGTTCGTAAGGCCATGCGAATCGAGTTTGTGAGGCTTAGCTCACGTATTTTCGTGTTGCTCAAGGAGGCAAACTAAGCCCAAGGGAGGCTCTTATTTTGTTTGGTCAAGGGAGGCAAACCAGCCCAAGGGAGGCTCCAGATTATTACATCTATTTCGACAGTAACATCGGATAGGATTGTTAAGCCCAAGGGAGGCTACAGGCCGGATACTAAGCACCGTGCCGCCAAATTCACAGCCTGATCCAGGTTAACGGGATTGTTGATGGAAAATCATTTAGATGAATATTCAGGGTGTCTCCAATTGCATTCCATTTAGGTTCATTTTTCCTTTTGAATTATTTACCTGTCATAAACGCCTACCTGGATAAGAGGAACAGATACTCATACATTAACATAAGACTTCATTTCAATATGACTACTTTACAAACTATTATGTCTCATTTCATTCAATTTCTTTTACTCTTAATCGTTCTTGGCCGAGGACCTGCTTGTCGTTTTTAAACGCCTAGTATTTTGTCCACTAGAGAAGAAGAAGACGTTCATGCCGAGGCATTACCGCTGGTACGTCGAGGAGTAGTTATCTGAAGACTCTCAAGATGATGACCGTACGTTGTATTAGTTTATGTGGATTACCTTGTTGTAATAAACTTGTAAGACATAAATCCTTAGAAAAGTTTCATGTATAAGTTACAATATGTGTAATGAAAAGTAAGTCCTTATATGTTTCCATTCTGATGGTTACGGGCGACACTCGCGAATTCTGCGCGTAGCCTGTGGATGTGTTTTATGACGTCACCGTTTGAATCTGGAAAGTGGGACTGACACCTTTTTAACAAAATTATTAAAGAATAAATTTTTAACAAATTATTGAAGAATAACGAATTTTTTTCTCCCAAATCCAACCAAATCCAAGTTCGGATTTTGTCATACTTTCCATATCCAAATCTATCTCCAACCAAACATAGTTCCATAGAATAACTAATGGATTTCTGTGTAGTCGAAATTTTTATATTGTTAAAATTTAATTTTCTGAAAAATTAATATTAAATGCTTAGTCAATATAAAATATTTTTGAAAACATATAATTCATATTGATAATAAATAATTAATAGTTTATTACTCTTTGTGACTTGTTATAGTATTGGTTAAGATAATATGTTAGTGTTCAAGATACGTGGTTCAAATCATATTCCTCTCTATTTCCCTCCTCTTGGAAATCAAATTTCTATTCTTCTCATTTTCTTTGGCATCCAAACAAAGAAAATGAATCACTTTCCTTCCCGAAGGCTCCATTTCCGCAACCCAAAGTAGCAACAACAGTGTTTGGGATGCCAAAAGAAATGAGTTGTACAAGAAAATTGATTTCCAAGAAAAAAAATATGAGAGAAAATAGTTTCCCCTACCAACTCAAGGATTGACTTTCTCCCTAAGATTCACATATTTCCAATATCGATTTTTTTTATTGGAATTACAATTTTATAAGAAAATAAAAGATGAAAGTATGGATTTTATTTTTTCTTTTCTTTTATTCTCTAGCCAACGAGGCTTAAAAAGTTCACTGCTCAGCTCATAACCCATGAGTTTTATGGGAGATTGGGAATTCGGCAATATCATAGAAATAACATTTCGGAATCATTAGTTGTAGTTGGTGTTGCTGCTACTGCTATTATTTATTATTATTATTATTATTATATTATATTATATATTATTATTCTATTCTTGCATTCATGAGAGAAGGGAAATCTTCTCTTTCCTCTCCATCCCATGGCCTACAATTTTTTTTTATAACCACACACAACTACACGTCTTTACGTTGAAGGGCTCGAACCTGCCGGCTCCGCTTGGTATCCGCGTTTACGTCAAGAGTTATCCTCCCATTCCTAAGAGGTAGAATCCTCTCTTTCTCTCTCCATCCCTGTACCTACATTTTTTTTATAACGCACACCACACCTACACATCCTATTGGAGGCGCGAATCCTGCAGACCCTACTTGGTATCCGTGTTATTCTCCATTGAGCTACAAGCCCTGGATGTAGCCTACAAGTGAATCCAGTGCGGATCCATTAATTCCTTTGAATTAGATTGTCTAAAGTCATGACAAATACTCACATTTAGAGGTGTTTTTTTCCCATCTTCTCTTCTACTATCAATGAGGCTTCAAAACGGCTCAAAAGTGAGCCGTCTAAGCCGTATGTATATCATGGTCTAGTTTATTAAGAAAATTTAAAAAAGTTGAATTTTTTAAAATTTGTCAACATGGAAAATCGAACTCAAACAAATGAGAAAAATAACTTGCACCTTAACCACATGAGTTTAAAATAGATATTTGACTTAATTGGATACATTCTTATTATACGTTATTATATGTGCAAGCACGTGCATTATTAGTAACTATATAATGCTACCACTTTAAAGCATAATTATTTTTATACTTATATGATATACTTTAAAGTGTTGTTTTTTTTTTCACTTTAAAATACTTTATAAATGTATGAATTAACTGTTTTGACTTCAAATACTATACATCATTTAAACAAATTCACACGTAGAAAAAAAGATCAACCTCGAATATTTTATTAACACAGTATAAATTATTATTCACAAGTTCACCTTCAAATAAAAAAAAATAAAAAAATAATTCAATAATTTGAAAACTAGTTTTTGGCATCATAATTATTTACTTTTAACCCAAATGTCCATTTTTGCCTCCAAAATTATTTGATAAATTGGTGGGTCACACACTTTTTTTTTGAATACTTTAAGTGCTCAACATTCCACATAAAGAAAAACAAACATCCTCTTTTAATGTCAGATATTTTTTTTTGTCAGGATACCCTTGTCATGATTTAAGTGTAAGTGATTACTTTTCTTATATTTAGATGCCAAAGAATTGTTAAGAAAAAAAAATTGATTTTCAATGGAAAAAAATAATTTAATCCATCAAAGAAAGATCAATTGGAAAAGATTTATGAAATGCCCAAAACTAAAAAGTTTATGTAAAACCAACCGCTAAAAAAACTTTCATCACGTGCCCAGAATTAGAGAAACTTATCCAAAGCGGTTCCAAATGACCCTTTGCCCTTCCTTTTAATTTATTGGAAACACCCACAAAACTGCTCTTAAAAAAACGTTTCAATACTCCATCTCTTCCATACGTTGCTCACTTTCGAATCTAGGTTTCTCCTCAAAATCTTCAAAAACCGTCGAAAAAATTTCGGAAAGACCGGACAACGACAAAAAGTGCTAAAACGGAGGTCAAAACATCATTTTTTTGCGAATCTAAAATTTCGAAAGGCCGTCTAACGTGAAGCTGTTCTTTCAGTCTCCTCGACGATACGCTCATTTTGCGACAAACGGGACCTCGTTCGACCTCCCAGTCAAAAGTTATGGCCCTCCAAAGTTCAGCTAACCTAAAATGCAGGAAATGCATTCTCCGTCTTAATTTACACGGAGAATGACCATTCTCCGTCTTAATTAGGACAGAGAATACATTCTCCGTCTTAATTTACACGGAGAATGGTCATTCCCAGTGTTTAAAACGCAGGAGAATGACCATTCTCCGTGTTAAAAAACACGGAGAATGCCATTCTCCGTGTTAATGAACGGAGATATCATTCTCCGTGTATAAAAACGGAGAAGACATTCTCCGCCTAATTAAGACGGAGAATGGCCATTCTCCGTGCTAAATTAAACGGAGAATGACCATTCTCCGTCTTAATTAGGACGGAGAATGCCATTCTCCATGTAATTTATCACGAGAATGTCATTCTAGTGTTAAAACGCAGGAGAATGACCATTCTCCGTGTTAAACACGGAGATGCCATCTCCGGTTAATTAGACGGAGATGCCATTCTCCGTCTTAAATAAAACGGAGAATGCCATTCTCCGTCCTAATTAAGACGGAGAATGACATTCTCGTCCTAATTAAGACGGAAACGGAGAATGTCATTCTCCGTGTTAATTAGGACGGAGAATGACATTCTCGTCTTAAATAAAACGGAGAATGGCATCTCCGTCCTAATTAAGACGGAGAATGCCATTCTCCGTCTTAAATAAAACGGAGAATGCATTCTCCGTCCTAATTAGACGGAGAAGCCATTCTCCGTCCTAATTAAGACGGAGAATGGTTTTTCCAGTGTTTTAAAACGTGTAATTTAGTTTTTTCAGGAATAAAGAGTTTCGTTCTTCTTTCAAAGCGTGATAATTCTTATGGAAAAGAAGAAGAAAGATCTTCTCTCTCCACAATTGAAGACTGAGTTCAAATGTCTCCACGATGAAGATGATGATGATGGTGATGATGATGACGAGCGATGATCTGAGTTCGACTGAGAACACACCGAACTACGAACGATCTTTGCGATCTCTGCTGAATATGAGAGCAATGGAATTCAGATTTCCCGTGAAGAAGAAGAAGACGAAAATCGTAATCCACATCTGAGTTTTTTGAATTCAAATACATATAGATGACCAATTCGCGCGAGGGGTTTTCGGTATTTAAAAATAGCAGTTTCTAGCGGTGGCATCTAAAAGGTATCTTGGAATATTTAACGTGAAAATACTTAATTCTGGGTATTTCATAAAACTTATCCAGCGGGTGGGCATTTCATAAAGTCCACCCCGAAATTGGGTTCTCAGCAATTTCCAGAAATCAATTTCCTATCTTAAAGTATTCGCTTGTTGCTTTCAAATATCGAAAAGAAAAATAAAAAAATTATAATTCTTGGAAGGAAAGAAAATAAGAAAAAAATGATTTTCTTTTCCACACCTTTCGTTTCCGTGAACTGAACCAAATAAATGATGAAAAAAAGTACAGAGTGAATAATACATAGTATTGATCACGCTGACACAGTGCAGATGATGCTGCGATCTTCTTTTGAAGACACTAACGCTCGACTAAAGTTTACGTTAGAAATTGAAGACACTAACCCTTCGACTAAAGTTTACGTTAGAAAGTAAATTGCTTCGGAAACTTTATAAAAAATGTCTCACAAGCAGAAGAAGTTCCGTAAGACGTTACTTCGGACATCGCAAAAAAAAAAAAAAAAAAACTCACACTCTTCGCACTTCTGCGAGACTAAAACGAACAATTTTGTTTGACTTACAAGTCTGCCGCAACTATGAGCTATCATAGTTCTAAATCAATTAAACAAATAACAATATTTAATATCCTTAATTATCCTTCATCGATCAACGACCACAATACCTGCTATTTCTTATCAGGCCACATTTGGCTCGCAGAATTGGAGTCTTTGAAAAGAAAAGTGATTACTTTATTTTGTTTGGATACCAAAGAAAATGAGGAGGCAAGAAATTTGATTCCCAAGAGAAAAAAAAAATAAAGAAGAAAATAATTCCTTCCACCAACCTAGGAATTCATTTTCCACCTCTAAAGGATTCACTTTTCCTCTCAATTTTTTAGATTTTCCAAACACTGGAAAGAGAATTGATTGGAATTGTAATTTTCTAATGGAAATGAAATATCATAGATTTCCTTTCCTTTCCTTTCCGCGAAGCAAACAAGGCCTCAGAGTTAGCTTATATATTTTGGAATTTCTTTCACTAGTATATATATCCATTAATTATTCACTGGTTCAGACTCATGATAAGTATTGATTATTGACATATGCCTATTTTTTTAATTTATACTAATATATAATAATTAGAAAAGTTCAATTTCACCGTAAATTTTTCTCTCCAAATATATATTTTTATTAATTAAAATTGTTATTTAGAATTAGTAGGGACATCTAGATAATTAATTTGTGTTTTAATTTTTCTAAATGTTCTAAATAAATATAAGAATAATTAAGTTGTCTTTTAGTACGCACGTGCATATATATATATATATATATATATATATATATATATATATATATATATATATATATATATATATGGAAAAATTTATGAAATGTCCAAAAACTAAAACAGTTCATGAAAAATTCACCGCTAAAATTTTTTTTATTGCGTGCCCAGAATTAGAGAAACTTATCCAAAGCGGGTTCCAAATGACTCTTTTACCCTTCTAATTTAGTCAAAGCACCCGCGAAACATACTCTTAAAAAAAAAGATTTCGATTCTTCATCTTCTTCGTTACGCTGCTCACTTTCTATTCTTCCTCTTCTTCGATACGCTGCTCACTTTCGAATTTAGGTTTTTTTCTCCAAAATCTTTCCATGTCAAAACGGAGGTCAAAACATCATTTTTTTTGCGATTCTGAAATTTCGGAAGTCCGTCTAACAAAAAATTTGTTACTTTTAGGCTCCTCGAAAATACGCTCGTTTTGCGACAAACCGGGCCTCGTTTTGATCTCCCTGTCAAAAGTTATGGCTTCCAAACTTTCAACTCGCCATTCTCCGTGGTAAAATCACGGAGAATGCCATTTCTAGTGTTAAAACGCAGGAGAATAGTCATTCTCCGTACTAAATGACGGAGAATAGCCATTCTCCGTACTAAATTACGGAGAATGGTCATTATCCGTGTCAAAACCATGGAGAATTGCCATTCTCCGTGTAAAATCACGGAGAATGGTCATTCTCTATGATATTAACACGGATAATAATCATTCTCAGTGATCTTTACACGGAGAATGGACATTCTTCGCCATTTTTTGCAACGGAGAATGGTCATTCTCCGTCTTTTTCGACACGGAGAATGATCATTCTCCGTGATATTAACACGGAGAATGACCAATCTCGTGTTAACATGGAGGAGAATGGTCATTCTCCGTATTGAAAAAGACGGAGAATAACCATTCTCCGTGTTTAAAACCACGGAGAATAGCTATTCTCCGTACTAAAATGACGGAGAATGGCCATTCTCCGTCACTTTACCACGGAGAATGGTCATTCTCCGTGATATTAACCCGGATAATAATCATTCTCTGTGATCTTTACACGGAGAATGGCCATTCTCCGTCTTTTTCGACA
This sequence comes from Iris pallida, assembly GCA_029216955.1. NCBI lineage: Eukaryota > Viridiplantae > Streptophyta > Magnoliopsida > Asparagales > Iridaceae > Iris > Iris pallida. Next base: position 9,951,949 of record JANAVB010018993.1, read on the forward strand.
GGGAGAATGATCATTCTCCGTGATATTAACACGGAGAATGACCAATCTCGTGTTAACATGAAGGAGAATGGTTATTCTCCGTATTGAAAAAGACGAAGAATGACCATTCTCCGTATTAAAACCACGGAGAATAGCTATTCTCCGTACTAAAATGACGGAGAATGTCCATTCTCCGTCACTTTACCATGGAGAATGGCATTCTCCGTGTTAAAACCCATAGAAAATTGTCATTCTTCGTGGTTTTTAACACGGAGAATGCCATTCTCTGTGATTTTTAAAACGAAGAATGACTTTAGCACGGAGAATGGTCATTTTTCGTGGTGGAGAATGGTCATTCTCCGTGGTTTTAACACGGAGATTTTTTTTTAGAAAAATTTTGTCAGGAATAAAGAGTTTCGTTCTTCTTTCAAAACGATGATAATTCTTATGGAAAAGAAGGAGAAAGATCTTCTATCCACAATTGACATAATCGTCGGAAAAGTTCAAATGTCTCCACGATGAAGATGATGATGATGGTGATGATGATGACGAGCGATGATCTGAGTTCCACTGAAGAAAAGCACACCGAACTACGAACGATCTTTGCGATCTCTACTGAAGATGAAAGCAATGGAATTCAGATTTTCCGTGAAGAAGAAGAAGACGAAAATCGCAATCCAGATCTGAGTTTTTTGAATTCAAATACATATAGATGACCAATTCGCGCGGAGGGATAGTTTCGGTGTTATAAAAATAGTAGTTTCCAGCGGGTGGCATCTAAAAGGAAATCTTGGAATATTTAACGTAAAAATACCTAATTCAGGGTATTTCATAAAACTCATCCAGCAGGTAGGGCATTTCATAAAAGTCCACCTCGAAATTGGGTTTTTCAGCAATTTTCAGTATATATCTATTCTACTATATAATAGGAAAACTTAGATGGTGAAACTTTTGAATTCCGAAAATACCCTTACATACTTATACTAATTAAAAATAGTTCATTAATTTTAATAAGGACAACTTAGTAATTAGGAAGGCTACCCTTTGGTCTTCCTAAATTAATTAAGAAATGTTAAAATACGTGCAAGACACGTGTATATATATATATAAAATATATATATATATATATATATATATATATATTTTATATATATATATATATATATTATATATATATATATATATATATATATATATATATATATATATTATATATATATATATATATATGGGTCGTTCTACAATACATCCGCTGGAAATGGATGTATCGATACATCCGAAATCTGGACCGTTGGATGTTGATCCAATGGTTTGGGTTGAATAATAGTGTAGAAATATCATTTAATGCTGATTTAGACTTTTGACCTGTTGGTAACTTGCTTTAGCAGGTCATTCTTCACTTTAATTTTTCAATGAACACCCTAAATTAACTCATATTTACTCTCTCAAAAGTCCATCCAATTTAATATTTCGTAATTTTTTGTTTTGGTTACAGGCCGTCGTGGTGGTGGTGTTGGTGGCTGTGGTGGAAAGAGAAACGGAGATGAAGAAGGAAATAAGAATCGGTCCGGATCGCGTCGAACGTCGTCGAGCCCTCCTATAACAACGAGGAGTACCAGCTGCGCCAAGAAGAATCGGTCCGCTTCGCGTCGGACGTCGTCGAAACCTCCTCGAACAAGAAGAAGTACCAGCGGCGCCGCTCTAATTTTACTGTCCATACCATTGTCAGAAATCTTATTTTTCATCTAATAATTTTATATTTTGTTAACAAAGCTACATGTCACGGTGGTGGTGGTGAACTGAGGAAACCTGCTTCTGAGGTCGGGCGGATCATCTGCTCACTTATTTTAAAAAAAAATCTGTATTGATCGGACGAAATATTTTTTACTTTTCTAATGATAATTTTTTCGAAGAGAATATTTTATTTGGACGGTGAATGGGCATTCTCTTTGCTTTTAACACGGAGGATGGCCATTCTCTTTGCTTTTAACACGGCGAATAGACGGAGAATGGCCATTCTCTTTGCTTTTCACACGACGAATGGACGGAGAATGGCCGTTCTCTTTGCTTTTAACACGGAGAATGGCCATTCTCAAGGAGAATGGCCATTCTCCGTTCCTTTAACATGGAGAATGGCCATTCTCCGTTCTTTGAAAATGGAGAACGGACACTCTCTGTGCTTTTAACAAAGTATGGTACATTTAGGACTGGAAATGTTCAAGTATCTCATATTTTTTTCACCAAATATTTATAGTATTTTTAATATCATTTACCATACTACATTCATTTAATATTAAATCATTTTCAAGATAATTCGAATATCATTTTATCAGGCTTCCACTGTATGGCTGAACAAAATTTCTTGCGAATGTTTGAATATAATTAACCTACTATCAAAGAGAATTTTTCTTACATTACATTATGCATTACACTGGCATCGACTTCATACTGATGGCATCGATGTACTGATGGCAATAACAAAGGATGAACATGCAGGATTACAATTATGTTTCCGCAAAAACGAGGGATGAACAGGCAGGATTACAATTTTGCTTCAGCAATAACAAGGGATGAAGAGGCACTGGCATCGAATTCATACTGATGGCATCGATGTAATAATTTTTTACAGAAAGCAAAACACATTACAATCAAATAAAGTTTCAGTGATCCCAGGAATGCATCCGTAATGAGGCCACCTGTAAACCCTAGCAATGCACCCAGGACTCATGAAATCTGTGATGGGCATCTACAAATCAAAGGAATACAGCAAAATATCAATATCATCTATGAAGGCCAACTGCCAACCAAATAAATGCTTCAACAAAAAATCATAATCAAATTAAGTATACTTCATTCCAAGTCCAATAAACTGCATAATTTACGTTACAGTAATCTGCCCAATCCACGTTACAGTAATCTGCCCAATCCACGTTAGTAATTCAACATAGAAACTGCAAAATTCACAATACAATAATCCAAATAAATATCAGACCTACTCTAAATTCAAGACCATATTACATTTTCAAAACAAATTACGAACTATGCACTTAGTACAAGCGAAAAGTTTAGTCTTACAATATTTCAAACACAAAATTTAGTTTGTCCGCCATGACCAACAAATATTCAGAACCATATTACAAGTCAAATATTACATCCAAATTGAAATAAGAGACATTCAAAACACAAAAGATGAATCTTCATAGCCGTCTCCATCTTCTTCTTATTGTTTCTTTTTCTTTTTTTCCTACTTCTTTCTCAAAATATCCTTCACCTACACCTTGAGGGACGGATTAAAAAAATTATAGTCAGTATTGACTCACTTTATATGTAGAAATGACATCCATAAACATAAATAGAAGTATCAAAGTGATGGCTAGCATTAAAGTGTCAATGTGCACATTGTGTATTTTTACATAAGAGTTTGGGCTAGCCCCATTTACCTTCTTCACGAGGGAAGAAAAATCTTATTCTTGGTCAGCAAATTCAACCTCTATCTGGTTAATCTTTTCCAGAATCAATTTCTGGTTGTCGGATATAGTCTTCATCTCTTTGAAGACATTCTTAAAGTTTGCAGCAACAAAATTGTGTAGGTCATCAACCCTGTCCTTAGTGTTTTTGATTCCATAAGTTGATAGTTTTCCAGATGTTGATGGTTTGCTTGCAGCTGCTGCCCGTTTTCCAAACATTCGAGTGAAGGTTAGTTTTCTCATGGGGCCTTTGTTTTTAATATAAACATCCCCTGCTAAGCTTGGGACAGAATATTTATTAGTCATCGAGCATACAAATCTTCCGAAAGGGAGAGCTGTCCTTGTAGTTGGTTTTCCGACGAGATGCATCATTCTACTGAACATGTAGAAACCTATATCCATCCTTTTTTTCTTCCCCATATAATAAAGAAATTTTACTCTCTCGTGATGGATAGAAAACTCATGTCCAGTAGGGTTGAGTGTTTGAGATACGTAGGCATGCAACAATTTATACAAAGTTGATAATTGATCTTTGTATACATTTTGAGGGGTCTTGGCACCCATCGAAACACCTGTAATCTCATGAATTGCATCCGTCATGGAAACATTATCAATATCTTTCATATCAAACTCAGGAACTGGATCAAATCCATAAAATTCGTTGATGACAGCAGCATTTACCCTAATCAGTTTTTCTCTCAGAAACACCAGTGGTTGATCCTCTTCTTTTTCTTTAATTTCAGCCGGAAGATTTGAGTAAAATTCTCTTACTATTGTTTGGAAGATTTTTTCAAGACATGATTTGTTCAGTTTCTCCAATTGATAGAATTTCAATATATCCAGGAAAGCTTCGTCTTCGACATCATCCATCTTAATTGATCTTTCAGGCATAACAGCCTTTTTCTTGAAATATTTAATGTAAATCTTCTTAGTTTTTGAGTCTTTAAATTTTTTTACCTCCTCTCCAACCTGGGACTTATTTGATGATTGCTCTTCCTCTTCATTTTTCTCTTCTGATGAGGATTCAAAATCCACAGAGTACGCTGATGACTCTGTATCCGTTGCCACCTTAGCCTTCGCTTGAGTACGCCTTCGATCTTCATAAGTTGAGTCTTTCGACGACTCTGTATCGAAGATAGATTTTTCGGTCTTTGTCGAGCAATGAGTTTTTTAGCCTTTTTTGCACGTGGCTTGGCTCCCGCCTCCGCCTTCATCATCGCTGCCGCCGCCGCCGCCGCTGCTTCCGCCGCTGCCCTTTCGGCCTCTGCCCTAGCGACCATAATCTTGGTTTTCGCCGCCCTTGCAAGTTCTGCCCTTCGGGCCTGTATCGCATCCCTTTGTGGATTCTTCCCCTTCGACGACGGTCGTTGTTTCTTCGGCGGCATTTTGATTAGAAGAGTGTTTGGGAGAGGGTTTGGGAGAAGGAAGAGGGTTTGAGAGAAGTAGAGAAAAAATTCGACCGTCTTATGTGACCTTGGGAAGTGAAAAAAATTAGAATAGTTTTGAGTTTTAAATTAATTTATTACTATTATTACTAGTATAAGACGGTCGAATTTATTACTATTAAATTTAAAAAACTACTTTCCAAAATTAAATTTATTACTATTATTACTAGTATATATCCATGTAAAATCACTACATAAAGCATTGGAATTTTGAGATCCTAATTTTAAAAACTACTTTCCAAAATTAAATTTATTACTATTATTACTAGTATATATCCACGTGTTCCGTATAGATTATTGAAAAATTTGGCAGAAAAAATGTGGTGGAAACATGTTTATTTAAAAAAATTTGACAACATATTTAAGAATGTGAAGTTTAATCTCAATATTTCCATGTTTCGAATATTTGATTAAATTTTTGAAAATAAGAAGACTATGTACTCGAAAAGAGTAAAATTGAAACACTCAAAGTTGTCCTCTATTTTACTTTGTAATCATATTTAAGATGGATTTGACGGCAATATTGACGCTGGCAGCATAATCAATTCTATGACGTAACAAGTCATTGATGGGGATATCGTCGCTGATATATGGATTTGACGTAACAAGATTTTTTAATTATAAAGAGCAATGCTATAGTTAGCAAATGGGTGTAAGTTGTCAGAAGGTTGAAAAAGTTTGATTGTAGTCGAAAACAAATTAAGTTAACAAAATATTCTATTTCATTAAATCCCACCTTCGTCGCTGGAACATCCTCCGGAGAAGTATATAAGAGGAGGACAAAAAACTGTAAAAAATGAAAAAAAAAGTCTAGCCCTCACTGGCCTCGCGGAGGATCTCCGCAAAGTCCTGCAGGGTGCGCACACCCGCCCTATGGCATAGGCGGCGAAACGCTTTCCTCTTCTCCAGAGAATCCCGTTCCTCCGGAGTGATCGGCAACAGGTCAAAGTTGGGCGCCGGATGAAGAGGTCGAGCGATGACCTCCAGTGACAACCCGCAGGAGGTCAGGAAGTCCGCAGCCTCTGCCAGCCAGTCATGGGCCGGAGGCGACGCAGAGGGTGCTCCATGCGGAGAGGCTCGGCGACGACTGGAAGAAGACTCTGGCAATGGTTCCCAACCAGATGATCTTTTTGGAGCTATGTTAAATGTGCAACCTACTCAGATGAATGGGGACCCCTATGTATATATATACACGTTCCAAACCGACTCTTCCTATTCCTTATTGGAAGTTGGGGATATACACTCTTACAACCTTCACCCATTGCTGATATGTGGGCCATGGCCCACATGTCAGCAATGGGTGAAGGTTGTAAAAGTGTATATAGGACGGATTTTTGGGTTAGTTGCAGGCTTAGTTGGTTGTGCTGTTTGGCTTTTACATGGAAGGCCTAGGTTCGAGTCTGGTATTTGGGTTCTGTAGAATTTTTCTATTGTTAACATTTTTTGGGTGCTAATATGCTTTTTAACTTAGTATGGAACAATTTTTGGGACTGTTAATGGCCATTCTCCGTTCCTCTAACACGGAGAATCTAGGACGGAGAATTGTACATTTAGGACGGCGAATGGTACATTTAGGATGGAGAATGGTAAATGTAGGACGGAGAATGATACATGTAGGACGGAGAATGGTCCATATAGGACGGAGAATGGTACATTTTGGACGGAGGTAGGACGGAGAATGATACATGTAGGACGGAGAATGGTACATATAAGACGGAGAATGGTACATTTAGGACTGTTCTGTAGGGTTGTGAATTTTAAATAGTTTGGCTGTTTAGGTTTGTTTTGAATCTATATAAATTGGTTTTGAAGGCTCGTGAAGATGAATTAGTTTGGCTGTTTGGCTGTTAATTGCCATTCTCCGTTCCTCTAACACGGAGAATGGTACATTTTGGACGAAGAATTGTACATTTAGGACGGCTAATGGTACATTTACACTGTGTTTGGAAACATTTGTGGGGAGGGAGAGGAAAATTTGAGGGAAAGGAAAATGGAGGAGAGTAAAATGAAAGTAAAGTTAATTTTTTCTTCCTTTGTTTGGATGGACAAAAAGTAGGGGAAGGAAAAGTTTAAAAATAATTTTTTATTTGTTTATGGATAGAGGTATAATTACTATTTTCTCCTTGGTATTCTCAAATGATGATTTAATATTAACTTTTTGAGGGGTGGTGGGGTAAATTCACTCAAATTTCTCTCATCTCTCTCCATTTTACTTCCACTTTTGGGAGGAAAAGTTTTTGGTGGGACCCACCTAATTTTTCCTCTCAAATTTTCCTCCCCCATTTTCTCTCCTCCTTTCCAAACACCAACATTTAAAATTTTTCTCTCACTTTCCTCTCAACTTTTTCCTTCCTTCCATTTTCCATCCTTCCCAAACAGTACCTTAGGACGGAGAATGGTAAATGTAGGACGGAGAATGATACATGTAGGACGGAGAATGGTCAATATAGGACGGAGAATGGTACATTTAGGACGGAGAATGGTACATAAAAGACGGAGAATGGTACATTTAGGACTGTTCCGTAGGGTTGTGAATTTTAAATAGTTTGGCTGTTTAGTTTTGTTTTGAATCTATATAAATTGGTTTTGAAGGCTCGTAAAGATGAATTAGTTTGGCTGTTTGGCTGTGTAAATAGATTTTAAAGGGTTGTGAAAAATAAACCAATATTTTCGTATCGATCACCATTAATTATGGTGAATGACACTGATACCACTAATATGAGTGGAATTTGCACCGCCAGAATTCATTTTGAATAAGGTAAAATCTGTGTTGGGAAATGACGAAATCTCTAGGATATGATTACACTGAGATGTTGTATTAATGGTAAAATCTGTGTTGGAAAATGTCGAAATCTCAGAAGTGAGCCGTCTTAGGCGTCATTATATCACAGTCCATTTTATTTATAAAAAAATAATCATGTAAAAAATTAGTATTGACAAAAGTAAAATTTGCTCAAAATGGAGAATCGAACTCATAAAAAATATCTTGTATGTAGACTAGTGAAATATATATATAAAGAATGCATGCATGCATGCATGCTAATGTTTTCACCATTCACCCCAGGAATGATAGAACATATCTAAATCATTATACCACTCGTACACAGGTTCTCCTGATACTGGGATTACATTATCAAAGGATTTTTTAAATGTCTGTATTGAATAACAAATTTTCCAGAGTTCGTCGTCGAAGATCACGTTGAAGCACCCACGTATGTCGAGCAGGCGAAGACCCTTGCAGTTGCATATGATAGATCGCAGCGTGTCTCCATTGAACATGCCGAATCCCATATGTAGGTGCTCGAGACGCGGCATCGAATCTGCCACGGCCTTTCACTCCGCCTCGTTTTTCGTGTCCAGCACGAACATGTTCCTGAGCATGAAATTCGGGGGGGAGGCATGTTCCTACTCAGCTTTACCAGACGACGGCAATAATTTCCGGCGGCAATTATTCCAGTCGACGTGATGTAGAGGCAGTAGCTAATGTCGAGTTCTTCCAGCACAGGGAGAAACTCCAAGTGTCTCACGAAAGTTTCATCACTCACGTCGCACTTCGGAATGTGCAGCACCCTTAGAAACTTCCCACTGGAAACGGAAAAATGGAAAAAAATCAATATAAATTAACAAAAGTATACGTAAAATTTTGTAAAAGAAAAAATAAAGTATTAGAATAAGACCAAATAAAATTTTGCACTGGCCTTAAACATGCAAAAGAGAAGGCTGCTTCGTCAAGCTTGTACGCGGAGAGGGACCCTAGATGTCCCTCACTGCGAGCCACGAGCTTCATTACGGTCAAACTAATCTCAGCGGTTTGCTGGGTCCTCCGGCACCACTGTACCAAGTCGACGTTAGACCAATAGTCTAAGGGACCGTTGAGCGCCTTCCACCACGAACGGCAAACTGGGGCCACGTTGCATATTACCTCGTCCGCTGGCATCCCCGACAGTACCAGTATCATCGAGAGAATCTCGGTAGGGATGACGACCCATCCGCTGCAGTTGATCTTGCTCCTCTCCATTGCGACTGTTCTTCTTCTTCTTTCCTTTGTTTCTCTCTAGTCGGATGGGTTCTCTTCTTTGGAAAAGGCTATTTAACCTAGGGGTGGGCATACGGGTCCAGGACCCGCGGTTCCGACCCGGCCCGAACCGTATATTGGTCAAACGGGACGGTTCCTAAAATTTGAAATTTAAACGGGGCGGGCCGGGGCGGGTCGTGTGACACTAACGGGGCGGGGCGGGTCCTATTTTCAAAATAAACGGGGTCCCGAACCGACCCGTTTCTAGGAGTATGATTTTTTTTATTTATCAATTTTAATTTTTTTTCATATTATAATTTATAAATAATAACACACGTTATTGTTTAGTAAACAAATTCTAGAAATTGGAAAAATATAATACTTGTTTTGTTCTTCTCGATAGTAGAACATGTGTAAATGTTTACTATTCTATAATTTTTTGAATTTTTTTGGATCCGTTTGGACCCGCGGGTCGGCTCGGTTTGGACCCGTTTCGAACGGGTCGAATCCGTACCGGTTCCAATAATTTTTGGATCCGTCCCGCCCCGCCCCGCCAATTAACGGGTCCGGTCCGGATCCATAAAATTTGGACCCGGTCCGACCCGTGCCCACCCCTAATTTAACCCCTCGTTTACGCGGGTGTATGTAACCCGCTCGTGGAGGGGTGTGACCGAACAAGTCACGAATCTATTGGAAAATAACGGTAATGCCACTGTATTAATATTAGCAATTAGTCGTTTGGGCTCCCAATATATTTGGGTGATGCCATCTCCCATTATGTGGCATCTGATATGGCAGATGACATAACAGCTGACATGACAAATTTTAACCCCAAAAATTAATTACCCAAATTTTTTTAATGTTAATGTTAATGTCAATATTAATATTAATGTTAATGCTAATGCTAATGTTAATGTTAATATTAATGTTAATATTAATCAATGTTAATTTAATATTAAATTATTTATTTACTATTAATGTTTATTTTAATATTAATTTTATTGTTAAATTTTGCCATGTCAGCTGTCATGTTAGCAACCATGTCATATGCCACATAATGGAAGATGGTATCACCCAAATTTTTTGGGAGCAAATAGCATTTTTGTAATATTAGTTTTAATTATATTTTAAATTTTAAATTAACAGAAAAGCCAATGTAGATTTAATATTAATGCTACTGTAAAAATTTTTCGATCATACCTCGATACTTACGTTTGTCGACCGAGTTACCGTCTTCATCATTATCAAGTTTTCACCCGAATCATCGTCATCGCTGGGGCGTGATGCCGTACGAGCCTGGAGTTGCGCTCGTGCAAGGCAAGATAACAGATTCACAATAGTGTTTATAGCTCAAATTGATAACATAAGCAGCGGAAGGAAAACGTAGTACACAATAAGAATCTCTTTTATTGATAATGAACTGAAGGTTACAATGGCTCTGAATAGCCCAACTCATCATGCCAATTGGCTACAACGCTCATGATCTCTCTAGCTCACAAAGGAGTACATTATTCCATACATTATGCCTCTTTATAGCCAACAAGTAGTCTTCGGCTGAACATCTCCATGTCGCAAGTCCGAACGCCAATGCGGTAGCTCCTCTTGAACGCTAAGGACTCCATGCATCTGGACGTCCAAGCCGAGCCCCGCCTCGAGCCGAACATATCCTGAACTTGTCCACCACCGTGTCCCTACGGTAGATACAATTAGACATAATCTTAACATAAACATTGTGATCGTGCTCATCTATGTCCCATTTTGCCTAGCCTACAAGGTTAGAACTTTACATAAGAAATCATATCATTTCACTCAACCAACCAACCGTAAACTTAAACATATGCATAAGGGTGGCAGGCCCTGCGCCTGCACCCAGCGCTAATCTCAGCCCACCGGCCCTATCTATATGAAGGTTACGGTATTTCTGTCACGACCCGCACCCTGATTAGGGGCACGAGTACGTGGTTACGTCCAGCCTACGCCGCAGCTTCGACGATAGAACGCTGTCTAGGTCATCTATAAATACTACAACTAAACAGATAAATGTACCTGTACAGTATATACACTCCGAATGGAGGTGACATAGCAATACAGTCTCAATCACAAATGTAAAACTAAGGTGGATAGTATGGAAAGGAAAATACGAATGATGAGAACATGAAATAAGTCCAAGATCCACACAAGACCAGAGCTATACACAAATAACCCAGAGAATAACATAATATATAAAAACTACTACAGTCTAAAAAGTACTAGCTAGCTCGTAGGCCAGGCAAACCTAACTAAGCTACACTACTCAGGGTGAGCAAAGTCTAGTGGCTCTACTAATAAGCCACAGTCCGGGTCTACTTCATCAGACTCGACCCCATAATAGGTCGGGCAATCAGTCACACGAGACAATTGTAATATGTCAACGGTATCCTGTCAGAAAAATGAGCAAGTACAAACACCAACAGCAGTTCCATATGAATTGACAAATACTATAAGAGACATTATAATAAAATACAAGACAAAGATATAGGCGACTTGGAAACCATTTGAAGCCGAGTTACAACCCTTGGACCAAACAAGGACCGGGGTTGTAACCCTTCTTTCAAATAGAACTTAGTCTCAAATCATGGTATAGTATAAAAGCAGGTAGAGCATGTGAGTAATGGAAACATAGCATAGTGAGAAATACGGAAAGTAAAGCTGAACTGGAATATAAGATACGACAATAAATATAAAATATGATTTGAATTATTAGAGCGATATGTGATCTGCTAGGGAGTCATGGTGCTCCCTGAACTGTAGCCGGTGCACCTCTCTCCACTGCTGCCATATCTAGCTGATGCAAGTTCTCCATGGTTTGTCGCAGCAATGACCATGGTCTGTCATCACGCAATGACCATGGACGGTTCGCACCGTAATGCATCTTTGGCATCCTTATGTGTAAGACTATGATCGCTTCGATACGGGTTGCTAGCCCAATATCCGAAGGATCCCAAACTTACTGATATCATAGCTTATCATAACACTTGACGGTCGCAACCCGTCCTAATGATGTGCACCATAAATACCATACATAATTCCCTCCTTTGAACTACTCGGTTGAATTAAGATAATGTGCACCATAAATACCATACATAAATACCTACACTGGACGGTCGCAACAATATCATAGCTTATTGAGTATATTATATTGACATTGCTTGTCCTCTATTCGGAGTTGACCGTTCTCGACAGGTTTTGATATTATAACTGTTGTTAGATAGTAGAACTAGATAGCGTTCTACGTCGTTTCTGCGGTGTAGGCTGGAACGCTGTCACGTTATGGAATGGCTTCTCTGGAACCATCCTGGACGTATAGCTTTGTTAATCGGGGTCCTTTCAACGCAAGTAGCTAGCTCCGATGCAAGTCCCCGCTAAACCTGTGCTGATCGAGGAAACTACGTTGTCGATAAGTTGTCCATAACCGTGCGAAGACATATTTTCTTTTTAGTTATTAAGACATAGCCTACATTATCTTTGAAAACTCAATCCCTTTCCCGTGTTTGTGCCCTTGCATTTATCCTTTCATTCGCAACAACATTATCGATTTACCTAGGAAGGGGGTCGAGAAGAGGAGGGTCAGCCACTCACCTTGAGTTTACTTCAGGTGAGAGAATGGATCTTAATTCAACCGTTTCCGTTCGATCGAGTCAATCGATCCCGACCTATCGGTCCCGACCGAATCGATAGCGACAATGTTCCTTTCTCGCGCACCCTATCACGACCCGCACCCGGAGTAAGGGCATGAGTGCGTGACAGCGTCCCAGCCTACACCGCAGAAACGACATAGAACGCTGTCTAGTTCTACTATCTAACAACAGTTAGATATTACAACCTGTCGAGAATCAAGGGTCGTCGTCTAACCCAGCTATGGCAGTCTATTCTTGTGTATTGCTCCTTCAACCAATCCATTCCTAGGCCAAGGGACCGCTTCGGCCCGCAGCAAAAGGGTCGTCATCTAACCCAGCTATAGTCCGTGATGTCTTGACATTGCCGGTGGCCTTCACACCCTTTCACTGCTTAACAAATGCACGTGACACGGGACGGTGCTTGCTATACTTCGATAGCCCAACAAAACTCTTTTCTAATGTGTTCGTGCAACGACTTGACAAGCAAGGGCTACGTCAAGCCTAGCATCGAGGGAAATATGACTTAAACTACGGGACAAGCGAATGTTAGTATTAATTGTAGTTCCAATTACATTTTAAATAAAAAAGAATACAATTTTAACTTTAACTAGTTTGAAGTAGATGTTAAATCCAAAACTATTTTTAATTTTAGTAGTCATATTAGTTTCAATAATATTGTAAATGTTTAAATTAACATGAATGCCACGGTATTAGAAACCTAGCTAGCTGATGTCACGTTGCTCGGGGATCGGTTAGTGTTCGTCTAAACTCGTACGTGCGAACTAGTTATTAGTAATGATAACCAAAAATTGAATTTTAAGTTTAAAATCTAGTCGAGCTCGATCCTTCCTCTTTATCCCATCTTCCACACTCTCTTTCTCTCTCTCTCTCTCTCGAGTTCTCTCTCACATGTTGTGTTCCTTAACACAACAGGTCCCGTAGCATTAAATGCTCTGCATGCGTTATTCTACACAATTTAATAATAAACACTGATACCATATCATTAGAAGAGCAAAGGTTGTCTTGGAAGTCGTAAAAAATTACTTTATATTGTCTTCTCAATACGTTTTTGCATTGGAGATGACTTTTTAAACTTATTGTCATTTCTGAATATAGCCGCCTATGCAAGTTATTGTCTTCTGCCTCATGCCACATAGGATACACAGTACATAACAAGACAAGAGGGTTTCGTAGCATTAAATGCTGCTGTATGTGTTATCCTACAAAAGAGGGCCACGTGGAGATTGCTGTTGCATGCTTCATCATGCGTTATTAGCTACACATTTTAATAATACATGTACCCAGAAGACGAGAAAGTTGTTTTGTTGGAAGTTGTTTCCTTTAAAATTATGCTTGCTCCTAGAATCACTCAAGAATTTTCATGAGCCATCAAAAGAGGGCCACGTGGCGGAGTTACAATGAAGACAAAAAGGTTGTGTTGTTGCCTTGCTGGAAGTTGTTTCTTCCTGAATAATGCTTTTTGTACCTCCAAATTGCACTTTCAAACTGGCCATCCTTACGTGGCAGCTGACGTGATATGTTTATCTGACAGCTGACGTGGCAATTTTTTTAAATAAAAATTAACATTAAGGTTAATATTTGTCAGATCCCTATTTTGGAAATAGGTATATGCCTGTATTGGTGTATTTGGAGGATTTTAAATTTTGGGTATTCTTAAAATTTTATTTATTTTTTCTGGACTTTGGTTAGCCTTAATTGTTTAGACCTGACATTTGATTATTGTCTCTATTTAATTGTTATTAATATTATTTTATTATTATTATTAGGGGTTAACATGGCTAGTTTATATTAAGTTGTTTTTATTAATATAAATTATCATCCTCATTATTATTACTATTATTGTTGTTAAATTTCCTAGCTACCCCTCCTCCCCAAAATATCTAAACCTAACCCCACCCCCTCTCTTCACTCTTTCTCTCTCTCCTCCCCCTTACTGGATCAGCCGACCCCCCCCCAAATCCCCTCTCTCTCTCTCAGCTCTCTCTCTTCCTCACTCTTCCTTCCTCTCCCCAGTCCCCTTCCCGAGCTCCCCTCTCCTCTCCCATGGCCTCCGGCGACCACCCCCACCATCATCGTCGTCGTCTCCCTCTCGGCCGGCCTCCTCCGTCGCCCTCACCCACGAGCACCGCCACCGCCTTTGCCGCCTCCTCCCGGAGCTCCCTCTTCCCGGAGCCGCCACCGCCAGCCACCGTCTCCACCACCCCTTCCGCGACCATCACCACCGCTTTCATCATCATCGTCGCCCCCTCCGACCTCCGCTGTGGCCGCCACCGCCAGCACCGCCCTCACCACCATCTCCTCCGCGGCCTCCGGCCCCCTCCGTCGACGCCGCCGTCTCCATCTCCTCCGCCTCCCCTTCGTGGTGTAGCGCTGCTGCTGCCGCCCTTCCTCTGTCGCGGAGCCGTCGCGACCTGGCCGGACTCCCGACGATCTCCCCCTCCCTGACTTCTCCGCCGGCGGCGACCAGCCCCGTCTGGCCGAGCATTCCCGATGAGCCCCTCCGCCTGCCTCTCTCTTTTTCGATCTGCGTGCCTCGGGGCACGTGTTGTCTCGACCAGCACGCTGCTTTGTGCAGTGTGCTGCCTCAAGTAGTGTGCACTCGTGCAGCATCGCTTCTTCGGTTTGCGTGCTGTCTTGGGATGCGAACCCCTTGGGATGCGTGCACCTCGGTGTACGTGTCGCCTCGTACTCCGTGCCTCCTTAATTTTGTATCGTCTCGGGTTGCGCGTACCTTGGTGTACGTGCTGTCCCAGTTTTCGTACACCCCGATTCATGTGCTGCCTCGGGCAGCGGGTCGCCTCGAGCCCTGCGCTGCCTTGGGCACCGTGCCATATCGATTGGTACATCTTCTCGATTTTTGTGTCTCGGCCTTTGTGCCTTTCTTGATTTTCGTGTTGTACCGATTCGCGTACCCGTACCGATTTGCGTGCCATCCCGGTTTGCGTGCACGTACGGATTAACGTACCACCTTGGTTTACGTATCACCTGGGACTCCGCACCGCATCGATTTGCGTGCATACGTCGACTTGTATGCCGCATTGATTTGTGTGCTTCCTTGAATCTCGCTCCGTCTCGATTCGCGTGTACGCCTCGATTTGCGTGTCACGTTGATTCGTGTGCCATCCCGATATTCATGATTTCCTTGATCTACGTACACGTGTTTCCCGTTCGTCCCGATATTCGTGCCATCTCGATTCTAGTGCGCGTCTCGATATACGTGCACGTCTCGGTTTCCGTGTCCGTATCGATCCGCATACCTCGATTTTCGTGTCCGATCCCTGCACTGCTTGCGGGACACGTACGGTATAGCCTTCTGCCATCTCTTGTGATTATACTATTATTTTATTATTTGATGCTGATGATTATTTATTGTGTGTTCTGAGGATCTCGATTGGCGTGCTAGCTTGGATCGCGACTGCCGAAGACTTGCTTACCTAGCCGAGCCCTCTAGGCAAGTATCCCTTGCTTATCGACGGCTCTTGCCCTCTCTCCTGGAATTTTATTATATTTAATTAATTTGTACTTGTAAATTGTATAACCATGATTAGTGTAGCCTAGTAGTAGAACTGCCATGAGGATAACTTAGGATAGCTTGGTCCGATACCGGGGGTAGACCGTATCGGGCAACTCGGATGGGTCATCCACACCTCCGAGGACACGAGCACGACTCACTTGTACGGATTGTCCCTGTATGCCCCGTGTCCGACTCGCGGTCGGGTAACGGCTCTGGCTAACTACTCATGTGGCTGTGATTGTGCTTGGGTTAGAACTATAGACATGTGTGGTGGTGCGCCCTGCGAGGCGGTTATTTTATTATTATGCATGTTGGCTTGGCGCCCAGTACGCATCGTAGTGCTACTGGAGGCCGAGATAGTGTTCTCGGCTATCGATTTGTTCCCAGTACGCATCGTAGTGCTGCTGGTAGCTGAGACTTAGTGTTCTCAGCCTGCGATTCTGCGATTCTGCGGTGGATTGCGCCGAGTGGTTTTAGCCCCTATTTGTAGGGTGCTCCCATCCAGATTACAAAGGAGACTCTGCCAAATATTTCCAGAATTCTTAGTTGGGAATTTGGTTCGAAGGATTAGGCAGAACCATTCCTTTGGTTTGCTGGACTGGATTCATGCATGTTCACCTTGGTATAGTATACCTGATCCCATCGCTTGCTAGGTAGACTCCATACTAGATTAGTCGCCTAGCTCCTGACCTGTCTTATCCGTCGGATAGCGTAAGGAGAGCGGTTTCACTCGGGAGACGGTCTGCAACCCTGGTCCTTGTTTGGTTTAAGGGTTGTGGATTTGCTCCAGAGCGGTCCATGTAATCCTTCCCACTTCCGACGACATTTATTACCGGACTCTTGTTCCCTGACCCTTCATTCTAGGAGTTATCCTAGTCTAGCTAGCTAGGACTGGTAGTTGTCCTATGTATCGAGATTTGTGAATTGGGATATATCTGAGGATTAAGTATCATGGAGAGTATGATCTCGAGAGTATTGATTGATAGACTCACGTGGACTCGTGGATAGTATTGCTATCTCTTTTGATGATGCTCTAATTCGATCGGACATGATTATGTAGATTCTTGGATTCTGAGGATCGCGAATATTTCGCAAAACGAGGAAAATATCGATGGTATTATTATATAATTTTTACTCGACTTCCCAAACGCCCAAAACCTGGTACTTTTGTGTACTCCGGAAGTTGGGGAACCTGGTTTGATTGCTATATCTTGGTAGTTGAGGGGCTTGTTTTCTAGTGGCTTGTGATCATTGACTTGGAGGATTATTGTGAGCCAGAGGGCCTAGCATTGTTATGGTGATGAGCTTGGTATTTGGTGGTTGTCTTTATTGACGTGATATTCACTCCATCATGGATGGGAGACTCTTGATAGATTGATCTGGTGGATGGAACAACTTGAGGATTTGAGCTGTAGGCTCCCATATATGCTTGACATGTTTTTGTAGTAGAGATCTCGACCTTGTACTTGACCTGATATCCATGCCACGATGTGGGCAGATGACTCCATGTGATTGATAGAATTGACCCCGACTTGACTTGACTACTTATACCCGATCCATGATTCCAGTTTACCCTTGAGGTACTGGCCTTGACCTTGCACTGTTGTGCTCCTTGTCTACTAGCATCTTGAGGTTCTACCTGATTTTATGGTACTGTAGTGCCATCATGATATCCCAGCCATATCACACGATAACCTGGACCTGTCTTGATTTCTGATAGTGGCCCGTCGAGGCACACTCCTGACTAGCACTCTGGACATGACGAGTAAACCTGACATGTATATCTTGATTCCTGATAGTGGCCCGTCGAGGCGCACTCCTGACTAATACTCTCGACATGACATGTTTACTCTTGATTGCTGTTGCGACAGCCCGTCCTGACTTGCTAAGTATAACCTTGTCTTGACACCGTGGTTGACTTTCCTGATTGTGCTTGTACAAACTACCTGTCTCGTCTTGCATCATGTCTAGGACATGGATTCCTGGTTACCACGGTCAGGAATTCGTAATGAATCTGACTAGGCTAACAACTAGATGGGTCAAGTAGCTCATATAGATCGAGGTATTCCGGCTACAGGCAATCCCGTTATCTGGGCGCTCATGTGGACTTGTAGCCTGCCGTCGAGTAGGGCACATTTCCAGCCCGCTGTCATGTGGGGCACCCCTCCAGCTTGCTATTAGGGTACCTTTGTCTCCCGGGCGATGTACCCACTATATGTATTCGTCCTGGATAACCTGGATAGTCTGCAGGGCTTGTGGCTATAGGAATACCTCAACTGTATCTTGTTAGTAATTAGGCCTGTGATAACCCTAGTTAGCTAATAATAGCAAGCCGTAGGCATTGTGTGGCCGCTTGTCCTTCTGTGTTGCTTGGCTTGTTGCCTGCTAGCCAGCTGATATTGATTTCCAGCTGGCAAAGCAGGTGTTAGTGGATGCTAGGGAGACGGTGATTGTGTTAGCTTCACTATACTTGTGGATCGTTATCGTGCGTTGGTACCGCACGATCCCTTACCTTTATTTACTATTTTTAGATGTTATTTTTGTCATATTTTATCCTGCTGGTTTTCTTCGCCCGTACTTGAGCCTTCCTTTCTGGTACTTGCTGCGGTTGGCCTGACCAACCCTGGATTGTTTCCAGATTGTCTGAGACCGACCCGGTGGATCTTCCAGACTTGACTTGGAGGGTGTGCTTCAGTTCCAGACCATGCTAGGAACTGTGGAAAGGTATACTTGTCTACATTATTATCCTGTACCGTAGATTCCAGATTTTTATATGAGTATTTCCTATTTTTTATATGATTATCACTCTTGATATTGTTTCATTGTGATTTACCTGTGGATATGAGATCGGATTTAGGCCATAGATTGATTGCATGCTAGGATACCCAACCAGACTGGACAGCCGTTATCACCGTATAGCGTATTCGTACCTTATACGGTGTAGCTGGCCGTGTACGTCCCCGTATTTCGGAACTGGGGCGTGACATGGTTTTAGTGGTGGCCCTTGCAGGTCTCGTTTTGAGATTTTGTTGGGTATCACATGATTATTGATCTCAGTCCACTATTCCTTGGTATTCCCACTTGTTACTCTTGTCCTTCGCTCCCTTGAACCTGTGAACTGGTCCTCATCTCTACTTGGACCTATCTTGCTTGGCCATGTCTTATTCGTGTTATATACCTCTGATCCTTGTTTGATAGATATGATCCTATACTTGGTCATGTCGATCACCTTATTTGATGAGATGTTATCTTGTCTCCATCATTTGGGTTACATGATTATTTATCTTGGGTTCTGTACTCTCTATCGGTGTTTCGCCTTGTTTGATTTTCTGTTATCCATTTCGTGCGTTGACTTCGTGTTGACTTAGTATCATTATCGCCCTCTTCGAGCGTTGGCTTGATCGCTGCAGCATGAAGATTTCATCAGGACTCTGAGATTGGATATTTTAACATTTGTTGAGTATCCGAGGGATATTCTTGTATCGATTCGGCTTCCTTGATTCCGGATAGTTCCGCACTCATGATTATATATTTCAGATATTATTTTGATTATAGATATACCTTCTATACATTATGTATTGATATGGATTCTTGATTTAGAGTATTTTCCTATGGATATAGAGTATTTTCCTAGAAAAGCTATCTTGTGGTTATTGTTGAAGATATTTTTGGATGTGTGTTACGATTCACCTGGATTTTGGATTTTGATTGTTTTCTAGGACTCTCATTACATTGTTAGAGATTTTGTGATCTTAGTGATTTGGATATTTGGGTTATGGATTTGATTTGTTTTGGATATTTGTCGAGAGTACCGGGTGACCCTAGTATACCTTGACGGCATGGTAACGAAAGTTGCAGCCGCTCGATTATAGTGTTTTGGTGAACCTTTTACAGCCATTCCGGATGGCGTGACAAAGAATGACCATGGCCCACATTTTTCGGATATTAGGAAACTACGGTCATCGATTCGAGACAGATATCCTGTATTTGATGATTTTATGCGGATTTATTATTTTTCTTTATGCAGTTGGGATTTTACGTTTTCTGACATTGTTTTCGACATTCTATACTTGTTTTGATTTATGGGGTTATTTCGCGTATGCGAGACTTTGATTTTTGAGATTCTTTTGATGTTTTGGATTTACCTTGCGAGTTGATTTATTTAGCTAGACCTTCTTCTTCTTGATGTTTTCATATTGAGATTTTGTTCGTTTCTTATTGTATTACTTGATTTCTGTAAGGTGGGTAGAGTTTTCATGGCATATATATATGTACTAGTTTTGAAAACCCTATTTTGATAATTTTAAAATTTCGAGGACGAAATTTTTGTAAGGTGGGTAGGATGTCAGATCCCTATTTTGGAAATAGGTATATGACTGTATTGGTGTATTTGGAGGATTTTAAATTTTGGGTATTCTTAAAATTTTATTTATTTTTTCTGGACTTTGGTTAGCCTTAATTGTTTAGACTTGACATTTGATTATTGTCTCTATTTAATTGTTATTAATATTATTTTATTATTATTATTAGGGGTTAACATGGCTAGTTTATATTAAGTTGTTTTTATTATTATAAATTATCATCCTCATTATTATTATTATTATTATTATTATTATTATTATTATTGTTGTTAAATTACCTAGCTACCCCTCCTCCCCAAAATATCTAAACCTAACCCCACCCCCTCTCTTCACTCTTTCTCTCTCTCCTCCCCCTTACTGGATCAGCCGACCCCCCCCCCCCCAAATCCCCTCTCTCTCTCTCTCAGCTCTCTCTCTTCCTCACTCTTCCTTCCTCTCCCCAGTCCCCTTTCCGAGCTCCCCTCTCCTCTCCCATGGCCTCCGACGACCACCCCCACCATCATCGTCGCCGTCTCCCTCTCGGCCGGCCTCCTCCGCCGCCCTCACCCACGAGCACCGCCACCGCCTTCGCCGCCTCCTCCCTGAGCTCCCTCTTCCTCGAGCCGCCACCGCCAGCCACCGTCTCCACCACCCCTTCCGCGACCACCACCACCGCCTTCATCATCATCGTCGCCCCCTCCGGCCTCCGCTGCGGCCGCCACCGCCAGCACCGCCCTCACCACCATCTCCTCCGCGGCCTTCGGCCCCCTCCGCCGACGCCGCCGTCTCCATCTCCTCCGCCTCCCCTTCGTGGTGCAGCGCTGCTGCTGCCGCCCTTCCTCTGTCGCGGAGCCGTCGCGACCTGGCCGGACTCCCGACGATCTCCCCCTCCCTGACTTCTCCGCCGACGGCGACCAGCCCCGTCTGGCCGAGCATCCCCGGTGAGCCCCTCCGCCTGCCTCTCTTTTTCTCGATCTGCGTGCCTCGGGGCACGTGTTGTCTCGAGCAGCGCGCTGCTTTGTGCAGTGTGCTGCCTCGAGTAGTGTGCACTCGTGTAGCTTCGCTTCTTCGGTTTGCGTGCTGCCTTGGGGTACGAACCCCTTGGGATGCGTGCACCTCGGTGTACGTGTCGCCTCGTACTCCGTGCCTCCTTGATTTTGTATCGTCTCGGGTTGCACGTACCTTGGTGTACGTGCTGTCCCAGTTTTCGTGCACCTCGATTCACGTACTGCCTCGGGCAGCGGGTCGCCTCGAGCCCCGCGCTGCCTCGGGCACCGTGCCATATCGATTGGTGCATCTTCTCGATTTTCGTGTCTCGGCCTTTGTGCCTTTCTTGATTTTCGTGTCGCATCGATTCGCATACCTGCACCGATTTGCGTGCCATCTCGATTTGCGTGCACGTACGGATTAACGTGCCGTCTTGGTTTGTGTATCACCTTGGACTCCGCACCGCATCGATTTGCGTGCATACGTCGACTTGTATGTCGTATTGATTTGCGTGCTTCCTTGAATCTTGCTCCGTCTCGATTCGCGTGCACGCCTCGATTTGCGTGTCACGTTGATTCGTGTGCCATCCCGATATTTGTGATTTCCTTGATCTACGTACACGTCTCGATTTACGTGCACGTGTTTCCCGTTCATCCCGATATTCGTGCCATCTCGATTCTAGTGCGCGTCTCGATATACGTACACGTCTCGATTTTCTTGTCCGTATCGATCTGCGTACCTCGATTTTCGTGCCCGATCCCTGCACTGCTTACGGGACACGTACGGTATAGCCTTCTGCCATCTCTTGTAATTATTCAATTATTTTATTATTTGATGCTGATGATTATTTATTGTGTGTTCTGAGGATCTCGATTGGTGTGCTAGCTTGGATCGCGACTGCCGAAGACTTGCTTACCTAGCCGAGCCCTCTAGGCAAGTATCCCTTGCTCATCGACGGCTCTTGCCCTCTCTCCTGGAATTTTATTGCATTTAATTAATTTGTACTTGTAAATTGTATAACCATGATTAGTGTAGCCTAGTAGTAGAACTGCCATGAGGATAACTTAGGATAGCTTGGTCCAATACCGGGATAGACCGTATCGGGCAACTCGGATGGGTCATCCACACCTCCGAGGACACGAGCACGACTCACTTGTACGGATTGTCCCTGTATGCCCCGTGTCCGACTCGCGGTCGGGTAACGGCTCTGGCTAACTACTCATGTGGCTGTGATTGTGCTTGGGTTAGAACTATAGACATGTGTGGTGGTGCGCCCTGCGAGGTGGTTATTTTATTATTATGCATGTTGGCTTGGCGCCCAGTACGCATCGTATTGCTACTGGAGGCCGAGACTTAGTGTTCTCGGCTATCGATTTGTTCCCAGTACGCATCATAGTGCTGCTGGTAGCTGAGACTTAGTGTTCTCAGCCTACGATTCTGCGATTCTGCGGCGGGTTGCGCCGAGTGGTTTTAGCCCGTATTTGTAGGGTGCTCCCATCCAGATTACAAAGGAGACTCTGCCGAATTTTTCCAGAATTCCTAGTTGGGAATTTGGTTCGAAGGATTAGGCAAAACCATTCCTTTGGTTTGCTGGACTGGATTCATGCATGTTCACCTTGGTATAGTATACCTGATCCCATCGCTTGCTAGGTAGACTCCATACTAGATTAGTCGCCTAGCTCCTGACCTGTCTTGTCCGTCGGATAGCGTAAGGAGAGCGGTTCCACTCGGAAGACGGTCTGCAACCCTGGTCCTTGTTTGGTTTAAGGGTTGTGGATTTGCTCCAGAGCGGTCCATGTAATCATTGCCACTTCCGACGGCATTTATTACCGGACTCTTGTTCCCTGACCCTTCATTCTAGGAGTTATCCTAGTCTAGCTAGCTAGGACTGGTAGTTGTCCTATGTATCGAGATTTGTGATTTGGGATATATCTGAGGATTGAGTATCATGGAGAGTATGATCTCGAGAGTATTGATTGATAGACTCACGTGGACTCTTGGATAGTATTGCTATCTCTTTTGATGATGCTCTAATTTGATCGAACATGATTATGTAGATTCTTAGATTCTGAGGATCACGAATATTTTGCGGAACGAGGAGAATATCGAGGGTATTATTATATAATTTTTACTCGACTTCCCAAACGCCCAAAACCTGGTACCTTTGTGTACTCCGGTAGTTGGGGAACCTGGTTTGATTGCTATGTCTTGGTAGTTGAGGGGCTTGTTTTCTAGTGGCTTGTGATCATTGACTTGGAGGATTCTTGTGAGCCAGAGGGCCTAGCATTGTTATGGCGATGAGCTTGGTATTTGGTGGTTGTCTTTATTGACGTGATATTCACTCCATCATGGATGGAAGACTCTTGATAGATTGATCTGGTGGATGGAACAACTTGAGAATTTGAGCTGTAGGCTCCCATATATGCTTGACATGTTATTGTAGTAGAGATCTCGACCTTGTACTTGACCTGATATCCATGCCACGATGTGGACAGATGACTCCATGTGATTGATAGAATTGACCTCGACTTGACTTGACTACTTATACCCGATCCATGATTCCAGTTTACCCTTGAGGTACTGGCCTTGACCTTGCACTGTTGTGCTCCTTGTCTACTGGCATCTTGAGGTTCTACCTGATTTTATGGTACTGTAGTGCCATCTTGATATCCCAGCCATATCACACGATAACCTGGACCTGTCTTGATTCCTGATAGTGGCCCGTCGAGGTGCACTCCTGACTAGCACTCTGGACATGACGAGTAAACCTGACATGTATATCTTGATTCCTGATAGTGGCCCGTCGAGGCGCACTCCTGACTAGTACTCTCGACATGACATGTTTACTCTTGATTGCTGTTGCGACAGCCCGTCCTGACTTGCTAAGTATAACCTTGTCTTGACACCGTGGTTGACTTTCCTGATTGTGCTTGTACAAACTACCTGTCTCGTCTTGTATCATGTCTAGGACATAGATTCCTGGTTACCACGGTCAGGAATTCGTAATGAATCTGACTAGGCTAACAACTAGATGGGTCAAGTAGCTCATATAGATCGAGGTATTCCGGCTACAGGCAATCCCGTTATCTGGGCGCTCATGTGGACTTGTAGCCTGCCGTCGAGTAGGGCACATTTTTAGCCCGCTGTCATGTGGGGCACCCCTCCAGCTTGCTATTAGGGTACATTTGTCTCCCGGGCGATGTACCCACTATATGTATTCGTCCTGGATAACCTGGATAGTCTGCAGGGCTTGTGGCTATAGGAATACCTCAACTGCATCTTGTTAGTAATTAGGCCTGTGATAACCCTAGTTAGCTAATAATAGCAAGCCGTAGGCATTATGTGGCCGCTTGTCCTTCTGTGTTGTTTGGCTTGTTGCCTGCTAGCCAGCTGATATTGATTTCCAGCTAGTAATGCAGGTGTTAGTGGATGCTAGGGAGACGGTGATTGTGTTAGCTTCACTATACTTGTGGATCGTTATCGTGCGTTGGTACCGCACGATCCCTTACCTTTATTTACTGTTTTTAGATGTTATTCTTGTCATATTTTATCCTGCTGGTTTTCTTCGCCCGTCCTTGAGCCTTCCTTTCTGGTACTTGCTGCGGTTGGCCTGACCAACCCTGGATTGTTCCCAGATTATCTGAGACCGACCCGGTAGATCTTCCAGACTTGACTTGGAGGGTGTGCTTCAGTTCCAGACCATGCTAGGAACTGTGGGAAGGTATACTTGTCCACATTATTATCCTGTACCGTAGATTCCAGATTTTCATATGAGTATTTCCTGTTTTTCATATGATTATCTCTCTTGATATTGTTTCATTGTGATTTACCTGTGGATATGAGATCGAATTTAGGCCATAGATTGATTGCATGCTAGGATACCCAACCAGACTGGACAGCCGTTATCACCGTATAGCATATTCGTACCTTATACGGTGTAGCTGGTCGTGTACGTCCCCGTATTTCGGAACTGGGCGTGACAATATTCCAGATTAACATTAACATTAATATTAATATTATCGTTAACATTAACAATAATATTAATATTAACATTAATCTTAACATTAATATTAACATAAATTAATATAAACATTAAAATAACATTGATATTAACGTTAAATTATTATGGAAAAAATTGGGTAGTTAACTTTTTGGATTAAAATTTGCCATGTCATCAGTCATGTCAGATGACACACTATTAATTTAGGAAAATGCTAAGAAGCTCATTTATTTAACATACCACATCAGATGGGAGGGCTATATATAGATGGTCAATTTGGAGGTACGATAATATCATTACTCTTTCTTGTTGTATTGTTTCTTGTCCTTCGTTTCTTCTGCTGGTTTCTAACACACTCTATTTTCTTCAATGTCGACGTCACATGGAGAAAGTGATCGTCGTGTGGATGATTTAGTCGATGAAGAAAGCCTCCTTTCAAGAGGACTGTCAGATGATTCGGATGATGAACAAAGTTTGGAAGATGTTAGCTTAGGAGACAGTAAAGAACAAGATGAAGACATCAACTCAAACAACGAAATATTATTTCGCATCACCATTTCTAATGGATTTAAGAAATGCATTATATTTTTACATCTATTTCTCATGTTTATTTTGTTTTATTCTGTTCTTAGGGACGACGATGAATCTCCATTGGATTTCGATGCAGCGACGATGAAAAAAATATTACAATCTGCCAACATTAATAAAGATCCAACCATGCTCTTAGAAGAAAATATTGTTGGCCTACAGTTCAACTCTATTGAAGAAGCGGGGACATTCTACCGGATTTATTCAAAAGCATATGGTTTCAGTATTAGAAAGAACGAGGTAAAGAAAAACAAATCTGGTATGGTGACGATCCGTAGTTGGTGTTGTTCGAATGCGGGATTCAGACACAAGAAATACAAGGAAGCTCCAAACAGGGTTCGTGAGCCAAGAAGTGAAAGCAGAAGTGGTTGTAAAGCAATTTTTCGTATTGGGTACACCCATAAAACAAAGATGTGGTCCGTCAAAAATTTTTATGTACATCACAACCATAACCTGGCGAATAATTATGAATCAGCTTTTTTGAGATCCCATCGTAATATAACACCCGCAGAGTTGGAAGAAATTAAGATTATGAAGCAATCAGGTATGGGGACTGGAGAGATATGGAATTTACTTGTCCAATTATACAACGCTCTAGCTCAAGATAGTAGAGCACTCAACGATGTTCATGCTTCGACAATACTTACATTTCTTCAATCAAAGGAGAACAGTGACCCACATTTCTTCTACGACTACAAGGTAGACGAAGATTCCAGATTGACCCATCTCTTTTGGGCTGACGGTTCTTGTCGATTCGATTACGAATTATTTGGAGATTCACTAGCATTCGATTCTACATATAAAACAAATAGAAGTCAAATGCCGTTGGTGGTTCTAGTGGGTACAAACAATCATGCGATAACATGTGTGTTTGGGTTTGCAATGATCCATAATGAGACTGCGGAGACTTATTCTTGGGTTCTGGAAAAATTCCTAGAGTGTATGAACGGCAAATTACCAGTGACAGTTCTCACGGATGGTTGCAAGTCCATGAATAAAGCAATTGAGAATTTAATGCCCAGCGTAGTTCATCGAACGTGCTCATGGCATATCCTTAACAATGCTGCCAAACATGTACACCGAGAGGGTTTTCACAATAAACTGAGTCTTCTGATTAAAAGGTACATAGCACACTTGCTACTTTACTTTGAAGTATGTTGTTGTTACAATATCATAACTTTAGTTAACGTCCATGTTTTCTAAACAGGTACTATTCAGTCGAAGAATTTGAAAACCGTTGGCAGCAGATGCTAACAGATTATAATTTAGAAAACAATGAGTGGACCACTGCATTGTACAAAACGAGGGAGCGATGGGCGGACACATTCCTACATGGTAATTATTTTGGCGGTTCTACTGCAACAAATAGATGTGAATCTATGAACGCATTTCTGAAAAGGTTTTTGATTGAGAAGCTGCCACTTTGGAAGGCCCTTCAAAATTATGACCACGGTTTGGCGGCCTTACGTTACGGCCAGATGGGTAAGCATGTCAATGACAAATTCTCAACACCAGTTGTGAATCAAACTAGCATGGCCGTAATAGAAGATAAATTTGTCGCAATTTATACTAAAATGGTGTTTATAGATGTAAGGAAGAAAATCACACGTTCTGATGCATATACTGTTCCCCATCATCACATCGTAAGAGAGGCAGAAGTTTGCACTGTCCAAAAGTATTTGTCGCCAAACAGTGTCAACCGGAAGGTTATATTTCATCCGGCCGACAACATCATAAAATGTGAATGCATGCGGATGGAGATCAAGGGGATTCCTTGTAGGCATATTTTTTCAGCAATGAAGAGATTGCAAATTGGAGATATTCCAAAGAACTTGATAAAATCTCGTTGGCTCAAGGATTGCAAAGAGAGTTATCTCTCCGGACCTGGCTCAGAAAGAAGATTCATCCACCCAGACATTATTGAGAGCAGAAGGTATGGTTCTATTAATGAACAAGTTAATCTGTTTACATACTATTGTAAGAAATCAAGCAAAATTCAAGAGAGGGGAACGGAGTTGATGTCGTCTGTTCTGATGGAGTTGAAAGAAATGGTGACCGATATTGGCGAAGAAGAACAAATGGTAGCTGATGCAGTTCATGGAGTGCATGAAGCTTTAAAAGAGCCAAATCCGGTAGCAACAAAAGGAAGGCCTTCTCAAGGGAAATCAAGCCAGCCTACAGAAAGTCATCCTATCCCGAATCCTAGAATATGTAGATTTTGTAAAAAATCGGGTCACGATTATCGTAATTGTAAAGTACGAAAGCGAAATAGTGACAATGAGCAAATGGAATAAAATGTAACGTCGTTGACTTAAGACAATGTCTTTCTTATGTGGCAAGATGTCATTCACACGAGACAATTAGATAAAAAAATATGTTCTCCAATGCAAAAGTTTGAGAAGACAATTAGATAAAAATGGAGAACAATAAATTCCAAATTCAAAACACGGAGTACATCAAAAATGGAGAAAATATGTTCTCCGTGCAGTTCAAAACGGAGAATAACATTCTCCGTTTCAAATGACACGGTGAATTTCATTCTCCGTTTCAAATTAAAACGGAGAATGAACATTCTAATGTGTTTTTAACACTGGAATCTTATTCTCCGTTTCAAAATAAACGGAGAATACCGTTCTCCGTTCCAAATTAAACGGAGAATATAATCCTCAATCGTTTTAATACTGGGAACGGCATTCTCCGTGAAGTTCAAAACGGAGAATATAATTCTCCGTTACAAATGAAACGGAGAATATCATTCTCCGTTTTAAATTGAAACGGAGAATGAACATTCTAATGTGTTTTTAACACTGGGAATGCTATTCTCCGTGTAATTCAAAACGGAGAATGTTATTCTCCTTTAATAAAACACGGAGAATGCTATTGTGGTGTCGTGGTTACAATGCTAGACTTGTATTCAAAAGGTCATTGGTTCAAATCTTGACTATAACAAAATTTTGTTTTATTTATACTTTTTTTGTAAGTTATGTATGGAGCCCATTTAAAAGGAAAAAACTTTGATACAGGAGCCTATGTATGACATGTGGGCCATCTCAAAATTTATGTGTATATATATATGTTTACACGTTTTACAAAGCAAGAGGGGACCACATGTCATACATAGGGGTATCAAAACTTTGAAAAGAGTTTTGTTAGAAAAAAGTTTTGTGGGCCCTATTAAAATTTATGTATATATATATATGTGTACACATTTTATAAAGCAGGAAGGGCCCACATGTCATACATAGGGGGTATCAAAACTTTGATACCCCCTACTGTATCAAGAAAAAAACTTTGATACAGTAGGGGGTATCAAAGTTGGCAGAATTCGAAGGGGCAGATTCATTGGTATTAATGGCATATAAATGGCCGTAGTTGGAAGAGTTTGTTCTAGTCTTACTTAGCTTTAATTGAGAAGGGGCAGATGCATTGGTATTGATGGAAATTAATTGAATTGAATTCGAAGTGGCTGCCTTTTTGGCGCATGAGTCCGAGTTGTTCCATGCCTATAAATGGCAATAGTGTAGAGAGAGTTTGTTCTCGTCTCACTTAGCTTTTCTTGTGGATATGGACTCTACCGATCCCCCGCCTTGGCAAGTCTCTTTCCTCTTGGTTGTCGATCTCCTCGTTCAAAGAAGCTTTGGTGGTGAAGTCCTTCAGAAGACTGACATGTGCCTGGGTTTGGATTTATTGCCAACCCACGCTCTGTCGAAGCGCCCGCACGTTGATTGGCTCGGACTATGCACGGTGTTCTTTTGCCGCCAGGAGTTCATTTCTTCAACATGTTCCATTGGTCCGACGATGCACGGTGGTGAAGTCCTTCAGAAGAATGAGATGTGCATGAGTTTAGAGTTTATTATCGTTCCACGCTCTGTCGAAGCGCCAACCAGGAGTCTATCTCTTTGACATGTTCCTTGTTGAAGAAGGATGGCTTTGCACGGTGCTCTGCCTCAAGGAATTCCTTGAGGCAGTGGGTTCCTTTGCCTCAGTGAGTTCCTTTGCTCGGAGGATTCACGATGAAGTGACTTGCCTCAAGGAGTCATCCAACGGTTCCTATGCTCTGACGATGCGCGATGAATACCACGTGGATACGAACTGAAAGACGACAGAGAACAACACTCCTTCACAGATGAAGCTTTCAATTGAATTCCTTGAGACAAAACACTTCATCGTGCATCGTCAGAGCAATGGAACTCCCTGAACAAAGGAACTCTGTGCATAGTCAGAGCAATGGAACTCCATGAACAAAGGAACTCCGTGCATAGTCAGAGTGAATCAAAGTGCGGGCGCTCCGACAGAGTGTGGGTTTGGATTTATTGCGCTCGCACTTTGATTCGCTCTGACTATGCACGGAGTTCCTTTGTTCAAGGAGTTCCATTGCTCTGACTATGCACGGAGTTCCTTTGTTCAGGGAGTTCCATTGCTCTGACGATGCACGATGAAGTGATTTGCCTCAAGAAATTCAATTGAAAGCTTCATCTGTGAGGAGTGTTGTTCTCTGTCGTCTTTTAGTTCGTGTCCACGTGGTAGATGGTATTCATCGTGCATCGTCAGAGCATAGGAACCGTAGGATGACTCCTTGAGGCAAGTCACTTCACCGTGCATCCTCCGAGCAAAGGAACTCACTGAGGCAAAGGAACTCACTGCCTCAAGGAATTCCTTTGCCTCAAGGAGTTCCATTGCTCTGCGATGCCCGGACGCAGCTCACATTTTTTCTTGATAGTAGGATTTTATGTAGTATTTCAGACTTTCATAATGTACATGTAACTCAAAAAGTCAAACTTTCCGTGGTTATCACAATGTAAATTTTACTCAAAAAGAATTTTATTATAAAAGACAGCAGAGCAGACATTATAAAAGACATAAGTTCTCTTGAAATCTAATTCTTAGCCCATACCAACCTCATCATTGTAGTCTTCTTAGTCCATACCAACCTCGTTATATTCTCATCAAGCTCATCTTCATTCTCTTTTTCAAACTAAACGGAGAATAACATTCTACGTTTCGAAAGACACGGAGAACGTTTAAATAAAAACGGGGAATGAACATTTTAATGTGTTATTATCCGTTCAAGACAGACGGAGAATGTTATTATCCGTTCCGAAATAAACGGAGAATTCCATTCTCCGTTCCAACTAAAACGGAGAATATAATCCGAAGGGGCAGATTCATTAGGAATAAATGGCATATAAATGAAAGAATTCATTGGTATTAATGGCATATAAATGGCAGATTCATTGGTATTAATGACAATAAAAGTGACTGCAGCTTGGCGCATGAGTTCGAGTTGTTAAATTTTGCCAATAAATGGCAGAATTTGGGAGATCTTATTATAAAAATGACTGCCCTTTTGGCGCATGAGTTCGAGTTGTTTCATATGTAAATAAAAGTCAAACTTTTCGTGGTTTTGATAATGTAAATGTAATTCAAAAATGATTATATTATAAAAACAAAGCTTATAAAAGACAGAAGTTCCTTGCCCAAAATTACATCATAATTACATCATAATTACATTGCTAGGTTCGTTTTACATATTTGCTTGAAAGCAACTCCTTAGCCCATGACAACCTCATCTTTGTAATCTTCTGGTGAGTTTCCTTGTTATTTCCTTCCGGTATTTCGAAGGGAGGAGTCGTCAACATATTCATATAATACGCCGTGTACAAGAGGCAGTTGGGTGCCAGTTGTTGTGGGCAATTTAGAGAACAATTCAGCACTTTGCTCTCATACTCCTTCTTCGTCGGGCATCTCTCTCTCATCATATCAACTTTTCTCCTGACGATAGGCTCTAAGGTTTTCTTCATTAATTCTGCATCCACCTTGCACGTATCGTACATGGTTAGCCTCAAGGAGTTGTAGTGTATCCAGTCATAGGAGATAAAGTTGAATGTGAGCAGAGTATAGTGTTTGATGTATGCATTAAAGAGTGGGATGAATAGCAACTCTATGTCGTCCTCCAAACCCATGACGAAGTCTACTAAATCTGTTTGGATGTCTTCAAAGGCGCCGAATTTTGCGTTTTCTTCATTGGCACGTTGAACGATGGTATGTTTTCCAAAAACAATACACAATATCATGAGTAATTTTTTTCTGTCACTCATCATCGGTTTACACATGAATATGGATTTTTCTGTTTGAATTCCTACCAATGTGTGGGCCGTCATGAATGCAGACCACTTATGTGATTGGGGCGCCGGCTTTTTTTTTTCTGGATCAATGGCACCTCCTTCGAACTAGACGGGGCACACCTTTTACTGCCTTGAATTTCTCTCAGCTTCCTTATTATTATGTCCAGTATGCCAGCCTCCATGTCGTCATAGTTGAGTATGTCTTGCATGTCTACTGTCGACAGCTGGACTGAAACTCCATTTTCACCCTTTTTCGGATAAAATTCGTATACCATATCACTGCACATAAATTTAGTTTAGATTAAATTAATAAAGATAGATTCTCATTACATAATTGTGAAAAAAGTCTATAAAAAATGAACGAAAAAAAGGGTTCAGAATACATACTTTGGAGAATTCTTTCTGGGAATTACGATGTCGATGTATTGTTTCTTCAGCTCTTCATCCGCATATTTCCAAAGTAAGAGTTCATCGCATTCCCTTAGTATGACGTGGTTCTTCTTTAATTCAGCCATTTTGGCGTCTTCTCGGGATTTCGGAGCGGCATTAACCTTTCGTTTTTTATTAGCCTCTCCAACTGTATTGCTTTTTATTAACCTCTTTCCCCCCGATCCTCCTCTTCTTCTGACTTTTCTTGGAGCAGCAAGTTCAGCAGCTACTTGAAACTCCTCACTCTGAAGTACTACAACCATGGCTTCGAGATCTTTAATTTTCCCATCCTTTTCACTGGCTTCAATATTAAACGATTCGACTTTATTTTGAAGCTCCCTTTTTCTCCTCAACGAGCCTTTCATTTGTTTCTCTGAGTTGTTTGGTTGTTCGCACTGAAATAAAACAAACAACAATGAAATGTATGATGTGAACCTAACACGAAGAATGACATTCTCCGTGTAATATAATACGGAGAATAGAATTCTCCGTTTGGAATTACACGGAGAATAACCTTTCCAGTATCGAAATGATAGGGAATAGCAATTATCCGTTTCAAATAACACGGAGAATGACTATTCTCCGTGTTAAAGTACACGAAGAATAGTCATTCTCCTGGAAGATTACAAATCAGAAATTTGAAATAGAAAAGATTTTACCTTGTGCATGTAGATCTGATTTAAGAACAGAATTTTGCTGTCTAAAATCCTCCAGTTCATACACAGAGCCCTCCATCACAACGTTGACTTCACGTTGTTGTGCTTCTTGTGCCTCGAGCTCTTTCAGCTTTTCTTTGAGTTTCTCGTTCTCAAGGTTGGTTGCACGTAACTGCGCTCCTTGTGCCTGCATCTCTTTTAAATTTTCTTTGAGTTCTTCATTCTGCGCAAGAATATCAGAATTATGTCTTCTCAAATCCTCCAGTTCATGCACAGAGCCCTCCATCACAACGTTGACTGCACGTTGTTGCTCTTCTTTTGCCTCGAGCTCTTTCAGCTTTTCTTTGAGTATGGCATTCTCAAAGTTGGCTGCACGTAACTGCGCTCCTTGTGCCTCCATCTCTTTCAACTTTTCTTTGAGTTCTTCATTCTGCGCAAGAATATCAGAATGATGTCTTCTCAAATCCTCCAATTCCTTTGCTGAGTCGTCCATCACAGCGCCCATTTCATGATGCTGTGGTATCCGTTGTTCATCAAAATTATCCCCACCTGCTTCTTGGTGTTCTTCCTCTCCCTCTTTTTCAATTTCTTCTAGAGGTGGCTCATCTTCTTTGTGCCCTTCTTCTTCCCCAACAGGTATAACCAGATCTTCCAATATCATCTTCGATCTCATTTTGTTGTGATATTCGGCCTTGAGGAAGTTTGAGATTTCGTACCCATTCCATGTGAAAAATCTTGGGTAATTAGGAATTGGGGCGAACTTCCTTTCCATAAATTTACTATGTTCTGCAAACCAATAGAGGAAGTATATTGTGCAACCTTCCAATTTGTGGAAAGCCATTGAGTAATCCTCCTGTTCAGTTTTGCTTCTACTCCTCTTTATGCTATCCATTATATATGCCAGGATTAACCTTGGCTAGCATATACTGTTGATGACGTCCACACTGTCTACCAAGGCCAAGAATCTGTACGGCAAATTTGAACCGCCAGACTTTGTGAAGAATACTGTTTGGCACAAGTGGAAGATTATTAGCTTGGCCAAATCATCTGGATTAACAGCGTTATCTCCGCCACGAAGCCGTCGTAACAATTCAAAGAACTTGTCTCTCACTTCCTTATTCGTGACTTCTGAGTGTTTGCCCTTAGTATTAGCCAGCAATCTTGTAAAATGATCTCTACACAGGCTCAATGATGCTGGTGGTGTGGGCTGCTGTTGTTTTTCCTTTATCAATCTTTTGTAAGAAACATCATCAACGCTTTCTTCATTCAGCGGTAGACCGAATATGACTGCCATATCCTTGACGCTTGGCACGATTTTAACAGTGGTGCTCAATTCAAAGCACCCGACGCCATCTTCTTCTTCTGTGTAACTTGCAATTAAATTCTCAAGCCCTTCCGTTACCTTGGCCACTTCGGAGATGTGGACTCTGTTTTGGTAGAAAATCTCGACAAAATTCCAGAAACCAGTATTCTTCAAGGAACCAATAACTGGCTCAGGTAAACGGCCAACATCTCGATTGACCTCCTCCATAAGATTTAGCATTGGCTTGAAGGTAGAACGGAAAAGTCTTGAATCCTTATTCCTGACAGATTTTCTTTCTGCAAAACAAAAAAAAAAACAAAAAATTAGGTCGGAGAATGGCCATTCTTATGGGTTTTAACACTGGGAACGGCATTCTCCGTTTCAAGTTAGACGGAGAATTCCATTCTCCGTTCCAAATTAAACGGCGAATAGAATTTAACATTCAAATGCGTTTTATGACGGAGAATGTCATTTTTCTTGTAATATATACAGAATTTACGAACATAAAATCAAAGTTATACCTTCTGTTTGCACTTCTTCTTGCACTTCTTTTTGTTTAGCAGCTTTTTCCTTTTTCCTTTGTGCAACTTTCTTAGAATAGGGTTTTCGTTGTTCTCCGTCTATCGCTTTTGGATTTTCTGTAACTGGTGCATCTTCTCTATTTGGTGATGCTGCCGGTGATGATTCTGCCGCTGATGCCGACATGGTGTGAATATTGCGAATGGGGAGGAAGGTTTGAAGATTTTGGAGGAGAATGACCTAGGTTTGAGTACAGAGTGGATTATGGAAGAAGAGGAAGCTCCGAAACGGTTTTCTTTTTTCCTTTTCTTTTTTTAATAAAAGGGTTCGGGGGTGTTTTGAATTAATTAGAAGGGCAAAAATGTCATTCGATGGAAGGGCAAAAGACTCCTTTCTGCTTAATTATATTAATTTGAAGGACAGAAATGATTCTGCTTAATCAAAAAGAATTGAAGCCGTTTGGCAAAAATGTCATTACAACTCAACAAAACAAATGAACATAATACATTAGGGCTTTCCATACATTAAATATAAAAGAAGAAGAAAAAAAAATCATCGTCTTCCATATTCAATCAGATTGGACTTCTTTTTTAGCTCTTCATTGTGCTCTGAAGTTGTAATCCATTCAACAACTTTGCGTCTTTCCTTTTCCGCATCAAACTGCATATAACAAACATAACATCAAAAATATTGTTCTAAAAAGTTGAAGTTTTTGACGACATATTTTCATACTTACATCGATAGAACGGTAGTCCAGGTTACATCGGTCTTTCATGAATACAATTAAAAAAATTCCACAATCAACTAAATTGCCTTGGCGGGGAACATAAGAAGGACGTTTTATTGTAAAAGTAGAAAAGCTGAACCTAGCATCTCTCAGCTTCAAAATCTCTTCTTCGAGAAAGATATCCAAATTTGAAAGCTACAATTACCAGAAAATAATATGTATTAGTATAATGCGTATCTTGTACCCAATTCATAAAAATTGATAAATATGAGCTTACTTTTTCTTTTATAACTGTTCTGCTTTGAATCGGATCATCTTTAGATGCAAGTGAGTCCCAAATTTCAACAGTCCTTTTTTTAAACAGAACTCTTGCAAGAGTATAGTGTTCGTCCAAATGAATGGGTATGTATATCTGAATCAGGATAATTACGTAAAACAAATTAGTAAATTTTCAAAAAATTAGGATTAATAATTAAACATAAATACATTAATACCTCTTTACAAGTGCTTAAAGATCCCATGTAATCCTGAAAGTATTTAAACTTCTTCCATAATTCATGAGGCTTTTTTACGGATGGAGGTAACGTGGCTTTCTACATACACATCAATTAATACATTACGAAGGACAAACAAACGAGAAAATTATTAATACATATGCATTGAAGAATAAAATGCTCACTCACCGACATCCTTATTGGTAAAAACCATACATTAGCTTTATTGGAGGTTCTTTTCCGTTCCTCCGCGGTGAGAAGAGCCGAGACAATACCTACAATCTGAATAAAACATTAAAAATGTCAGCGATGGAATCGAAGTAAACATAGATGGCATCTAAGAAGAAATATACTATCTATACATACCCCATTGGTAATTCTCGTTAAAGGAGCTAAGGTCTTCATCTCCCACCGAGACACATAGGTTTTGTTGCAAGATGATATTATTTCTCTAAGAAAAGAAACGAATAAATTAGGAGAAAAAACTATTGGAATTAAATCAAAACTCATATTACTTACTCGTCAGGTCTATCATCTGCAAAAATATAGTCGTAATATCTCGAAGAAACACTAGTACAATTGCTAGGCTTCGAGGTTGAACCCCTTATTAAATTTTTGGATGGTGTGACCGGATGTAAATTTCTACGCATTCTTTTAGAAGGACTGCTAAAGTCAGTTTCTTCTTCTTCTATAGCGTCCAATGCGAGAAATCGGTCC
The DNA here is from genome assembly GCA_029216955.1 of Iris pallida. Classification (NCBI taxonomy): domain Eukaryota; kingdom Viridiplantae; phylum Streptophyta; class Magnoliopsida; order Asparagales; family Iridaceae; genus Iris; species Iris pallida. The sequence continues at coordinate 9,988,931 of JANAVB010018993.1, forward strand.
AATGCTTTACTACGAGACTGTAGCTCCACGTCCTCCTCTTCGGAAGAAGATACAACGGAAACCACCTTCACATTATTAAATGCTCCAGATGAAGATGTCTCATTCAAAGCTGGAGATTCTTCAATCTTCTCCAAACGTCGAGATAACTTCATTTGTTCAATTTTTATCTTTGCAACATCAGCTGAAATCGTCGACAGATGTTCTTCAATCTTGCGCAACAAACGCGAAATGAAGGTTTCATTTGGATTTGGCATCCAATCTTCTACGTCTTCTACATTTCCCCCCACACGAGTAGACATCTTGAGAACAAGAAAACTATTGTATTTTAGAAAACTATTCTATGTATTTCAGAATGAATAATAGTACTATGAAACAAGAAAACTATTGTATATATAGCAAGAGAGAAGTACAAAAAGTGAGGAAGATGGAAAGACAAATAAATTTCGAGACTAGCAAACAATCTACTAGCCGTTTGATTAAGGAGGGCTCGAGGAAGATTCTACTATCCGTTTGATTGAGGAGGGCTCGAGGAAGATTCTACTATCCGTTTGAAAATTACAAAATGTTATCGTGATCAACTTCAATTAAGGAACTCTATAAGAGGTTTAATTCCGCTTGATTGAGGAACTCGACGAAGTCCGCCGCGAACCGGAACTTCTTCTTTTTTTCTTCTTCATCTCCGTTTCTCCTTCCACCACCACCATGCCCTGTAGATTTATAACAAAAATATTAAATTGTTAGATGAAACAAAAAAACTAATTACGGAAAGATTACTAAATCAAAATCAAACACAACACATATTCATAGAAAACATGAGATTAAAGATGAAAGTGTCACAGAAGCAACACCACAATTTTACAACAACTAAGCAGACTCTGCTAAGCAATAACTAAAATTAGGGATTGTGTCCTCCTTGGATTTAATTTACACAAAGAAGAGATTTGAGAGAACGAGCTTTTGTCGGCTTCCTTAATGTACCATTCTCCGTCCTAAATGTACCATTCTCCGTCCATTCGCCGTATTAAAAGCAAAGAGAATGGTCATTCTCCGTGTTAAAAGCAAAGAGAATGGCCATTCTCCATCCATTCGCCGTATTCACCGTCCATTCGCCGTATTAAAAGCAAAGAGAATGGCCATTCGCCGTATTCTCCGTCCATTCTCCGTCCTAAATGTACCATTCTCCGTCCATTCGCCGTATTAAAAGCAAAGAGAATGGCCATTCTCCGTCCATTGGCCGTATTCACCGTCCATTCGCCATATTAAAAGCAAAGAGAATGGCCATTCTCCGTCCATTCGTCGTATTCTCCGTCCTAAATGTACCATTCTCCGTCCATTCGCCGTATTAAAAGCAAAGAGAATGACCATTCTCAGTGTTAAAAGCAAAGAGATGGCCATTCTCTGTCCAAAAAAATATTCTCCTCGAAAATATTATCTTTAGAAAAGTTAAAAAATAATCCGTCCGACCTCAGAAGCAGGTTTCCTCAGTTCACCACCACCACCACCATGACATGTAGCTTTATTAACAAAATATTAAATTGTTAAATAAAAATTAAAATTTCAGACAATGGCATGGGCAGTAAAATTAGAGCGGCGCCGCTGGTACTTCTTCTTGTTCGAGGAGGCCTCGACGACGTCCGACGCGAAGTGGACCGATTCTTCTCGGCGCAGCTGGTACTCCTCGTTGTTCTAGGGGTGCTCAACGACGTTCGACGCGATCCGAACCGTTTCTTATTTCCTTCTTCATCTCCGTTTCTCTTTCCACCACCACCAGCACCACCACGACTACCATAGCCTGTAACCAAAAAAAAAAAAAGTTTCAGATTAAATTGGATGGACTTTTGAGAGAGTAAATATGAGTTAATTTAGGGTGTTCATTGAAAAAATTAAAGTGAAGAATGACCTGCTAAAGCAAGTTACCAACAGGTCAAAAGTCTAAATCAGCATTAAATGATGTCTCCTGTATTATTTTAACTGAATTAAACCTGGACCGTTGGATTAACATCCAACGGTCCAGATTTCGGATGTATCGATACATCCATTTCCAACGGATGTATTGTAGAATATATATATATATATATATATATATATATATATATATATATATATATATATATATTGTGTCATTATATCATTTAATACGAATCAAGATTCCCCATGAATGGAGATCAGTGAATAATTCCGCAACAAGGAGAAATTTATTCTGGACCAAAAAAATATGCTAAGATTTATCATGCAATAATGCCTCTCCAACCAACATTTCCAACTATAATCAGACATATGATAGGACACTCGGACACTCCAGTCCACCCCCACCACCCCCTACTTATTTAATATACTCACCGAGTCCATATTTCCACTCCTCAAGAGCTCAATTGCACCGCACCGCACTGCACTGCACTGCACTGATCAACAACATGCAGCACTCAAAGCTACTACTACTGCTGCTTCTGGCCATCCCATCCCTCTTCTTCGGCTCCGGCCAACCTGCCAAGGTTCCGGCAATCATCGTCTTCGGCGACTCCACGGTCGACACGGGCAACAACAACCGCATCCCGACGCTCCTCAAGAGCAACTTCCACCCCTACGGGCGCGACTTTGCGGGCGGGCGGCCCACCGGCCGCTTCTGCAACGGCCGCCTCGCCCCGGACTTCATCTCCGAGGCGCTCGGGCTGCCCGCCGCCGTGCCCGCCTACCTCGACCCGGCCTACGGCATCGAGGACTTCGCCACGGGCGTCTGCTTCGCGTCGGCGGGCACGGGCTTCGATAATGCTACTTCGGACGTCCTGGTAAGTCCAGTTGTGTACTTCATAATTTTGTTTGCTAATTACTACTGACATCAATGTACTGTACTAAATACTGCACTACACTATTCTGTTGTATGATTAATGTTTGTGTAGTTTTGTTTGATTAATGTTTCCAAAGTCCGAGCTCTCTCTAGCCTACTGGTATTAGAACGGACATATGGAGGGACCGGAAAGTCTTTTTTTTTTTTTTTTTTTTTTTGAAATTCCACTCACACACACAATTGGGAGGCTCGAACCTTGCCGGCCCCTCCGGGTGTCCGCTCTGATACCACTAGGCTAGAGAGCTCGGACCGGAAAGGTTCGATCCCCCAATTATGTGTGCGTGAGATTTCAAAAAAAATAAATAATAATGTTACAAAAAATAGTAACGATTGTTAGGCCTCGTTTGGTTCACGGAATCATCGAGTTGGAAAAAGAAAGTGATTATTTTCCTATGTTTGGGTGTCAAAGGAATTGAGGAGAAAAGAAAAATGATTTTCAATACAAGAAAAATTAGGAGGAAAGTAATTCCGTCAATCCACGTAAAGAATCACTTTCCCATATTGAAGTATTCACTTTACTTTCCAAATTTGTTGGCATTTTCAAATACTGAAAAAGAAAGAAAATGCCAGAGAATTGATTTCCTTTCCCTTTCGTTCCGCGAACCAAACGAGGCCTTAGTGTACTATTGTTTGAGTAATGTACTATACTATACTACACTACACTATACTATTGTTTGATTAATATTAGTGTACTGTTGTCCGTGGGTTGTGGTCTAGTGGTAACAACGGAGGTCCCAGCGCATAGACGCAGGCTCGAATCCTCTCTTGACATTTGCCAAGCCGAAGAAAAGGACACTCAAAAAGAAGAAGTAACGACTGTGTCGTGGGCCTGGCATTTTGAGAGTTGCTGGGGATTTGAGGAATGAGAATTGATAGGAGTTAATGGAAGGAAGGACTAAGGAGAGTTGTTTGTACTTTGAGATTCAACATTGTAGGGTTCCTGAGCATTTAGAATGTACATTAATTTGATCAGAATATATCATTACCGGCTTTTTCTTTTTCCCCACTGGTAGGACATGTTTGTATAGTTTCATTTTTAATGAGTCAGAAATGTTGGTGAGTTGCCGAGAATTCAAAGCGTATGATTTGATTAACAACAAAGCCGCAATTACAAAGAACAATCACTGAAATAATTTCAATAAAGATTTAATTAAAAGTATACGTATGCCAACAAGACTTAACTAACATTTTGAGAAGAATCGTCCCTCATGATAGATTCTCCTCTTTTACTCCTATTTCTTGCGTGAATATGAAGGATGACTATTTCTGACAAGCCGGCGTTGAATTCTATTGCTTACATCACATGACAATTGTTGCACTTGTTTCAGAAAGAGGAGGAAAATCTAGTTGGGATATTCCGATATTATTCTTCAAAATAGGTTTGGTCATATGTATATTATATGTATTTTTTTCAGAACGGGACACAGGACTCAACGATTGGTTTACCGAATGGAAAGGAAAATAAATCAATTCCTTGTCATTTTTTTTCTTTTTTAATGTCATAATTCCGTGAACCAAACGTGACCAACATAAATAGAAGGGTGAAATACCCTCACTAGGACTCGAATTCCCGACCTCACGGATCGCCTGCCTCCTCCCTCTGCCACTAGGCTAGAGGCTCATTGACTAAAATAGAATTATACCTTCTTCGATATATATGAAAAAGATAATTGTATTTATCAAAAGCCGACTTCTACAAACAAGAAGACCATGAGTACCACAAAAAAATTATATGGATCGAGATTCATTCTATTAGACATCTCCGAATGTTACTAAATAACAATCATTGGATTTTTTTTTTTCCTATCATTTTAGTTTTTAACTATCCAATTTCTTACCAGATTTTGAAATAATATATATTGTGCAAAAAGATATATCAAGTGACTGCTTTTTCGTACACATTTGAGATGTTTAGGGCCTGTTTGGATCTCTGTTTAAACTCAGTTTTCTGAGTTTAAACGGTAATGATGACAAAAAATGTGTTTGGTTAGGTACACTCCAAAAATAGCTTTCCAAAAAATTTTCTCAAACTCTACGTTTAAAACCAGCTTTGGGAAAGCCACTGAAACATGTTTTCTAAATTTTTTTTCCCAAAGTTAGCAGCGGGCCCCACCCCCCAAACCCTCCCCCCAACTCTTTTTCTCTCTCCTCACTTTCTTTTTCCAGAAGAGAAGCTCCCTCCTCCAGAGAAGAGCCATGGCGCACAGCCTACGAGCCGACGTCCGCCCGCCTGGTCGTCGTAGACCCCTCCACCTCCAGCACTCTCCCTCCCTCCTCGACCCCTCCACCTCCAGCGCCTCCTCTCCTCCGCCTGGCACAGCCCCCACCGCTTCCCCCTCCTCAAAATCAACGTCGCCGGCCCAAACCCTAGCTCGAGCTCGACGACGACACGCTGTCGCTGCCGCCGACGAACGCGTTGTCGTCGCCGACGAGCTCGAGCTCCTCGAGGACACGATGACCTCGAGCTCGAGCTCCTTGAACTCGCTGCCGCCGCCGCCGACGAGGACATGCTGTCGCCGCACCCGACGAACGCGTTGTCGCCGTCGACGCCGCAGATCCCTTGGAGGAGGAGATGCTGGAGAGGCTCAAAGACCCTCCTCCTCCTTCGACGACTAAGAACCTCCCTCTCCCCTCCTCCTCCTCCTCCGACTCCGACCGAGAAACTTTGTGCGTCGGCGATGGTAGAGGCGGAGACCGGCGTGTCGGGGTTCTCTGACGGCGACGCTCAGATCTGGTGGTGAGACAACTGTCGTCGGAGGCCGGTGGTCGCCGGAGATTGGTGGCGGTCGAAACTAACCAAACAGAATACATTAAAAAAATATTTTTAAAAAATATTTTACCAAATAGAATTTTTGTTTTTCGTTTCTGAAAACTATTTTCTAGACGAAACTAACCAAACGCAAACTCAGAAATTATATACTCAGAAAACAGTTTTATAACTTACTCTCAGAAAACTGTTTTCAGGAAAAAATTTCAGAAAATATATCCAAACGGACCCTTAGTTTTTTTTACTGTTTTGCCAAAATGAGTAATATTCAAATATTATACAAGTGTAAAAATGTAATTGAAAACGCATGTTTCCAAGTTCTTCTAGCCTTTTTTTTTCCCATTTACTATGAATAACATCAAAATTTAATAGGATTTATGAGAATGAATTAATGTTGTGTACAAAAAATAATTCAACACCCATTCCAACAACCCAAAACATAAAGTATTTATTGTTTGGATGTTTTCAAGAAGTTTTTATAAAGTACTTTTCGATTCCATGTTGATGAAAGTTATTGGTCATAAATGTTACATGAGAACATCAAGAAACCATTATTGCATTATTGTAGCGAAACTTGATTGAACCACATGGACAGATGGATCGACAACTATATGTTTTTAGGAGGGGAGCTCGGAATCTATATTAACAACTTCTCTATTGTCACCTTACACTATATATATTCAGAATTTATATTTCATACATCATGCATGTTTTTCAAGTTCAACAATTCTACATATATATATATATATATATAGTTATAGATGTTTGACATGTATTCCGATAACAATCAAATTGGATATGTATTATAGTATTATATTAGACCGGCTCTTGTGGTTATCGAGGAGAGGTATAAGATTCCGGCTGAATGATGGAAGATTAGTGGATAAAATCACGGAAGCATATTATTTTTTTCATTTATTTGGTGAAAGTTGAGACAGTGGACCTAACAGTTCCGTGCGTATCGCCGGACATCTAAAAAAAATATTAATTTTTTTTACATTTGATGTTATTTTTGATTCATTATAGCTAGAAATATTTTGATAAATAAAGTGAGTACTTGACGACTAAACACAAACTAATGTCAATTTTAGTCTGTGATACCCCTGTGGAAGGAGGTGGAGTACTTCCGGGAGTACCAGAGGAGGCTAAGGAGATACATGGGCCGAGAAAAGGCCGAGTGGACGGTGCGCGAAGCCATCTACATCATCAGCGTCGGCACGAACGACTTCCTCGAGAACTACTACTCGCTCGTGACCGGCCGGTTCAAGCAGTTCACGGTGGCGCAGTTCCAGGACTTCATACTCGGCCTCGCCGCAGATTTCGTCACCGACATCTACCGGCTCGGCGCGCGGAAGATCTCGTTCACGTCGCTGGGGCCGATCGGCTGCCTGCCGCTGGAGCGGACCACGAACGTGATGCGCGGGGGCGCCTGCATCGAGGACTACAACAAGGTGGCCCGGGACTTCAACGCGAAGCTGCAGGCGAAGATCACGGAGCTGTGCGCCGCGTTGCCGGGGATCAGGCTGAGATACACTTCGCCGTACGAGAGTTTGCTTCGTATGATCACCAACCCGACTCAGTACGGTAAGAAGAGAGTCTGAACAGAGTCTTTGAACTCCACTAGCGGTATAAAACTGTTTGTTGATGCGTACGTGCAGGGATGGATAACGCGCACGAAGGGTGCTGCAACACTGGCAAATTCGAGATGGGATACCTGTGCAACGACTGGAACCCGAGGACTTGTCGCGACGCGGATAAGTACGTCTTCTGGGACTCGTTCCACCCGACGGAGAAGGTGAACCGGATCATGGCCGATCTCACACTAAACACGAGCCTGGCCGAGTTTATATGACAACTTACACCAGAAATGTACACTTAAACTACCATGACATCTCCTCTAGTTTTTCTTGCTGATGTGCACTATCGTTTTGTAACATTCAATTAGCCAAGAAACATGCATCCATTAAGTGGTAATGTATAAGAATAACATGAGTGTGTTGTGTTTCGAGAATAACTCCCCACGCATAGTGAAAATGTAGGGTGATAATGGACATCCTTGACGAATGCCTCGGCTTGGTTAGAAACATCTTAGAAGGGGATCCATTCACAAGGAAAGAAAATGTAACTGATTTAATACATTGCATGATCAGTCATGAGATCTCCCAATGAACCCAAAGCCAACAAGAGTTTGGCTAATTACATCCCAGCTTAGCCGATCATATGTTTTTGTCATGTCAATTTTAAGCACAAAGGCACTATGATTACTATTGATATTGGCAATAGAGTCAAAGACTTCCTGGACAATAATGATATTATCAGAGATAGAGATTTGACGACCAAGGACGAATGCATTTTGAAACTGGGTTATTAATTTATGAAGAACTATACGAATCCTATTAGCAGCGATCTTGGCTATGATTTTATAACCAACATTGCATAGAGAAATAGGACGATAGTCAGCAACCATGCATGGTAGGGTTATGCTTTTTGGGAATTAAAGCAACATAGCAAATGGTCTTTGAAAGCCTTAATATCATCTACCAAAGTACCAATTATACTTTTTTCCCCAAGTCCTCGCTTTAGAAAGTATGTGTAGCAATTTTGAGGTGAAGTCTGAAACTGCAGATGTAGAGTGCCACTCTCGAGCTAAAGCCTGGGAAAAGTCCTTCTCATGTATCCACGAAACTTTGTGCACGTTGTATTGTATATTTTTTGGGTCTATTATCTTCAACTCCCACTATTTTTTATAAATAAAAGGAATAATATGTTCCTGTGTTTCGATGTACTGATCTTCTGCCACCCAGTCAGGGTCGACTAATGCCTCTCCACGGTAACCGTAAAGGTCACTCAAGTTCATATTGAATCTTCGTTTGTTGGACCAAGTAAAAGCTGGACCAATATAGTGGAGGTCTATAGCTCCAGATTGGTTGTACCAGTCAATCTATAAAAAAAAAATTGTTATGTTGGAAATTGAAAGGGTTGCCACCCTGCTTATCTTCTGCTCACAGAATTGAGTTATAATCTCCAAGGTAGACTCGTGTTCAGTTGGTATGCTGTTCATACATATCCGCGGACATTAATTCTATTCTGGTGTGTCAAAATTGGTTCAAGAATAGTGCAGTTCAAGAAAATTCTCATACGCGCTTCATGCCACTCAAGGCCGCCGGCCAGGAGGTTGGATTGTCCTAGTGAGTTAATTTTGGTTGTCCCTTGTCCGGCTTTCTCGTGAGGTGCTTCTCGCGTCTTGGAGGGTTGTCGGAATGAGAGGGGGTTATCCAAGTCCGAACTTTTATCGGACTGACTGATGCCACTTTGCTAATCTCTACAACCTCCCAGTGCAATCATGCTGGTTGCAGACGCTTCCCGATAACATATGATCTAATGCCCGCTCCAGCAGCAAACGCTCAAAAACATATACACCACCAACTTTGGAAAGTTCATCCATAAAGAAACCCTCCGCCACAAGAAAATTACTTGTATAAACTTAACTATCAGTTACATATAAACCTTGATTTAGTAGAGAAAGGCCTCCTCTTTGACATCTCAAAACTGGAAATAATCATTTCAGATACAAAATATTGATGATATTGAAGTGCGTGGCTTAAGCCTCTGGTGAGTTTAACACCAATACTCACTTGACTATCACTGTAGCAAATGAAAAATATGCACGTAGTGAAGAAAATATGTAATTCCTTCTAAAATATAATTTGGCCTCTCCAAACATATATTAATTTACTTCTCTTAAATATGGCTTGTCCCTCAAAACATTTTAATTAAGCTCCGCACTGCCTGTAGCACCCAATTACCTAAAAGACTCCAGTAGAAGAGTATTTCATGACACGAAAAAAAAAAAGGGCTTAGCCTTCTGTTCTTTTAATTTGGCTGCATCTAGATATCATCGTAAATAAACAACTCATTTCAACAACTACAAAAAAAAAGAAGAAAAGCGATCCACAACCAAACAAGTTCATTTCTTCTTCTCTGCGGTTTCAAGTGAAAAAACATCAATCCTCAGTAAGTCACTCACAAGTTCAACAATTGGAAATAACTAGATACACGATGCTTGAGCAAAGGCTCTCTAGATATCTTAAAACAATTAATACGCCAGTTGAGTTCTCTTTATGTATTACATATTAACCCAATATATACAACTAATACTTAGATATTGTTGGGTTTTGGTCTTTTTCAAAGTGAATTTTAGTCCCACATCGGCTAGACCAAAGGAGTTGTATCTCTATATATTAGCTTTGCTAGTTTAGAGATGCACATGTGGTGTGGAGGTGCACATGGGTGTGCCATGTGGGGTTATTTTTCTAATGGGAAAAAAACTAAATCAACAATTGAAAGCATTCATGCTTTTTGCTCTTGGGAAATTTATTTCCATGGGAGCTAAGCCCCTACGTAATGTGGCGTTTTGTTGGCGTACTTTGCAGCAGAACGTGCGTTTGCACGTTCTGGACGGTTGCTACATGTTCGGGGTGATTTTTACCATGACCCTAACTTTGTGGCAACCGAGCAGTTGCTGCAGGGCCTATATAAGGCATCCTCTCTCTCACAAGGCAACAGATATACAAGTAATAGAAGCCACCACAGAAAGTTTACGAAGTGTTTTTTAACACAAGTAAACAGAGAATTCAGAAGTGTTCTTTAACACAGTTCTGATCGGAATTTGCTTACGAATTCCAGCAGCCTTTGAGAGAGAGGAAAGGCGCCTCACCAGCGTTGCTTTTGCACGGGAGTTCGTGTCCATCCGAGGAGTCAGAAGAGCAGGAGTGTTCCAAGTTCTCCGACGAACTTGCTGGTTCCTGGAAGCTGTTCGTGTAGGACGAATAAAGCTTTGAGCAACGGTAATTATTCACCCCAGCAGGAGTTCTTCCATCTTTCGCCAGTCACCTTCTTCATTGCTGCCAGTAATTCTGATTGTATCTTCTTTTTAGAAGTACTACGATCGATTGCTGTGGATTACGAAATCTTTTTAGATTCTCGTAATACTAAAACGAGATTTTTTTAAAATCTTCGTTATACTCGCGCAATCTTCCTAGAAGTGTTGCGTTGGAACATTATTTTTACAATTGTTTCATCTTCTCAGTTTTCCATCAAAGCAATAACAATCTCAAAGCTTTATTGCTACGATGGAAAACGTTAATGCTTCACTCCTCAATACCGACTTTTGTAAGTTAGAAAAGTTTGATGGAGAGCATTATCAAGTCTGGAAGAGGAAGGTTTATCTCACTCTTCAACTCAGAGACGTTGATCACGTGCTTCTTGAAGAGGAACCTACCGTTCCAGATACTCGGTCTGCTGCCGCAATCACTGCGGCTACTAAACTTCAGCCCAAGTGGAGAAAGAAAAATAGCATTTGCAGGCTGCTTATCCTGAATGCTATGGAGGATTCCCTAGCAGAATCCTACAGTAAGAAGACAATTGCCAGAGACATATGAGAGTCTCTGGAGAAACTGTACGAAGAAGACAAAAACAGGAGCAAGATATTTGTGGTTGAAAAATATCACAAATGGCTCTTTGAGGACGAGAAGTCCATGTTGCCGCAGGTAAAAGAATTTCTGAAGCAGCGACAGAAGTTGGAAGACGAGGCGATGCCCCTCCCTGACAAATTTGTTGTTGGAGGGATTGTCTCAAAGTTCCCCACTGGGTGGAGTAAGTTCTATGCAAATATGCATAGGAAGAAGCTTGAGATCAGCCTTGAAGATCTCTTGCAGAAAATCTATGTTGAGGACCAGATGCGGACTCAACTGAAGGTGGATACACTGTTCAAGCAATTAGCTAACGCCAATCTGGTTCATACCAAGGAACCAAGGGGAAAGCAGGCGGCTTCCCACAGCAAGAAGAAGGACCCTAACAATCTGAACGTGAAGGGGACTTCCTTCAAGCGAAAGAAGGCAAAGTCTCAGATGCCTTGTTTCAAGTGTGGCAAGAAGGACCACTTCAAAAGTGAATGCAAAGCAAAGACCAAGCAATCAGAGCAAGGAGAGCCTAGTAAGGTATCTATGATCACTGACGTTGTTTCTATGATTATGCAGGTTGATGCGATAAGGACTGACTCTGACTGGTGGGTAGACACTGGAGCCTCCTGCCATGTCTGCTCCAGCAAGGAGTGGTTTACCACATACACACCTTCTTCTGAAGTGGTTATGATGGCGAACCAGGCACAAGCTGAAGTGCTCGGGATCGGGACGGTGGTATTGAAGCTGACTTCGGAGAAGTCTCTGACGCTTCAAGGCGTGAAGCACGTACCTACTATCGCCAAGAACCTGATCTTAGGAGGTCTACTCTGCAACGCAGGCCTCAAGATGGACATCAATGCTGGCCAGATGGTGATGTCTATCAAGAAAACATATTTCGGGAAAACTTTTTATACCGAAGGAATGTTCAAGATTCAGCTTGTGAATCAGTCCAATGTAATTAATGTAATTAATGCAATCACTCCTTCTGCTTATACTCTTGAGTTATGGCATAATAGGCTAGGACATGTTCATTGTAAACGAATAAACATAATGTCTAGTCTAGGACTTATCTCCAAGTGTGGGGGTAAGGTAGAGAAATGTGAAGTTTGTGCTCAAACAAAGATCACTAAGAAACCCTTTCCTCGGGTTAATCGAAGTACAGATCTTCTGGAGTTGGTACACTCTGATATCTGTAACTTCAAACAGTTCTCTACAAAGGCCGGGATGAAGTATTTCATAACCTTCATCGATGACTTCTCAAAGTATGCGTTCGTCTACTTACTGAAGGCTAAATACGAACCATTCGAGAAGTTCAAGGAGTTCAGAGCCGAAGCTGAGCGGAAGACTGGACAACAACTCAAAAGAATAAGAAGTGATCGAGGTGGAGAGTACAGGTCTCATGAATTCGCATCGTTCTGCAAAGAGCATGAAATTGTCAATGAGACTACGGCTCCGTACTCTCCTCAATCAAACGGAGTAGCAGAGAGGAAGAACAGAACGTTAACAGAAATAATTAACTCAATGCTATTGACTGCGGGTCTTCCTAAGTGCTACTGGGGAGAAGCTGCACTGACGGCCACTTTTATTCTGAATAGGGTGCCTTATGCAACTTCTGACATTACTCCTCATGAACTCTGGTTCAAAGTCAGACCTAACTTGAATGTCATTCGAGTGTGGGGGTGTCTGGCATATGTCAAGCTTCCAGATCTGAAGATTCAGAAGCTTGGGACAAGGACTACTAAGACGATCTTCTTGGGGTATGCCGAGAAGAGTGATGCTCGAAGATTTCTTGATATTGAGTCAAATCATATTATTGAATCTTGCGACGTAGAATATTTTGAAGACAAATTTACAAGGCACAAGAATATTGTTCTTGCGGATGTTCCGGAGAATAATGAGGGTGCGCAGGTCTTCAATGAAGATGTGGTCCAAGAAGATATTGTTGTTGAAATAACGGTTGAACCAGATCTCGCTGAGCCGTCAACAAAGCGAGTGAGGAGGCCGAAGGACTTCGGAAGTGACTTTGTCACCTATCATGTGGAAGCAGATCCGCTTACCTATGATGAGGCGATGAAGACCAGAGACGCAATTTTCTGGAAGGAGGCGATTGACAATGAAATTGATTCCATCACCTCAAATAACACTTGGATGTTGGTTGATCTTCCTGAAGAAGCGAAACCCATCGGATGCAAATGGATCTTCAAGAAGAAGATGAAAGCAGATGGAACTATTGACAAGTTCAAGGCTAGGTTGGTAGCCAAGGGGTTTTCTCAGAAGCAGGAGATTGACTACTTTGACATGTATGCTCCAGTAGCCCGGATGACTACCATCAGAATGTTGATTGCTCTCGCAGCGATACATAAGATAGTGATACATCAGATGGATGTGAAAACGGCTTTCCTAAATGGCGAACTGACCGAAGAGATTTATATGCAACAGCCAGAGGGATTTGTCGTCAATGGTCTTAAAGACAAAGTCTGCAAGTTGGTAAAATCTTTGTACGGTCTTAAACAGGCTCCCAAGATGTGGCACGAGAAATTTGACAAAGTTATAAGGTCAAATGGCTACATGGTCAGCGAGACGGACAAGTGTGTTTACACGAAGTTCGCTGATGGAAGAGGTGTGATCGTTTGTCTGTACGTGGACGACATGCTTATCCTAGGTACGGATATGAGCTGTGTCACGGAGACAAAGAAATTCATCTCGAGCAAGTTCAGTATGAAGGACTTGGGGGAAGCTGATGTGATCTTAGGAATCAAGATCATCCGGACAGACACTGGACTAGCGCTGTCATAGTCTCATTATATTGAGAAAATGATCACTCGTTATGGGTATCGGGATCTTCCAGGGATCGATACGCCGTACATGTGTGATCTGAAGCTGAAGCCTAATTCAGGGGAAAGCGTCAGGCAGCTGGAGTATGCAAGCGTAATCGGGAGTTTGATGTATGCTACTACTGCCACAAGGCCTGACATAGCTTTCGTCGTGGGAATGCTGAGTCGTTTCACGAGTAACCCAGGTGCTGAAAACTGAAAAGCTGTGAAACGGGTGATAAGATATCTCAAGAAGACTCAGAAATATGTACTGTACTACAACGGAGATCCGTCGGTAGTGGAAGGCTTCAGTGATGCCAGCTGGTGCTCAGAGGTGGAGAACGAGAGGTCCACAGGTGGATTCATTTTTACAATGGGTGGAGCTGCTATATCGTGGAAGTCGAAGAAGCAGACTATGCTCTCGCGGTCATCCATGGAATCTGAGTTCTTTGCACTTGATATCGCAGCCGAGGAAGCAGAATGGCTTCGGGAGCTCATGTATGATCTTCCAGTGGTTGGGGCACAAATACCGGCAATACCGATATACTGCGACAACCAGACGACTGCGGCGGTGGCATCAAATGACCTCTTCAATGGGAAGAAGAGGACTGTACGGTTGAAGCACAAGGCAGTACACGATCTTATCAAGAGAGGTGTTATTGTAGTGATTGATGTTCGGAGTCAGGAGAACCTGGCAGATCCGTTCACCAAGGGCCTCAAGCGCCAGCTGGTCGATGACACAGCTTGTAAAATGGGCTTAAAGGCATTCTGATATTGTATTATTGTATTCCTACCATAAAGTTTTATGCTAATAGTTCAAAAAGAAATGTACTAGGCATCTAGCTTTTGGTTCAAGGGAGGACCACTAATTGGAAGAATATCAGGAACGGTGGGTACATGTTCTATTGGGCATGGAGAGGTTACGGACCTATAACCACTGTTGTCTACTGTTGTTTTCTGCGAAAAATGGTTCCTATGGGAAGGTTGGCTTAATTGCCTTAATGAGTTCTCAGGCAGAGTGAATGCCTGGTGTGCTTTACAGGAAGCACGGTAGAGCAGCACTACAAGGAGTGAAACTCTATGCTACAGTAGGGTGACTCCACAATAAGGTTCCTATATGTGGGGTGCTGCCCAGGAATAGGATAAAGCCTCGGCTTTGCAGGCCAAGTCACAACGGCGTAGCACCGCAAATAGACAGTTAGCCTAATACTGTATGTTAAAATAAAGAGGGGTATAGTCAGCACTACAAAGAGGAGGAGTTTCTCATGTTACAGTGGCACGATACCACGATGAGGTACCCGGTTAGGGATAAAGCCTCGCCTTGCAAGCCATGTCATTGCGGCGTAACTCCGTAAGGGAGCCTAAGGCTTTATGCTGGGTAGTTTGGCACTACAAAGAAGCGGTTGCCTCATGCTACAGTAGTATGGCACTACGATGAGGTTCCCGGTACGGGATAAGGCCTCGGCTTTAAGTCATGTCATAGCGGCGTAGCACCGCAAGGGAAGCACAAAGCGCTTCATGCCATGTCTCTTTGTAATGAACTCACCTATAGTGTATGGACAAAGAGATATCAGGCCGTCTCTTGAGGGTAAACTTGTAGACGCCCAAAATTATACACTGAAACCAGGCTGGCACAGGGCCTTTAATGTGTAGCCAGAATCACATGTAACTACATTATGTGAGTGGAAAGAATTTCAGCTATGATGCAGAATTCAAGGTTTAGTCCATTCTTGTATTATAGTCTGTTGTTTGACCCATGCGGGAAGATTCAAGTCGTCAGCGATATCTCTCCTAATGCATGATAGACAGTTACTGTGGGGAACACTTATGCCCATATATAGAGATATGTGGGGGATTGTTGGATTTTGGTCTTTTTTAAAGTGAATTTTAGTCCCACATCGGCTAGACCAAAGTAGTTGTATCTCTATATATTAGCTTTGCTAGTTTAGAGATGCACATGTGGTGTGGAGGTGCACATGGGTGTGCCATGTAGGGTTATTTTTCTAATAGAAAAAAGGCTAAATCAACAATTGAAAGCATTCATGCTTTTTGCTATTGGAAAATTTATTTCCATGGGAGCTAAGCCCCGTAGGGGCTTAGCGACTCGGACTCGGACTCAAACTCGGACTCGGACTCGGGCTCATGGGCTCATGAGGCATAATGTGACATTTTGTTGGCGCATTTTGCACTTAGCACGTCAGCATCGTCGCTAGGCGCATAGTGCGCTTCAGTTGCGCTCGTTGCGCGAGCCACTTGTGCCGCCACGTTGAGCAATCCCAGTTGTGCTGCCCAGGTGCGCGCCCAGGTTGCGCTGGATTGTGCGGGTTTCTCGGGTTGTACGGGCGCACTGGTTGTGCTGCGTGCACCGCGTGCACAGTACGTGCAGTGCGGGCAGTGTGCGCAGCTCAGTGCGCGCTCTGTCGCACGGAGTGCAAGGAGCGCATGGTGTGCATAGTTGGCACAACTTGCAGCAGAACGTGTATTTGCACGTTCTGGACGGTTGCTACATGTTCGGGATGGTTTTTACCATGACCCTAACTTTGTGGAAACCTAGCAGTTGCTGCAGGGCCTATATAAGGCATCCTCTCTCTCACAAGGCAACAAATATACAAGTAATAGAAGCCACCACAAAAAGTTTACGAAGTGTTTTTTAACACAAGTAAACAGAGAATTCAGAAGTGTTCTTTAACACAGTTCTGATCAAAATTTGCTTGCGAATTCCAGCAGCCTTCGAGAGAGAGGAAAGGTGCCGCACCAGCGTTGCTTTTGCACGGGAGTTTGTGTCCATCCGAGGAGTCAGAAGAGCAGGAGTGTTCCAAGTTCTCCGACGAACTTGCTGGTTCCTGGAAGCTGTTTGTGTAGGACGAATAAAGCTTTGAGCAACGGTGATTATTCACCCCAGCAGGAGTTCTTCCATCTTTCGCCAGTCACCTTCTTCATTGCTGCTAGTAATTCTGATTGTATCTTCTTTTTAGAAGTACTACGATCGATTGCTGTGGATTATAAAATCTTTTTAGATTCTCGTAATACTAAAATGAGATTTTTTTTAAATCTTCGTTATACTCGCGCAACCTTCCTAGAAGTGTTGCGTTGGAACATTGTTTTTACAATTGTTTCATCTTCTCAGTTTTCTATCGAAAAATTGTGCCCCGACAATAACAGATATCTAGTCCAGGTGGTATATATTGGGTTGGTATATAAAAGAGAAAAATAAATAGACGAAAATTTTCATCTAAAGCATAAATATTATTATATATTGTATATAAAGCACAAACTTTCACAAAATTTCATTTGAGGCATCAGAACGCCCATCGGATAGGCGTTTTTCATTTTTTTTCTTTTACGTTGTATGTACAGACGGCGTTAAGACGAGTACGACGGAGAATCCACGTCTGATGAAAACGCCCCTAGAAGGGCGTTTTCAGTGTATTTTACGTGCAGTTTTTCAGGTGTCGCTCGCTTTTCGCAGTTGCCGTTACCATGCTATCTAACGTTCACTCGTAATGTTCAACATAGGTATACTTGCTTTTCGCAGTTGAGTTGACCATGCTATCTAACGTTCACCCGTAATGTTCAACATAGGGATATGTTGCATACTAGCTAACGTTCAAAATAGGGATAGATAACGTTCTTCTAACGGATAGTTTTTCATCTTCTATAGTAATTTCGAAGAAGAAGAAGTAGCTCTTGTAACACCCAGTTTTCCAGAAGAGGGTAATTTTAAAATTTTATAATTATAATTATTATTTAAGGATATTTATTTCATAATATGATTTTTAGTAATTTTTAATTATTTTTAAACTATTTAAATTCATGACTTGTGATTTTTGGTGTTTTGCTACTGAACAATAGAGACTGCCTACCCTAGAGCCTAGCCATGTGATTAGGGTATTTTTGACATTTTTAGGGTTATTTGGATTTATTATAATTTATTTGAATTTATGGGAATTTTTAGAAATTATTTTGGAATTGTTTGAATGAGGGTTGACTAGGTTGACTTTGACTAGCAATAACCTTGGTAGACTATCCTAGTGACTAACCTAGGTTAAGACCACTTGGTTAGGTTAAGTAAACTTGGTTTGACCTAATTTAGTGAGGTTTAAGTTATTAGAACTTGTTTGGAGAGTTTTGGAGTTGATTAGGCTAAAATGGCTTATGACTTCATAAGTCATGACTAATGACTTGAGACTTAAAGCCCATAGGCCCACACCATGTAGCTAACCCTAATCCTAATCAGCCCATGGCTGATCATTATGTTCTTTCCCTTCCTATTTAATACCCCTCAAAGTTAGGACTAGCCTCCATTAGGATTTTTTGCCAAGTTTTAGAAAGAGGTAAGCCCCCATCTTCCAAAAATCCTAGTAAATCTATTTTAATTCCTTTTTAACCTAAACAAATTGCAATAGGTTCTAATTTCTATCTACTTGCTGTTGGTATCAAGTATTCTCAGATTTGGAGCACATTGGAAGAGTTTGGCCATCAAGAGGAGCACCTCTTTGTGGAGCTTCTTGAGGCTTTTGACACTCATAGGTAAATTCATTTCCACACCTTAGAATCCTAAAATTTTTGCATCATTAGGGAGCCCTAGACCTAACCTAACTGTAGGAATAGGAAACCCTAAAAATTTGTGTCCATTCGTGTCCTAACTGGACACGTATCAGTGTCATGTTTGAATGTGTTTGTTGAAATGCCTCAATAGGCATTTTGCGTAAATTTTTGGATTGTGTTTGAATAGGAAATTAGGGTTTGGTCTCGCTTACACATTTTTGGAGTTTTTGTGGTGTCTTAGTGTCATGTCGAGTCCACACGGACACGCAAACACGTGGCCGTGCGCGCGCGTGCACATGCATTGTGCGTGCCCTGCTTCTCGGGCGTGATTGCGGCACGGACACGGCTCCTCGACACGCCAAATTTGATATGTAGATAGGGGCTGACACTGACACGGGGCTCCCCAATTTTCAGAACCCCACGTGTCGTGTCGGACACGCACGAACGCGTGCACCGATCTGTGCACTACACAGTCGGCTGACTGTTTGGCCACTGACACGCGTGTCCCGTGTCTTGCACATGCGACATGGACACGTGGCAGGGTGTCCTAACCCTAGCCCTATATTAGGTCAACCCTGGGACACAACCACGTGGGTTGTGTCGTGTCGTGTCGTGCACACGAACGACGTGAACACGTGCACGATGATTGTTCTGTGTTGCACAGTTTTTGTACTATTTTGTAGTTTAATTTGTTTGGACACGTTTGTGTCCACTTGGGTGGACCCAAACACAGTGTATGACACGTACACTTAATGTACTTTCATTACCAACCTCTGTTTTGCTATTTTAATTCAAATTCATTGATCATTTCTCATGTTTCCCTATTTTACTGTTATGTATTGTATCAGTTAATTTCTAATTTCTTCCCAGATTTCTAAATCCGATTTTAGCAATCTTTTTAACCTATTATACACTGTTAATTGCATGGTTTTTAACCCCTAATGTGTACTCCTATGTTTTATCTAATAGTGTATTGGATTTGGGTTTGTTTTGATGAGAATTGGATTAGAAATCTGAGAATTTTCATTAGGGTCCGTTAAAGGACTGTTTTGAATTACTTAAATGAGATTGGGACATGTATAATCTGAGTGATTTCTGGATTTGTTTTACTGAGATTGGTATCACTGTTTATATGTGTTAAACTAAGATTTAGGGACTGTTTAATTGGTTTATGTGTGATATAGAGTTGTTGAACTGTTTTGGATTAAATGTTTAAATCTGATTTTGATTTGTGAATTGTTTTACTGTTTTGGGATTTTGTGGGAATTCAAATCTGAGTTTAAATCTGGGATGTAATGTGGGGACCTGTTAATTGGTTTTGATGTGTGATTCATGAGTTTTCTGAACTGTTAAATAATGTTAAAATTTTGAGAATACAAAAGGGGACTGAAAATTGGAATTTTAGTTAACTGTTGCAAACTGATTTTTGGGAAAACTGTGAATGAATGTTTGGCTAGAAAAACTGATTTTGGGTTTCTTTTGAACTGATATTGGATTTGTTCCTGCATTAGCCATGTTCATGTGTACACTGTGAACTGATTTTCCTTTTGATGAGTTGATTTGGTTTTCCATACATTGTATTGTTCACTGATTTTACTTTCCTACACATTGCTCACACACTCCTAGGCTCACTGTTTTCTCACTGTTTTGGCCTGTCACTCATTTCACATTACCATAAAACTGAGATATGAACACTAAACTGTCACATTGACAAACCCACACATGTTAGTTGTACACACACACACATCACTGATTTCACTTTTCTGTCACTCATTCACACACACACACATGTTAGTTAGAACACACATACACATGTATCCCTCTCTCTATTTCTCTATATGTAATATAAATATTAATGGCCTATATGTAAACATAAATATTATCTATATGCTTGATTTAATAATGTGGTATATAAATATATGTGAATGTTATTATATTAACATATATAATATGTGTGATAAATATGTATGGCACATAGCCTATGGGATGTAGCCCTATGATATAACCTATGAGTATATGGGATGTATTCACCAATGATTGTGTGTTGGTAGACTAATATGGCTTGGTGATGATGTGTGCTTGCTAGGATAGACTGGTTAGGCTTATAGAGGGACTTGTGTAGATATGTGCTATAGGTTAGTTAGGCATGATATTGCCTAGTAAACCTAGAATAGTCTTGTTAGAACCTAGAATGGCTTGTTAGATCTAGATTAGACTAGTTGACTTAGGTTTGACTTGGTTGACCTAGTTTGACTTCTAGGGTTGACCAGAGTTGACCAAGAGTTGACTTTGGTCTAGTTTGACCTAGATTCATATAGAACGTATTGTAGTGCATATTATTACCATTCTGGACTTGTTGTGACTTGTGCTGTTCTAATAGGAGCCAGACACCACTCCTCGGACAGTACTTTCGTCTTGGACATTCAGTTAGCAGGCGAGTACATTCTCTGATAGTTCTCTCATTTACTTGTCAATTACTGTACTTCAGTTCTAGTTAGTTGTATGTGATTCTATGTTACAACATGTATGGATATTCTGGATTCATGTATACGACACACATTTATTTTCTGGCCTCTATTACTGGTATCATCATTCTGGCTTCTATCACTGGAATCACCTACTGGAATTATTTACTAGAATCATTTACTGGTATCATTATATTTTGGCTGGACTCATCTTGGATCATTGTGTCGGACTTCTGGATTCACTTGCTGGGAGGAGAAATACTTGAGTAAGACATGTAGACATACCCCAATCTGGAATCTCCCAACTGGAATCTACTGGAATCTACTGGAATGATAGCCATCTCACACCCGACCAGGTGTGTGATGTGCCGTATTACCTACAGCCGTTTACATGTCGATCTCGGTATTTTAAAACACACTGTTAGAGTATAGGCTGGACTCACCCTGGAACCTTTGATCACCAACTGGACTCACTTTATACCGGACTCATCTTGTACTGGAACCACCTGGTATCAGATTCATGTTGTCTGGATTTACTTGGGTTTTGCACTTGTTTACATTTACATTCTGGACTTATTATGTTACTTTAGTTCAGCTAGATTTATTTTACAGTCTTTATTGCCATCATTCTTCTCTTGTTTTAGTTCTTACTTTCCTTGTATCTTACATGTTCTCCATACCATCACCTGTATATAAACTGTCATATTCATCAATAAAACTGTCTATAACTGCTTTATAGTTCTCTGTCATTTACTTGGGATTTCTTGATGAGTTGTACTCGTTCCTGTCCTGACTGGACCTGTTGAAAATTTTACAGAGGATGATGAGGAACCCAGCACCCCCTTACTTGGAGCTTGCTTAGTTGACACTCGCGACCTGGACCCCTGGGGAGGTTCAGACAGCTGCTCAGGATGATACCTTGTATAGTATAGAGAGCTTAGACTGTTCTTCTTTTCATGTTTAGCTGTTGCCTTTATTTTCCAGAGTTGTATATTTTAGAGATGTTGGGACTTTGTTATTTCATTCTGCTGTACCTCAGTTGAGGATTCTCTTATCTATTTTATCGTGCCATATTCTATCTCTAGATTGTGATTGAGCTGTACCTCTGTGTTGGCCTCCTTATGGAGAGTATTCATATTATGTTAGTTATAGTTCATGACCTAGAACAACGTTCTACCGTCGATACTGCGACGTAGGCTGGGAGTTGTTACGCTCTCGTGCCCTTGCTCTAGGGTGCGGGTCGTGACACGTTTTTAGTGGTGGCCCATGCAGGTCGAGTTTATGTAGTGGTATTCGAACTAGAGTATCACTACAGCCTGCAGTAGGATTAGGATATTTTTGAGGTACTCAATCACGTTAGAAAAAGCTCTTGATCAGATTCCTTTTATCCAATTGCTACTTATTGATTTCCCTTGAATATAAACTGTCCTCCCTTGATTTTTTCGCTTCATTCTCAGTAATTGTTTCTTGGTTTGATCCGTCTTCATGATGGTTATGAAGACGATCTCATCGCTCTGGTTCGGAGGATACTATCGAGAGGCTAGCCACCTCTCGTCCTGTTCATCAGGGCCTCGAGACCGCAGCTCTTGTTGTGCCGACTCAGGTTGGCGTTTCTGCTACATTGGAGGTGCACCTCTACATGTACAGAGACTTTTTCTCGTCACTTTCGATTCTTTCAGCAACAGCGGTTCATGCAGCATCAGCAGCAGACCAGGGGAAACCAGCAGGGCGAGCTAGCACAGACCATTGGAGATCTTGCTACAAGTTCCGTTCTTCTTGATTCCATTCCCGAAGTTGTCTTTATAACTACCTTGAAATCCGGTTCCATCTGTTCCTTGTTGATTGATTAATTTTGTTATGTTGCTCTTTTGTTATGTTTGTTTTTTTCCTTTCTGAGGAAATCATATGGACTAGGTCACCTAAATCATGGGATCTAGAATCTTCGATAGTCATGTTAGTTGGCATAGTGAGGACACGTAGTCAGATTTTGGATGTATTTCTCGGGTATGAGAATTTAAGGTTTTTGCCGTCGCATGCGGCAATGTGAAAATTTTAAATACCATGAACCTAGAGGTACATACCTTAGTCAAGGACTTTGTGATTATCGTAGCCTTACTCACTAGCATGATGAAGACTCTGGACAATGTGATTTTTGGATAGACGCATATGATTAACAGATTGTATTTTGAGTAGGTGGTTCCTTCATAGTATAATGATATGGTGACTTGTAGAGTGTCTGTACCCTAGAGGTGATAGTTAGCATTGGTTCTAGAATAGTAACCCATTACAGATAATTCTCCTGTTATCTATAATACTAACCAGTTTATACATATAGGATGTTAGTATGCCATACAACCTTGATGATTATTTATTGTTTCCTCTATCCTTCCAGTGAGGCACCCAGTGACCAGAGCCCGTCCTTGAGTATAGTTGTAGTTCACCTAAGACTGAGAGGCCTATATACATATAGATTGCCGGTGAGATACTTAGGATATATGTGATGGGTTGTGGTTCTTGAGCTTATGTATATGTGGTATTTATGATTGGTGTGCTTAGCTTGTAGGTATTTAGTTATGGGTAACCAGATAGGATTGGAAAGTTAGAGCTAGCCTATTATCGAGTTTCTTTTGCTAATCTCTAGTTGCCAACACTAGGTAGCTAGCATAGGTAAATCCTAAGAAGTTGACCAGCTGATGACCAAGTACTAGGATGTTAAAAAAAATTGTCTAGTAATTGACCCTTGACTATGTTGACCTAGAAGGGGTGCGATTATCTTAATTTCGAGGACGAAATTTTTATAAGGTGGGTAGGATTGTAACACCCAGTTTTTCAGAAGAGGGTAATTTTAAAATTTTGTAATTATAATTATTATTTAAGGATATTTATTTTATAATACAATTTTTAGTAATTTTTAATTATTTTTAAACTATTTAAATTCATGACTTGTGATTTTTGGTGTTTTGCTAGTGAACAGTAGAGACTGCCTACCCTAGAGCCTAGCCATGTGATTAGGGTATTTTTGAAATTTTTAGGGTTATTTGGATTTATTATAATTTATTTGGATTTATGGGAATTTTTAGAAATTATTTTGGAATTGTTTGAATGAGGGTTGACTAGGTTGACTTTGACTAGCAATGACCTTGGTAGACTAACCTAGTGACTAACCTAGGTTAAGACCACTTGGTTAGGTTAAGTAAACTTGGTTTGACCTAATTTAGTGAGGTTTAAGTCATTAGAACTTGTTTGGAGAGTTTTGGAGTTGATTAGGCTAAAATGGCTTATGACTTCATAAGTCATGACTAATGACTTGAGACTTAAAGCCCATAGGCCCACACCATGTAGCTAACCCTAATCCTAATCAGCCCATGGCTGGTCATTATGATCTTTCCCTTCCTATTTAATACCCCTCAAAGTTAGGGCTAGCCTCCATTAGGATTTTTTGCCAAGTTTTAGAAAGAGGTAAGCCCCCATCTTCCAAAAATCCTAGTAAATCCATTTTAATTCCTTTTTAACCTAAACAAATTGCAATAGGTTCTAATTTCTATCTACTTGTTGTTGGTATCAAGTATTCTCAGATTTGGAGCACATTGGAAGAGTTTGGCCATCAAGAGGAGCACCTCTTTGTGAAGCTTTTTGAGGCTTTTGACACTCATAGGTAAATTTATTTCCACACCTTAGAATCCTGAAATTTTTGCATCATTAGGGAGCCCTAGACCTGACCTAACTGTAGGAATAGGAAACCCTAAAAATTCGTGTCCATTCGTATCCTAACTGGACACGTATCAGTGTCATGTTTGAATGTGTTTGTTGAAATGCCTCAATGGGCATTTCGTATGAATTTTTGGATTATGTTTGAATAGGAAATTAGGGTTTGGTCTCGCTTACACATTTTTGGAGTTTTGTGGTGTCTTAGTGTCGTGTCGAGTCCACACGAACACGCGAACACGTGGCCGCGCGCGCACGTGCACAGACACTGTGCGTGCCCTGCTGCTCGGGCGTGATTGTGACACGGACACGGCTCCTCGATACGCCAAATTTGACGTGTAGCTAGGGGCTGACACTGACACGGGGCTCCCCAATTTTCAGAGCCCCACGTGTCGTGTCGGACACGCACAAACGCGTGCACCGATCTGTGCACTGCACAGTCGACTGAATGTTTGGCCACTGACACGCGTATCCCGTGTCTTGCACATGCGACGTGGACACGTGGCAGGGTGTCCTAACCCTAGCCCTACACTAGGTCAACCCTGGGACACAACCACGTGGGTTGTGTCGTGTCGTGTCGTGCACACGAACGATGTGAACACGTGCACGATGATTGTTCTGTGTTGTACAGTTTTTGCACTGTTTTGTATTTTAATTCGTTTGGACACATTTGTGTCCACTTGGGTGGACACAAACATAGTGTATGACACGTACCTTAATGTACTTTCATTACCAACCTCTGTTTTGCTATTTTAATTCAAATTCATTGATCATTTCTCATGTTTCCCTATTTTACTGTTATGCATTGTATCAGTTAATTTCTGATTTCTTCCCAGATTTCTAAATCCGATTTTAGCAATCTTTTTAACCTATTATACACTGTTAATTACATGGTTTTTAACCCCTAATGTGTACTCCTATGTTTTATCTAATAGTGTGTTGGATTTGGGTTTGTTTTGATGAGAATTGGATTAGAAATCTGAGAATTTTTATTAGGGTCTGTTAGAGGACTGTTTTGAATTACTTAAATGAGATTGGGACATGTATAATCTGAGTGATTTCTGGGTTTGTTTTACTGAGATTGGTATCACTGTTTATATGTGTTAAACTAAGATTTAGGGACTGTTTAATTGGTTTATGTGTGATATAGAGTTGTTGAACTATTTTGGATTAAATGTTTAAATCTGATTTTGATTTGTGAACTGTTTTACTGTTTTGGGATTTTGTGGGGATTCAAATCTGAGTTTAAATCTGGGATGTAATGTGGGGACCTGTTAATTGGTTTTGATGTGTGATTCATGAGTTTTCTGAACTGTTAAATAATGTTAAAATTCTGAGAATACAAAAGGGGACTGAAAACTTGAATTTTAGTTAACTGTTGCAAACTAATTTTTGGGGAAACTGTGAATGAATATTTGGCTGGAAAAACTGATTTTGGGTTTCTTTTGAACTTATATTGGATTTGTTCCTGCATTAGCCATGTTCATGTGTACACTGTGAACTGATTTTCCCTTTGATGAATTGATTTGGTTTTCCATACATTGTACTGTTCACTGATTTTACTTTCCTACACATTGCTCACACACTCCTAGGCTCTTTGTTTTCTCACTGTTTTGGCCTGTCACTCATTTCACATTACTATAAAATTGAGATATGAACACTAAACTGTCACATTGACAAACCCACACATGTTAGTTGTACACACACACATCACTGATTTCACTTTTCTGTCACTCATTCACACACACACACACACACACATGTTAGTTGGAACACACATACACATGTATCCCTCTCTCTATTTCTCTATATGTAATATAAATATTAATGGCCTATATGTAAACATAAATATTATCTATATGCTTGATATAATAATGTGGTATATAAATATATGTGAATGTTATTATATTAATATATATATATAATATGTGTGATAAATATGTATGGCACATAGCCTATGGGATGTAGCCCTATGATATAACCTATGAGTATATGGTATGTATTCACCAATGATTGTGTGTTGGTAGACTAGTATGGCTTGGTGATGATGTGTGCTTGCTAGGATAGACTGGTTAGGCTTATAGAGGGACTTGTGTAGATATGTGCTATAGGTTAGTTAGGCATGATATTGCCTAGTAAACCTAGAATAGTCTTGTTAGAACCTAGAATGACTTGTTAGACCTAGATTAGACTAGTTGACTTAGGTTTGACTTGGTTGACCTAGTTTGACTTCTAGGGTTGACCAGAGTTGACCAAGAGTTGACTTTGATCTAGTTTGACCTAGATTCATGTAGAACGTATTGTAGTACATATTATTACCATTCTGGACTTGTTGTGACTTGTGCTGTTCTAATAGGAGCCATACATCACTCCTCGGACAGTACTTTCGTCTTGGACATTCAGTTAGCAGGCGAGTACATTCTCTGATAGTTCTCTCATTTACTTGTCAATTACTGTACTTCAGTTCTAGTTAGTTGTATGCGATTTTCTGTTACAACACGTATGGATATTCTGGATTCATGTATACGACACACATTTATTTTCTGGCCTCTATTACTGGTATCATCATTCTGGCTTCTATCACTGGAATCACCTACTGGAATCATTTACTGGAATCATTTACTGGTATCATTATATTTTGGCTGGACTCATCTTGGATCATTGTGTCGGACTTCTGGATTCACTTGCTGGGAAGGGAAATACTTGAGTAAGACATGTAGACATACCCCAATCTGGAATCTCCCAACTGGAATCTATTGGAATCTACTGGAATGATAGCCATCTCACACCCGGCCAGGTGTGTGATGTGCCGTATTACCTACAACCGTTTACATGTCGATCTCGGTATTTTAAAACACACTGTTAGAGTATAGGCTGGACTCACCCTGGAACCTTTGATCACCAACTGGACTCACCTTATACCGGACTCATCTTGTACTGGAACCACCTGGTATCAGATTCATGTTGTCTGGATTTACTTGGATTTTGCACTTGTTTACATTTATATTCTGGACTTATTATGTTACTTTAGTTCAGCTAGATTTATTTTACAGTCTTCATTGCCATCATTCTTCTCTTGTTTTAGTTCTTACTTTCCTTGTATCTTACATGTTCTCCATACCATCACCTGTATATAAACTGCCATATTCATCAATAAAACTGTCTATAACTGCTTTATTGTTCTCTGTCATTTACTTGGGTTTTCTTGATGAGTTGTACTCGTTCCTGTCCTGACTGGACCTGTTAAATTTTTTACAGAGGATGATGAGAAACCCAGCACCCCCTTACTTGGAGCTTGCTTAGTTGACACTCGCGACCTGGACCCCTGGGAGGTTCAGGCAGCTGCTCAGGATGATACCATGTATAGTGTAGATAGCTTAGACTATTCTTCTTTTCATGTTTAGCTGTTGCCTTTATTTTCCAGAGTTGTATATTTTAGAGATGTTGGGACTTGGTTATTTCATTCTGCTGTATCTCAGTTGAGGATTCTTTTATCTATTTTATCGTGCCATATTCTATCTCTAGATTGTGATTGAGCTGTACCTCTGTGTTGGCCTCCTTATGGAGAGTATTCATATTATGTTAGTTATAGTTCATGACCTAGAACAGCGTTCTACCGCCGACACTGTGGCGTAGACTGGGCGTTGTTACGCTCTCGTGCCCCTACTCTAGGGTGCGGGTCGTGACAGCTCTCATTCACCTCTTCTTTTTCTTCCACTTCTTCTTCTTCTATTGCAGACAGAAAGACAGAAGCTTTTCTTTGATTCTATTCTTTGGAAGCTGTTTTCAACTTTCATTTCCAACATCCATTCGTAAGCTACAAGTTTGTAACAATGGATCAAAATTTAACAATAATTTGCACTCACAGAGGTATACTAGATGGATTGCCTTATCAAGGAGGTAGTACTCATCTTATTTCTACTTATTATAATATCACATTAGGCAGTTTATGTAATATTATTAGTGAATGTTTTTCCATTACTTATGAATTTACCATAAGTTGGTTTTTTACAGATACTTTTTTAGTAGTAGATAGTGAAGAAGCATAGAATTTTGTTGTTCAAAATTGTTTAGGTTCATCTTGTATTAAAATTTATGTTAATCCCTCAGTATCAAGTACTAGCACAAATATCATTTCCAGTAGTCAACGTTTTTGTAATAACCAAGATCAATTTGGTGCCGGCCCTAGCGCTATAAACCAAATTTAAGAGAACGTTAAGAATGAAAATAGGGATATTGACGATGAAAATAGTGATGATTTAGTTGAAGATTTAGATTATTATTTGTCAAATGATGATAATTTAGATTCTTCCACTTCCGAATTATTTGTTGGTAAATCATTTAATTCTCCATATGAATTTAGAAATTTTATTAGTGACCTAGCAATTAGATATAATTTTAGTTGTTCATCTAAACATAATAATCCCCATAGAATTGTATATACTTGTGATTCACCAAATTGTTGTTGGAAAGTATATGCTAGAGCCGTCGGCGACGGTAATACTTTTGAAATTCGTACATTTGAAGCAAGGCATTCAAGTTCAGGTGGATTTACAGGAGGACATCTTCCACTGGCTACTACAGCATGGGTAAGAAATAAAATAATTGGTAAAATTAGAGATGACAACTCTTATAGTCCAGCTCAAATTGTGTGTGATATACTTAGATCGTTTGCATATTACATATTCCAAAGCTTGGAGAGCTAAGATATTTGCATTGTCAGAAATTAACGGTAGTTACATTGATGCGTATGGTAGTCTTGAAAAATATGGATTTACAATTATGGAAACCAATTCCGGAAGCAAATGTTTTCTAAAAACAGTAGAAAATAATGTATTTCAAAGGATTTTTATTTGTTTCAAAGCTTGCATGGATGGTTTTTTAAGCGGTTGTTTACCTGTTATTAGCATTGATGCTACTTTTCTTACATCTAGATATCAAGGTAACTTATTTGTTGCATGTGTTCATGATCCAAACTACCAATTATATCCCATTGCTTATTGTGTTGCTGAAAAAAAATACTAATTCATGGACATGGTTTTTAAATTGTTTGAAAATGTCTTTTAAAAGTTTTTTTGAACGATGGGATAGTATTTCATTTATATCAGATAAGCAGAAAGGATTAATTCGTGGAATGCGGGAAATTTTTCCCAACTCTCCCCATTTTTTTGCATCCAATACTTCAAGTAAAATATGAAAGGTCATTTTTTTGGTTCGGGTTTGCGAAAATATCTAGAATGGTTAGATAAACTTGCCCGATCTTATAATGAGGTTGATGTGAATGAGTGGTTCGAAAGAATAAAATCTGCAGATATAAATGTTTTCAATTGGCTTGTAGGTTCAAATGATGAAAATTATATTTTATCGCACTGGATCACTGCTTATGCACCATGTCCACGATTAGATATCAACACATCAAATATTGCTGAATGTTTTAATGGTTGGATAAAAAGTTTGCGTGACAAACCAATAACAACTTTGCTTGATGGTATTAGAGCTAAAATTATAACATTGTATGACAAGCATCGAACAAATGTTGAAAATATGCATACAGACTTTTGTCCAAGAATGCTTAAGACTATGGCACACATCATGAGAGAGGCACACCATTTGCAATTGTTGCGTTTTGATAATTTATTATTTGAAATATTTGATCATGCAACAAGTAGATGCTTTGTGGTTCAGGTAGACCGTAAATGTTACACATGTGGTCGGTGGCAACATAGTCTACTACCATGTGTACATGCTTACTATGCTTGTCATTCATCCAACTTTACAGTTGAAAGTTTTTATCCTGTTGAATTTTCTGTTACAACACTTAGAAGTGTATATATGCCACGTATGGAACCAATTTCATCCCCCTACACTCCTCAAAGTGAATTGGTAAGAGGTCAAATAGGAGTACCACTTGTTGGACGCAGAGTTGGAAGACCGAAGAAGAACCGTATTATGACGCAAGAGCTGGCGACAAGGGATCTCCATTGCACGATTTGTGGCGGGATAGGACACAACAAAAGAACATGCACAAATTAACCGATGCAGTAATTATTGTAATTTGAGTGATTGTATTTGTAGTGTTTTTTTAATGTTTATTATAATTTGCGTATTTTTTAAAGTAAAGTTGTAATAAAAGAACATGCATAAAATAAACTCCCTTCATACATAATTTTTTAAAGAAATAACATAAACTCCCTTCATACATGATTTCTCAAAGAAATAAAATAAACTACCCGTCTCTATTATCCCTTCTATAGTCTTTACGGTCTACTTGCCTTAGACCTAGCCTTCTTCTCTTTTCCTAAGTGACCTCCGGTGGCTCCTCCACTTGTGAAGGTAGCACTGATGGAGTCGAATAAAACTGGCTACTTGGATCAAGATGGCTTGGACCAAACACTGAAGACCCCGTCGTCTGGATGTAATATCCCAATCGAAGGCATGAGAAGTGTCCTGCGGCGTGCCCTCGTAACTCTGGGTGCTCCATGATAACTAAGGGATGCCCCCTCGTAACTATCCGAGGTACCAGCATAAGGACGTGAGGGGCCTGCATAAGGATCTAAGGTACCAGCGTAAGGATATGAGGGACCAGCATAAGGATCTAAGGTACCAGCGTAAGGATATGAGGGGCCCGCATAATGATCCGAGGTACCAACGTAAGGATGTGAGGGGACTGCATTAGGATCCGAGGTACCAGCGTAAGGATGTGAGGGGCCTTCGTCATCATCTGCAGAACGTGCATGTGACTTGGTCGTACGGGGATGTGCGTGTCTCTGCCTGACAATACCTACGGGGTGATCGGTCGGGACATCCAATGAAACAAAATCGGGTGCGAGGGACTGGCGTAGATATTCTAAAGTATCCCGAAACATCCCAGTTGGATCGGCACCGGGGACTTGGGACATCTGGGTCATGCAGTCCACCTAAATATTATAATACATACTGAATTAATGTTGTAAAGTTAACAAAAATTACCATGATATTATATATAGAAATATAGTCTAATACCGTTAATTCTACACGTCCCCTGTGCTCACGCAGGCTCCGATCATCTATAGCTCGTGCTTCGAACCGGGGCTCTTCAAATTTATATCTTCGATTTTGCATTAGCGGACATCCATACCAATGTACAAAATCTTCGTTACCTACGACTATAAGATATCAACAAAATATGAGTGCATGGAACGAACACCTTATAAGTTATTTGAAATATAAATTAAGTATTTTATAACTTACCATCTGCAACCAATGTCATCATTTCAGACATGTGTTCTACGCCATGCGTGCTAAATCTGGAATACCAACCAACAAGAAAGAGGGCCGTCCGGTCTTCTATATTAGCTTTGAAAATGCTAGAAGATAGAGGATCAAGAGGTATCATCTGTTTCAGTCCAAACTGTCGCATTACACGATCAGCCGGATGAAACATAATATTTTTGTTGAACATAATATAATATCGATGGAGACTCATGCCCCTTGTACTGTTTATTACATCTTCTGGTACACTTTGGGGTTGCCAGAAAACCTACGTAATGTTGAACAAGTAAATTGAGACATGCACGAAAATTAACATTTAAGAACTCAAAGTAAATATGGGGGTTATTAATATACTAACATTAAACGCGGTTAATGTGTCAAATTGATTCCAGTAAATAGAGACCGCTTTGTGGACAACATGCTGATAATCTATATTTCCAGTGTTCCACTTAAGGCCTCCTGAACATACTCGTTGATTACTATATATGGTAAGTGGCCTACCAATAGCAAAGTGCTCGTAACTCCAGAACTACAAAAATAATTTGCATGTGAGGTCGAATAGTGTTAGACATCCAAAATTATTTTTAGTTGTTTATAAATATGTTCGACCAGCAATAAAAATATACCTGTATAAATGTTAGACATCCAAAAATATTTTTGGCTGTTTTATCTCATGAAACCTTAGTCACAAATGATGTCATCGAGTGATATAAATGTGCTAATACTGCTGCACCCCATGCGTGCTTTGTGCGCGTACCGAAATCTTAAAGAAATGGTAGCAGTCTGACGTTGAACATATTTTCCGTTGCGTCGAAAAATAATAATGCATCGTAGAGACATAACAAATAAGCTCTTGTACAATAAATCACCTAAAAAATAACAACAATTAAAATCTTCATATGAACTATATTAAATAAAAATTAATTTTTAGTGTAAAAAATTACCCGTGAATCATCGACAACAACTGTCGTATCGCCGATGCGATCAAGATGCATAAAAGTGGACCGGAGCCAAGTTAGTCTGACAGTGCTCCGACCTCCTATATTAGATGGTGGCTCCACACTGAGGTATGACCTAATGATATTAGAAGCATCCAATCCCTCGTAAAAGTATATAGGGTAACCCTGTTGACACAAAGTCACAGTCAACCAAATATTGACTACATTGACTAAATAATATCTGTATAAATT
Source organism: Iris pallida (assembly GCA_029216955.1). Lineage (NCBI taxonomy): Eukaryota > Viridiplantae > Streptophyta > Magnoliopsida > Asparagales > Iridaceae > Iris > Iris pallida. The sequence continues at coordinate 10,021,977 of JANAVB010018993.1, forward strand.
CAATACGACACACGACGTCTGCATTCAGTTCAGGACAGACAACAGCTCAGTTTTCGACTCTCAGTATATTTTCGAGTCTGTACTTTTATATTTTATTGAGTCTAGAAGTATGTACTCTGAGTTATGCTGAGCTCTTGGAACTTAGTCTATAAGCCTACCCAAAATCCCAAGCTCCACCAAAACAAAAATTGCCCACAAGTCCCACTTAGAACCACTCTGTGCTCTGGAGACAGAGTTCGGGCCGAACTCTGCCTCCACACAGAGTTCGGGCCGAACTCTGTCCCCTAGAAATCAGGAACCCTAATTTTAGGGTTAGCTGGTTGCTAGCTGTCCAACGGCCAAATTTTTGAATTTTCCTACCCGAATTCTGGCCGAATTCTGCCTCTAAAAACACTATAAATAGGGCATGAATTCTCTCATTTCAATTCACTCAATCTTCTCTTCTCTTCTCTCCTACAAGCTCAATAAGCCATACCCTTCCTATCTACTAGCCACAAGCCTCCTAAGTCTCGAGTGCTCAGCATCTCTCAGTTAGGATTCTTGTACAAGAGTGAAGAAGTCGCTTGGACAATTCCAAGCAAATCGCCACTGCGATCCTCTGTTAGAAGTTAACGTGCTCTTCTGAAGAAAAGGCACGGGTTGTAAGCTACTATTTCACAAATAGTGGATTTAATCCTGAGCTAGAGTTCTCAGGCCTGGACTAGTCCTCCACGAGGGAAACCAGGTTAAAATCGTTGTGTTTGCGTATGCTCTTCTGCTCTTCATTTATTTTTCGCACTTTACTCTGATTTTTTATTGTTGGTGAAAGAGTTATTTTTAATTGGCTATTTTTCTATATAAACTCTATTCACCCCCTCTAGAGTTGCCAAACTGTTCTTCAATTGGTATCAGAGCCAGGTTCTCTTTATAAGGACTAACATCCTAAGAGCTGATCCATGGCAACCACACAATCCTTGATTTCCAATCATGGTGAAGGTCAGTCCACTCATAGGCCTCCCCTATTTGATGGGACTAACTACACATATTGGAAAACAAGGATGAGCTTCTATCTTAAGTCTCTAGACTTTGACCTGTGGACTGTCGTCACTGACGGTTACAAAAAGCCCGCCAGAATAGTTGTCGATGGTGACCTCATTGAGAAACCACACGACAAATATTCTGTCGAGGAGAAGAAACAGGCAAGTCTAGATGCTAGGGCTATTAATGCTTTATTCTGTGCCATAGACAGGAATAAGTTCAACAGGGTCTCTACATGCACCACTGCTCATGAAGTATGGAGACTTCTAGAAGTGACGCATGAAGGAACCATACAGGTCAAGGAATCCAAAATAAGCCGTCTCACTCAAGAATACGAAGCCTTCAAGATGAAGCCAAGTGAGACGATCACTCAAATGATCACAAGATTCCTCGACATCATCAATCCTCTATCTTCGCTTGGAAAGCAGTACTCAAACCACGAGAAGATTCGTAAGCTGCTCAGAGGGCTACCAAAGATTTGGAACCCTAAGGTGACAGCCATCATAGAAGGAAACGATCTCACAACAATGTCAATTGAGACCTTGATGGGTAAGCTTATGACTCACGAGCTTGACCTCAAGGACTTCGAAGAGCCTGCTCCGAAGACCAGGGAGATCGCACTCAAAGCTCATCAACGAAGAGCTAATCATGATGAGACCGAAGAAGATAACTCGGATGATGAAGACCAAGCTCTCATGGTTCGCAACTTCAGGAAATTCTTTCACTTCAATCGAAGGAAGAAGGAATCTCAAGAAAACAATGAAGAGGAACCAACTTGTTATGGTTGCAAGAAAACTAGATATGTCCGAAAAGACTGCCCATTCCTGAAGAAGAGCAACCACTATGAGAAGCCATACAAAAGGAACTCATCAAAGAAATATGCCAACACAGGCATCTGGCATGAAAGTGAAGCGAGTGACTCTGAGGAAGAAAAAGACTCTCCTCAAGATACAGCAAATGTGTGCCTGATAGCAACTTCCAACAAGGTATCTAACGAAACTCTGGATGACTTCTCTTTTGATGAACTTGGCGATGCTTTCACTGATTTACTCGATGATCATAAAAAGGTCATCGGTAAATATAAACATGCCAAGGACAAAATCAAAAGTCTAGAAGATGAGATACAAAGAATTTCTTTACTTCTTGATAATGTTAGAAACACATCACCCATTAATGACACTGATGAAGTATCCAAGCTTAAATTAAGCTTACATGATGCTGAAGCACGTATTGAGCAACAAACTCAAGAAATCACTACTCTCAACACGTTGCTTGCTGAAGAAAAGAGTAGACACAAGATTTCCATGACTAAGATTTATGGCTTAAATATTAAGGTTGATGAACTGCAAGCTGTTTCTAAAAGATTAGAAACCAAATTGGGTAAACAGGTTGTCCAACCTCAAACCCAATCACATGGGCACAATACCACTCATGCTAGTCAATCACGTCATTCTCATGCAGCACATAACCATGCATTTATATACACAAACTTTTACAAACCACGTGCACATAAGAACAATTCTCACTCAGTACACACTCATCATGCACAAAGACACAATCAACATCACTCCACACATAAAAATCATCATGCCATGCCATATAGACAAAATCATCATGCAATGCCATATAGACAAGGTTCTCATATACCATATAGACAAAATCATCATGACATGCCATCTAGACAATATCAGCAAGTCACACATCATAGACAATACCATCATAGACACCATCACCATGCCACTTATTCCATGCATAATCATCTTCACCATGCTAACTCTTCATATCATGTCCATCATCCTGTTGCTTATAGATATTATTCTCATGCTCCTAGTATAAATAAGAATGCTATCTGTACTTATTGTGGATTACATGGACACATCTCACCACAGTGCAGAGTTAGAAGACTTGTAGATAAAAGGATATATGCTTGGTTCCCAAAGACTAACTTTTCAGGACCCCCAAGAACTCGGGTACCAAAGGTCACATCTACTCTTGATGTAGGTGGACCTTCCCTCCTCAACTGAAAGTAAGTAGATTCTCGATAGTGGATGCTCGCGACATATGACGAGAGACGCAAATCTTTTTGCATCACTATCGATGAAGAGAGAAGGATACGTATCCTTCGGTAACAATCTCAAAGGGCACATTATAGGTAATGGTATCATTGGTCATCCTCCTTCTCCTGTAATAAAGGATGTCTGCCTAGTGACCGAGTTAAAGCATAACCTGCTCAGCATTAGTCATCTTGCTGATCATGGATATGATATTAACTTTGGACAAAACAGTTGCTACATCTATAATAGGTCAACAGGAGATATTGCTTTTGAAGGGAAAAGAGAGGACAACATCTATATTTTCTATCTTTCTATAAATACTAACAATGCAGGTAGATGTCTATATGCCCACAAAGACGAACGACTACTTTGGCACCAGCGTCTTGGTCATGCCAACATGGATGTTATATCCAGGCTTTCCACCAAGAAGCTAGTGAGAGGATTGCCTGATATCACGTTCAAAAAGGACACGGTATGTGCCGAATGTGAACTAAACAAGGCAACTAAATCCTCATTTCATTCTATCAACTCTGTAAGTACTACTAGACCCTTGCAACTACTTCATATGGATTTATTTGGTCCTAGTAGAATAGCTAGCCTTGGAGGCAAACTTTATGCATTTGTTATTGTTGATGATTTTTCGAGATTTACATGGGTTTTCTTTCTCGCTAATAAGAGCGATGCTGTTTCTGCTTTCAAAATTTTTGTAAAGAAAGTTCAAAACGAAAAAGGCTACATGATTACTCGAATCCGAAGTGATCATGGAGGCGAATTCGTAAATTATGATTTTGAAAGTTTTTGTAATACAAATGGTTTTGATCATGAATTTTCTTGTCCTAGAACTCCTCAACAAAATGGTGTTGTGGAGCGGAAGAATAGGACTCTTGGCGATATGGCTAGAGTCATGTTGAATAAATTTTCTCTTCCGAAATATTTTTGGGCAGAGGCTGTAAGTACAGCATGCCACATTTTGAATAGGGTGCTTATTCGTCCCATTACGAAGAAAACACCCTATGAGCTTTGGTTTGGGAGAACCCCCAATGTTTCGTATTTTAAAGTTTTTGGTTGTAGATGTTTTATCCTTAACACCAAAGACAACTTAGGCAAATTTGATGCCAAAGCTGACGATGGTATCTTTCTTGGTTATGCCGCCAAGAGTAAGGGATATAGAGTTTTCAACAAACGCTCACTTATTGTGGAGGAGTCAACTAATGTGACTTTTGATGAAGATAACAGTGCAGTAAACGCTCTTGATGATGATGTTGAGCCATCAATTTCTACTCCAATGAACACTTCAACCGAAACTAATTCTCTGGAGGGTTTGCCTAAGAAATTCTCTTTCAAACCTTCTCATCCAGAAAATTTAGTTATAGGAGAAGTTTCACGTGGAGTAACTACTAGATCATCACTAAGAGACTCCGTTGCTAGCACTGCCTTCATTTCACAAGTAGAGCCTAAAAATATTTCTGAAGCTTTTAATGATGAATTTTGGATTTCTGCTATGCAAGAAGAACTCAACCAATTTGAGAGGAGCCAAGTATGGGAACTAGTTCCTAGACCGGCTAATCACTCAATAATTGGTACCAAATGGGTGTTTAGAAACAAAGTAAATGAAGATGGTTCAGTCACTCGTAACAAAGCCCGTCTAGTAGCTCAAGGATGCAATCAAGAGGAAGGTATCGACTACGATGAGACATATGCTCCTGTTGCTAGACTAGAATCCATTCGGATGCTTTGTGCTTTTGCCAATCATCAGAACTTTAAATTTTTTCAAATGGATGTTAAAAGTGCTTTCTTAAATGGCTTTATTAAGGAGGAAGTTTATGTCAAACAACCCCCTGGCTTTGAAAATCATAAATTTCCCGACCACGTATTCAAGCTGAAGAAAGCGCTTTATGGCCTTAAACAAGCCCCCAGAGCTTGGTATGAAAGGCTAAGCAGTTTCTTGCTTGAGAAAGATTTTTCAAAAGGGAAAATTGACACTACACTGTTTATTAAATCTTTCAAAGACACCATTCTATTAATTCAGATTTATGTTGATGATATTATTTTTGGGTCTACTGATGAAACTCTTTGTCAAGAATTTGCCAAGTGTATGCAGACGAAATTTGAGATGAGCTTGATGGGAGAGCTCAACTATTTTCTTGGTCTGCAAGTAAAACAACTGGCTAATGGAACTTTCATCTGCCAATCAAAGTACACCAAGGACATGCTGAAGAAGTTCGATCTTGACAACATCAAACCAATCAGCACGCCAATGGCTACTTCAACCAAACTCGAACCAGATGAGAGTGGCAAACCTGTTGATCAACGTAAGTATCGAGGTATGATAGGCAGCTTACTTTATTTAACTGCTAGTCGTCCCGATATCATGTTCAGTGTTTGCCTATGTGCTAGATATCAAGCTAATCCTAAGGAATCACACATGACCGCGGTTAAGCGTATCTTTAGATACCTTAAGGGTACGGTTACAGTGGGCCTATGGTATCCCAAGTCAACATCATTTGATCTTATTGGTTACTCCGATGCTGACTTCGCTGGATGCAAGATCGACCGTAAAAGTACGAGCGGCACGTGTCATTTATTAGGAAAAGCTTTAGTCTCCTGGTTTAGCAAGAAGCAGAACTCTGTTGCACTATCCACAACAGAAGCTGAATACATAGCAGCTGGGCGTTGTTGTGCACAAATTCTGTGGATGAAGCAAACCCTTGAGGACTATAAGTTATCTTTCATGCATATTCCTATATTCTGTGACAATACTAGTGCAATCAATTTGACTAAGAACCCTGTCTGCCACTCACGCACTAAACACATTGAAATCAGACACCACTTTTTGCGTGATCATCAGCAAAATGGCACGATTAACTTAGAATTTATTGACACTGATCATCAGCTGGCAGATTTCTTTACTAAGCCACTATCCGAAGAGCGCTTCAATTTTCTTTGTCGTGAACTTGAAATTTTAGATGAAGCAGTTATAAATTGAAACTCACCTGCGTAAATATCGAGTATATTGTGATTCTTTTACGAAGAATTTGGTATGGGTACAAGCCGAAAGGGTCCTTCTGACAACAAGGCGTAAAAGCCTAAGCGACACGGTGCACTAGTCCTCAGGACTACCGCTAGCTGGGATCCGGCCCCTGCAGCTAACCCATGGCAAATTTTGGACTATTGAACCACAGTATATGTCCTTATTTATTATATGGCTCGTTTTCGATTTAATATTGCCTAATTGATATTTTCTAAAGTTCATTCTGTTTTCTGAGTACCTCTCTATCTATTTTTTTTAACACTCTTTGTTGTCCTCAACTATCTTTTGTTTAACTCTTAAACATTTTTTTTCATGTTCTTTGCCTGTTCTGGACCATTGATCCAGAACTCGGGCCGAACTCTGTCCCTATCAGAGTTCGGGCCGAGTTCGGTTCTTAGGTTCCAGGGTCGGGATCTGGCTCTGCCGTTGGATCAATTCTAATCCAATAGTCAATATTTCACCCGACCAAAGACCAAGCCCTACTTTATTTCGGGATTCCCTCTCTTTTCTCCCATATTTCCTTCTTCTCCACCTCTTCCATCTTCTTCCTTCCAAACCCTAACCCTAGTTCTTGATATAGAGGGCTCTATTTCTTCTCAAAATCAAGGAAAATGGGTTTTTCAACATTCTCTTCAACTGTTTGATATTCTTTTCAGGTATATCTCTCTTTTTCTATCATTTCCAAGATTCTCCTCTTTTATTTCAAATGGCATCTCGCTTGTCCAAACGAGGGAGAAGGACTCGACATGAGGGTGCTTCCTCTTCGGTTCCTCCTCCTCCGATTGAACAAGCAGTTGAACAACACCCCATTCATCCGTTGTTCAATTCGCCGCGTCCCGATGACCCTAACACTTACGACGACCGTTTATTTGTATCGCTAGAAGCCTCAAATGAATGGTTTAGCAATTTTAGAACTCGTCCGGTGTTTGGGGGCCATCCCATAAATTTTACTATATTTTCCCATTATGAGTCATTATTCCGTGATCTTTGTTTGGATGAACTTGTTGTTTCAAATTCTGTCATCTACCATAGTGCAATTCAAATGTTTTACTGCAATTTGACTCACGATGCAACCCACATCTATTCTCGGGTTGCTGGCATTACCATTGCCTTTAATGATTCTGAGTTGGGAGATTTTCTTGCTCTCCCGGATCTTGATGTGTGGAACAAGCTTGTGGAGGCACGTCAACTTCAATTTGTTGGCGACACTTCCCTTGAAGGATTCAAGGAGGATTTATGTGCTCCTAACGTAAGTCCTCGCAAGCTAAAGGCCAAGCATCTCACCCCCTACTTTTATGAACTTCATCGCATCGTGTTCAATACTATCTTGCCCAAGGTTGGATCAACAGATGAAGTCACTTATCTTGAGATCTCCGCCTTATATCATCTCCACTTTCGTATTCCATTCAACTTTCCATGGACTATGATGGATTGGATGATCAACTGTCGGAAGAAACCAAGAGCTTTGGTTTATCCTCTCTATCTTCCTTTAGTTTTTCGTGCTTTCATCATTCCTATCCATGATTGTCCGTTCATGCCTGCACCTGCCTTTCTATCCAAAGCACGACGCCTTCAGCCTGTCGCTGCTTCTGAGTCATCTGAAGCAGCGTGCTGATGAGGAGCCTGACGCCCCTCCTTTTGGTCAGGATGCACCTCCTCCTCCTCCCACTCTTGAGTCTCTTCAGACTATGCTTCGCGATCGCTTTGCTATTGAGGATGATCGCTGGACGCAGCAGGATTACCGTACCACCTTGCAGATCAGTGCCCTTGGGAACTCTCTGCATGATATGCGGTATTCACTTGCTCGTCATCCTGATCTGCATGTGCCTATTGAGCGGGATCCAGATCGCGCGGGTCATCGTATAGACGATCCGTGGGTCATGAGGTATATGGATCCTGATGATGCTTTTGTGGACCCTCGTCGCTCATTCCCTGGTCCTTCAGATGTTCCAGGACCTTCTCGTGCTCCATGATGGAGATTGGCTTGATATGCTGTTGCCACTGCTGATGGTCTTAGTTGCCTTTTGATTTTAGTTATTTCAGTTTGTTATGGATTTATGTACTGGATTTCTGTCTTCACACCCTGATGATGTGCTTGTCATTCTGGTTGGTGGATAACATTTTATGCTATTTTTCGTAGTTTTACTTTATGTCAGTGACTTGTTTTATTAGCATTATACTGTTTCTTCTCTACTTAGTGTGGTTGGATTAATTTTCATTGTCTATACTGCTATCCTTATGCAGTCTATATGATCCTTTATATTGCTAACTGCCAAAAGGGGGAGAAATATGTATATTTCAAATGTATATCTGTCTGTGCTTGTGTTTGCTTTTGGGAAAATATTTTTATCAGGCCACAGGTTCTATGCATTATTTACGGGGGAGAGCTATTGATTCTAGCTCGGCACCGTTCACTGATTACGGGGGAGCTATCTTATTCTAGCTTGGCATTGTTTATGGGGGAGCTGTGTTTTAACCAACTGTGTCCAGGTATGAATATTGAAATATACATTTATTATTTTGTCAATTATCAATATGGGGGAGATTGTTGACACAAAGTCACAGTCAACCAAATATTGACTACATTGACTAAATAATATCTGTATAAATTTAATACGACACACGACGTCTGCATTCAGTTCAGGACAGACAACAGCTCAGTTTTCGACTCTCAGTATATTTTCGAGTCTGTACTTTTATATTTTATTGAGTCTAGAAGTATGTACTCTGAGTTATGCTGAGCTCTTGGAACTTAGTCTATAAGCCTACCCAAAATCCCAAGCTCCACCAAAACAAAAATTGCCCACAAGTCCCACTTAGAACCACTCTGTGCTCTGGAGACAGAGTTCGGGCCGAACTCTGCCTCCACACAGAGTTCGGGCCGAACTCTGTCCCCTAGAAATCAGGAACCCTAATTTTAGGGTTAGTTGGTTGCTAGCTGTCCAACGGCCAAATTTTTGAATTTTCCTACCCGAATTCTGGCCGAATTCTGCCTCTAAAAACAATATAAATAGGGCATGAATTCTCTCATTTCAATTCACTCAATCTTCTCTTCTCTTCTCTCCTACAAGCTCAATAAGCCATACCCTTCCTATCTACTAGCCACAAGCCTCCTAAGTCTCGAGTGCTCAGCATCTCTCAGTTAGGATTCTTGTGCAAGAGTGAAGAAGTCGCTTGGACAATTCCAAGCAAATTGCCACTGCGATCCTCTGTTAGAAGTTGACGTGCTCTTCTGAAGAAAAGGCACGGGTTGTAAGCTACTATTTCACAAATAGTGGATTTAATCCTGAGCTAGAGTTCTCAGGCCTGGACTAGTCCTCCACGAGGGAAACCAGGTTAAAATCGTTGTGTTTGCGTATGCTCTTCTGCTCTTCATTTATTTTCCGCACTTTACTCTGATTTTTTATTGTTGGTGAAAGAGTTATTTTTAATTGGCTATTTTTCTATATAAACTCTATTCACCCCCTCTAGAGTTGCCAAACTGTTCTTCAAACCCTCGATAGGTAACCATAGAATCTATGCTGTGTCAGCTAAAGTGATGGTCATCTCACCAAAAGGTAGCTGAAATGTGTTGTGTGTTGGCCACCATCGCTCAACTAGGCTCAATATTATAGAAGCATGGAATTTCAGGAACGGAAATCCTATGCGCCTAACATTACATGCGCCAGGGAGCTCAAATGAAGTACTTGGCACAAGCAAACAACAAAAGCATAGACATTAAAAGAAGATTTTTTATTTTATATAAAAGTCTGTTACATGTCTAAAAGGAGCTTTACAAAGAAGAATTTCTACAAAGAAAAGACCCTAAGTCTACAGCTAAGACGCAGCAACCGCCATGCGCTCTCAGCCAGGCGCATCTCTTCAGCGTCTCAGTCAGGCGCGTCTCTTCAGTGTCTCAGTCAGGCGCGTCTCTTCAGCATCTCAGTCAGGCACGTCTCTTCAGCGTCTCAGTCAGGCGCATCTCTTCAGCGTCTCAGTCAGGCGCATCTCTTCAGCATCTCAGTCAAGCGCATCATGAAGTCTCAGTATATGTGCTCTACTTCGACCCGATCGGATGCTTCGACTAATGAAGCATTTATTGAGCAAGGGTGGGCGATCAACCCCACCCTAGCGGGAGGAAGAGCTATCCAAAGAAAGAGGAGAGCAATGCAAGATCCACGGCAAAAGGAGGCTTTCAACACAACCAGAATGGGCAACACCCACTTTGACAGAAGAAAGAGCCTCCAAAGCTGGGGGCATCGCAATTCCGATCTGCGGCTCTTCCAGCATAACGGAGACGAGGCTGGAGCATCCCGATCTTCGGATGCAACAGGCACCTTCCGTCTGCCTCAGAAGCCCTCGACTCCGACTTTCGGATGGAACAGTCACCTTCAAGCGCATGAACGAAGACAAGGCGTCACATCTTCACCCTCGGGAATATCTCGTCAACAGAATGTGCTCGAGTAAACATGTTCACTTCGGGAGGACGTGAGGGAATGAGAAGCAAACTCTCTCCTTGCCATTATTTATAGGCCGGGCAAATCAAACTCATGCGCCAAGTGGCGGGATCTCCGAATCCCGTGTAATGAATTTGCATTTATGGTGATGAACCTGACGCTTCGAATTCGGTCAAGTCAAAAACGACTATCTAAAGTACTCGAAGAACGCAACAGTCGGACCAATAAAGGCACGTCACGCAAACGGATGCGCCGGCCAGACACGGCGCATCGTACAGACGCGCCCGTTCCAAAGCGCCCCGTAAGGATGCACCCAACAAAGCACAGATCCATGCGTCCTAATCAACATGGACCCATGCGCCCATTTCGGCTCGTCACCCATCAAGCAATTAATGCTCAAGTGACAGAGTTGGCAGCACGTCCTCCGAGGACTGAACACTTAGCAGCTTTTTCAGAAGACGAAGCGTCGCTGACGTCAGCATCATCATTACTTTCCTCTGGCGGTTACAAGCCACGTGGCCTCCCCACCATTTTGCATGCGCCTCCGCAGCCATGCGCCCAAATCTCTGTATGCGCCTCAAAAGCCATGCGCCACAGACTTTTCTCTAATCTCCAAAGACAGAGGTCAAGTCACTACTGAAGCCCCGTATGCGCCTCAAAAGCCATACGCCCAGACTGGTTCATGACTCCTAAAGGTTACAGGCCAAAGTCTACTCATGCGCCCAATCCTAGGCGCATCCTGTCAGATTACTCTCCACCAAATCCAAGATCTTTGAGCTACGGATACGTGCCACGTGTCTTTTGACTCAGTTCAGCCGATGAAGGGGTGCTAATCATCCAAGATCTCAGCAACCGAAAGATCTTCTCCATTGCTTTGTGTCAGCTCTGTCGTAGCCTACAAATACAACAAGAAGAGTTCAACTCCTCAATCCGAGCGTGCCGCCTATGCGCCTCCATCAGCAATTACCACGTGGCATCCCCACAAAACAGACGCATCCTACATATGCGCGTATGAGCAGCCAACCTGCTGCTTATAAATAGAGGGATCATTTCCTTCTTCCAGGCACACATACACATATAGAGATATACAGAGACTGTCAGAGATCAAGACACACAGTCAACCAAAGCATCAGAGTTTACTCCCAGAGATTGGAAGAGACACTCAACGTCTTCTTCCTCTCCGTAAGCTCCAGCACCCAGAGCAACTCAGACCTTCAGAGAATCGAGAACCGTCGTCAGATCGTCAACAGAGTCAACGCATTACCACTCACTCCATCAACACAAAGGACCCAAATAAACAAAAGTGTACTCCTAGGACTACGTCTAAGTCCTACATTGTAATATTGTTCTGTTTGTATTAAAATTGCATCAAAAGATTTTAATGGCAAACAAGCTGGCGACTCTGCTGGGGACCTTTTTCTCCTCCGCCGAGAAAGTTGTATCGCAATCTGACGACGTGAAGGTGGGCTCCTCCCACAAGACGCTGGTCGTACGCCTCAATCAACAGGCGTATGAGGAGTTCATCTCTGAAGGCAGTGCAAGTCCTTCGAAGCGGCTGCCGAAGCCGAAGAAGACTCGCCAAGTCTGGGTACGCAAGGTCGACACCTCTGGCACCACCACCGAAGGGGATGCGCCGATGCAGCCTACCCTTCCTGCTGACGTCCTCAGCAGCCAAGATGCGCCCACCGCCATAGCGCATCTCTCGGGAAAACGTGGGGTCGACCATATTCCCCAACCATCTTCATCTCAGACGAGGAAGATGCGCCGACGGAGCAGGGGCGCTGCTAATGCCCTGCGTAGTAACTCTGATGCGCTACAGAAGGTCTCTGTCTTTGACAGACTCACTCGCTGTCGTGGCGAGGGGAATTTGGACTCTGAGTACTATGCACCCCAGCGGGCTGGTACGAAGACGTCCAAGGCGACACGGGCCATGCGCCTCAAACGTGCTATGCCAGCGGCAAACCAGAAGCATGCGCTCACGATCATGCGCGCTGCTGATGGTAAGCTGTATAAGGTCAACTCGGGTGCTTCTGCGTCAGAAACGAGCCGACCTTCAAAGTCCTTGTCTCACTTGGGCGCATCTGCTGCGTTCGTAACCAAGTCGAGCAAGGTAAACCCTGTGATCTTGAACTCCCGCGCCTCTATTGGTTGTGCGTCTGAGGTTCGTTCAAGTCACTTTAAGTGTTGTGCCCCCTCTACTGATCTGAGCACATGTTTTGCGTTGGATCAGGGGCCGCAGCATTCACTTGACCACCCCGACGCTTGGCCTTGCCATGCGCCTGATGGGGGTGCGAAGGTGGCACTCTCCTTCAACAATCTGCGTAACGTGATCACTCACAAACGCCGATCAGGAGATTCAACTGACAAGCACAATGCGCCCTTCACAGGGCACACCTGTGCTGCAGTCACCATCAACTGCTGCTGCAAGTCAGCGGTTCCACCAAGGTAGTCGGTATTCCAGCGGCTGCAATCATCAACACCTCTCCAACATCGCCTCGGGAAGAAGGTGTCAACTGAAATGGAGCCAGAACTACAGGTTGCTTTTTGCAACATAGTCTCCAGCTCCCCATCAATTCAGAAGGCGACTGGCAGCTCCTCGGCTTTGTCCTCATCCAAGAACCAGCCGAAGAAGACCAAGACAATTGTCCCATTCTCAGGAGTGTTTGAGGGCACTCGGGTGAGAAGGAAAATCTCAGAAGAAGCTGGAGGTAGTCAAGCCCCTATGGATCTTCATCCTGGAGACGAAATCAGCCTCCCAGACGTAGCTGGGGTAGTCAAGCCCCTGAGGATCTGCGTCCCGAAAACGAAGAAGTCCTCCATGACAAAGCTGGGGGTAGTCAGACCCTTGCTGATACTTCTCTCGAAGACGAAGGTGATCTCCAGAACATAGCTGGGGGTAGCCAAGACGAAGCCCATGGGGAAGTTCCTCCTCTACAAGAGAACGAGGCCGAAAGCGAAGCCTCAACCGATCCATCCACTTCCAATCGCGTCATGACGGTATACATGATGGAAGCGGGTGATACCGAGTCAGATGCGTCGCCAGTAGACCTCGTCCAGCGCATGGATACCTTGGAGGGAGGACTCAAAACCCTCTCTGCCTCCATGCAAACGCTGACTCAAGCAGTGTTTGAGATACGGTCAGCTTTGGCCAGGGCACCGTCTACCGGTCCTGACCCAGGGGCCAATGGAGAATCAAGTGTACACCTTCAACGGGTATCCTTGGATACAGATCGCCGCGAGGCACCTCGGATGTCGGAGCCATCAAATGCTCAACTCCAGGTTGTACCACCATCTTTGACTCCCAGCTCCACAGAAGACGTGATAGAGATGATCAGGGACTTACGAGAGCGCTTCGAGTCAAAAAATAGACAGAAGGAGCGCCAGAAGATGGGGATTCCCCAACCATATCCCCTCGAATTGAACAAAGTGGTTTATCCTCCCAAATATAAACCGCAAACTTTGACGCCATATGACGGGAAGGACTCTCCACGCTGTTATCTGACGTACTTCCAGTCTCAAATGGAACATCTTCCAAAGGAAGACGTACTACTCACCAGCATATTTGTCGGGACACTGAAAGGAGTGGCTTACGACTGGTATTGCAGTCTCCCCGATAACCCCATATCTTCCTTCGATGACTTGACACGTCTCTTCCTCGATCGTTTCTACGACGGAGGAAAGGACATGACAACGGCGTCCCTCATAGAGATACGTCAGAAGAAGAAGGAAACAGTTCGAGCATTCATCGAACGGTTCCGACAAGCCTGCTTCAGACTGCCCCGGGTATGCCAGAACATGCACTCCTCTCCTCCTGCAGTATGAACATGCTGCCTGCGATCAAACTCTGGCTCAACTCCACTCCTCCTCCCGACTGGAGTTCCTTGATCATTGAGGCCGAAGCAGCAGAAAAGAAGGCGTCTAATGCTCGTCTTCTGGGAGTCAGTTTCCCTGCCTTTGAGGACAAGGGAAAACGGCCTGCAGCCAACAACCCTGGACGAGAGACGAAGGAGAAGCAGGCGTTGACTGTCAATACCTCCAAAGGTGCATCAGCACCCACTCAGAAGCTTCCACTTGCACCAAGGCTAAAAGAGGTTTATTCTTTTAATGATGAAGACACCCTGCAACTCTTCGAGATATTGAAGCAGGGTACAAGATCAAGTTGTCGGACCCGAAACGTCCCGACGAGGTTGGGAAAGTGGACAATCCGAGGTACTTTCACTACCATCGGTTTGTCGGACATCCAACTAAGGACTGCTACGTCCTTAAGAACTACATCCAGCGCATGATCAATGCGGATGTCATCTCCGTCGACTATGAGGAGAAAATGGTCTCGGCCAACCTGGTGTCGCTCCAATTTGGCACCTTATCGCCAACCACAACACACGATGGTGTCGTCCCCATCCCAAAGGCGACAATGGAGGTGGTCAATCTACCACCTACTCGTGACAACGTGAGTGGACTCATCCCACTCACCACATCTCGGGGAGAGATCTTATGGGTTCACCCGGATCTCGTCTCCAAGGTTACTCAACCGGAGGTACACTCTGCCTCAAAAACCAAGGGCAGGAAGATTAAGTCTTGCCGCATGGTCTCTTCTTCCGTAGAAGAGGCTCTTCCTGTACAAACCCATTCGCAGCTGAACGTCCAACCCGACGAAGCTGCCGTTGAGGTGGTGCCTCCCTGCACTGCCCCTGCTGCCGAAGAAGGAGGTCCATCCAAGCCTCTAGCGGCCAATAAACAGAAGCATGTAGAGGCCCATTTTGACAAGCCTTTGCGAAAGGAGAATGTTTCGGGGCTAGCCAAGCCCCACAACTTCGACATACTAGCACAACTTGCCAGTACTCCTGTCCGTCTATCCCTGTTTGAGCTTCTTCGTCTTTCTAAGGACACTCGTGAAGCTCTCTGTGAAGCCCTGAAGGATGCTGAATCCTTCATCAGTCAGGTCAAGCAGCCTGAGGATACCCTGACCACATGTACGGACTGCCATTGTGCGGATGAAGTTATCCCCAACATAACTTTTACCCAACAAGACAAGCTGCTCAAGCATAACCGACACAACAGGCCACTGTATTATACAGGGTATGTCGGTTCCGTCAAGGTGAAGCAGATTCAGATCAATCCAGGATCTTCCCTCAGCATCATCCCGAAGATGCTACTCTCAACACTGGGGATCCCAATGTACCGTCTGGCGCCTTCCAACACTACAATCAGCGGCTTCAATGCTAGCAAAAGTGAGCTGCTAGAAAAAATACGGCTGAAATGTCATATCGATAACCGCCGAACCGAGGTGACTTGCTATGTCGTGGACGCTGACGTTAACTACAACCTCCTACTGGGTCGTCCGTGGCTGCATGAGTACATGGTGGTGCCATCTACACTCCACCAATGTATGAAGTACGTGTCCACCAACGACATCATCCGGACAGAGTTCGCGAACATTGACCCGTTCAAGGGGGTCGAAGCCTACTTCACTGATTCGACCCTGTACAAGTCTCCAGACGAAGGGAAAGCCAATGATGCTGACGATGAAGCAGAAACGACAGCAAAACAGGATATGGAGCCAGAGGTGATTCCCGATGCTCTTTTGAAAATTCGACTCAAAGGGAAGCCGCCTCAGACGCTGCCTCCCATGACCATCAAGCTACCTGGAAAAGCACCAACTTCTCTAGGTAGAACACCTACTGAAGCTCCCTTGAAGATACGGCTCAAAGGAAAGCTGCCTCAAACATCGGTTCCCCTTGTGGCAAAACTACAGAGGAAGGCACCAATCACTGAAGGCGCAGTTGAGGCACCTCTGAAGGTGCGTCTTAAAGGCAAGCCTCCGTAATCATCCGTCTCATCCAAGCTGTCGGAGAAGGCCCACATAGCCCTCTCGGACTCCAAGGACAAAGCTGCGGTGGACTTTCCCGATCCAACCCTAGTACTCACAGATGAAGAGCTAGGGGAGTATATATCTGCTGATGTAGATGCACCCTCTCTAGACAATGTAATCCCGCTGGATAAAATCTCGTGTTTCATCAATAATAGAGTATCTTTTAATTATTCTAGTCTTCCACATTGGAATGCCATGTATACATTAGATAATACTCTACGGTCGTTGCAAACACAAATAACGACCGTCAATCATATAAATTGAGTAGTCCCGTCCCAAGGGGTCTGTTTTATAGTCCCACCGCGGAATCGAGACAAAAAATCCATCATCTTCGGCAAAGTCGAGCGTCATCAAGACCTTCCGCCACTCGAGCAAGAACCAAATACCGGCAGAATACAAGTCTATCGATACACGGACAAGGCAAAGTACCTCATCCAAAAGATGGGTTACGATCTGAAAAGCAACAAAGGCCTGAACTACGGCAAAGGACGGTGTCTTCCTCTCCGGCTCCCAACGCCTAAAGTAAAGTCGCAGGATTACTATCATCGAACTCGACGAGGGGTAGGCTATGTAACGCCACCGGCAACTCTAGAGAGTTTGGAGGCAGAAGAAGTAGAACATTCTTATTCGTCTGAAGCATCAACCTGGGATTCCGATACCAGTATCGGCTCAGTCTTCAAGAAGGTGCTATCAGTCAACATGGCATCTGCACAATCTCAAGAAGATGAAGGCGAAGACCAAACGCAGGAATTCTTCGAGGAAGAACCTTGGGCTCGACGCCTAGGAGCACAGTGGGAGTCTCATTTTGAATTACTCGAACCCTCTACCGAAGACGAAGTCGAGCAGATCGACCTTGGGGATGGATCTTCTTCCAAACTCATTTTCGTCAGCAAGAGTCTAAAGGGACCAGACCGAGAATCTTTAATCCAACTGGCTAAAGATTATATCGACGTCTTCTCCTGGAGATATGAAGATATGTCGGGACTTGATCCTCAGATCACGATGCATAGGCTTAACATCTTACCTGATGCCAAGCCTATAAAGCAACAACAGCGACGTTTTCGTCCTGACATCATGAACACTATCGATCAAGAGGTAGACAAACTTCTGACCAGCAGGTTTATCCGTGAAGAACAACACCCAGATTGGGTGGCCAATGTCGTCCCTGTCACCAAAAAGAATAGAAAGATACGGGTCTGCATCGACTTCAGAGATCTCAATGCTGCTTCTCCGAAAGACGAATTCCTGCTTCCGATCACTGATGTAATGATCGACAATACATGCGGCTTCGAGCGCATGTCTTTCATGGACGGGTATTCGGGCTATAACAAGATCAAGATGTTTTCTGATGACGCAAAACATACGTCGTTCAGGACGCCGAAAGGGGTTTTCTGCTACACAGTGATGCCCTTCGGCTTGAAGAACGCTGGTGCTACATACCAACGAGCTATAAGTACCATCTTTCGTCAATATCTTCGTAAAACAGTCGAATGCTATGTTGATGATATCGCTGTCAAGAGCCGGCTTAAAGGTGATCACCTACAAGACAGTCTTCGATCTCATGCGAGCGCATCAACTCAAGATGAACTCCGCTAAATCCTTCCTCGGAGTTTCTAGCAAAAAGTTTCTGGGCTTCATTATCACGGCGAAAGGCATTCATGTCGATCCCGAGAAGACCAAGGACATCCTTGGCATGGACCCTCCGAAGAATCTCCGAGAACTTCGAGGCCAGCAAGGACGTCTTGCATATATCTGAAGGTTTATAGCAAACCTTTCCGGAAAATGTCAACCCTTCACCCAGCTCATGAAGAAGGGAGTCTCTTACGTCTGGACAGAGGAATGCCAGAAAGCTTTCGATGATATCAAGGCTTACTTGACGAGCCCGCCAGTCCTGGTGGCACCCATAGTAGGCAAACCATTTCTCCTCTACGTCCGTGCCATGGATCAAACCCTCGGCGCTCTGCTGGCTCAGAACAGCGACGCAGGCTATAAGCAAGCTATCTACTACCTCAGTAGGACACTGATCGGGGCCGAACACCGGTACAACCCCGTTGAAAAGGAGTGTCTGGCTTTGGTGTTCGCTATCCAGAAGACTCGTCATTATGTCTCGGGCCAGACAATTCATGTCATCTCCCGAGTCAATCTACTGAGGGTTCTCATGACGAAGCCAGGATTATTGAACTCCCGGCTAGCTACATGGGCGATCCTGTTGACGCCATACAACATGGTGTTCGTTCCACAAAAAGCCGTCAAGGGTCAAGCTATGGCCGACTTTTTAGCTGCACACCCCATCCCAGAGTCCTCCAGACTCTATAAAGACATCCCGGATTTGGTCCAAGAATCAAACGTCACCGAAGAAAGCTCCGTCTGGCGGATATTTTTCGATGGCGCTTCAAGAACAGGCCCCAAAGGCCAAATCATCGCAGGAGTGGGGGTAGTCTTAGTCTCCTCCGATCAGCTGGTCATCCAGCATGCTTATTCCCTTTCGAAGCCGTGCTCCAACAATGTTGCCGAGTACAACGCTCTCATCATGGGACTCCAGCTGGCACAACAGCTGGGGATAGATCATCTGGAAGCCTACGGCGACTCAAAACTCGTCGTTAATCAGATCAGAGAGCAATAGAAGTTCGCCATGGAGATCTGGTTCCTTACCATGAAGTTGCATTGAACATTATTTCAACCTTCACCAAGTTCTTCATAGAACACGTACCTCGGTTGCAAAACCTGGAGGCTGACGCTCTGGCTGGCCTCGCAGCCTCGTTGGCAGCATCCCTCGGGACTCAGCACTACGTCATGGTTGTTGGTCGAGACTTGGTCTGTCCTAAAAACAACCTATCCTCACAAAAGCCCATGCCATGTCAACAAGTACTGGTATTAATATCCGAGACTGGAGGTTCCCGTTCATCGACTTTGCTGTCTACAAAATTCTCCCAGAAGACCCGAAAGAAGCCGTCTCAGTCAGGAGGCGTTTCCTTCGATTCTATTACGATACAGCTACTAAAATACTGTACCGACGCTCCTACGATGAACTTCTCCTTCGATGCCTGTCCAACGAAGAAGCAGTCGAAGCCCTTCGAGAAGCTCATGATGGAACTTGCGGGACTCATCAACCTGGGCCTAAGTTGCAGGATCGACTGCGACGCATAGGTTACTACTGGCCGACCATGGCAGCCGACGCTGTCGACTATGCTAAGAAGTGTCGTGCTTGTCAGCTTCATGCCGACTTCATCCATACACCATCGAAACCACTACATCCTACGGTCGCCTCCTGGCCCTTCGAAGCTTGGGGCATGGACATTGTGGGACCTATCACCTCTCCTTCATCGAGGGGACACCGCTTCATCCTAGCTATCACTGACTACTTCTTCAAATGGGCAGAAGCAGTTTTGCTGACGGAAGTGAAGAGCTCTAGGGTGATCAGCTTCATTAAGCACCATGTCATCTACCGTTTCAGGGTACCCCGAAGGATAATCCATGACAACGGTCCACAGTTCATCAGCCATGTTTTCAGCAGATTCTATGACAAGAATCGCATTCAGAACGTGGCATCGACCGCCTACAATCCGACATCAAACGGATTGGCCGAGGCGTTTAACAAGACTATCGTCAAGCTACTCAAAAAGGTCGTATCATCCAACAAACACGACTGGGACGAAAAGCTCAACGAATGCCTTTTGGCCTACCGCACAACGGTACGGACCCCGACGGACAACACACCATTCTCTTTGGTCTACGGAAGTGAAGCGGTACTGCCTCTCGAGATCCAGATACCCTCACTCCGTGTAGCGATCACAAATCAACTCACAGAAGAAGACAATCAACGTTGCCGTCTGCGAGAATTGGAGGCACTTGACGAAAAATGTCTCCTAGCTCAACAGCGCATCGAACTCTATCAAGCCCGTATATCACAGGCTTACAACAAGAAGGTCAAGTAGAGGACTTTCCAAGTAGGCGACCTGGTTCTGGCAGTCAGGAGGCCAATGGTGTTGACACACAAAACACCAGGAAAGTTCGAACCCAAATGGGAGGGACCTTTCATCATAGAGATGGTATACTCAAACGGTGCTTACCGCCTCGCCAAACCAAATAGGGACTTGTTCATGATGCCCATCAACGACAAGTTCCTAAAAAAGTACTACATTTGACATCTTTCAGACATGTACTTCCACCTCTACCTAGCAAGGAGTCAGTAGACCTGATCATCAGAGCTCACATACACCTCCCTTTCATAAAAATTCTATGCTTTCGGAACCCAGTTGTTCCATTGCATTCTATCTCCAGTAGAAGGACAACCACATCCACATTACCTCTGAGTTGCTCCTCTACGCCCTACAAAGCAGAATCTTACGCTCCGTAAGACTACGCTACCCATCATGTTTACCACGTCCATATTACCTCTGAGTAAATATCCCGTACAGACAACCCCTACGTTGCCGTACATCGATCGCAGAACTTCTATGTCCACATTACCTCTAAGTAATTCCGCGCATCCCCCCAGAGTCACTCCTACCACGTCCATAATACCTCTGAGTAGGAAGACTTCATCATTTGAACCCCATATTTGCCACGTCCATATTACCTCTGAGCAAACATATCGGTTCTCTCAAACTTATTATCTGTACCTAAAAACTAAGGTACGCAAAAGATAATAGGTCCACACAAATTATCAGTTCATGACAGCAAAAATGAACACACCACAAAATTCTTTATCTTTTATTTAAAAATAAAGGATTACATCTCCAACAGGAATTGCAAATTACACAAAATAAAAAAAGGGAGAGACTAAGTATCACCAGGATCGGCTGAAAGCTCTTCGATCCGACGCTTCAAGTCTTTCACCCGAGTCTCTACAGTCGCCAGGACTCGGCGTTCGGCTTCTTGACGCATCATTTCTATGGCCTCAGGGGAAGTGTCATCCTCATGCTTCTCGTCCAGCTGTTGCCGCTGCTGGGCCAAAGAAAGAGCTTGGCGGATGAAAGCTGCTTCTTTCTTCTTAGATACTACATGTTCAGCCTGGACTCGCTCAGCATCTAACAAGAGTTGGGCCCGCTGGTCTTCAAGGAGGCAAATCTTGGCATTAACCTCCTCTATACTGGCGTCCAACGCAGCTCGCAACTCCACTTTCTTCTGTACGAATTGAGATAGCCTCTCCGCCGCAGCCTCAGCGTGGAGAGATCATTTTGCTGGATACTCTGAAACTCGGAAAGCAGCTGGTCGAGCTCAGACCAATATGAGGGAGCGCCATGGTTTTTGCCATCGCAAAACTTCCATTGGCATTCATCACTGCCGATACGCCCCTCTGCAGCATCTTGTACACCGCCTCAATGATAAACTTCACGTACTCATCCGCCTCCGCCAGCACTTGCGGTGTCATAGCCGGAGTTGGAGGAGCTGCTCTAGACGGTGGACCTGCAGAAGACCCGCCGACCTCAATCTGCGAGGCCGGAATCTCAACTTCCACGGACCCTCCCTCGTCAGAAACTTGAACTCCGCTACTAGCCCGAGGTGCCAAGAGGGCATAAGGAGCTAAGTGGGGTGTCGATATCGTTCTCCAAGTCGAAGAAGCAACAGAGGGTTCCTGCACCAGCAGGTCCTTGCCCTTTCCCGTCTCGGAGGGACCACCAACATCCGGAGTTGCCTTCTCCACCTCCGAGGCACGATCTGTAACCAACGCAGGACCCTCCTCCTCTGGCGAGCTAGCGAGATCAACACCCGTCTCCTGGTCGGGCACTTCTTTTGGGGACGGGCTTGGCAGACGAGTCTCCCCTTCCTGATCAAATCCTTCCGCGGGATTAAAGTCTGCTGCTACCTCAAGGACGACAGCCAGCTCGGCTTCTGCAGCTGGGTCCGGGGTAGGGCTCGGCAATGAAACAGTCGACCTCTCATGACGAGGGGAGGAATCAATCCTCTCCTCTGTTTCAATCACACATGCTGTCCCTACGGCAGGCTCAGCAACATCTGGAGGAACGTCATCAGAAGAAGACGAACTCCACTCTTCCTCCTCTTCCGGAGGCACAAGTTCTACTGGGACCTCGACATCAGAGATCCCTACATCAGCTTGGACTTTCCTGGGGACGGCTGCACCTTCAGCTTCCCCCTCAACACCATCTGGAGACACCAAAGTCCCCACACAAACGACATCATCAACACTCTCCTTCCTGGAAGATGCGGTAATCGGAGGAACACGCTCGTCAGAAGAGCTCGCTACCTCCTTCGGTTTAACCAAACCTGGTTTCGAAGCCCGGGACTTCTTCTTCGGCACCGCCTACAAAAAGGAGAACTGAGTCACAAAAATCAAGGAGTAAAACCAGACTATATGGGACGTCTTTACCTCCACAGGAGCCGATCCTGTTGCTACGATAGATGCCACTTCCGGAGCTCCTGGCTTTAGAGTCGTAGCTTTCCTTGGTCTCTTCGGCACAGATGAACCAACCTCCGTATCAGCCCGCTTCTTTCCAGCCGGGGTCTCTTCCTGATTACCCTCCGTTGAGGCTACATCAGCTGACCTATAACCCGCAACCTCTGGTGGGCGATATAATTGAGCCACCGCCAACATGTTGGTCGTCGCCTCTAGCTGTATGCCAATGATAAAGCTAGTTTCCCTGTCATACTCAGGGGATGCAGCGTTCATGGCACAATATAGTGTGGCAGTCGAATACAAGATCTGCAACCGAGGATTGTAAACTGGCGTGGTAAAACGGACTCCGGTGCATCTGGCATTGTAATATTGCCAACCTCGGGCTCCATTCAGTAAACTCCCAACAAACCCCAGACTGTTACTGGGGTTCCTTAACATCAGCTGGGTATAGCCAAACTGACGTACAAATCGGCTAGGCAGATATGGCTCTAGATAGCACTTGTTCTTGTTACGGTAGACCAGATGGAAATGATGAATGCTTTGTAACCAGCGGAACCCCCATATCGGCAAGGCAATCACATCCTCGTCGGAGTCTTCTAACTCTTCGTCGGCTTCGAAGTCTATGAAGATGGGGTTGATCTTGGTGATCTCCCACCCCTGAAGATAAGACAAGACCCTTCTACAGACATAGACGCCAGTATGTAGCCACTTCCTTTTATAGAAGCGACGGATAAAGGCGTCACCTACAATGTGATCGTCTTCAGGGCCGGGGCTCATCACGTTCGAATGATACAGAATCTGCCACCCCATCAGATAATGGACTGGTAGCTCAGCCCGGGGAAAGTTGTCGTTCCTACCCCTTCCATGGATCACATCGTCAGCAAAAGTCCTCAAACCCCGCAACAGGTTACACACCATCGCGGAAAGGAGGGCCAGTGGGTGACCAAAAACCATCTTTACTGCTGGCAAGATGAGATTTCGGCTCACTCTTTCTACAGATCCAGAGCCGCCTGAGAACACATAGTCCCGGAGCCATATCATCAAGTATGCGGCTAACACGACCCTAGAATACATCCGGTGTACGCAATGCCAGAAGCAACTATATACATCGGTGCCACTCTCGGTTGAACGAGGAACCTTCTCGTCTAGACGGCCCACTTCGGAGGTCACCTCCACATGAGGCAGTCCCTGCGGAGTCACAAACCGAATCTTGCAAGGGTCCGTCGAGTCCTGCTTGAAGATGTAGTTCCTCCAAGTAGTCACATGGGGCTGGGACCCGCCCCTATCCTTCCGTTGTAACAGATAATGGTGGCTCGCCACCTCCTTGAAAATGGCCATCATCTCCTTGTCCTTTTCTTCTAGGACTTGGATCTCTTCATTCGTCGGGAAATATTCCTCGTACTGTTCCGAACCCCAGGGAAGTTTGGAAACCACATACATCTCGTACAGAGCCAACCCCAGCTCCCCCACTGGAGTAAAGAAGGTGCCAGTCTGGGAGTTGAACATCTCCAGGAGCGCAAGGAACATGGGCTTGTTGATATCGATGCCCCCCTGCGTGGCACGAAGAGCGGCAGTCAGCCCAATCGCTTTGAGCTCAGTTTTGAACTTTAACAGAACCCAGAGGGTCAACTCATCCCACTTCAACACGTGGTGGCACCACCCTTCAACTCGAAAACCTGCTTTCGGATACGTGATCTGCGATGTCAACATCCGATTTGCAAAAGTTGAAGCCCCAAAGGCAAAGGTATCAGGAGTAACGATACGGTAGAGGCTCCCAGGGTGCAAGGTTCGGCAACTGAACGAGGCCTCGGCTCACGAGGCGGCCAAGGTATCCCTCTGATTTGGAGTAACATCAATACGAAGGGCCCCTCCTACTGCCCCTCCTTGAGAAGGAGTAAGCTCCCATGGCATCCTCCTTTTGGAAGCCAAACGGCAGAAAGCCGTCAGCGGCAATTGACGCTCAGACTGTCGCATGTACAGGGTTACACCCTTCGTCGAGAAGAACCAATCCTCTTTAATCTTCAATATCTTTGCCTCAGTAGAGGTCAACCGGTCACCAAACAGAAAGGTAGGCTTCAAAAAAGTCACGTTCTCGAATTCAGCTGATTTTAGTCTGCCACTTTCCATCATATTCTGGAGAAAAATGAGCGACTGATCCCGGATCTGCAACATCCTCTCGGGAGGCTGGTCCTGCATGATAGCAGCCCTCGCTGGATTAACAATATCCTTATTGAAGTCAATACCCATTTGGCAGAGGGAAGCATCCAAAAGGACTTCGTTCAGCAAAGGGATTGTCATTGACACTGATACAAAACAAAAGCCAGGCAACAAGAAGAGAAAGAGGCTTAAGAGAAAGACGAAACATTTGGGGCACGTTCAAAGCTTCTGTGCCTCATCAGGACCCAAAAAGGCCCATATGCATTGAGGTCTCGGCGCATAATCAGGACAGAAGTCCATGCGCGTCAGCAGGATAGCCTCGGCGCATAATCAAGACAGAAGTCCATGCGCGTCAGCGGAAAAGCCTCGGCGCATAATCAGGACAGAAGTCCATACGCGTCAGCGGGATAGCCTCGGCGCATAATCAGGACAGAAGTCCATGCGCGTCAGCAGTAAAGCCTCGGCACATAATTAGGACAAAAGTCCATGCGCGTCGGCAACAAAAAGTTAGGGCACAGCAACAGGGTGCAACTCATCCGTGTGTGCACCGAACTCGTCTAAAAATGTCAAGAAGCACTCACCCCTCACCACTGGCCGGACGTCGGCGGGAGCCGCAACAACGACGGAAGAATCCTCCACATCGAACTCCACGGGCTCTTTTCCTTTGCTTCGTCCTCGGCCAGCACCACCGCGAGGAGTTTTGGGAGCCATTTTGAGAAAAGGAGATTAGGATTTTTTTTGGAAGAAAAAAACTCTAAAGAAGAAGACAGCAAAGAGAGGAAGAACTCCCTCTCTCTCTATCAGACGCCTATTTATAGGCTTGGGTGACGTCAACTGCCGTTTAGGGTTCTGTGAAGTGATAACCGTGGATAGTCCAAAAGATCATCATTAAATCTTTTTTCATTTATCCCGAAGCGTTGTCATTTGGGCATTTAAAACTGGGAGAAGCATGCACCCCAGAACAGTTATGCGCCCCGGACAGTCATGCGCCCCAGAGAAGACACCACCATGCTTCTTATTCAAAGTATTCCAAAGCTTGACGAAAAGTTTTAAAAACTTTGAAGGGAGTCTTGTAGAAGCATAGAATTTCAGGAACGGAAATCCTATGCGCCTAACATTACATGCGCCAGGGAGCTCAAATGAAGTATTTGGCACAAGCAAACAACAAAAGCATAGACATTAAAAGAAGATTTTTTATTTTATATAAAAGTCGGTTATATGTCTAAAAGGGGCTTTACAAAGAAAAATTTCTACAAAGAAAAGATCCTAAGTCTACAGCTAAGGTGTGAGACCCGTCTCACTGTATCGGTATTTTATACGGATACGTGTTTATTTGAGCCGTATTTCGTATTTATCAATTTGCATGAAATTTTAAAATTTTCCTAAGTGGGATTTTTACGACTTGGTTTAACTTGGATTTGGTTTTATTTGGTTCGGTTCTACTTTGACTTGGCTTGGTTTAGTTTGGTTTTTATGAGATGAGGTGTATGGTTTAGATTTAGTGGAGAGGAATGAATGGTGGAGATTGCTTGAGCTTGTTATATAAGCCACTTTTCTCTCTCCCTCCTCATTCACCCTCATTCATTTCTTTTCCACCAAACCCTAGCCATTGGAGAGAGAGGCAAGTACACCTTGTCGAATATTGGACGATTTCAATTTCGTTTGTTCCATTCTCTTTATGGTTACATTCTAAGCATATTTAGAACTTGGAGTTTTCTAATTTGATGGCTAGATTGTTGTAGATCTAACTTTGAAGAAATTTTGGTTTTTATGGGTCTTGATCTATTTTGACTGCATGTTCTTGGTTAGCAAGTGCTTTCATGTAGTTTGCTCTCTGCAATATGGATTTAGGGCTCTCAGTGTTAGTGGTAGGAGCTTGAGTCATGGATTCCATGGCCATCTCCTCGGATTAATTTGTTGTTCTGGAAATGGTGAGCCGCATAGGCTGTGGCAATAGCATTAAATGCAGGCTTGCATTTTGCTTGCCACTTGCATTAATATTTGTCCTCAGTATTTCTTTAGTATTAATACTTGCTCTCCATTTTCATTTGAGCCGCATGGAAAGGAGCTACAGGGCTTTGGCATCTGCATTAAATGCATGCTTGCATTTTTTTATTAAATAAATAATGAGCCGCATATGGCTTGCTCTTAAATATTACTTACTTTAATATTTCCTTACCTACATGCAATCCACAGTAGCTTGCCGCATATGAATAATATGAGCCGCATGAAGGCTGAGCATTAAATAAAGTATAGGAGCCGCATGGGTTTTGGAATCTCATCCCTAAAGAAAATTTTCTTAATGTTTTGTCCTTATATGCCTTAAGTGTTTGGTTAAATGCTTTTGTCTTTAGTGCTTTAAATGTTTGGTGATAGCATTTGTCTTTAATGCTTTTAAAGCTTGGTTGAAGCATCCTGGAAAGGAGCTAGCCGCATAAGGTTTCCTAAGGCTTTATATTTTGCATTTAAGACCCTAATGTTTAATATATTATGCTTAATGCATTGATTACATGCCTTTGGAATAAGCTAGCCGCATAAAGTTTCTTAAGGCCTTATGATTAATGCATTTAAGACCTTGCTATTTCATATTTTATGCTTGAAATCCTAATGCATTACTTTTATGCATTATGCCTTTAAGGCCCTAAATGTTTATATTTTTATGCTTTAGTCCTTAGGATTGCATTTAATGCATTTTTTTAGCATACTTGGCCGCATGAAGTCAACTTCACTCTTGGCCTTAGATATTTTGGCCCCATAGTATATTAATATTTAGTTTGTGCCTGGCCTTTACATTGTTGCTGGCCGCATGAATATAATCCTTGGCCGCATGGCCTCTTCCCACTTGTTGGCCGCATGGCCATTGTACTTTTGGACTTTGAAATTAATATTGGATCGCATGGATTCTATTGAGCTGCCTGTACTTACAGGATATATTTTATTATATGTCATCATTGCTTGGCCACGTGAACCAATATTTAAATGGTTCACGTGAACTTTTCTTATTGCATTAATTGTGGGGGGTCCCACATAGCTTCTTTTAGTTGACTTGCTTGAGTGGGAGCTTGCAAGTATTGCGGGTCCCACTATCTTTTGTCTTACTTGATTTCATGTCCTCTTTGTTATATTGGCCGCATGGGTGGCCTTCCACTCTCTTTGACCGCATGTTTGTTCTTCCACTTTTGGACCGCATGGGTCCCACTTTGATTGTTTAAATGTTTTATTTGCCTGAATTGTGGTCATAATTTCTTTCCACTCCCAACATGAAAATTGTAAAGTTTCTCCTTGGCTTCAAGAATATATAATATTAATATAATATTATTTAATTGTGCAAGTTTCTTCCTTCTTGATAAATGACATGACACGACAATGACCCATAGTGGTGCACTCTTGAAATGAACTTGACATGATATGCCTGACATGATAGTGGCCCGTCGTGGCGCACTCTTGACATGATATCTTGACATGATAACTTGAAATGATAAATAAGAATGACTTGATAGTGGCCCGTCGTGGCGCACTCTTGATAAGTAATAATGATAATGATAGTGGCCCGTCGTGGCGCACTCCTGACAAGAATTAATTAGTATCCTGACACCGTGGGTGATTGTGTTTGTACAAATGAACCCGTCTCGTCTTGCATCATGTCTAGGACATGAATCCCTGGTTTTCCACGGTCAGGGATTCATACTGAAATGGACTAAGGCTAATTACTAGAATAATCCAGTAGTTCATGGAGAGACTTTCCCAGTTACCTGTTGCCCCTTTGACCCCGGCCTTATATATATATACATGGGATTTGTTGCTATCCGTCGAGATGAGCGCACTTCCAGCCCGCCGTCGAGTGTGGTACCTTAGGACACATGTATTTACTACAGTGTGTCTGCTATATCCTGCTATCTTTTCCTTTTCTTTGCTGGGGTCATTCAGGTAGTAACAAACGGGTAATTGGACTTAGAAGAATCTTATTGCATCTTGCTAGTAACTAGGCCTGTGATAACCCTAGTTAGTTAAAGTATCAAGCCGTACTTATTGCTTAGCCGTGATTGATTGAATGGAGTCTAACTCAGTCTAGTCTTGACTTGATCCTGCACAAGATTGTCACATGACCTGATTGTTCATATTCGCCCTGTCCTGTACATGATTGTTACATGTCCTGATTTTTTATTTTATCCTGCCGATAAATGGTGGGAGAAACCAAGTTCTGTTCAGACGAAGGGGTACAACCCCGGTCCTTGTTTGGTTTACGGGTTGTAACCTGGTTATCTGAATAGTCCCATGGTTATCTCATCGTATATCACCTTTTCAGTTCTATTTATTTAACATGTTCTCCAGTTTACTTTTCGTCAAAATGATGATTTACTTATTGTCTTCCTATGTTCGGGATAAGTGCATTGGTACTGCACGAATCTCGATCCTTCTTTACTTATTGCTTCTTTTCCCTGTTGATTGCCTATGTTTGCTGGTTTTAAGTTCATAGTTCGGCCTCCTTTGTGGTACTTGCTATTTGGGGTCTGACCCCACTGGTTTTGCATGGCCAGGTTCTAATAGAAGAGCCCGAAGGATCTACCGCACCATCTACTCGACGGTGACCAGCCGGAGCACCAGAGTGCCTCAGTGGGCTCTTCTTCATTCTCCCACTGATATGTAAATTCTCTTCTTGTAACATTTAGTCCCGAGCACGTGTTTAGCTCGTGTTTTGGTATTTTCCTTGATATTGTAGCCTACGGGCATAAACATGATATGTGTATTCTAGACTATAGCTAGTCCTTATCATGTACGACTAATACTCTAGCTAGTCCTCAGTTCTGTGGTACTGGCTTCATGATCAGTCATGTATATATGGTTCGGGACGCCTTACTATTGTATGTATGATGATCGTACTCCTTGCTCTTGTATAATTGCCTGTGATTGAGATATCTAGGATTGTTAAACCATAGGATTGACTGATGGCTTGTAGAGTAACCCCCATGTCTTGACAGCTTATACGTGATTTCAGAGTATTAACGTACTTTGGGATTACGTAGCTGGCTATGTCTGTCCCCGCTCTCCAGTATTCTGGTTCTGGGGCGTGACATGGTTTTAGTGGTGGCACCATGCAGGTCTGAATCTCGATTTTCAGATTTGTGGGGTTACCATGTTTAGATATCTCAATCACGATTATCCTTATTGATCTCCTTCGGATTATTCTCTACCTCTGATACTTGACTTGATATCTGTTTTGATCATTGATCATTCCTGTTCCCATGATTTGATCTTGTGTCCTTCAACTTTCAAGGGTACTGTTCTTGATCCTTCAGATTATCTTGTTCGTGTTTTGCCGAGGGCAGCTCAGCATTCTTCAGCCAGGCCAGTTATGGAGGACCAGTCTCAGCATGCAGGCAGAGATGTCAGTCCATCCCGATCAGCCAGTCGTTTCTGTCTTCGTAGTTGAAACAGATGCTTGAACTTTGGTTCAACTACGATGATACGTCCTGGGTAGAGTCATGTCTTGAACTAAGTCATTGGTACCGACTTACCTTGAGGCTTGACTTTTATCCATTTTTGGGAGTCAGCTTAGGCCAGCGAGGACGTTAGTTTCTACACAACTGTCTCAGGAGACATATTGATCCATATGCCTCCAGCCCTTCTTGATCATGATTGTATTTGTTCTTGTGCATTTATTTACTGCTTACGCGTTTATTTACATTACTGATTGTCTTACTTACTTACTTGCCATGCTTGATTTATTGAGATTGTTGAGTTTCCTGGAGCTTTTGTTTTGATATCTTGCTCGACTAGCCTCAGGAAATTCCGAGGACGGAATTTTTCTAAGGTGTGGAGAGTTGTGAGACCCGTCTCACTGTATCGTATTTTATACGGATACGTGTTTATTTGAGCCGTATTTCGTATTTATCAATTTGCATGAAATTTTAAAATTTTCCTAAGTGGGATTTTCATGACTTGGTTTAACTTGGATTTGGTTTTATTTGGTTCGGTTCCACTTTGACTTGGCTTGGTTTAGTTTGGTTTTTATGAGAAGAGGTGTATGGTTTAGATTTAGTGGAGAGGAATGAATGGTGGAGATTGCTTGAGCTTGTTATATAAGCCACTTTTCTCTCTCCCTCCTCATTCACCCTCATTCATTTCTTTTCCACCAAACCCTAGCCATTGGAGAGAGAGGCAAGTACACCTTGCCGAATGTTGGACGATTTCAATTTCGTTTGTTCCATTCTCTTTATGGTTACATTCTAAGCATATTTAGAACTTGGAGTTTTCCAATTTGATGGCTAGATTGTTGTAGATCTAACTTTGAAGAAATTTTGGTTTTTATGGGTCTTGATCTATTTTGACTGCATGTTCTTGGTTAGCAAGTGCTTTCATGTAGTTTGCTCTCTGCAATATGGATTTAGGGCTCTCAGTGTTAGTGGTAGGAGCTTGAGTCATGGATTCCATGGCCATCTCCTCGGATTAATTTGTTGTTCTGGAAATGGTGAGCCGCATAGGCTGTGGCAATAGCATTAAATGCAGGCTTGCATTTTGCTTGCCACTTGCATTAATATTTGTCCTCAGTATTTCTTTAGTATTAATACTTGCTCTCCATTTTCATTTGAGCCGCATGGAAAGGAGCTACAGGGCTTTGGCATCTGCATTAAATGCATGCTTGCATTTTTTTATTAAATAAATAATGAGCCGCATATGGCTTGCTCTTAAATATTACTTACTTTAATATTTCCTTACCTACATGCAATCCACAGTAGCTTGCCGTATATGAATAATATGAGCCGCATGAAGGCTGAGCATTAAATAAAGTATAGGAGCCGCATGGGTTTTGGAATCTCATCCCTAAAGAAAATTTTCTTAATGTTTTGTCCTTATATGCCTTAAGTGTTTGGTTAAATGCTTTTGTCTTTAGTGCTTTAAATGTTTGGTGATAGCATTTGTCTTTAATGCTTTTAAAGCTTGGTTGAAGCATCCTGGAAAGGAGCTAGCCGCATAAGGTTTCCTAAGGCTTTATATTTTGCATTTAAGACCCTAATGTTTAATATATTATGCTTAATGCATTGATTACATGCCTTTGGAATAAGCTAGCCGCATAAAGTTTCTTAAGGCCTTATGATTAATGCATTTAAGACCTTGCTATTTCATATTTTATGCTTGAAATCCTAATGCATTACTTTTATGCATTATGCCTTTAAGGCCCTAAATGTTTATATTTTTATGCTTTAGTCCTTAGGATTGCATTTAATGCATTTTTTTAGCATACTTGGCCGCATGAAGTCAACTTCACTCTTGGCCTTAGATATTTTGGCCCCATAGTATATTAATATTTAGTTTGTGCCTGGCCTTTACATTGTTGCTGGCCGCATGAATATAATCCTTGGCCGCATGGCCTCTTCCCACTTGTTGGCCGCATGGCCATTGTACTTTTGGACTTTGAATTTAATATTGGATCGCATGGATTCTATTGAGCTGCCTGTACTTACAGGATATATTTTATTATATGTCATCATTGCTTGGCCACGTGAACCAATATTTAAATGGTTCACGTGAACTTTTCTTATTGCATTAATTGTGGGGGGTCCCACATAGCTTCTTTTAGTTGACTTGCTTGAGTGGGAGCTTGCAAGTATTGCGGGTCCCACTATCTTTTGTCTTACTTGATTTCATGTCCTCTTTGTTATATTGGCCGCATGGGTGGCCTTCCACTCTCTTTGACCGCATGTTTGTTCTCCCACTTTTGGACCGCATGGGTCCCACTTTGATTGTTTAAATGTTTTATTTGCCTGAATTGTGGTCATAATTTCTTTCCACTCCCAACATGAAAATTGTAAAGTTTCTCCTTGGCTTCAAGAATATATAATATTAATATAATATTATTTAATTATGCAAGTTTCTTCCTTCTTGATAAATGACATGACACGACAATGACCCGTAGTGGTGCACTCTTGAAATGAACTTGACATGATATGCCTGACATGATAGTGGCCCGTCGTGGCGTACTCTTGACATGATATCTTGACATGATAACTTGAAATGATAAATAAGAATGACTTGATAGTGGCCCGTCGTGGCGCACTCTTGATAAGTAATAATGATAATGATAGTGGCCCGTCGTGGCGCACTCCTGACAAGAATTAATTAGTATCCTGACACCGTGGGTGATTGTGTTTGTACAAATGAACCCGTCTCGTCTTGCATCATGTCTAGGACATGAATCCCTGGTTTCCCACGGTCAGGGATTCATACTGAAATGGACTAAGGCTAATTACTAGAATAATCCAGTAGTTCATGGAGAGACTTTCCCAGTTACTTGTTGCCCCTTTGACCCCGGCCTTATATATATATATATATATATACATGGGATTTGTTGCTATCCGTCGAGATGAGCGCACTTCCAGCCCGCCGTCGAGTGTGGTACCTTAGGACACATGTATTTACTACAGTGTGTCTGCTATATCCTGCTATCTTTTTCTTTTCTTTGCTGGGGTCATTCAGGTAGTAACAAACGGGTAATTGGACTTGGAAGAATCTCATTGCATCTTGCTAGTAACTAGGCCTGTGATAACCCTAGTTAGTTAAAGTATCAAGCCGTACTTATTGCTTGGCCGTGATTGATTGAATGGAGTCTAACTCAGTCTAGTCTTGACTTGATCCTGCACAAGATTGTCACATGACCTGATTGTTCATATTCGCCCTGTCCTGTACATGATTGTTACATGTCCTGATTTCTTATTTTATCCTGCCGATAAATGGTGGGAGAAACCAAGTTCTGTTCAGACGAAGGGGTACAACCCCGGTCCTTGTTTGGTTTACGGGTTGTAACCTGGTTATCTGAATAGTCCCATGGTTATCTCATCGTATATCACCTTTCCAGTTCTATTTATTTAACATGTTCTCCAGTTTACTTTTCGTCAAAACGATGATTTACTTATTGTCTTCCTATGTTCGGGATAAGTGTATTGGTACTGCACGAATCTCGATCCTTCTTTACTTATTGCTTCTTTTCCCTGTTGATTGCCTATGTTTGCTGGTTTTAAGTTCATAGTTCGGCCTCCTTTGTGGTACTTGCTATTTGGGGTCTGACCCCACTGGTTTTGCATGGCCAGGTTCTAATAGAAGAGCCCGAAGGATCTACCGCACCATCTACTCGACGGTGACCAGCCGGAGCACCAGAGTGCCTCAGTGGGCTCTTCTTCATTCTCCCACTGATATGTAAATTCTCTTCTTGTAACGTTTAGTCCCGAGCACGTGTTTAGCTCGTGTTTTGGTATTTTCCTTGATATTGTAGCCTACGGGCATAAACATGATATGTGTATTCTAGACTATAGCTAGTCCTTATCATGTACGACTAATACTCTAGCTAGTCCTCAGTTCTGTGGTACTGGCTTCATGATCAGTCATGTATATATGGTTCGGGACGCCTTACTATTGTATGTATGATGATCGTACTCCTTGCTCTTGTATAATTACCTGTGATTGAGATACCTAGGATTGTTAAATCATAGGATTGACTGATGGCTTGTAGAGTAACCCCCATGTCTTGACAGCTTATACGTGATTTCAGAGTATTAACGTACTTTGGGATTACGTAGCTGGCTATGTCTGCCCCCGCTCTCCAGTATTCTGGTTCTGGGGCGTGACATAAGGCGCAGCAACCGTCATACGCTCTCAGTCAGGCGCATCTCTTCAGCGTCTCAGTCAGGCGTGTCTCTTCAATGTCTCAGTCAGGCTCGTCTCTTCAGCGTCTCAGTCAGGCGCATCTCTTCAGCGTCTCAGTCAGGCGCATCTATTCAGCAGCTCAGTTATGTGCATCCCTTCCGCATCTCAGTCAAGCGCATCATGAAGTCTCAGCATATGCGCTCTACTTCGACCCGATCGGGTGCTTCGACTAATGAAGCATTTATTGAGTAAGGGTGGGTGATCAACCCCACCCTAGCGGAAGGAAGAGCTCTCCAAAGGAAGAGGAGAGCACTGCAAGATCCGCGGCAAAAGGAGGCTTTTAACACAACCAGAATGGGCAACACCCACTCTGACAGAAGAAAGAGCCTCCAAAGCCGGGGGCAGCACAATTTCGATCTGCGGCTCTTCTAGCATAACGGAGATGAGGCTCGAGCATCCCGATCTTCGAATGCAATAGGCACCTTTCGCCTGCCTCAGAAGCCCTCGACTCCGACTTTCGGATGTAATAGTCACCTTCAAGCGCATGAACGAAGACAAGGCGTCGCATCTTCACCGTCGGGAACATCTCGTCAACAGAATGTGCTCGAGTAAACATGTTCACTTCGGGAGGACGTGAGGGAACGAGAAGCAAACTCTCTCCTTGCCACTATTTATAGGCCGGGCAAATCAAACCCATGCGCCAAGTAGCGGGCTCTCCGAATCCCGTACAATGAATTTGCATCTATGGTGATGAACCTGACGTTTCGAATTCGACCAAGTCAAAAACGGCTATTTAAAGCACTCGAAGAACACAACAGTCGGACCAATAAAAGCACGTCACGTAAACGGATGCGTCGGCCAGACACGACATATCGTACAGACGCGCCCGTTCCAAAGCGCCCCATAAGGATGCGTCCAACAAAGCACAGATCCATGCGTCCTAATCAACATGGACCCATGCGCCCATTTCGGCTCGTCACCCATCAAGCAATTAATGCTCAAGTGACAGAGTTGGCAGCACGTCTCCCGAAGACTAAACACTTAGCAGCTTTTTCAGAAGACGAAGCGTCGCTGACATCAGCATCATCATTACTTTCCTCCGACGGTTACAAGCCACGTGGCCTTTCCACCATTTCGCATGTGCCTCCGCAGCCATGCGCCCAAATCTCTGTATGCGCCTCAAAAGCCATGTGCCACAGACTTTTCTCTGATCCCTAAAGACGGAGGTCAAGTCACTACTGAAGTCCCGCATGCGCCTCAAAAGCCATGCGCCCAGACTGGTTTGTGACTCCTAAAGGTTACAGGCCAAAGTCTACTCATGCATCCAAACCTAGGCACATCATGTCAGATTACTCTCTACTAATTCTGAGATCTTTGAGCTACGGATATGCGCCACGTGTCTTTTGACTCAGTTCAGCCGATGAAGGGGTGCTAATCACCCAAGATCTCAGCAACCGAAAGATCTTCTCCATTACTACGTGTCAGCTCTGTCGTAGCCCACAAATGCAACAAGAAGAGTTCAACT
Organism: Iris pallida; assembly: GCA_029216955.1. Lineage (NCBI taxonomy): Eukaryota > Viridiplantae > Streptophyta > Magnoliopsida > Asparagales > Iridaceae > Iris > Iris pallida. The sequence goes on from JANAVB010018993.1 coordinate 10,058,066, forward strand.
CCTCAATCCGAGCGTGCCGCCCATGCGCCTCCATCAGCAATTACCACGTGGCATCCCCACAAAACAGGCGTATCCTACATATGCGCGTATGAGCAGCCAACCTGCTGCTTATAAATAGAGGGATCATTTCCTTCTTCCAGGCACACATACACAAACAGAGATACACAGAGACTGTCAGAGATCAAGACACACAGTCAACCAAAGTATCAGAGTTTACTCCCAGAGATCGAAAGAGACACTCAACGTCTTCTTCCTCTCCGTAAGCTCCGACACCCAGAGCAACTCAGACCTTCAGAGAACCGAGAACCGTCGTCAGATCGTCAACGGAGTCAACGTATTACCACTCGCTCCATCGGCACAAAGGACCCAGATAAACAAAAGTGTACTCCTAGGACTACGTCTAAGTCCTACATTGTAACACTGTTCTGTTTGTATTGAAATTGCATCAAAAGATTTTAATGGAAAACAAATGTCAGGTCCCTGTCATGGCGCTTAATACGTATAGTGTCAATAAGGTCAAAACCAAACGACGCTACCAGGGCCTTTTGGGCTGCAGACAACTCCCATAATGATCGCCACTCACCATGCTCACGTAATTTAACTTCAGGATAATCATAGCGCTATAATATATATATACATTATTAGTACAATTTAATAAAATTAACAACCAAAAAATTAATTACCTAAAATTTAGTTTACCTCTTCCGAAAATACAAGTTTAGAAACGTGCGATTCTCGTTCATGTAAAATGAATGGAGTTGTCGGACCACTGGATATTTTTTCATCATTTTGAGTAGCCATCTGTAATAATCGTTACAATTTTTTTAGTTATATAATTATTATCTACTTATATAACTATTGTAAGGGACACAATCAAACATTAATCAACTTAAAAATAGCAAGTAAATAATTTTTGAAAATAAAATCATATTACCAGTTAACAAGACAGGGGTATTTTACTTCTACTCTTGCTTCCTTCGTTTGCTTCTCCTCCTTCTTCTTCTGAAGAACTCATTCCTCTTGTTCTCTTTTTCTCCTTTTATTCACTCTCCAAAGCCATAATACCTACTTTCTCATTCACCAATGCTGCTAAAGTTGCTCCAACCCGGTCTCCAAAGTCCCAACCCGGTCTCCAAAGCCAAATAAAGCTACAAACAATGAACTTTTCCTGCTCAGCTATGCAGCTAAAGCGGCTGCTGCATGCAGCGACAGCGCGCATGGTAGCTCATGCAGCATCGAAAAGCACGACAGCGCGTGGCAGCGCATGCAGCAGTGCGCGGCAGAGCGCGTGGCAGCGCATGCAGCACGTGTGGCAGCGAGCAGAGCATGGCAGAACAGAGCGTGGCAGCGAGCAGAGCGTGGTAGAGCACGGCAGCCGAGGTGCCAGGTAAGCAAGAAAACACCCTTCGGATGGGCGTTTCCCTCAGGGAAAACGCCCTTTGGATGGGCATTTTTTGTATATGTATTTTATTTCTTTATAAAACTTTCTCCTCCTCGTTATCTCGCTAACGGCCGTTAGAATTAATTCATATTAACATGAGAACGCCCTTCGGATGGGCGTTCTTATGCTTCGTATGTAATTATTAAAAATATTGTGCTGTACGTGTAATTTTATAAATTTATTATGCTTTCAGTGAAAATTTTCGATAAATAGATTGTGTTGGTTGTCTAATACATGTACTATATCCTAGAACTTACGTGCGACAATCGTGGATATGGATACTGTCATGCCCCAGAACCAGAATACCGGAGAGCGGGGGAATGACTCAGCCAGCTACGTATTACGGGTAGATGAATACCGTATAATATGATCAATGCTGTCTAAAAGACGAGGGGGGTGCATACTACATGAAAGTCTCACTAGGGTTACTCAACATCGATTGTCTCAATCATTCAAATAAGAAGCAGTAATAGAGAACATATAAGATAAAGCAGTAAGGCATCCCAAACGCTTCGTCAAAATTTTCTTGAGATCTGGCTTTACAAAACATAGCCAGATGATATAACAAGGTATACACAATCGTTATCAGCTGCAGCCTGACTTAGTTACAATTATGTAAAAGTAAGTACAAGACAATCCGACTTAACATGTCGGTGCCAAGCGACAATAAGTAAAGTAAGTAGTAAAAACGAGCAGGGAAGCAAGGGACCCACTCGTGTCCTCCTGCGATCATTCCTCTAGTATTGACCATCTTGGAGGTGGAAGTAAGCTGAGTCCTCGGGGGCTGGCTCTAAACCTGGCCATGCAAAACCAGAGAGGTTAGACCTCTAATAGCAAGTACTGCAAGGAAGCACGATATAAGAAATTAGAACCAGTGATAAGAGTTAAGAATATGATAAATGGATCTCTGCTTGCTACTGGGGTTCGCACAACATCACGACACTTCAAGCCAACTTCCCAACCAAACAAGGACAGAAGTTGACCCGTCATGTTCTAACGTTCTGCTCATCTCAGTAGTTAACAGAGTAGGTACAGTGCATAAACAAATCAATTTAAAGGACCATACAACTACTACGGCTTGCTACTGTAAGTTTCAAGTTGTCTTAGAAATATGCGATAAGGGATTCCTCAGTTCTCACCATGTACAAGCAAGGCTAGTCTACCCAATAATCAATTGCACCAATCATGAATTAGACGAGTCCCAGCGGGACGCCCATTATCAATATACAATAAATGTAAACAGATACCGCTTCCTACCCGTGTGGCAGATTTACAGTATCCGTGGGAACTAGCCGACATGTCGGAAATACTAATAGTCCCAAGATGGCTGCCATGTAAGAACTCAGGAATTCATTCTCTCCATACAATAGTTATTTTTATTTAGCTTAGTGCCCCCTATGTTAACTGAACTCTCATGCCGTGGATCATGGTCATTCTGAATGAGTACTCTCGTACAAAGTACGATATGCATAACTCTACAACGATGCCCGTACGGCTAGGTTGTTGGTCGTACATAGCGTAATGCAACAATCAAACCTAGTCACGAAATAATCATGCCTTGACCGTATGATACACATGCTGCTTTTATAAAAATAATTTGAAGTCTGCACGTATCCATATGCCAGTGTTCGTGATCGGCTAGTCGATTGGAATAGTTCATAGTTAATATGAACGTGTCTCATTCAATTTCAATAAGACGACTAGCCAGTCTCTTAGTCCCAACTAGAAATACATGATCAACCATTAGTCAAGGTAACAATTAATATCAATTTGGGACAATTAACAGCCAAAAGACGGCAGTAGATGGATGCCCATCTATGCGGCAGGGTAAGTCGGAATCCCATACGGCAGTAGATGGATGTCCATCTATGCGGCAAGGTAAGGAGGTACCCATCTATGCGGCCAGAGTCAAATCAAGATCCCATACGGCTGTAGATTGATGCCCATCTATGCGACAGGGTGAGGGAGTACCCATCTATGCGGCCAGAGTCCTATCAGAATCCTATGTGGCCTGGGAGCCAAGGTCCATGGCCTATACGGCAAGGATCGCCATATGGCAAGGCTGCCAAAAGCCATGCGACAAGGGAGAAACAGGGGCCACATGAAGACTGGAGTGCCTATGCGGCCAAAGAGGAGCCGCATGAAAACTCGAGCACCTATGCGGCCAAAGAGGACCCGCATGAAAACTCAAGCGCCTATGCGGCCAAAGAGGAGCCGCATGAAAACTCGCCGCATGAAAAGGCCATACAGCATGCACTGTTCTTCTTCTCCAACTTTTTTGAGAAGAAGAACCTGGGAAGTTGGAGGTTCCTAGACTTCCCAAGCTTCAATCCAAGCCCAAATCTGGACTTGTATAGGTCAAAATATGGTAGAATAAAATTCTCTACAACATAGAACAACTAGATTTTTGAAAACAAAGAAGTTTGATAGGTCAAAATCAAGAAAAAGTTCGAAAGTAACATAAACTTATATCTACAAATATACACCCATAAAAACCAGAAACTCCAAGTTCTAAAGAGACTTAAAATCAAGTAAGGAAGAGAATGAAACAATAAAACTTGAGATCCATCACGAAGTAAGTTGTACTTGCCTCAGCTTTCTAAGTTGGTGGGAGAGTAATGGAGGATGAAGAAGAAGTAAATGAGAGTAATGAAGAGAGAGAAAAGTAAAGGGGTATAAATATCAAGCCCAAGGCAAAATCTCCACCACCTATTCCTTCCTACAAGATCTAGGCCATCCACCCCTTATCATGATGAACCGAGCTAAACCAAGTTGGCTCAACATGAACAAAATAAACTAAGAGCTTAAGCAAACACAGAAAATAAAATACAGAAAAATTAATTAGCATGACATTACAGAATAAATGTATGATAAATATTAAATAAATACATTCAAGCAGTACACGTATTAAAATACGCATTCTGGGAACGAGGAGTGACATCTCTACCCTCCTTAGAAAAATTTCGTCCTCGAAATTCTAAATCCAAGCAGGATAGAAATATCAGGGCTAAATAATCTAAGTACAGCAATCCTAGCGAGCAAGCAGTCATTCTACAAATAACAATAGCAAGTAATATATATATAAATATAAATATAAATATATTTTTTTAAATATATATATATATATATATATATATATATATATATATATATATATATATATATATATTTATCAATCTACGATATCAAGCAATTCTACAAATAGGGTGATAAGCATGAGGAATCAAGACAATCAAGGTATACGGAAAGAAATATATCTTGTGAGTCAAATAGGTGCAGATACCGTGATCGGATATCATCCTCACGTTCTCACGTTGACTCTCCTAAGGAGTGATGACCTCAAGCAACACGACAAGGCTAATTGTTCGGTTCTTGAGTATCTTCTCCCTTCGGTCCAAAATGGACACCAGCTGTTCCTCGTAAGACAGGTTGGTACCAACAACCAGTTCAGAATGATCGAGGATATGGCTTGGGTCCGATACATACCTATGCAACTGAGATACATGAAACACATCATACACCTCTCGTAACGAAGGTGGAAGGGATAAACGATAAGCAAGATCGCCTACCCTATCAAGGATAGCAAATGGGCCTACGTATCACGGACTCAACTTCCCGCGAACGCCAAATCTAATGACCCCACGGGTAGGTGAGATCCGCAAGAACATGTGGTCTCCAACAAAAAATTCTAGCGGCCTATGATGTTGGTCTGCCCAATGACGATGTCGATCTTGCGCAACTCGAAGTCGTTCCGTAATCCCCTTAACCACTTCAACTGTCTGAATAATCATCTCTGGACCTAACATCTTCCTCTCCCCGATATCATCCCATGCCAGTGGCGACCTACACTTCTTACCATATAGTGCTTCGAATGGTGCCATCTGGATACTGGCTTGATAACTGTTATTGTACGAAAATTCGACTAAGTGCAGATGACTCTCCCAAGACCCTCCAAAATCTAGGGTGCAAGCTCGTAACATATCTTCTAAAGTTTGAATTGTTCTTTCTGATTGCCCGTTCGTCTGTGGCTGGTATGCCACACTAAATCTTAACTTGGTACCCAGGCTATGATGTAAACTCTTCCAGAAATGTGATATAAAATGGGTATCTCTGTCTGACACAATACTGACAGGGACCCCATGCTGCTTGACTATCTGCTGCATATACAATTCTGCCAACTTTTCTGTAGATTTTTCTACTCTAAAAGGAAAAAAATGTGCCACCTTTGTAAGCCGGTCCACTATCACCCAAATAACATATTTACCACTTGGTGATCTCGGTAAACCGATCACAAAGTCTATTGTGATATGTTCCCACTTCTATTCCGGAATAAGAAGTGGTTGTAATAATCCAGCTTGCCTCTGTTATTCTGCCTTCACTTGCTAACATATTAAGCAACGGGAAACGAAAATGGATATCTCTCTCTTCATTCTGTTCCACCAGAAGTGCTGCTTGATATCTTGGTACATTTTGGTCCCTCCAGGGTGTATAGAATACTGAAAACTGTGGGCTTCTGCCATAACCTCCTGTCTGATATCTCCACTTGGCACACATAGACGGGATCCAAACCTAAGTGTTCCATCCTCATGAATTTTTATCTTTTTCCAGAGTCCTGACTCACATTCTGTCCTAAGCTTCTGAATCCTTGGGTCCTGTGCCCGAGCTGCCTTGATCCTGTCTACCAAGTCGGATTGAACTTACAGACTTGCCAGAATTCCTATATCACTAGGAAGTACAACATCGATGCCCATCTCTTGAAGATCTTCTAAGATATATTTTTGTGATGTCAACATAAATGCGCTATCTCTCCTGCTAAGAGCGTCTGCTACCACATTAGCCTTGCCTGGATGATACTGAAGCTCTACGTCTTAATCCTTGATCAACTCTAACCATCTTCTTTGTCTCATTTTTATTTCCTTCTGAGTAAAGATGTACTTCAGGCTTTTGTGGTCTGTGTACATGTCCACTCGATCACCGTACAAGTAATGCCTCCATAGCTTCAAAGCAAATACTACTGCTGCTAACTCCAAGTCATGAGTCAGATAATTCTTCTCGTGGTCTCAAAGTTACCTAGATGCATACGCTATCACCTTCCCATGTTGTATTAGGACACACCCAAGTCCCTTTCCTGACGCATCACAATATACAGTAAAACCCCCGGGCCCAACCGGTAATGTAAGAATAGGTGCCGTGATCAACTTCTGCTTCAAATTCTCAAATGATGCCTGGCACTCTGCCGACTAGACAAATGGAACATCCTTTTGTGTCAAGCAGGTCATGGGTACTGAGAGTCTTGCAAAGTCTGATACGAACCTTCTATAATATCCTGCCAATCCCAAGAAACTTCGCACATCTGCTACAGTCTTAGGTATTGGCCAACTCTCTACTGCTTCTACTTTCTTAGGATCCACTGCTACTCCAGCTTCTGATATGATATGACCCAAAAATGAAATGCGATCCGTCCAAAACTCACACTTGCTGAGGTTGGCGTACAACTGGTTCTCTCTCAGAACCTGTAACACTTTCTTGAGGTGATCTTCATGCTCTTCTTCACTAGCTGAGTATACGAGAATGTCGTCGAGGAACACAATGACAAATTGATCTAAGTACAGCATAAAGATGCGGTTCATCAAATCCATAAATATTGCTGGAGCATTGGTTAAACCAAACGATATTACTAAGAATTCGTAATACCCATACTTAGACCTGAATGCCATCTTGGGGATATCCTCTTTCCGAACTCTCACTTGATGATACCCTGATCGAAGATCTATCTTGGAAAAAATCCTTGCTCTGCTCAATTGATCAAACAAGTCGTCGATCTTTGGTAGTGGGTACTTGTTCTTTACTGTTGCCGCGTTAAGCTTTCTGTAGTCAATGCACAATGTTGATGACCCATCCTTCTTTCCTACAAGTACCACTGGTGCTGTCCATGGTGATTCGCTAACTCGAATGAACTTCTTCATCTTCAGTTTCTCTATGTGCTGATACACCTTGGCCTGCTCTGAATCTGCTATTCTGTAAACTCGATCTGATATCGGTTTAGTTCCAGGTGCCAATTCTATACTGAACTCAATATCCCTAACCGGTGGCAGACCTGGAAGTTCTTCGGGAAATACGTCAATGAACTCTTCAACTACCTTCGGGACTTGAACTTCTTCTATTGCCGCTACTATTCCTTCTTCTTGTTGAGTTACCCCTGATCTGACTAAGGTGAACCGCTCAATGTCTGGAATATTAAAAGATACACTCCCTCTACGACAATTTATTGTGGCATAACTGTCTTTCAGCCAGTCCATGCCTAAGATGACGTCAAAATTTCTTATAGAAAATTCTATCAACCTGGCGGGTAAGGAACGCCCGCACACTACAACTCTACACGCTAGAATAACTCTACTAACTCCTACGAGTCCATTACCAGTGAGTATATTCAACCTCCCTGGCAATGCCTCGAATTTTATTCCTAGTCGTGTCATAAATTGTGCAGATATAAATGAGTGTGATGCTCCCGAATCAAATAATGCTACTGCGGGATATGAGGCGACGAGAATGTTACCTGCCGCAACATTTTTTGATGCCAATGCCTCTTCCAAGGATAGATTGAATGCCTGACCTCGGCCTCCTTATTGGTTTCCATGTTGCGGCCTAGCCTGGTGTTGCTGCTGGCCCCTGCCTTGGTGATGCTGGGGTAGTTTTTGTTGTTGCTGTTGCATCGACGGTCCCTGCTGCCGAAATATCTGAGCCTGTGACATCAACAGACGTTGTGCCAACGGTCTCACTGCCACCGCTGGTCCTTGGTACTGGCCTGCCCCTGGTGCTGGCAGAGCAGAAAATTGTTGTACTGGTCCTCCTGACCTCGAATTCATAGGACATGTGAAAACACGATGATCTGGACTTCCATATATCAAACACTGTCCGTTCAATGCCCGACACATATCTCTAGTGTGCCCTGTCTTCCCACAATAAGTACAGTCCGTTAGAGGTTGCTGGTTCTTTCTCTGTTGCTATTGTTGCCTTGTTGGTGGTGCTGGCCCTCGCATCGCCACATCCTGAATGCGAACGCCAGAAGATGGTGTAGTTATTCGGGGCGCTACTCCCTCCCCTCCTTCAATCTGATTATGAGATCTCTTCTGACCTCCAGTCCTTGATGTGATCCTCTGGATTGTGATATCATGCCTTCGGGTTGCTGTCAACACCTCATCGAAGGTCTAGTAGTTGTGCCCCTCTATCAATTGCAAGAGTTCAAGATGGAACCCTTGCTGAAATCTCATAGCCCTCTGGCTCTCCGTTGCTACCATCTCCGGGGCAAACCTACTCAGTCTGCAGAACTCTGCTACATAAGCATCCACTGTCTTGTCGGCCTACTTGAGATTGATAAACTTCTGTTGTAGCTCAAACTGTGCCACAACTCCATAGTACTTTTTCTTAAATCTCGCAGTAAAATCGTCCCAAGCAACAGGACGTCTGATGCCCACCTCTTCCGATTCCCACCAATCACGCACGAGGTCCTGAAGCAATAGCTTTACTAGATCCACACGTTCTTCCATCGGTACCTTAGCCTTTGTCAAAATAGCCTCGATGTCCTAAAGCCATGTATCTGCTGAAATTGCATCTTTCGTGCCCTCGAAACGAACAAAATCTGGTCGATGCTCCTGAATCAGTCCTCACTCCTCTTTCCAAAGTCGTTTGCAATCCTTGGTTGAGTAACATATTCTGCTCTTTTAGCTGAGTGTGCATACGTTGCTGGGCCGACATCTGATGTTGTTGAGTAGCCATCATCCCTCTCATGATCTCCAGAAGGGCTGGTGTGTCTACTTTCACGGGGGTAGGTGGAACTGTTGGTGGTGTTGGAACCTTCGGATACTGCGGTCCAGCTGCTGATTCTACTATCACCTTTTCTTGGACGGTCTCTTGATGGCCCTTGTTGCTGATCAACAGGGTCTCGCTGTTCATGTTACCCTTATTGTTGCTGTCCAGCTTTGACAGATGCGAACGAAGTGCCCCTAAGAAAAGGGACAAGAGAGCAATCAAACGATCGGACATGAAAGATCAATGAAGTCAAAGGATACCGAAATATCAAACTCGAGTCGAGAGTAACGAATCATGAGATCAAGGGAAGACATGTGTGATTGAGACATCCTATAAATTAAAACACCCCACAAGTCTGAAATCAGACCTGCATGGGCCACCACTAAAACCTTGTCACGCCCCAGAACCAGAATAACGGAGAGCATGGGAATGACTCAGCCAGCTACGTATTACGGGTAGATGAATATCGTATAATACGATCAATGCTGTCTAAAAGACGAGGGGGTGCATACTACATGAAAGTCTTACTAGGTTTACTCAACATCTATTGTCTCAATCATTCAAACAAGAAGCAGTAATAGAGAACATATAAGATAAAGCAGTAAGGCGTTCCAAACGCTCCGTCAAAATGTTCTTGAGATCTGGCTTTATAAAACATAGCCAGATGATATAACAAGGTATACACAATCGTTATCAGCTGCAGCCTGACTTAGTTACAATTATTTAAAAGTAAGTACAAGACAATCCGACTTAACATGTCGGTGCCAAACGGCAATAAGTAAAGTAAGTAGTAAAAATGAGCAGAAAAACAAGGGACCCACTCGTGTCCTCCTGCGATCATTCCTCTAGTATTGACCATCTTGGAGGTAGAAGTAAGCTGAGTCCTCGGGAGCTGGCTCTAAATCTGGCCATGCAAAACCAGAGAGGTTAGACCTCTAATAGCAAGTACCGCAAGGAAGCATGATATGAGAAATTAGAACCAGTGATAAGAGTTAAGAATATGATAAATGGATCTCTGCTTGCTACTGGGTTCGCACAATATCATGAAACTTCAAGCCAACTTCCCAACCAAACAAGGACAGAAGTTGACCCGTCATGTCCTGACGTTCTACTCATTTCAGTAGTTAACAGAGTAGGTATAGTGCACAAACAAATCAATTTAAACGGCCATGCAACTACTACGGCTTGCTATTGTAAGTTCCAAGTTGTCTTGGAAATATGCGATAAGGGATTCCTCAGTTCTCACCATGTACAAGCAAGGCTAGTCTACCCAATAATCAATTGCACCAATCATGAATTAGACGAGTCCCAGCGGGACGCCCATCATCAATATACAACAAATGTAAACAGATACCACTCCCTATCCATGTGGCAGATTTGCAGTATCCGTAGGAACCAGCCGACATGTCGGAAATACTAATTGTCCCAAGATGGCTGCCATGTAAGAACTCGAGAATCCATTCTCTCCATGCAATAGTTATTTTTATTTAGCTTAGTGGCCCCTATGTTAACTGAACTCTCATGTCGTGGATCATGATCATTCTGAATGAGTACTCCCGTACAAAGTACGATATGCATAACTCTACAACGATGCCCGTACGGCTAGGTTGTAGGTCGTACATAGCATAATGCAACAATCAAACATAGCCACAGAATAATCATGCCTTGACCGTATGATACACATGCTGCTTTTATAGAAACAATTTGAAGTCTGTACGTATCCATATGCCAATGTTCGGGATAGACTAGTCGATTGCAATAGTTCATGGTTAATATAAACGTGTCTCATTCAATTTCAATAAGACGACTAGCCAGTCTCTTAGTCCCAACTAGGAACGCATGATCAATCATTATTCAAGGTAACAATTAATGTCAATTCGGGACAATTAACAGCCAAAAGGCGGCAGTAGATGGATGCCCATCTATGCGACAGGGTAAGTCGGAATCCCATGCGGCAGTAGATGGATGTCCATCTATGCGACAGGACAAGGGGGTACCCATCTATGTGGCCAGAGTCAAATCAGGATCCCATGCGGCTGTAGATGGATGTCCATCTATGTGGCAGGGTGAGGGGGTACCCATCAATGCGGTCAGAGTCAAATCAGATTCCCATGTGGCCCGGGAGCCAAGGGCCATGGCCTATGCGGCCAAGGATCGCCATGCGACAAGGCTGCCAAGAGCCATACGGCAAGAGAAAAACAGGGGCCGCATGAAGACTGGAGTGCCTATGCGGCCAAAGAGGAGCCGCATGAAAACTCGAGCACCTATGCGGCCAAAGAGGAGCCGTATGAAAACTGGAGCGCCTATGCAGCCAAAGAGGAGCCGCATAAAAACTCGAGCGCCTATGCGGCCAAAGAGGAGTCGTATGAAAACTCGCCGCATGAAAAGGCCATGCGGCAGGCACTGTTCTTCTTCTCCAACTTTTCTGAGAAGAAGAACCTGAAAAATTAGGGGTTCCTAGACTTCCCAAGCTTCAATCCAAGCCCAAATCTGGACTTTCATAGGTCAAAATAGGGTAGAATAAAATTCTCTACAACATAGAACAACTAAATTTTTGAAAACAAAGAAGTTTGATAGGTCAAAACCAAGAAAAAGGCCAAAAGTAACATAAACTTAGATCTACAAACATACACCCATGAAAACCAGAAACTCCAAGTTCTAAAGAGACTTAAAATCAAGTAAAAAAGAGAATAGAACAATAAAACTTGAGATCCATCACGAAGCAAGTTGTACTTGCCTAAGCTTTCTAAGTTGGTGGGAGAGTAATAGAGGATGAAGAAGAAGTAAATGAGAGTAATGAAGAGAGAGAAAAGTAAATGGGTATAAATATCAAGCCCAAGGCAAAATCTCCACCACCCATTCCTTCCTACAAGATCTAGGCCATCCACCCCTTATCATGACGAACCGAGCTAAACCAAGTTGGCTCAACATGAACAAAATAAACCAAGCTAGAGCTTAAGCAAACGCAAAAAATAAAATACAGAAAAATTAATTAGCATGACATTACAGAATAAATGTATGATAAATATTAAATAAATACATTCAAGCAGTACACGTATTAAAATACGCATTCTGGAAACGGGGAGTGACAGATAACTACGTATTCGTATGACGTATAGCCTGAGATGTAATTGCTTATCCCATTCGTCGTATTTCAGGAAGCGGAACGTGGCAGTATGAACTATTAGATGTCCATATCTTTGTAATCTTGTATAAGATCTGTTGCATCAGTGATGGCCGGACTTTGTAGGAAGCCCATGAGGCACTTGCCTCGGGCCCAAAAATTTTAGGGGCACCAAAATTTTATTTTTTAGTATATATATATGTATAATATCGTCCATTGCAATTGGGCCCAGTTGAGTTCTTTGCTTGTAGCAAAGCAAACCAAGGCCTTATAATTGGAATACTTTATTAGGGTTTGTAATCACTACAACAAAAAAGCCTATTAATAACGCTCGATAAGACGTATTGATGACGCCTGCTACCTAAGCGTTATCAAAGTTCGAAATACCTTTTTCTATGACGGTTTGGGCTAATTTTGGACTTTTATAACGTTTCTAAAACAAAGCGTTATTAATATTTTAGAGCGGTGGCAAACTTGTAATAAATTTTCTGTAAAATTTTTTCCACCCCCGTGATATTTTGAGGCTCAAGCCCCCGCCCCCTTCTCATTCCCTCTCCAAATCCCTTCTCCTTCCCTCTCAGCTCCACTCCCCTTCTCCTCCTCTTTCCTCCTCTCATCAAACCCTAATCTTCTCCTCCTCCTTCTTTAATCCTCCATATCATCGTCCTCCGCTTAGTTTCCTCCTCCACTTCTCGATCCTGGAACCCTAAATTTCTCCCCATCCCCACCAAACCCTAGATTCTCCCCCACCCCCATCTGATGAACCTCGGGGTTCAAGAAATTCCTCATCCGAGATCTCCTCTCCTCTAGGTTTGATCATGGCACTCTACTTCTTGTTCAATTTCCTCTTCTTATTTTGTCAAAAGTTTTCGAAATTTCTCTAAGCTAGGGTTTCCATTTTATTGAAACTCTAGATCCATACAATTTTCTTCTTTTTTCTAATTTTGTATCTAGTTGTGTCGTGATTAGGTCTAGTTGATCATGGTCGGGCCCAACCGATCCATGCTCTACTCTTTCCTCATGTTCACCATCATCCTCTCGCTTCTCGAGATGTACAAAGACAAGTTTGCGTCCATCGAGCTGCTGACGATCGCCGGCGGCTTCGTCAGCTCGCTCCTGTTTCTCCTGCTGCTGACTGTAAGTTTTTCGACGCCGACACCTTTATCAAATACAACTGACGTCCTCACATTTTTTTTACAGTTCATTGGAAATTATCAGGAAAATTGTGGAGCGAAAACAGGATGGGGTGCTGGTAAAAATTCTATTGGCGTTTCCGTTCTTTGCTATCCACGCTCTTGTTTCAATTTCTTTAACATGTTTCTGGTTTTCTTTTTTTTGGTATAGTTGTCGTAGCGGAATCTACAGCTGGTAAAAATTATGAATTGGCGAGTGTTTATGGAATCTCTGTGCTAAAGTCGTCATATAATGCAAGTGTATATAGGGTTTAGTATGGATGCTGCTGAATGCTTTAATCACAAATTTGATGAAATTTAAATCAACTATCGAGGTCTCCTTTTATCCTGGAGAAAGGGTAAAGTTGGGATGCTGATAGTAGGAGATCTCGCCGTGTGTATTCCTTCCAATGGCCAGTTGCATACTTTTTTGGGTTTTGGTGCAATGTGTACCCAGGCCTTGGGGGTTGGAAGGAATACTCATGATGAGTTTTCTCCTATGAACACACGGCCTAGACTGGGTCATCTGGCCGTGAAATTGCTTCCGACCTCCGGTCCTGTCCACGATCCCATGGGAGGTATACTCGTGCCTCCTGGCTGTCCTCAGTATCGCATCAAAAGTCTGATGCTCAAACTGCTCCACTGCCAGCAGAATCTCTAAGTGGAGTCCCTGTTGAAATCGCCGGGCTATGTCAAACTCGGTCACCACCAAGGTGGGAGCAAACCGACTAAGCCTGGAAAACTCGGCCGCATATCCGTCGACTGTCCTGTCCATCTGCTTCAGATTGGTGAACTTGGTCTGTAGATCATCCCGAGCTACAGCATCGAAGTACTTGGTCTGGAATCTCTCCATGAATACTGCCCAAGCAATGGGTGCCACTAGTCCCGCGGCCTGTACCGCCCACCAGCTGTGGGCAAGATCCAGTAACTACAGGCGCACCATGGCCACCTTCTCGTCTTCTGGAGTCTTTGCTGCCTCCAATATCACCTCTGTGTCCTGAAGCCATGCATCAGCAGCGATAGCGTCTTAGCTGCCATCGAAGAATGGAGGGTTCAGGTGCTTGAAACTGTTCGTTGTACTGTTCCCATGATGACCTCCTCTGTTCAGAGCATCTTATACTGCCTGGTGCAATGCATCTCCTTGCCGGTCTTGGGAAGCTAACAATGTCCTGATGAGTCCCACCAAGGTGCCATCATCGGGCTCTGCAGGCTGGACGGGCTGAACTGGTGGCTCGAGATTCCCGGTAGGCATGACTCGGGAGGCTGCTCCTGAGTGCTGGGCCTGATCTTCTGGTTGCTGCTGATCCACGGGAGGTACTCTGCCTTACTGATTGGCAGGTCCAGGAACAATGCCGCTGAAGAAGACGACATAGGGAACAATAAGGAAGGACCAAGACAGATCAAGGATACAAGCATGTGATCAGGACAAGAAATTCAGGGATTCAGAGGATACGGGCAGAGATCAAGGACGAGTACTGATTGAGATATCTATTCGATAAACCCTCACATATCTTGATTTACAAGACCTGTATGGCCACCACTTAAACCATGTCACGCCCTAGAACCAGAATACTGAAGAGCGGGGGTCGATATAGCCAACTACATATAATAAAATGGAATCCACCTCATTATACGGTCATGGCTGTCTAGATATATGAGGGTTTAACTACAAGCTAACAGTCTCTTATGGTCATGAACACGCCTAGTGTCTCAATCACAAGCAAGCAAATAAATGTTACAAGATGTAAGATCACCAAATACAAAATAGTAAGGCGTCCCAAACATTACATATTCAGCTGATCATGAAGCTAGTCATTACAAAATGTGAGGACTAGCAAAAGTTTAGTCAAACATGATCAAACCTAGGATCTGTCAATCATGTTACAGCCCATAGACAGACAGTAAGTAAAATGTACGCGAGCTAACACTTGCTCGGCGGCTAAACGCCTCAAAAGAATAATTTTACAATAGAGTGGAAGAGCCAAAATAAACCCACTCGTGCCAGGGTTCCGTCTAGTGGTCACCATCTGGATGGAAAGTCGGTAGATCCTCTGGAGTTGCTCCGGTATCTGGCCATACAAAACCAGCTGGATCAGACCCCAGAAAGAGCAAGTGCCACAAAGGAGGCTTCACTTAGGAACTAAAACCAGCAATTAGCA
Source organism: Iris pallida (assembly GCA_029216955.1). Taxonomy (NCBI): domain Eukaryota; kingdom Viridiplantae; phylum Streptophyta; class Magnoliopsida; order Asparagales; family Iridaceae; genus Iris; species Iris pallida. The sequence continues at coordinate 10,073,771 of JANAVB010018993.1, forward strand.
CAAGAATAATAATATATATGATAAAAGACAGTAGTTAAGGAAAAGCATGACAGGTGATATACGATGAGATAACCATGAGACTATTCAGATAACCAGGTTACAACCCGTAAACCAAACAAGGACCGGGGTTGTAACCCTTCGTCTGAACAGAACTTGGTTTCTTCCACCATTTATCGGCAAAATAAATATAATAAATCAGGACATATAACAATCTTGTACATGATCAAGACAAGACTAGACTGATTAAACTCCATTCAATATTTCACGGCCAAGCAAGGAGTACGGCTTGATACTTTAACTAACTAGGGTTATCACAGGCCTAGTTACTAGCAAGATGCAGTGAGATTATTCTACAGCCACAAGCCCTGCAGACCATCCAGGCTATCCGGACGCAATTAGGGGTTGAATTCAAGTGGGTACATCGTCCAGAAAATGTATGTACCCTTAGGTGACTTAGATGGTGCAACACATGACAGTGTGCTGGAAATGTGCCCTACTCGACGGCAGGCTACAGATCCCAAGTGGGGCGCCCAGATAACGGAATTGCCTGTAGCTGGGAAATCTCTTTATGACTACTGTGTTATTCTATTTATTAATCTTAGTCCTTTTTAGTAGGTACCCCTGACCGTGGTACTCAGGGGTCCCTGTCCTAGACATGATGCAAGACAAGACGGGTTCATTTGTACAAGCACAATCATCTACGGTGTCCAGATCATTCATTCTTATTATGTCAAGCTAGCCGTCGCAACAACATATCGAGATATATCATGTCAGATTACTTGTCAGGAGTACACCACGGTGGACTACTATCATGTCATGTTACTTGTCAGGAGTGCACCAATACGGGTCACTGTCATGTTCATGGTACATGTGCAGGGTAACATAGTACAAACATTCATCAGGAGACCCAAGTTATACTGAGGGTTACAAGACATGAGTTAACAATAATAATAATTAAATAACAAGACAAGGCACGGGGAGGAGCCATGCGGCTCAGAGAGATGATTCCATGCGGCTGGATCGATGCAGGTTCATGCGGCCCAGAATTCGAGTTCATGCGGCTCAGGCACACGCGACTAGGAAAGAAATCTATGTGGCTGGGGGCAGAAGCATATGCGACTGTACTGGCTACAAATTCATGCGGCTAAGAAGCAATGCAGGACTCATGCAGCAGCAGAAGCTTAAGCTTATGCGGCTGCAGGAAGGAAGGGCCCTATGCGGCCAGGATTTTACCCCAGTCATACGGCTGAGTAAAAATGACTCCATACGGCTGCGGGTTCAAGGTCTCATGCGGCTGGCTCAGTCCGAGGCCATATGCGGCTAAAGGGATACAGGCTATATGCGGCTGGGAATCATGAAGTTCTATGCGACTGGGAATAGCCCAAGCTTATGCGGCTACAGGGAGTAGACTTCATGCGGCTGGAAGGTATAGTGCCATGCGGCTCGGAATCCAAGGCAGCTTATGCGGCTGAGGAACAATTAGCATATGCGGCTGCGAGTGATCGGGTTCATGCTGCTGACAAGTTAGAAGTTCATGCGGCTGAGTAAAAATGGCGTCTAAGCGGCAGTGGCAAGGAGCCCATGGCCCATGCGGTTGAGAATACTTGTCACATGAAAATCTATGCGGTCAAGTATTGCCATGCGGCCAGGAAAGCTATGCGGCCATGAACTGCCATGCGGCTGCACTGTTCTTCTTCTCCCCTGGTCCGAGAAGAAGAGTCATGGATTCCATTTTTCAAACCTTCATGAATCCTTCATCCCAAGTCCAAATACAGACTTCCATAGGTCAAAATGGGGCAGAACGAGATTCTCCACAACGTAGAACTATCGGAATTTGATAATAACAAGATTAAATAGATCAAAACCCAAGAAATCCGAAAAATGACATAAACTTAGATCTACAAGCAACGAGCCATAGAAATTAGAAATGCCAAGTACTAAAGTGCTTTAGAATGCTGTAAAGAAGAGAATAGAACAATAAAATTTGGGTTCCTCCATGAAGCAAGATGCACTTGCCTAAGCTCTCCCTCTCTCTCTCAGGTTGGTGGAGAAGTAATGGTAGGGAAGAAGAGTAATGGAAAAGAATTAATGAGGAGAGAGAGAGAGAAGTAGGAGTTAATAAATGGGAGTATTGGTGGTAGGTAGGTAAGTGGGTTGGTTCTCCAACAAAACTGAACCAAGCCAACAAGCCAAACCGAACCAAGATGAACCCATCAATGAAATGCCAAAATAAATCAAGCAGGAAGACATACAATACGGGTCTAAACACGTACACGTATTCCAAATACGTAATACGAGATATGGGCATTACATTTGTTTGCAATGAACGAGGACACCTGAGCAAGGATTGTCCCAAAAGTTCACATGGAATTTACCCTATGGTAAGTACTATTATTAAACTTCTTGCCTTTGCTGTCATTAAACTACTTCAGTTAGACTTGTCATGGTAAAAAAGCCACGACGTGGATACATAATGATGTTTTAAACTCTAAATTTTCTTTCCATGTAAATTATTCTCTATATTGAAATTTGAAATATGTACTCCAATGTCTTATCAATTTTTTCTTGATGTTTAATGAAATATCTTGTAAAGAAATCCTTAATTTTAGGTCTCTATCCAAATTTATCATCCTCCTGATTGACCTATACCGTGATTCAAAAAGAAGAGCCCTCACAAATAATTTGTACAACACGAAACCTGCAAAAGTTTCATGCTTCTTCTTCCTACTTTGCTTGGGCATTTCTAGTGAGCAGGTAGTATGTCTTGAACATGCTAATCATTCTTGCTTGCACAAATTTGGTAAAGTTATGGGGTGCCCTTCCTATGTGCTGTATGTTGCCCCCAATACACGACAATCGGATAATTTATTTACCCATTTTTACCAAGAAGCATTAGTCTCTTTTTATGGTTCATTATTTCATCATAATCATCAGCATCATACTCCTCCTCCAAACTTTCAATCTCGTTTGGATGAAGTTTTTGCAATTTCAATCTCGTTTGGATGAAATTTTTGTATTCTTAGGAGTCTACTTTCTATTCCTTTTCCATGGGAGTAATTCAATACTCTCATACCCATGTTTGGTTAGGTTGGAAATATGTTAGGAATTGTGTATCGTAAGGTATGATATGATATACTACCACCTCATTACGTATCGGTATGATACATATAGGTTGATAGGTAGTATCTCTTTTAATTTTGACATCTAAAGCCATTCAGTTGTAATTTATTAACTTCAATCGTAAGGTAGGAGAATACAAATGCACCCAGACACTATATTTTCAAATGGTCACTCGAACTATATGAGCAGAATATTGTTGCTCCTAATCTAGCTCTGGATCCGATCGTCCTCTACTGCCTCAAATAATTTTCGGCAATGAGTACATTGAAGAAGATGGCTCTACCGGTAAGTATTTTACTTCTCTCTAAGTATGTGTAGCTTGACTTCTGGAACAGTTAGTAAGTTTTCTCCTAAGCTAACATCTTTTCTGGAAATAATTTAGCTGTAGTGATTATTAATTCTTTTGTGGTCAAGTATCCTTAATGTGTTGATAATACTTGTTATAGATGCAGTGGTAGAATTGTAGCTAACTAGTATTAATTTTCCTTCTCAGGTGCACATGAAGATGCAACTATTATTACAGTGGTAGAATTTGCTACACATGATGTTGACAGTTTTGATGTGCTCAAGTTGAAGCCAAAGTAGTTACTTGTTTTGAGGATCCATTTAAATAGTAGTTGTAAATATATGTATTTGGATACCCTGTTTTGAGCTAATGTAATGAAGATGGTGATATAACATTTCGATGTTTTCTTGTGAATATAGTTCAAAGTTGTTATTTTAAAATTGAATTGAGAAATTTTTGGAAAGTAATATATAATGTGCAGTATTAAGCGTTTATAAATGTGATGAGTTCAGTAATATTGAGTGTTATAAATGTTCTCCATTGAGCTTATACAGATTATCTATTCATAACGCTTTCAAAATGTCCTGAATTGTGCACTATATATTAACTATTCATAACGCTTTTATAGAAACTATTCATGACGGTTTTTTTATAATGCTTTTAAAAAATATTTATAACACCCGTTTTCATAACGGTTGCTTTGAAAAAAAAAGCGTCATGGTTCGTCATTAATGACGCTTTTTAGCCGTCATTAAAAGGGTTTTTTATTGTAGTGAATTGTTTGCTTCTGTCCGGATGTACTTGAGGGACGAGCACTTTCCTTTTTTATTTATTCAAAAAAGGACAAACACTTTCTTTCCTATTCTCATTGTTGGCTGCAAGCACTTCCTTAATTCCTTTCCTCCTCTATGTTGCTGATTGCTCCGCAGGTAAGTGTTTTTAAAAGAAAATAATATTTTTTTGATAGTTTTTGATAAATTTGTTACAGTACACATCTATCGGACCTTAAAAGTTCCCTCCATGCTTGATGCAGTGCTTCTTAGCTAATAGTTATTAATATTATCATAAAAATAACTAAGCAATAATATTAAAAATTATCAAAGCAACAACTATTTATTAAATTATATTTGTGTGAGTTTTATAATTTATTAATATATATTTTTGTAATATAGATGATTAGGTGTGTTTTAATTGTTTCTTTTTGGTAATTTATTAATTCTCGTGATAGAGCTATATTCTTATAACATGTTGTAGTCAATTTATTGACTAAGAAATTTTAGAGAGTTGGAGAAATAAATTTGCTAATGGCCGAACCCTTCAAGCCCATACTCTATCGATTTTATACATACTATCATCTTTACTTAACAACGTGACGTGATGCATAGTGTCGTACTTTCGATTTTGAGACCTGAGACGAACTCTAAAAGTGGTGTCCTCAAAGCTTAATGTTCATGTCATATTATATTGTACTAGTCCTCTGTAAAGGAAGTATTTTTTTTACCAAATTATTTTCTTATTAGAGGCACGTTTGCTTATCTACAGGGCCGGCCCTGGGGTCGTGCTAAAAGTGCGGTCGCACAGGACCTCCAACTTTTGGGGGCCTCAAAAAAAAATTAGGATAAGTTTTGTAATCTTATAATTTAAGTTATCACATTTCTTCCTCAATTCCTACTCTAGATCCGTCCAAGACCTCCAATTCTTCAATCCATATTCCCTACCGACTCCCAGAATCATATTTATATAATCATAAAAAACTTTTACCATTTCTCAAAGATCTTGCTCTGTCCGATGTGTTGTCTATCATCTCTATGAGGTTCAATTGCTATTGTGTTTCTAAAGATCCCTCGGTGACGGAGCTCTTGATCTTGCATCAAGTGACTCAGGTCTTGGAGGCCTTTAATTGTGTGATTACATATTACTTCTCATTTGGGTATTGATCATTATTCATTTTATTATATGTTCTTATAAACAAAAGAATTTGAGTCTAAATTTTGACAGTTTAATAGTCAGTATGTCTTATATCTAAAACATCTTTATTATACTATGTAATGTGCTTGAATATAGATAATTTGAGCTTTAGTTATTTTGTCTAGTAACTACCTCTAGATTCAGTTATAATATACAATCAAGAGCATCTCCAGAGATTTTGATAAAGGCATAGAATAAAACATTTAAAAAATACGAATACATAAATTTAGGGCCACATCTTGAGATTCGCACAGGGCCTTCAATTATTTAGGACCGGCCCTGCTTATCTAGATACGAACACTACGCAATCAAATGATGTTATCATAATTTTTCAACAAATAATAATAATTAACAACAAATCAACAATCAACAATAAATATAAAAATATTTTTTTTCTCAGATTCTCTATTACTTGATTTCAATCTTAATAGGAAAAACTGGGCAATAAAATGACAAAGTTGTTTTTTTCCTTCACTAAATTGATCTACCACATATAAAGATAATCAACAATTTATATAAAAATATATATTAATAAATTATAAAACTCACGTATCGAAAATTTACTGATTCTAGTAGGTGTTTTAGTCGAGGAGCCGACCATAAGGATTCTCTTTCTAAAAAACCTAAAAAAAAAACAATTAGGACATACTTGTGGAGGAAATTTTTTTTATTAATAAATTACCAAAAAGAAACAATTAAAAAAAATTACAATTAGGTCATACTTGTGGAGGAAATTTATATATATTAATAAATTTATATTTTTGTAAATATATATTAATAAATTACCAAAAATATATATTAAAACAATTAATAAATTTATTTCTTTTTGTGTAAATGAGTTTTATAATTTATTAATATTATATATATATATATATATATATATATATATATATATATATATATATATATATATATATATATATATTGCTATTTTTTTTGTGAGTTACTCTATACCTAGCCCACCCTAATCTACTCCAGCCCACACCAGTTCAGATTTTTGGTTCCGTCCTTGAGAATGATCTAAATTAATTTAAAGATCTAACTTTTTATCTCTTCTTATTTAACAAAAAAAAGAGGATTCCTCCTCTGAAGAACAGCCCATGGCCTCTAGTCGACGGTCTAACAGCCAAAAATAACTTCGACCCGTCAGAATCGGTCCTGGTTAGGAACAGACCGTCCCATTAGACACCTTCGTATGAAAGGAAGGTAATGTTGGAGTGGGTGGGGTTCCCAACCTATGTGGAGAAGACCCCGGAGTGCGACGAGCGCCGTCCGATGTCGGAGAAGCTCGGGAAGTAGGCGACGGAGTTGCTGCTGTTGCTGCTGGAGCTGCTGGAAGCAGGGGATCCGAGTTCGGCCCGAACTCGGTCCCAGGCCGAGTTCTGGCCGAACTCGGTCTGGCCGTTCCAGGGTTTGGCCAGTAGGTGCTGGTTGCCCCACACAGAGTTCTGGCCGAATTCTGTGTCGTCGGGGGCTGAAGCGAATTTCAGGATGAGTTTTCATCATTGGATCTAATCCAACGGTCCAGGTTGGTTGCGGGATTAGGGAGATATATTGAGTTTTCTCAACCCTAATTCATTATCGTATGATCGCAACGTAACACAACTTTTGGAGAGAGAAGGAGGCAAGAGTGCCATTGCAACTTCGGAGAAGAAGATGGAGGATTGAAGGTCGTTTTCGAAGGAGATCGTGTTTCGGGTAATCTCTACTCGTCGTTCTCGCTCTTCGTAGCCTTGTAATCATTGTTCTTATCTCTGAGTGTTGTGGGGATCCGATTTGGATCGGGAGGAGTTTGTAGAGGGTGTAATTCTTCTATTCCATTAGTGGAGGCTTCTCAGGGTTGGACTCCGATCGTCCCGTGGTTTTTCCCGCAAGGGTTTCCACGTCAAAAATTCTCTGTGTCTGCGTGATTGTTTTTGTGTGGCTATTTTCGGGTTCGTGCGTTGTATTGCTCGGTCCTCTCGCAGGTACTCTCGGTTTGGGGAAAGGTTTCCGCGTTTCTTTCCCAACAGAGTGGTATCAGAGCTTTGGGTTCAAAGGGTGTCAGGAGTTGACAGAGGAACCAGAGAGGAGAGATGGACGCGAAGCCGGTGCGCATGGTGAACCTTAATAGCACAAACTATCATTATTGGCGGAACAAGATGAAGGATTTGCTATTTGTCAAGAAGCTGCATCTACTTGTGTTTGCAACCGAGAGGCCCAGTGATAAATCCGAGGAGGACTGGAAGTTCGAGCACATACAGGTGTGTGGGTACATACGGCAGTTTGTTGATGAGAACGTGTACAACCACGTTGCCAATATTGAGCACGCGAAGACGTTGTGGGATAAGCTGGAATCCTTGTATGCGAAGAAGACCGGGGTAAACAAGTTGTTCCTGATCCGAACGATGATGGGTCTGCGATACAAAGATGGGGCGTCTATTTCGGATCACTTGAGTGATTTCCAGGGCGTGGTTGACCAGCTATCTTCTATGGGAGTCAAGTTCGACGACGAAGTTCAGGGACTATGGCTGCTGTGTACATTGCCAGACTCGTGGGAGACCGTACGAGTATCTATGATCGCTTCTGCTCCAGAGGGCGTGGTCAGTCTGGAGTTTGCCAAGAACGGGGTGTTGAATGAAGAGATGCGGAGACGTTCTCAGGGCACTTCATCTACATCCCACCACTCAGAGGCACTTGTTTCAGAGAGCCGCGGAAGGGGCAAAAGTAGGGGTCCAGGTGGTGGCAGAGACAAGAGCAGGGGGAAGTCCAAGGGTCGTTACGAGGACTCAGAGTGTTACCATTGTAGTAAGAAGGGCCATATCAAGCGAAATTGTTTCGCTTGGAAGAGAGAGAAGAAGGGCGACAAGGGGAAGCAAGAGGAGAACACTACAGCGGCGGCCTCGGTGCATGGAGGCGATGTGATCGTCGTAGGTGATGAGGTCATTACTAACCTCGCCTGCGATGACAATTCTTGGCTGGTGGACTCAGGGGCTTCAGCACATGTATCTCACAATAGGGCACTGTTTGCCACTTACATGACATGCGACTGTGGCGTGTTGAAGATGGGCAACGGAGATGTGTCGAAGGCGGTTGCCGTTGGAGATGTGCATTTGAGAACGAAGACGGGTGCGGTTCTTGTTCTCAAGGATGTTCGTCAAGTCCCTGATATCCGTTTCAACCTGGTGTCGGTTGTCACGACCCGCACCCGCTTTTCGGATACGAGACGTGTCCAAGCCAGCCTACGCCGCAGAGTCGGCGGTAGAACGCTGTCAAGCCCGCAAGAAATAAATGCTCAAATATCACAATTGCTGCTCATTCACAATTCTAAATTTATTACAATATTTACAAGGTTTATAATTAAAGAAAATACAAGATTTACAGTTAATGAAATTGATACAATTGCTTTCTATTTCTAGGTCGTCTTTAGCATACCCAAGTCTTCCCCAGTGCTAAGAGTGATAGCGGTTAAACCTGAAAAATGTTGGTTATCCAGTCAGGATTGGAACAAGTACACAAACCGACGGCAATGCAAAACACAATAGAATTAACAAGACATGAAAATAGCATATGGAATATAAAAGCTGGTAAGAAAACTGATGACATGGTACGATAGAGAAATAAACAAGGAAAAACTAATAAAAGACATCTATCTAGGTGGTGTGAAATATCCGTTTCAACATGTGGACGGCTAGGGGTAAATAAGGCACACTGCACGTGTCGTGCGCAGCGGCTAGCATTCACGAAAAGACAATGGGATAGTTCTGGGTAGTCCACATGTATACTAAGATATTTCCCCTCCCGACTACTCCGTGTGACGAGCGTGTCAACAAGCAGCAAGATATATGTATAGACATGAAATGAAAAGACTACTATGAATCGGAAAGCAATCAGAAAGTGCACTTGCCTGAGGTCCTTAGCTGGAGAAACCAATAGCACTATACCACTCAAAGAGCCACAATCAGTCAACACATGTAGAAGTCTCCGGATGCTGAAACAAACAGTGCCAACGTTCTCAGAGTAGTCAAATTAGCTAGGATTGCCTGTCCTTAAGTCCAATTCTGGACACAGGGGCAAAACGGTAATTTTGGGCAAAAACGATGTCCGCCGTTGGACCCGTTTTGCACCGAAAAGCGTGCCAGAGTCAACGGTCTCTAAAGTCGTCAAACTACATGTATACAGATCCAGTTTTCCGATACGAACCCAACCGTATGTCCAAAGTTGGATTCCGGCGGGCCGTGCACAAAATCGTCCGTTGAGTGGAACCGCGGGGCCCACAAAACGGTGATTTTGTCAACAGTCTCAGAATCGGACCAAACTTGGCATGTAGGACCAGAAAAACGATACGGTCCTGTTGACGCAAGTTTCGTCTCGATCTGACGAACGTGCACAAAGTAATTGGAGAATTTACAACGTGCACGATACGGTGAGTTTCGACGGATACGCATCAAATTCGTCGCGCACACGCGACCAATTTGAATTTCGTCAAAGCCCACACGACCACGAAGCCATTACGCAGCTTTCGATGCTTTCGGTTCGCGACCACGTCGTCCCGATTGGCGTGACGCACGTCGTGTGGAACAATTTTTATGGTTTTTAAAACAGATTTTTGTTAAACTTCGGGATTTGATTTCTCGACGCTGAGTCGACGAAATCTGATTCTACAAAAAGGGAATCGATGCCCTATAGGTTATCTTCAAGTGTCTTTAATTAGATTTTTGAAAACCCTAATATGCTGTTCGAAAACTGGCTTCCAATATAGATGATTGGACTGTTTTCCTGTGTCGAATTTTCGAATAGTTTTCGGGATTTTTCCGTCGATTTCTCGACTTGAGACCTTGGTAAAACTCAAATCTAATTACCAGGAATCCTAGAGGGTTATACAGGCTCTCCGTAGGATTTTACGGATCGGATTTTGATCGAGAATTCACAAAGAAACGAGGGTACGAAGTTACCTTCGCGGCTTGATTGCTGATGTTGCTTCCTTGCTCTGTTTCAGCCCGCGCGCTGTGTGCGCGCCCTCCGGCGCCCCGCGCGGCCTCGCGCGGCGGTGGGTCGCGGCCAGATGGTGGCGACGCATCGGGGTGGTGTCGAGGAATTAGGGTTTAGAGTTTTCCAACTCTCGCGTATTTATACCTGAAGAAAACCGAACTTACTTCGGTTTTCAGCCGCGGGGAAATTTTGCTCGGGCTCGGCCTTTGGCCGAGCACAGGGGTTCTGTTGCTGTGTAGGATTCAGTTAGGTTGGGTTTGGGCTGAAGGCTGAAAGCTTCTGCTTTGTTATTAAGGCTCGGTTTTGTGGCTTGGGGGGAATGCCCAGGCTGCTGGGTTGGCTGGGCCGGCCTGGGCCATGTTGGCTCGGGCTGGCTTGGTTATGGGCTGGGATGGCCCCTTTAATTCTTCTTCTTCTTTTTTTTTCATTTCCTTTTCTATTTTCTTTTGCTTTTTATTTTCTATTCCTAATAACCAATACATGTGTACATTTATTCCTATATATATGCATATACACATACATGTAATATAAACATATTTATACCCGTATATAATATATATATATATTCATATATACCTACACACGTATATAATTTATTTATATATACAAATACACACAAAAATATGTACTAATAACAATATAATAAGAATAATGATAATAATAATATGAATAATAATAATAATAATAATAATAATAATAACAATAATGATAATAATAATAATAATAATAATAATAATAATAATAATAATAATAACAATAATAATAATAATAATAATAATAATAATAATAATAATAATAATAATAATAATAATAATAATAATAATAATAACAATAATGATAATGATAATGATAATGATAATGATAATAAGAATAATAATATTAATAATAATAACAATAATGATAATAATAATCAGAATAATAATATTAATAACAATAATGATAATAATAATAAGAATAATAATAATAATAATAATAATAATAACAATAATGATAAAATAATGAGGATAATAATATTAATAACAATAATGATAATAAGAATAAGAATAATAATGATAAAATAATAAGAATAATAATATTAATAACAATAATGATAATAATAATAAGAATAATGATAATAATAATAACGATAAAATAATAAGATAATAGTAACCAACTAATTTGTCCACTAAGAGTCCTTGGTGAACATATCATGCCCTATCTGGCCCTAGAATTTCGTACAGTTATTCGAAAACACCATTTAATTAAACTATTAAATATTTAGAAAGTAGTTGTTAAGTCCTAAAAATAAATAAGAAAATATTCGTATATACATAAAATGTCTACATGGCCGTCCCGAGTTTCACTGCATGCCTACATGGGCTTGGATTCGGTTTGGGCCCAGTTCGACTAAGTTGGTACAATCGGGTCATCTAAAAATAATATATTTAATTAATAACTAAATAGTTCATCGGTGGGGGTTAAGTCACAACTTAATCTGGTTTTTCTAGTTAGGACATCACTATGGCTCGGCCCTCCCCTACCATGGCTAAACACTAGTCAAAGCACGCCACTGCACTATCTGTGCCATGATCCCTAGTCACCTTGTACTCCAATTCTCAACCATGGCGAAAAGCATCTACCGTAATAGTTAACTAAATAATTATTTATAAATCTAAAAATCACTATTTAAACCAAATAAATAAATAAATAAAATATTTCAAAAAAATTCGGGAAGGGGGGCTACAAATCTACCCACCTTAAAATAATTTCGTCCTCGAAATTCTAATTTCATAACTATTTCTTAAAATTCAAAGTCTAGTATTCCCTTAATCTCTTCAAATTTAATTTCTCAAAAATTGTTGTATCCTCCTTCTTGTCATTTTGTAACTCCGAAAACTCCGAGGACTTCTACCCACCTTAGAGGCTAGGATATGGTGGCAAGGTTCCTGTCACAGGGCTGGCCGATGGTAGCTACACTTGTATATACAACTATCATAGCCATGAGAAAACTCTGTATCTATCTAGCAATTACGAGTTTTCGTCTTTCCAATCAGCGAAAGACAAAAACAATAAAGAGTTCAAGAGATGTCGTTGAATACAATTACGTGATTCAAAGGCGAATATATAATTCAAGAGGAATTGTCAAGCAATCGCGGATGAGATCCTGGATATCTCTATATCTCAGTCCACGTAGGATAATTAAATGAAGAGCGAACCAATTGCATCATGGTTGATCAGACCGTAATACAATGATTCTGATTAGACAATATGTTAGCGGGCGTCCCCAATAAACATATGTCTTGAATCAAGCTCGATAAAAGAGTAAACTTGCAAAACTAGGCTGTGATAGCAGCATTGGTCAAGATAGTCAAAATATAAGTTGGCGAGATTTTTGGAAAGGAGGCACAAGTGATTCGAGTTTTGTGAGAATCAAAATCTAACTCGAGATTTTGTACACGAATAACAGAATCAGAAATTTTAAACTAGTTTCTTACAGCAAAATAGAATTTAAAATAGGCAATTCTAGTTTATGATATAAGATTTATATCTAATAAAACAAAAGAAATTTAAACAGTACATCAAGGTTAAAGCTTTAATCCTGGGAAAATTTAACTAACCAAGCGTATAGGGTATCCACACGGAATCATTTCGTCATATCAAAAGTAAGAGTGTACCTATAGGGATCTAGCAAGCGATCTAAATTGTATGGCCTATCTAATAACCTTAACTACCCAACGGTCAATTTGAACAAGGGACTCCTAGTCCTGGTAATTATCTTAAATCATTTTAATCCTAGTTGTGAATGAGCATTTTCTGGGCACAGGCTCGCAGCAGTACGACTAATATGGTACTACCGCGAGTTCGCAGTCTTTTGCAAAAACTGACCTGCATGGGCCACCACAAAAACTTGTCACGACCCGCACCCGCTTTTCGGATACGAGACGTGTCCAAGCCAGCCTACGCCGCAGAGTCGACGGTAGAACGCTGTCAAGCCCGCAAGAAATAAATGCTCAAATATCACAATTGCTGCTCATTCACAATTCTAAATTTATTACAATATTTACAAGGTTTATAATTAAAGAAAATACAAGATTTACAGTTAATGAAATTGATACAATTGCTTTCTATTTCTAGGTCGTCTTCAGCATACCCAAGTCTTCCCCAGTGCTAAGAGTGATAGCGGTTAAACCTGAAAAATGTTGGTTATCCAGTCAGGATTGGAACAAGTACACAAACCGACGGCAATGCAAAACACAATAGAATTAACAAGACATGAAAATAGCATATAGAATATAAAAGCTGGTAAGAAAACTGATGACATGGTACGATAGAAAAATAAACAAGGAAAAACTAATAAAAGACATCTATCTAGGTGGTGTGAAATATCCGTTTCAACATGTGGACGGCTAGGGGTAAATAAGGCACACTGCACGTGTCGTGCGCAGCGGCTAGCATTCACGAAAAGACAATGGGATAGTTCTGGGTAGTCCACATGTATACTAAGATATTTCCCCTTCCGACTACTCCGTGTGACGAGCGTGTCAACAAGCAGCAAGATATATGTATAGACATGAAATGAAAAGACTACTATGAATCGGAAAGCACAGAAAGTGCACTTGCCTGAGGTCCTTAGCTGGAGAAACCAATAGCACTATACCACTCAAAGAGCCACAATCAGTCAACACATGTAGAAGTCTCCGGATGCTGAAACAAACAGTGCCAACGTTCTCAGAGTAGTCAAATTAGCTAGGATTGCCTGTCCTTAAGTCCAATTCTGGACACAGGGGCAAAACGGTAATTTTGGGCAAAAATGATGTCCGCCGTTGGACCCGTTTTGCACCGAAAAGCGTGCCAGAGTCAACGGTCTCTAAAGTCGTCAAACAACATGTATACGGATCCAGTTTTCCGATACGAACCCAACCGTATGTCCAAAGTTGGATTCCGGCGGGCCGTGCACAAAATCGTCCGTTGAGTGGAACCGCTGGGGCCCACAAAACGGTAATTTTGTCAACAGTCTCAGAATCGGACCAAACTTGGCATGTAGGACCAGAAAAACGATACTGGTCCTGTTGGCGCAAGTTTCAGTCTCGATCTGACGAACGTGCACAAAGTAATTGGAGAATTTACAACGTGCACGATACGGTGAGTTTCGACGGATACGCATCAAATTCGTCGCGCACACGCGACCAATTTGAATTTCGTCAAAGCCCACACGACCACGAAGCCGTTACGCAGCTTTCGATGCTTTCGGTTCGCGACCACGTCGTCCCGATTGGCGTGACGCACGTCGTGTGGAACAATTTTTATGGTTTTTAAAACAGATTTTTGTTAAACTTCGGGATTTGATTTCTCGACGCTGAGTCGACGAAATCTGATTCTACAAAAAGGGAATCGATGCCCTATAGGTTATCTTCAAGTGTCTTTAATTAGATTTTTGAAAACCCTAATATGCTGTTCGAAAACTGGCTTCCAATATAGATGATTGGACTGTTTTCCTGTGTCGAATTTCGAATAGTTTTCGGGATTTTTCCGTCGATTTCTCGACTTGAGACCTTGGTAAAACTCAAATCTAATTACCAGGAATCCTAGAGGGTTATACAGGCTCTCCGTAGGATTTTACGGATCGGATTTTGATCGAGAATTCACAAAGAAACGAGGGTACGAAGTTACCTTCGCGGCTTGATTGCTGATGTTGCTTCCTTGCTCTGTTTCAGCCCGCGCGCTGTGTGCGCGCCCTCCGGCGCCCCGCGCGGCCTCGCGCGGCGGTGGGTCGCGGCCAGGTGGTGGCGACGCATCGGGGTGGTGTCGAGGAATTAGGGTTTAGAGTTTTCCAACTCTCGCGTATTTATACCTGAAGAAAACCGAACTTACTTCGGGTTTCAGCCGCGGGGAAATTTTGCTCGGGCTCGGCCTTTGGCCGAGCACAGGGGTTCTGTTGCTGTGTGGGATTCAGTTAGGTTGGGTTTGGGCTGAAGGCTGAAAGCTACTGCTTTGTTATTAAGGCTCGGTTTTGTGGCTTGGGGGGAATGCCCAGGCTGCTGGGTTGGCTTGGGCCGGCCTGGGCCATGTTGGCTCGGGCTGGCTTGGTTATGGGCTGGGATGGCCCCTTTAATTCTTCTTCTTCTTTTTTTTCATTTCCTTTTCTATTTTCTTTTGCTTTTTATTTTCTATTCCTAATAACCAATACATGTGTACATTTATTCCTATATATATGCTATATACACATACATGTAATATAAACATATTTATACCCGTATATAATATATATATATATATATATATATTCATATATACCTACACACGTATATAATTTATTTATATATACAAATACACACAAAAATATGTACTAATAACAATATAATAAGAATAATGATAATAATAATATGAATAATAATAATAATAATAATAACAATAATGATAATAATAATAATAATAATAATAATAATAATAATAATAATAATAATAATAATAATAATAATGATAATAAGAATAATAATATTAATAATAATAACAATAATGATAATAATAATAAGAATAATAATATTAATAACAATAATGATAATAATAATAAGAATAATAATAATAATAATAATAATAATAACAATAATGATAAAATAATGAGGATAATAATATTAATAACAATAATGATAATAAGAATAAGAATAATAATGATAAAATAATAAGAATAATAATATTAATAACAATAATGATAATAATAATAAGAATAATGATAATAATAATAACGATAAAATAATAAGATAATAGTAACCAACTAATTTGTCCACTAAGAGTCCTTGGTGAACATATCATGCCCTATCTGGCCCTAGAATTTCGTACAGTTATTCGAAAACACCATTTAATTAAACTATTAAATATTTAGAAAGTAGTTGTTAAGTCCTAAAAATAAATAAGAAAATATTCGTATACACATAAAATGTCTACATGGCCGTCCCGAGTTTCACTGCATGCCTACATGGGCTTGGATTCGGTTTGGGCCCAGTTCGACTAAGTTGGTACAATCGGGTCATCTAAAAATAATATATTTAATTAATAACTAAATAGTTCATCGGTGGGGGTTAAGTCACAACTTAATCTGGTTTTTCTAGTTAGGAC
This sequence comes from Iris pallida, assembly GCA_029216955.1. Lineage (NCBI taxonomy): Eukaryota > Viridiplantae > Streptophyta > Magnoliopsida > Asparagales > Iridaceae > Iris > Iris pallida. Next base: position 10,090,209 of record JANAVB010018993.1, read on the forward strand.
ATCACTATGGCTCGGCCCTCCCCTACCATGGCTAAACACTAGTCAAAGCACGCCACTGCACTATCTGTGCCATGATCCCTAGTCACCTTGTACTCCAATTCTCAACCATGGCGAAAAGCATCTACCGTAATAGTTAACTAAATAATTATTTATAAATCTAAAAATCACTATTTAAACCAAATAAATAAATAAATAAAATATTTCAAAAAAATTTCGGGAAGGGGGGCTACAAATCTACCCACCTTAAAATAATTTCGTCCTCGAAATTCTAATTTCATAACTATTTCTTAAAATTCAAAGTCTAGTATTCCCTTAATCTCCTCAAATTTAATTTCTCAAAAATTGTTGTATCCTCCTTCTTGTCATTTTGTAACTCCGAAAACTCCGAGGACTTCTACCCACCTTAGAGGCTAGGATATGGTGGCAAGGTTCCTGTCACAGGGCTGGCCGATGGTAGCTACACTTGTATATACAACTATCATAGCCATGAGAATACTCTGTATCTATCTAGCAATTACGAGTTTTCGTCTTTCCAATCAGCGAAAGACAAAAACAATAAAGAGTTCAAGAGATGTCGTTGAATACAATTACGTGATTCAAAGGCGAATATATAATTCAAGAGAATTGTCAAGCAATCGCGGATGAGATCCTGGATATCTCTATATCTCAGTCCACGTAGGATAATTAAATGAAGAGCGAACCAATTGCATCATGGTTGATCAGACCGTAATACAATGATTCTGATTAGACAATATGTTAGCGGGCGTCCCCAATAAACATATGTCTTGAATCAAGCTCGATAAAAGAGTAAACTTGCAAAACTAGGCTGTGATAGCAGCATTGGTCAAGATAGTCAAAATATAAGTTGGCGAGATTTTTGGAAAGGAGGCACAAGTGATTCGAGTTTTGTGAGAATCAAAATCTAACTCGAGATTTTGTACACGAATAACAGAATCAGAAATTTTAAACTAGTTTCTTACAGCAAAATAGAATTTAAAATAGGCAATTCTAGTTTATGATATAAGATTTATATCTAATAAAACAAAAGAAATTTAAACAGTACATCAAGGTTAAAGCTTTAATTCTGGGAAAATTTAACTAACCAAGCGTATAGGGTATCCACACGGAATCATTTCGTCATATCAAAAGTAAGAGTGTACCTATAGGGATCTAGCAAGCGATCTAAATTGTATGGCCTATCTAATAACCTTAACTACCCAACGGTCAATTTGAACAAGGGACTCCTAGTCCTGGTAATTATCTTAAATCATTTTAATCCTAGTTGTGAATGAGCATTTCCTGGGCGCAGGCTCGCAGCAGTACGACTAATATGGTACTACCGCGAGTTCGCAGTCTTTTGCAAAAACTGACCTGCATGGGCCACCACAAAAACTTGTCACGACCCGCACCCGCTTTTCGGATACGAGACGTGTCCAAGCCAGCCTACGCCGCAGAGTCGGCGGTAGAACGCTGTCAAGCCCGCAAGAAATAAATGCTCAAATATCACAATTGCTGCTCATTCACAATTCTAAATTTATTACAATATTTACAAGGTTTATAATTAAAGAAAATACAAGATTTACAGTTAATGAAATTGATACAATTGCTTTCTATTTCTAGGTCGTCTTCAGCATACCCAAGTCTTCCCCAGTGCTAAGAGTGATAGCGGTTAAACCTGAAAAATGTTGGTTATCCAGTCAGGATTGGAACAAGTACACAAACCGACGGCAATGCAAAACACAATAGAATTAACAAGACATTGAAAATAGCAAATGGAATATAAAAGCTGGTAAGAAAACTGATGACATGGTACGATAGAGAAATAAACAAGGAAAAACTAATAAAAGACATCTATCTAGGTGGTGTGAAATATCCGTTTCAACATGTGGACGGCTAGGGGTAAATAAGGCACACTGCACGTGTCGTGCGCAGCGGCTAGCATTCACGAAAAGACAATGGGATAGTTCTGGGTAGTCCACATGTCATACTAAGATATTTCCCCTCCCGACTACCCGTGTGACGAGCGTGTCAACAGCAGCAGATATATGTATGACTAAAATGAAAAGACTACTATGAATCGGAAAGCACGAAAGTGCATTGTCTGAGGTCCTTAGCGGGAGAAAACCAATAGCACTATACCACTCAAAGAGCCACAATCAGTCAACACATGTAGAAGTCCGGATGCTGAAAACAAAACAGTGCCAACGTTCTCAGTAGTCAAATTAGCTAGGATTGCCTGTCCTTAAGTCCAATTCTGGACACAGGGGCAAAACGGTAATTTTGGGCAAAACGATGTCCGCCGTTGGACCCGTTTTGCACCGAAAGCGTGTCAGAGTCAACGGTCTCTAAAGTCAAACTACATGTATACGGATCCAGTTTTCCGATACGAACCCAACCGTATGTCCAAAGTGTGATTCCGGCGGGCCGTGCACACAAATCGTGTTGAGGGAACCGCGGGGCCCACAAAACGGTGATTTTGTCAA